>JAOXNO010000001.1:137024780-137070856 GCA_028565335.1 Limnodromus scolopaceus
GAGGCACCATCCCTGGAGGTATTCAAGAGACGAGTCGACATGGTGCTCGGGGATATGGATTAGTGTTGGGTTGGTGGTGTTTTGGGTGTGGTGTGGTTTTTTTGTTTTGTTTTTTTTGGTTTTGTGTGTTGTTTTTCTTTATTGGTTGGACTAGATGATCTTAAAAGGTCCCTTCCAACCTAGATGATTCTGTGATTCTGTGATTCTGTGATTTTGAATAACAGTCAGTCTTTTGGTCTAGTAAAGGCTTCTTTCCATACCATGTATTTATCTCTGTTTATTTCCTTTTTGTAAGTTACTTCCTACTAAGTTAGTTGTTATGCTGTTCTTCCTTTTTTCATGTATTTAATGATAGTGTTTTGTAATAATCTAATTTAGTGGTAAATATTTGGCTGGGAAACAATATTATTGTTCTCTAGCTTTGGATAACTAGAGAGCGTTTCAGGGAAAAGGTTATGCATTGCAACTTGAATTTAAAGGAACAGAAGAATTGTTTGCAATGCATAATGACTGAGAAAGTAAAATTATACAAAAATAGACTTCAAAATTTCTACGCAATTGAACTGAAACATTTAAAAGAGCCTCACCAGAAACTTGGTTTGTTATGAGAAGCACTATCAAAGAAAATAAAGGTGAAAATAAAGGTATTTAAAGGGTCTTCTTTTTTTTCCTTTTCTTTTTTCTTTTTTTTTCCTTTTCCTTTTTCTTTTTTCTTTTTTCTTTTTCTTTTTTTTTTTTAAATAAATACACTGTAGCACTGGGCCTACCATCGTGCTTGGCTGCAGAAGATGCTGCTTGAAATTACGTTTTGTGTGACATCCTGGAGTTCTGGAGAGTTGAAATTGGAATTGATACTGAAAATGTATCAATATGTATCAAGTCGTTATAAGTAGCACATCCTAAAATCCAAAGCAATGAACTTCTGAAGGAAAGGAACAACCTTTCCTGGCCTTGGAAAGAAATACATTAGCATGATTAAATTTTTGTGAGGTTGAATAATAGAGTCATTTCTTCTACCAGGGCAGCCTACCAATGAGACTCATGTCTCCCTTTTACAGAGTCACACAGACAGTTACCTTCACATAGCCAAGGAAGCTTTTGGAGGTTTAGAAGCCAAACAGACAGATGTAAACTGACAGCTGGGGCAGAGTTGTCTTTTTACAGAGGTCCTGTAGTCAGGATCAGGAATCTCAAAATGCCACTTCAGAATCAGATCCTCAGTCAAGTATATGAACCAGTTGGCAGAAACAATCTAATAAGTTCCTGCTTTCAGGGGAAACTTTACTGGAGAATAAAGGTCTGCTTTTTTTCTTTAGTGTGACCTCAGTTGGTCTGTGATTTCCCTTTATTAATTTTCCCTCAAAGTCTAACATGTTTCACGAGTACATTTCATGGGCTAAGCGCATAGCAGCTCATTAACCCTGGATCAGTCACTCTTCCCCATCCCATTTTTGCCTTTCCTAATCCTTGTGATATCCACAGGCAAATAGTTAGTGAATTTTTCCAGCGTTAGACTGTGTTTGGAGAATAAAGCCTCCCAAAAAACCAGCCTTTAACTGGATTCAGCACAGGTGGTATTAAGGGCACAATACATTTCCTTAAAAAATCACAGAATCACAAAATGGTATGGGGTTGGAAGGGACCTCTGGAGATCATCTAGTCCAACCCCCCTGCCAAAGTAGGTCCACCTGGAGCAGGTTGCACATTCTTCCAAATGAGAAACAGAGGAGACCATCAAGGGACCAATAAGTTTGCCAAGCTCTCACATAAAACAAATTGGCATGCAGAACACAAGATACAGCATCTTACTGCTAGGTAATTTCTATTTCAGTAAGAGCAGCTTGAACAGGACATGGTTATTTGGTGACAGTATATTCCACAGAGCTGCATGTCACTAACTTTGATACTCTTGACATAGTGAATGTCTTGCCAGTAACATAGATATGGGTCTGTTGTCATCTCTTTCTTAATTTCTGCTTTCAGGTGGTGATCCTTCCCTGAAGAAAGATTTTTATTAATTTTTTTTTTTGGTCTAAATATCTAAATTCACTTGATATACTCCTCATTTACCTTCATAGAAGCTTAACTCACTTCCCTCAGAGGAGTGACAGAAAGAACTGCACATGCTACTTTCTTACCTCATTATGTGGGGCAGTTCAAGATCCACACAAGTCCAAGAATAATTACCCAGTGCTTTACACACTGGAGTCACATTTTCATCTTGACTCCAGTCAAGATGAAGCCTCATGTCATACCTGCTCCTAATTCTGCTCCTCTACTCTGCTCTGGTCAGATCCCACCTGGAGTACTGCATCCATCTCCGGTTACCTCAGCATAAGACAGCCATGGACCTGTTGCAGCGGGTCCAGAGGAAGGCCACAAAAATGATCTGAGGGATGGAGCACCTCTCCTATAAGGACAGGTTGAGAGAGCTGGGGTTGTTCAGCCTGCAGAAGAGAAGACTCTGGAGGACTTTATTGGGGCCTTTCGGTACTTAAAGGGGGCCTACAGGAAAGACAGGGACAAACTTTAACAGAGTCTGTTGTGGTAGAGGACAAGGGATAATGGCTTTAAACTAAAAGAGGGAAGAGTTAGGCTAGATATAAGGAAGAAATTTCTTACACTGAGGGTGGTAAAATGCTGGCACAATTTGCCCAGAGAAGTGGTAAATGCCCTGGAAACATCCCTGGAAACATTCCAGCCCCTGTATGGGTCTCTGGGCAACCTGATCTAGTTGAAGATGTCCCCGCTCCTTGCAGGGGGACTGGACTAGATGACATTTAAAGATCCCTTCCAACCCAAACTGTTTGATGATTCTATGCAAGGAAAAGTATTTTTTTCTAGAAGTACTGCAGCTATTCTTCCTATCTTTTTCTCCCTACAACCTCAAGTGTGGATCTCAACTGGACTCCCCGGTCCATAGAAGCAGTACATAGAAGTCATGTCAAACAAGCTATTATAAAGGATGAAAGACAGAGAACATATGGGAGCAGGACTTATAAGGTACACCAACCAAATCATATTCTAAAAACAGGACAGCTGGACAGAGATACATAATGGGGTAATATAGCATTATTTGAGAAAAATCGGGTACAATTGCTTAGGAAAAGATGAGATAACCTATTTCAGGAAGGATGTTGGTGTATCACTGTAAAAGAAGATCCCCTGTAGATAGAATAAAGAAGACAAGTCTAGACACTACCTACCTCTTCTGCTGCTGCTTAGCAGCAAGCCAGACCAACAGCTATGGAATTTAGAGATATCCATATTTGTGATCGCTATTTCATAATTATAAGGTATTTCAGATGGTTTGTATTCAGCAATATATATCTAATAACTCTAGCCCTACTAAAGAATTGATCTCCATTAATCTAGTCAATGTTATTTATGAAGACCTGCAAATAGCATATCTTATCTGATTATATCCGTCCAACAAAATTCTCCTCAATGCACTTTAGCAACATAGTGATTATAAAATGAATCTATGTTTGACCTGCATTCAGCCTTGTGTAATAAGTAGTTTTCTGACATATGCTCAAAGCTGTTAGAGAGTAATAATTTGCATGTTCCAGACGGAACTGTCTGAAAGTGGTCATGTCCACAACTCTGTAAGAAAAGTGTGACTAGATCAGTCAAAAGGGAAAGACTATGCACATCATGTAACATTCTTTCTTACATCTTGAAATTCAGCGTCTTGGGCTGTCTTCTTCATCTGATGGAGTGGTATGAAGGAAGACAAGAGAAAAAGGCTGCTTCAGTCGCTCCAAGTTGTCCTATTCTCAAACCAATTTACCCCATTAGTCCAAAGATATATTTAAAGCTTATATTTGTTTGGGAGGGTTTTGTGCTTTCTTTATTATCAGTTCACTAACGGTAATCCAAAGGGGAACAAGCAAAAAAGATGAAGGTAGGATTCTTACTCCAGAGAATCACTGTTGACTGCAGCTCCAGCATTAACATAACTTGTTTCTAGAAGTGCTTAACTCAGTGAGCTCAATTTCAGTGAGTCTTTGCCTAGGGGTGAGGATAGAGCTGCTTCCCCAGACCGTCGTCAATGAGGCTGAGGGGTTTCCATTCTATTTTCTCTATCCTTGTCTAATACTTCTGACAGAAGTGTCAGGATAGGACTAATTAAGTCAGCAAGACTGCATTAATCTCATGTTTCCTAATTTCCATTTGAACAACCCATGCCTGGCAATCGAATTTCCAGCCAAGGTATAAGAAATAAAGGAAATTAAATAAAAGACATTTCTTCTACACACAAAATGATATTAACGCATGTATCTCAGGCATTGTATTAAATATCAGAACACAAACATGGTAAGGACCAGCAGAGGCCCTTACATCAAATAAGATGCAGAGATTCCACTTCACTATCAATATTTTAAAATTAAATTCCCCATAGCCTTAGGTATCTTACCAGAGGATTCACCATTTAGATACAAACCCTCCAATATTTTAATGCTATTGAATACACAAAAATAAACTTATCTATTATTATAGTTTTGCATTATTCTATTTGTTCCCTGAGTTGTAGAAGAATTCATATTCTGCAAATGAGTAGTATAGAATGCCATCATGTTTCAATAAAGCTAGTAAACAAAATATAACGATCCAAGTTCAAATTAAATTACTAATAATTTAAATACAAATATTTAAATGCAAGAAAAACTTAAGTCCACTGCATAAAAATTGTGATTCCAGCAAGCTACAAAATCCCCATTAAATCAAAAAATTTCAGACAATGTCATATCTTTGTCAGAGCTACTGATATGGGCCGCTCCTTTGAATACGAGAAAGGCATATTTAAACATTCTAGTTTTGAGAATTTTTAATTTTCTTTCATGTATTCAGCAGTATAGTAAATACAGCTACAGATACATTTTACAAAGAGAATGTAGAATTAAGTAATCTCCTTACCATGTGCAGGAAGATTAAAACTGTGAGAGAATTCAAAATACAGGGATTTACAGATCAAGGGAGACTTTGTGTTGTTCTTCCAAATGGTGTTATTTTAGTAGTTTTACTTCTGCTTTTATTTTCCCTAAAAAAAGAAGAAAATTTTTAAAAAAGTAATTGAGACCAATTTTTATCTGAAATTCATGTTGAAAACCTACATAACAAAGGAGCACACCCAGAATGGAGAGAATGGAACAGTCAGTCACTGTGACAGAGGGATGGAAACACTGTTCTCCATCTTATTTTCTGTTCTTAAAAGATCTGTGTGTAGGCCTTCAAGCTGCAGTCCTGACTTAACAAAACCTAGCAGATGTCCTTCTCTTGATTTTCGAGGAAATAAAATCCTGAACCACAAAAAATGAGTGCAGGTCCCTACTGTGCTTCGTAAATTACTAGTTTTAAGGAAGGAAAACCAAAACCACAAACACATGAAACATAAACGTGGCTTCTTTTACTGTTCTCTGCTGAGACCCAACTTCACAGAATCCTGTATTAAAATTGTCTCATTTACTACTCTGAAACCTAACTATGGAGTTTGCTAAGGATCTTGCTTCTTAATTGTTCACTCAATCCCTTTTGCATTAATAATCTACCAGATCTGGAAAAATGTCATAAATTATCAAGTCCAGCCCAAAATAGTCCCATTCCTATGGTGTGAATTCTTCATGTGGATGAAGGGAGCAAAAAAAGGGATTTTCTTGCAAGAGACAAAGCCCAAAGTTTTGCATTTGCATGCACAAAAAGGAAAGGAACAAACAGTTTCATGGTGGTTTAGTAAATGATAACAAAGCCCAGTTCCTCCAAAAAGTGGGAATCACTCTTTGCTTATCAGTGGGTGAGTCCTCTGAAATCACATCCACTGCCCAGAGTAGTATGGCACACAGAAAGAACAGGCCACAGAAAATATAGGTTCAATAAATGTCTGCCAGGTAACACCATTCTTCTTCTGAATGTCGATTGCCCAGGGGGAGTTCCCCAAAGGAGACTATCTTCCTCAGCCTTTCCCTCTCACAACCTCTCCCCAGCACAGAGAACAGCACAAGCTTCTTAGAAGTAATAAATGAACCTGAAGGATGCTCTGCTGAGCCATGCAAAATTAATTAGGTCGAGGACTCGGGTGGCTGCAGGGTGACTGTTACACTGACATTTTTAAGCAGACTGTCTGTAGCACAGCAGCCCTGCTGTGCCATCCCAAAGATCAGCATTATGGGACGTGTTCATCAAATCACTGAGCATAATCGTATTTCCTTTTATAACTGTCATGGCTTCTTTCCTAGATGCTCACTCCCCTCTCTTTTTCTTCCGCATTATATTTATTATTATTATTTTCCCTACAAGAAAGGAAAGGTTTTTGAGCTACTGCTGCTTTTCTTTTGTACAACAGCTCCCTCTAATGTTCGCTCTCTTTTTTTCCACCATTTCCTGATGGAGGAAAATATTTTTTCAAGTTATACTTACGATTTGATGAAAGGGGTTTCTTTGGCCATTCTTCTGTGTTCTTAATACACTAATACCAAAGCTCAACCAGATAAGAACTGTGTCTGGAGACTATATTCTTCCGAAGAATATATTTTATCAACAGTACCAAACAATTATGATGTGATTAAAAAGACCATAAATATTACTGAAATTGTCTTCCTCTGGGGCTTTTCTGTTTTTCAAAGATTTATATGTGATTTTATGGTAGTGACTGACTTGCAGGTAATTTATTTATTTGTGTTGCTCCAGTAATAGCCATCCCTGAGTATGTATGTAAATATCTGAACTGACTAGATGCTGCTTGACCAGATTGGTTCATGGGTATGCAGATGGGCTGTTCTGACCTCTCTCTGAGGAACCTATGAATACTAAAGTGTTGGATTAAAACAAGCTAGCAAACTGGTGTACAAAACCACACAAAAAAAACCAAACACAAGCACAAACATACCAATTGCTGGGGTCACTGAGTAATGGCAACCAAACTGCATAGTAACAGTAACAAGACAGGCCATACAAGTATGTGAAAATGAAGTTCAGAAGAATTGTAAAGGAGACGAAGTAGACAAAACAGTTGGTATGAGAAGCATAGCGTTAGGGAATGAATGAACAATTGGCTCAATAAACTTTAAAAGCAAGGAGATTACTGCCATTATCCATGTCAGTCTCCAGCACAGTGTACACCCTAGATCTGAAGGAGGCATATTTGTTCTCCCCAGATACAGAGTTCCCAAATACTGTGGTTGTCTTCAAACAAACGCTGCTGTTCGAAAACCTGTGTTTGTGCATACCCAATGTAATAACATCCAATCTCCCATTTTAGAGTGTGAAGGCTTTTCAGCCCCAGGAGCGTCACAAAATCCAGTTAATATTTTGCCATTCAGTGTGAAGGCTGTTTCAAGGACCACTCAACATGAGCAAGTAGTTATAGCAGACTAATGGTCAAAGTTCAAAATAACTACAGCATTTAGCAATTAATTTGCATTCTTGCTAAAAACTTGGTACAGATCTCTAAAGTTTGATGGATCTAAAGGACCAAGTTTCACATGAATTTGTTTCAATTAAGACTTCATCTTTTTTTTGCATTTACTTTTCAAGCATGTTATCAGAAAAAAATAGTCTTAGGAAGAGTTTCTGACATGTAAAATAATTTTTAAAGATGTAAAAAGCACATTATGTTCATCGGAAGCCAGTGTTCATAAATTATGCCCAAAATTTGGTTTTTTTTTTTTTTTTTGGCTGCTTTTAGGAATCATATTTTGAAATGTTGGGGATATTTTAACTAATAGGTAGAAAGAAGCCTAATGACTACTATATTTTAATAAAGTAACTTGTTTTAATTGTGGAAAATAGAAGTTTGATATTAAACCAAGAGCTCCAGAAGTTCCTCAGTTGTGACTCAAAGCAACTACATATTTTTATAAACTCCCACTATCATAAATGCTGACATTTTCACTCATGTAAATATTGTCAGATCTTTTGATGTCAGTATGACATTTTAATGTTAACTGGAACAAAAATCCATGTGAGTGTTCAGAGACAGCTACATGAGACTCTTTGAAATGAAATTGCAGGTCATCACGCATCTGTAAGCATAACTAGCTCTCAAAGATGAAAAGTCTCCAAAAACTAAAACTTTTTTATATATATAAAAAATATACATATATATATTCTATATATATATAAATAAATACATATATTATTAAAAAATATACAGACACATCTCAGGACAGTCATTTTAGGGTAAGTACAACTGTAAACTAAAAAGGAAAAACAAGAAAACTGCCTCGAAACACAAGGTGGTTTTGTTTAGAGGATATGAAGATAAAGATAAAAGTTCCTGATGGTGGACACAACTAGGTTTTCAGCATTTAGTAGCACCCTGTCTTCTGGAGTACCCTGCTGGAACATGAAGTCCTTGGTGAGCAACTTATTGATCCTTCTGTGCTTTGAAACAGCAGAAAAGGGAAGGTGACTACATTCGAAGGCACATCTGCTCTAACACAGAGGAGGGAAATTCAACCCATGTGTTTGTGAGAAGGAATATGACTGTAACGGGGCATATCTGGGGACATTTCAGTGTCCCTCAGAGCCTCCTGACCTGTAGGCAATGCGATACTGAGACACCATGCAGTGTTGCAGGGTGAGTGGACGACTGCCTGCACCTGGGACGAGCTTTAGCAATGAATTGGATTGCTGCTTCCACCTCTCCAAGCTCCAAGTAAGGAATATATCCCAGAGTGAGAGTTTATGTTGACTAAAAGCTTAAATTTACAGCTCAGTTCAAAGCCATAGAAAAGATACAGATATTTATAACCATATTAGAGTGGTAAATATAAACCTATGGGGAAAAAAGATAAATATTGTTAGTTGTATTTTAGCGGTGAACAGAAAAAAAACCCCTCTGTATATTCTGTGCTATGCAGGTCTTCTCAGGTGATATTTCTGTGTCAGGCAGGTCCCAGCTCTCACTGGGGACAAGCACACTTCTCAGTTCCTGTTTATGTCTTCAGGTTTATCACCTGCTTAGCTGCACATTGCAAATATAACTTCAGCTCACACATTTTAATTACACAGGAAGCCAACTCTCTCAGTGCCTCACGTTTGCATCTGTCAGCTTCTGCGATAAAAGGCTGGTCCCTGCACAGGGTGACCAGGGAAGACCCAGGGGTGGGGGGAGACCCTCAGTGCCACAGGACTCTATGTGGCAAGCTGTATATATATATTTTTTTATATATATGTACGTATATGAATTGTGTGTGTGCATGTGGCTGCTGGGAATACAGGCTCAGTGCTGGCTGGACCTGGGGAGATGAGGCTGCAGACACCTCGCCTCTGCCGGACTGCTGGCTTCAGCAGCTCCATGTCAGTATTTCATATTTTGCACCCTCAAAGCATTAACCGAGGAACCACATTCATATTTAGGGAGGGCTTGTTATGTTATGGAGTGAGTCTTTGAAGATCCACCAGCTCTCCTTTCCTGAGAAGATTTTGTTTGTATTCTTTTTCACAGAGCTGCCTCGGCCTTTTCAGTATGCACTGTAACACTAAGCTTAGTTGTATGAGTGAAATAAAAATTACTACCTTTGAACTTACTTTGTGGAGAGATATATATTTCCTTTTCTCTCATATTGGGATTGAAAAAAGCATTTTACATCATAAGTGAAAATAAGACATCAGCAGAATAAGATATAAGATGTCTGAGCATGTTAACAGATAAGTCTGTTCATTTCTTTATTCAGTGATTAATCTATTAGACAGCAATAATCCTGTAGTAAAATCATCTATGTTGTTCAATGAGAAACAGATTTTTCTTGGTGTTTTTTTTTTTAAATGAATTACACTTTTTTCTTGACTTGCAGTGAACTCCTGTACAATCTTTTTATGAATCAGCATTTTCTGCAATGGAAAAAAATTTTGACTATTGACTTTAAAACCAGCTGCAGCCAGCATAAATGTTAATGCCAACACCTGTGTCTCAGACACATAAGCAAACCAACACAACATACTTGCTTACCACTCCACATATGGCTATAGGTAATGTCGTGCAAAGTACAGAGAGAAGGATTTGTTGGAAAGTTTGTGGACAATACCAAGATCCAAGAGAGCCTGACAATTGTAAAGAGTTTTCTGGTGCTTCAGAGAAATAGTTTAAGCATAAATTGATAAATACCTTTCCCCACAAACAGCCTCTCACAAAACTAGTAATCTTGTAACTCTCACTGAAATCTGTTTTCAAGATGATTTTGGACCTCTCTAAACTGAGTCTCTGCCACATGGGTTTGGCTCCGGCAATACTGCAGGTTTCTGTGCCACCATGAGTGAATGTTGGTGGGGTATTTACAGTGACTAATGTTAGGAAGCTATCTTAGCCTGTGTCTGTAACAGCAGGCAGGACAGCACAGCAGGAACTGATCTGGAGGGTAAAAGTGTTGCCTCCCAGCATCCACGCCACCTGCAGTTTGCAGGTTTTGCTTCAGATCGTTTCTAGTGTCCTTCTGTAGACTGACCACCTCCTGGCAGCTAGAGCACTCTTGGACCCCATCTTTGGGCATAGTCTCAATTGGAACCCCAAGATCTCTCCTTTCTGCAAAAGCAAGGAAGGAGGAAAGACAAGGAAATTTATTTCAAAAGCATTCTTCTGACCCAAACTGCAATGCTAATGGAGACACCAGAGTAAATGAGCAGATGAGGGACTGATGAGGAAAGAGAAAATACATTACTCTGGATCCTTGTCCCACTGGAGAAAACTATAGAATGCAGCAGCTTAAACCAGATGCCTAAAGGTGATGCTGTAAGTATCCTTCCTGAGTTCTATTGTTCAATCAGGATGAAAACACTTCCTTTCCTAACCCCCTCTCCCCACCCCCTTTTTCTTTATACTCTTGAATTACGTGTTGGCATCATATTCTGCAACTTCTAGATAATACTTGTCACACATAAATGTGCCTAAAACATAAGCAAGGTATTATGTCTCCTTACACCTTAGATACATTAGCACTCTGTTGTATCTGTCCGTGGATGCTGTATTAGCTGTCAGCTGGAAGCTTTTCTGTCTTCAGAAAAACACACCAGATCAGGTCTGGTTCAAATCTGATATCAACAAAATCCCTGTAAACTTGTTTTTTCTCTGAATGTAGTATTCTCCAAATCCCGCTTCAGACAACAACCAGGATGAGCTGAACAGAGGGAGGCTTTAGACAGTTGGCTCCTATTGTTGCTAATGCTGCTGCTGAAATAAAGATGATGTTATCATCAGATGGGGCTTTTATCACAGTGACTTCTTTCTAGCTGCTTGAGTTTAATTGTATGACTTTCCATGGAGGTGAAAGGACCAAAACGCTCTTGCTTCTGGTTCTCAAACACATAATTTCTTCAGGCAGCCAAGGAGGGCACGAGAGTATCCATATTGCAGCAGCTTGTGCAGTTCCACGTATACGCACTGCATTGTCCACATCATAATAAAAATAATAAATACTGCTACATTTAAATTAGATTTCTGCTGACAAGCTGCCTTGAGTATTTTCTGAAGGTGGGACTCTGTGTACCACCCATGGGAAATATACTACAGCAAGGAAATGGGTAAGATAAAGCAGTACACACTGAAAAGCAGTATAAGTGATATTAAGGCACCCCTGCATGCTTCACACAGATGTTTCTCCCTTCATCTCACAATAGGCAAGCATGCTGGGGGACTACCGGACCCAGTACAAACAAGCAAAAATAATATATACAAAAATAATCTGTAAAAGGAAGACATCGGTATATAAACAACTAGCTAATAAACAATGTGCCTGTGAAACAGCATCAGAACATACAGCATAAACATTAAGCTTTCTATAACCAATAGTTTTGGGATGTGTTTCAGACTGCTTCTGGATGCCTATTAGCAATGTCAGAATTGGGATATATACAGGAAAAACATGATGTCATGATGGTTTCAAAGTAATTTCATACATGTTTGAAGAATAGAGGTAGCTGTAACTGTCATAACCTAGGAATTAAGAAAAACAAGGGAAGCCACCTAGTACCACTTATAAATGTTTTGCTCTACCTAGAGAAATTAAACAGCAGCAGTAGCAAGACAAATATCAGACAGATGTCTCTAGGAGCTTCCTGAACTCTAACTTGTGGTTAAGTTTGGCAGACCCAAAAAAAATCAGGCATAACCGACGTGCAGCTATTTGCCACAAGAGAGTAAGAAAAGACATAGTTGATTAATATAATTGTCTCATACCTCATTAGACAGCTAATCCTTGCTGTGCATTAAAGACTTTTTACCAGGTATGTTCTGGCACCATATCAGAGAATTACTTTCTAAATATATAATGCAGTGTATAAACAAATTTAGCATTAATATTTATTGCTTCCCCCAAGGTTGGTGTTCAGTGCTTCTCCACACAACAACAGGGAGCCATGAGATTTTAGCTCTGACCCTCTAATCACCACTTCCTCCTCTAAACATACAAATTAGGAATACATCCAGAATAAAGGAAATGTTGAGTTTAAACTAAAAACTGATTTTTACATCCTGGATAAAAGAGGACATGTTCAGTCTCAACACAAAATTGTTTATCAAATCAAAGTTTTTAAAGTAAAATTTACAAATGTTAAGAATTTTTAAAATAAACTTGTGCTATGTCTTTGGAATGAATTATTCATTAGCTTTTGTGCTGATCTGTCAAACAGGTCTTTTGGATTGTGATGTGGAACAAAGCCATAAATTAATACGCAACAAAGGACTAAAGCTAGGATAACTTAGAACATTGCTTGCTAGCACTACCAAAATCACTTTTATGAACTCAACGCTTAAAAAAAAAGCTGCACAAAGTAGCTTTTGCTGAGAAAATTAAGATCACTGACGTCAGTGATTTTTTTTTGTAATTTGGCAGTTGTTTTGCAATAGATGAAGCTGAGTAATCAGTGGATCTTGCCTAAAATAAGAAACCATACACTTGAACTATATCTTTAACTTAAGTTTTTTTAAATTTGGAATAGTTAAGGATTTTCATAATCTGCCCTGTTTTATAGCTTTTTGTTCAAATTTAGCTGAATACTGAGCATCAAAAAATCAGTTTCTTTTGTACAGATGCAAAAATCCTCTGCTGAATTTGCATAACTAGGTTTATTCTTTCTACATACTTATCTTGGAAGCTTTTCTTCTCAGTGGAAGAAAATACCTACAAAAATTGCAAAAAAGCTTCCATTATATAGACTAAATCTGAGTTCTCCCACATTCTAACTGAGTTTTTATTTGCATATGCATTTAGGAGATGGTACATAAAGGGACTTCAGCTTTGATATTCAGATAAATACATTCCTTGCTGTTTTAAATTCAAGGAGATTTTAATGAAATTCTGACTTCTCCTTAGGGAAAAATAAACATAATGGACATCCATGCTTCTGTACTACTGAATTTCCTAAGAACATTTCATGAGTAGACATCCAAAGTTATTGTTTTTAATATCTGTCATCTAGCTTCACCCCTCTAAAATAGTGAATATTGAATCTTAGCACTTCCCTATGGCTCAGGACTGAACCAAATTGCAACTTTACAGTCTTGTGCGCAAGTCTACTGCAACTTCTTTTCATTTCATTACTGTAGGAAGTCCGTCCTACCACAAAGAGATACATAGGATACTGCTTGATAAATTTAAGAACTTCTGTAGGGAATTAAAATTTCCTTCAGAGCATTAAATTGCAGTATTAATGTTGTATAGGATAAAAGTAACATGGTGCCTGATCTACAGAAATCAGACCATATTATGGTAGTCTTCCAAGAGGTATTATCTCCTTCACAGGAATATCAGAGGAAAAAACAATAATCTAAAGCTATATATTCAAAGAACCTGTAAAGTTTCAGGTTATATTTATATAATAAATAATAAAAGCATGCCTTTATTAGAGACATTGGGCACAAACTTAAATGAGAGAAATTCATTTTAAAAAGTAGAAAAACCCAATTACTCTTATCTCTGTTAAAATAGAGGTATATTTTAAATGAAATTTAAAAATAAGTAACACATGCAGATAGCAGCAGGAAAATAGTAAATAAAATAATTGAAAATTAATAAAAGCGTTAATAGAACTGTTGTGCTTACACACATTTGTAGGATCAGCTAAAATCCTTTTCAGGCACTTGTAGAAAAAAAAAAGAGAGAATATTTTAAACCTTCCGTGTAAAATTAAATTGACCCAAAGATATTTAAAACTAAGTGTTATTGCACCTAAGTCTGCTGTAAGCTTTGCTTCTTATTTTGAGTAACAGCCTTGTGGCTTAAATATTCTAGTGGCCTGAATAGTCATATGTTCTTAGAGGTGTGTAGCAGTAGGACAAGAAGAGTAGGTTTGGCTTTCTGTCAAGTTTCAATTGGAAAAAAATGTGTGATTCAATCTAACAAGAAACAGAGTGGATTATTTTGGATGGTTCAGAGCTACTGATGAGAGTGAGGAGACTTCTACTTCAGAATAAATTGAAACCCTTGACTTTAAAGTAGTTGAACTTACATATTCTTTCCAGCTACCAAAATGCTTTTCCTTTTGGAGGTGGGTAGTAGACTTGTCTCTCAATTATGTTTTTGCAGCTTCATTAATCAAGCAAGTCAACAGATCGGTCCTGAGATACAGTTTGTTTGCATCCCCCTCAGATGGTACCTATGGGTCAGTTCTCAAGCGTTCAATTTAATTTAATCTCTTTCAGGACTTTGGTTCTCCCTCTTCAGGCTTTTTTTGCCTTTTCCCTCACTTCTCACCCCAAACCTAAGGACTTTTGGAATTTCTTTCCTATCTCCAAAAATATTCAACCTTTAAGCTTCGGACCAGATTTTTGAGACTTAGGTAAACGTATAGCAGACAACTAATGCCTGGCATCCCTGGGAGACAGCTGATCAGGCACATAAAGGTTAGCTTTCCTCTACGTGTAGCAAGATTTATCAGATCTGATGAGACCCATGAAGCTTTGAAATTTGACTGTTACTCATACAGGCTTGTGCTATGCCATTTAGGCATTCCTTATAATTCTAACTGTCACCATCTGTCACTGTATAAAGAGGTAACATTTGATAAAACTCTTTACAGTTGCCCTTTTGATAGTGCAGAAAATAGAAAATGGCTGTTATATACTTCATGTGATATAGTAATTAAAACACTTCACTTTAATTAAAAGTTTTGTCTGTGCATATATTCTTATTTATATAAAGCATAGAATTCCACACTATTTAGGAATAATCTAATAAGGCAAATTCATGAACTGGATCATTTCCACATCCAAAGTTTTGCCATATGTTTCCGTTATAGTGAGATCCAAAGGCAGTATTGAGTTCATTAAGGATCTCATTCTCTTGCTGTTTGGGATGTATTTGCTTTCTTTTCTTTCCTGGATCACTGAAAGCATTTATACATTTTAATTTTCTTGTACCTTGCTTGGCTAGAGAGGAGTACTTTTGTCAACCACTTTCTATTGATTTCCAAGTGCCATAGTAACTGTTTAATAAAATATTTTCATTCTTCTTACTAATTTTAACAACAACCAAAAAAAAAAAAATGGAAAAGAGTAATTAAGAAATTGTTTGAATTTGTGACTTTATTTTACTGAAGCCCTGAATTTCTCACTGCATTATGCATTGCATCTTCATCTTATACCCTTAGATATGGCCTATGGAGATACTTCAGAGTCCAATTACTCAAATTTTAAAATGTGCATGATTGAGAAAGAAATTAAATACAAAAAAATATTTTTTTTTCTAGACTCAAGCCTGAATGGTCAATATATTGTCCTATATTAGATCTGTCAAAAATACAAATGTGTTTGTCAGGAGAAAAATTTCTTAGAACACTTTACAAAGTGACCCATGTAAGTAAAATGTACTAAAACTGCCCTGAGATTGCTATGATAGCCTCTATTCATGAAGAAGGTATAAAAATGATGTCATATACATTTGTGTTTGGCCACCAGTAAAACCACAAATAAGAATCACCTAGATTCTTACTTCTCATTAGTTTACTGCAATTTTTTCTCTCATTTAGAAGAAACCAACCATAAAAGAGGGAAAACTGATACTATTTGACAGGTCTCTTCACAGACCCTGTTTTGTTAGTTTGGAAACAGAAGGTAGCTGTTACAGCTCTACTTCAACAAAGCCCCTTGTGGCTTCCAGCTGTTATCAGTATGATCAGCCTTTCCGTGGCAAGAAGGGGCTCCCTGGATTCCCTCCCTGTTGCCAACTGTGCTTTACAGTTAAAGCTAGACCCGCAGCAGCACACACCTGTGTTTAGCCAATGTGCTCCTTTTGAAATCACGTGCATTACGTGCCTCCCAGAGGGAACATTATTTCCTTAAAATAATCCCAACAGACAGCAAGTAAATCCTATATGAATCAAATCTTCTTATATTATCACACACTCAAGAAAAACTGCAGGGACCAAGCTGCAGCTTTCAGCGTGTGGAGCTGAATCATTTGATCACTGGATATAGCAAAGGAAAGGAGCAGCTTTGACAAGCTTAATTCCAGCTTTGAGATATTATCAGCCACTGTTTGGTGTTTGTAACAATAAACTTGCAGAAACTGAGAAAAAAGAAACTGAAAGATTCTGAGGGTTGCTTTGGTTTGAAGCAGATTTTCTTTTTAAAGAACATTCACAGTATTTGGTGACCTCTAGTGGACAGAGTTACATTTGCATTTCTTCCGAATGACAATCTGTACCTATTTTCAGGGAAGGCTGCAAAGCCACGTCATTGAATTCTGACCATTTGCCTAATTATTTCATAAACTAATCCCCACCTCCCAAATTTGCATCTTCCCTTGTAATTATCAATCTGCTTGAACTGAAAAGTGAGCACAAAGAAATTATTCTTTATAAAAAGTCTGAAAGAAAAAAAAAAAATCCTAAAATGGAATCATTAGCAAATGCAATTATAAAACAAGCTCAAACATATTAAAGAATGTAAAAACTCAGGCTGCTGGTCCCCACTTTTTCAAAAATGAGCTGTAAGGCTGCAAAAATCATGTACAAATTTTCAAAAAAATTTTCTTTGCCACGGTGAACTATGGCATTTTCTAAGGAATTTCACCTTAGAAATCATAGCCATCAAGTACACTGTTATGTACAATATGCTTATTTCTCCTGTTTTAGCACCAGGCTTAATGTAAACAATCATGTCAGTGTAGCATGGGACTGAATTATACAGTTTCCTTCAAATTCTTTGAGTAGAAATTACAGATCTTTCCTTATGCACTTTATATATGGAGACTCCTTCTTCTCCTCCCTACTCTTTCCTGTTTCTTGATGGGTCTCTCTCTACCTCTTCCCAGGAGTAGGAAGTACCTTTCCTTCACCTGCACTCCACTACAGATACGTCCTGGGGAGCTTGGAGTGAAAGATCAGGAAATTATCTTCTCTTACTTCATTATTATAACATAAACATATTTTATTGTTTGATTATTCAGAGTAAAAACAACTACTCAGTTCCCATGGCTGATATCAGAAGGTCATGTTTTCTGACTGGGAGTTTCCTTTATTTCTTAATTATAACAGCCTGTGGTAGCTGGCTGAGAGGGTTGATAATTGTTGGATTTAAGTTTAAATAGGAGCTGTTACTCTGAGAATAAAGAATACCACTTACTCTTGGCAATAAAGCTATCAGTGGTAGTAAAATAATCAGTAAACCTAATTCTCTCAAATTATCACTGTATTCCCTTAAGAAAGAAAAATGGGTCAGAGCAGAAGAGTAGATAAAAAATGGCCATGCATTCCTCACAGAGGTGATAAAGTAGTTGTAGAGGCAACGAACAGCATACAGCAAGCAATAAATTGTAAGTACTTCATAGCCAGTGAAGTCTGACTCATACTGGCTTCCTCATCACGCAATTCATTAGATCAGCACACTCCTCAGCATTTCCATCTCATCCAGCTGTGGTTCACTCCTTCTCAGATGTCTCTAGTCATTTGGCTCTTTTTGCTAAATACAAAGATAAATTTAAAAAATCAACCTCTGATCCACTGCTTGACTGCAGCATTACCTGTCATGCCATGAAGGAGTATTCAGAACATAAACTCCCCTGACAGGCAATAATCCAGGCCACTTCAACAAAGATAGGAGAGATGCTTTAATTCAGACTTCCAGTGAGCCATGCTGGGATGCCTCGTCGTCTTTGATTCCTTCATTAAAACAATAGCACAATGCAGAAAGCAGTGCAAATTTAAAAGGAGAACCTTGTGACACACTGAGTCACAGAACTGCTACTTCTGGAAGTTTTCTATGGTGAAAGGAAAGAAGAATTGTTAACAGCTTCCATCTGCCCCCTGGGTATCTAAGCAGGTGTTTTAGACAGACCAGTTTCTTGTGTCTCTCCCATGCGCTTGGTGCTTTGCACTGTCCTCGCCTTAGCTTCTGCTAAGCTGTTTCAAAGTTGAGATGTTTTTCACTTTGGATGTAACACTAAGGCAAGCATTTCACGTGCCAACACAGCATACTCTTGGAACACTAAAGCCTGCAACAATCTCTATCTGTTTTTTTAATGCCAATAAACTCACCATTGAGGATGATATCTTCATTTACACCCAATTTATCCAAACATTTCTTTAGAGATTATTTCATGCTAGACAGTTTCTAAAAACAGCATCACACAGGAAGACAAGTTTACCCTTGTGACAGTCTCAAGTGGAGATGATGCACAGTAGCACAATACCAAATTTACTTCATTAGCAATAGCGTGAAAATGTTGCAGTCGAACTAATATTCCATCTCTCCATTTAGTGACCTCAATAGGTATGTATAAAAATACTCTTACTACAAAGAACTGATTGGAGGTCTCTTCCTGATCTTTTCCATCTGAGGTTCTACCTGAAGCAATAGTTTTAGTAGTCATTCCAAAGTTTCCCATATTTTTAATTAATATAAACATTCATCACTGCCAAGGACATACCTACCCTTCTGTGTAGGTAACTCATCCTGTCTTCTGTTGAAGGTAGCTCATTCAGTGGCCAGTTTTTGACCCATATTAGTTATTGTTTCACATTATTTTGTATTTGATTCCATTTCTGTATTTCATTCTTCCCCTTTTCCACAATGAATATTGGCTTTGCTCCTGCTAAGTCAGGCTTGCTAGTTAACCTTCTGGTCCTGTATTGTGGAAACTGTATGATCGCATGAATTACTTCCAACATTTGCTCCACTCAATATGGTAAAAACTTTCTTAAGAAAAGACGTGCCCTGGGCAGCCACAGAGCAAATCACTGGGATGACTACCAGATAACTTCATTACCTCCCCGGCAGGAGGGAACAACAGGTGAGTAGCTCATCTTCCAGGCTGGTTTGTTAACAAACCAGTATCTCCTCGTGAAAAGACTTAGAAAGACAAGCTGAGTATTCATAATAATGCATCTAATGTATGGCCTGCTAGCAGCTGTATGGTTAGGATAACTGGGGAAAACACACTGGCAGTCTGTTTAATGTGAAGAAAGTCCAACGGACAATAATCTGTCTATCAACATTGATGTTAAACAGCTACTGGAACAAACATAGCTACTAAAAAAAGTTAGGAAACACAAATGAAAGTGAAATAGTTATTTTCAGCACAGTAATTATGCCTCTTAAATGTTTGCATACATTTTACGATCAGACACTCCTAACAGACTTGCAACAACCTATTATACCCTTCGATGGATTGTTCAGCATTGCTTAGGTGATTGTATAGGATACAATGGATTTTAATTACTGTGGCATTTGTTATGACTGAGCACTAAAACCTTAAAATTGTAATGAAATAGTGTGGATAATGTGGAAATAATTTGGCTGATCACACACATTTGGAAAGAGTCATTGCTGAATACAGACACTTCAGTACAACACATAGATCTTTGGAACAACTGATACAGTCTGACAAGATGCAAAAATACTTTTTCAATTCCAGTGGAAGACCTCACAAAAGCTAATAAAGTATCAGACAAGGCAGGCTTCTGAAGACATCAAAATAATAAATGTTCCCTGGCTAATCCAATCACAAGAAGCAAGTGCCACAGGAGACTGTCTGCTACTACTGCTATCTATGAAAGATGGGATTTTGCTTAAAAGAAAGACAGCACTTATTACAACAGATTCAAGGTGTGACATCATGACCAAATTTTATTCTACCTAACTTCAGATCTCAACATGAGAGAAATATGCATTTTAAGGGTGCAATTCACCTGGGCTGTTTTAAGTGCATGCCTAAAATGAGATAATACGAGATGAAGAGCACCCTTCGTCACTTCAAAAGTGCATTTTTTCTTGACAGCCATTAAAGGAGTCTTGGGTAAGTTGTTCAGACACATGGATCTATATGGAAGACATCTGATTAGGTAAAACGCTCCCCTTGAGATTGAATTTTGAATAAAAAGGCTTTTCTAAATCAAGCCAAGAAAGACCAGCCAAGTCCAAAAACAGAATTCAAAAGAAATATTAAACTAAACAAAAGGTACAAATGATGTAATGGATTCACTGTTCAACCTCCTGAAACTCTGATGTTTCTGGAAAAGACTTAAGGAGAGGAACTGCATGATGACAATAAATTAACTCTTCTATTAGGCAGGTTTTCTGAAGGATAGTTAGGTGACAGATGGAAAGAGAAGACAAATTTTGAAAAATATAGAATAGTAATACACTCTGCTCAGACAACAGGTCTACCGCAAGCATTGCAAAATAACCAAAATAATTAAATAACATGTGAATGTCACTGCATTATAAATAAGGCATCTTTCTTTTAGTGAGAACCTGCTTTTTCTTCTATTCCAGGAAAACAGGGTTACCTGTATAAACAGACAAAGATGAGTGATAAAATGAGACACTGAATACCTGGTAATGTTTGGTTGCTATACTGTATCTTCCTAGAGGCACCAGTACCACACCATTAGACTGAATGAAGGGTTAGTGTCTGCTGCCTGGGAAAATCAGATGAGCAGAGCAGTAACAGGCAAGACCAAGAAGCAGTTAAGATAATCAGCTTCTTCTCAGAACCTAAAGAAGAAAAGGAAGTATCAGAAGCTATACACAAATGAGCAAGTGTGGGTCTGACCAGCAAGCTGGTCTATAAATATGAAAGAACAGGAGTACAAAGCTTTTTTCAGATATCTTGTATGAGGTAGCTACAGAGTCACAAGAAATAGTGGAAATAAAACCGAAGACTTGATGCCTGATGTACACAGACTAGCAAAGCTAAAGGTAGAACTTTTGAGATACAGGTGAAACAGTAGGAGATCAGAACTGATATACAAGAACCACAGCAAGGATTGATTCAGCAACATCCCACTCAATATGAGTGTAAATAGTAAAAGGGCAGACTGAGTCTGCATCTAACATCAACAGTGCAAGCAGGAGAGGGCATGCTGGTTAGAAAAAACAGCATAGATAAAGGACTGTGCAGCAGATTAACAGCCCATATATCCCAGCAATTTCTGTCCTCCCAAAAGTAACTATTTTTTTGCAAACAAACTTTATTAAAAACGGTAGCTCTCAACATGAAATGGAGAGGTCATCTTGCTGTTCAAAGAGTGAATTCCAGATAGTAGAAAGTAGGTATTTCACAGAGAAATCAAGTAGCCAGTTCTGCAAACGTCAGGATGTGGCCCAGGGCAGAGATACTGATCCATGGCACAAGCAATTTTCCTAAAGAAGAAATGCTTTGGTTTTTTCAGCATAGACTTGCCTCTTACTTTTACCCACAGCGCAGTTTGTGACACACAGTGTAATAATGAATCCTGCAGATCAAACAGCCATGAATGTTTTCAATGTGTAAACAACAGACTGCAAAACCAGGGAATTATAACTTGGGTCTCCTGGATGATCTATTAAACTGAGTTTATGTTTTAAAGAGGCCTGGAAATCATCATCAGTTCACACAATCCAGGACAGAGGAATGGGAACAGGCCACGACTACTTGCCAAAAGTGTTGAAAACAATCAGAGAATTACTAATTATATTTTATTTCTGGCAGCAGCACATTTGCTGCAGGGCAGACTGAGTGTTTAAACCTTTGGCCAGTAATTACAGCCTGGTTTTGTTGTCTCTCACTGAACAAGCTACGGTGCTACAAGTCTCTTCTAGGAGTTTGCAACTCCCTGTTAATGTTTCTGCAATCTCCCTTAGGGAAGTCCTGACACTGCTCAAGATAATTAACATTATCTTCTCCCTTCAAGTTACAGCTCTTGGAAAAATATTTTGCTCTAACTGTCTTTTCCTTTTGGGATCTAGCCAAGAAACAGCAAAAGTGATATAGGGGAAGAAAGAGGAGGAGTGTCCATGCCACACTAACAGGCTTGGCATAGGCCCAGAATGGCAACAGCTTCAGATAAGAGCTTTTCTTTACAAACAGTAGGGTTTGCCACCCCCACTCACCAGATAAGATAAACAACGATGGTTTGCTAAAGACACATTAACCCTCCTTTCTCCACAACTGACTCCACAATTTATGATTAGGACAAGATGGACAGGTAGCAGAGGAGATGTTCAAGCTCTAAATGTCCTAATAACAAGGCCATATAGCTCACTGCTGGCCATGACCTTTTATTTTATTCTTTATAGATTCTCGCCATGCATCTA
Source organism: Limnodromus scolopaceus (assembly GCA_028565335.1). Classification (NCBI taxonomy): domain Eukaryota; kingdom Metazoa; phylum Chordata; class Aves; order Charadriiformes; family Scolopacidae; genus Limnodromus; species Limnodromus scolopaceus. The sequence continues at coordinate 137,047,291 of JAOXNO010000001.1, forward strand.
TTGCATACTACATGAACTCCACAGGCTTGTTACTGACCTTAACCAGTTTCTCCTTCTTGTTCCTAGCTCATTCCTTTAAATCATAGAATCATGGAATTGTCCAGGTTGGAAGGGACCTTTAACGTTATCTAGTCCAACCATCAACCTAACTCTGAGAAAAACCCATCACTAAACCATGTCTCTAAGCACTATGTCTACCCGTCTCTAAAATATCTCCAGGGATGGTGCCTTAACCACTTCCCTGAACAGCTCATTCCAATGCTTGATAACCCTTTCAGTGTAAAAACTTTTCCTAATAGCCTATCTGAACCTCCCCTGGCACAACTTGAGGCCATTTCTTCATGTCCTATTGATTGTGACTTGGGAGAAGAGACCTACCCCCACCTCCCTACAACTTCCTTTCAGGTAGTTGCAGAGAGCGATAAGGTCTTCCCTCAGCCTCCTTTTCTCTAGGCTGAACAACTCCAGCTCCCTCAGCCTCTCCTCATAAGACTTATTCTCCAGACCCCTCACCAGCTTTGTTGCCCTTCTCTGGACCCGCTCCAGCATCTCAATGTCTTTTTTGTGTTAAGGGGCCCAAAACTGGACACATTACTCGAGGTGGGGCCTCACCAGTGCTGAGTACAGGGGGATGATCACCTCCCGAGTCCTACTCACCACATTGTTCCTGATACAGGCCAAGATACTGTTGGCCTTCTTGGCCACTTGGGCACACTACTGGCTCATGTTCAGCTGATAGTTGACCACCACCCCCAGGTCCTTTTCTGCCAGGCAGCCCTCCAGCCATTCTTCCCCAAGCCTGTAGCGCATAAAGGAAACACAAGGGCTCTCCAGTAACTATTGTCTGAACAACGACATCATAAGCAGCTTTTTCTCATCCTTCCCTGAGATGCTTACCTTGAGAAGCTGGTATGGGCCAGGAGATAGAGTTCCAGACAATGTTACAGGAATTACAACTTTCTTGACTAGCAGGTAAAATTCCCTGACACATAAGAAGTTCCATCTAAATATGAGGAAGAATTGCTTTACTTTGAGGGTGCCAGAACACTGGAACAGGCTGCCCAGAGAGGTGGTGGAGTCTCCATCTTTGGAGTTATTCAAAACCTGCCTGCATGCGTTTCTGTGCAACCTGCTCTAGGTTGACCTGCTTTGGCAGGGGGGTTGGACTAGATGATATCCAGAGGTCCTTTCCAACCCCATATCATTCTGTGATTCTATGATTCTGTGATTCTGTGATTTGAACTCTTTGGTCCTTTGTATCTTGAGTACAGAACATATGAAGGTATCCTGGAAGGTTTACTTCAGCCCTCTCTCATGTTCTGTAGGCAAAGAGTTCTGCTGCTTTCAGCCAGAAAAAGTTATGACCCTTCATCGTATGAGTGACTGAATTATTTTGTCAATTTACAGCAGTTTTAGATTACTATCCAGGCAGAAAAATTGCATGTCCCTGATACTTCCCACAGCAGGAGACCTTGTGTTTCAATAATATTAGGCTTTCATACCTGATAAGAATCCATGGTGACAAAAATAGATACAATAATCACAGGTGACACAACCTTTCAAATGCAAATAATGGAAGGGGGGGGAACTACTTAAGATGAACCATTTGGCCTTATCTTTGTAACTGCTAGAAGGTACTTAGACACTTTATATTATGGCCAAGGATCCTCAGAGCACTCAGAAGAACAACACAAATCTGTTTAAGGTAAGACCTTTGTTTTCTTCCAGCTTCTGAGAAGACCTGCCCTATGGTTTAGGTTACTAGCCCAATAAAGCTGTTCTTACCAGAATATGTTTACCTTCCACTTACACCAGTCCCATTGACAACAGTGCTGTGATCTCTAAGCTGGAGAAGTGCTTTAAGAATGGTTTGGGAGTTCATGCCTGAAACACCTGGAGTGCTTCTGTCTTGGGTGACCCAGGCGAACAGATGTTCTGGTGAATCACGGCTCTCCCAGCAGTGAGGTCAGTTTGCAGAGTTATGTGGCTGTATACTGTGTCAGGATGCTCTCATCTGCTGAAAAATACCACGCTCTGTTGGAAGAAGTGGCAAAATTCTCATTGACAAGTTATTGGACAGAATGACCTGAAAGCATCTGAAAATGATGCATACTTCTGAATCTGTGAAGCTCATATTTATTAAAAAGAAAAAGCCAAACACAATTTATGCCTCATGATAAATGATCTTCTGCTTAGTGGGGATAAATAACCAGCTACCTATTCTATGAAACATTGTGACATTTGTGTGCTTTTTTATTAAATGAATAATGAAGATGAAAAATCCATCCCCGGTCGAAGTTCTCTCCTTCCCAGCTTTGGAATGTCCTTCCAAAGGTAAATGAAGCATTCCAGCTACAGCTCTCTCAGGTTTTGTGTCATAAATTGTGAGTTATGTGGAGAAAGTTTTTTAATGGGTTTAGAATAAAATAGCTATGCAGAAATGAAAATACATTTTCCTTTCCTTTCAACGGAGTTTTTTCAGAAACTGCATTTAGATAGAATATTCCTAAACAACTCTGATAGCCATGGTACCAGCAGTCCAAAATGTCTTTTTAGAAATCAGACTAGTGCAATTATCAGAAATTGCTTCTCAGAAGAAACTGAAAGCACAAATGTACTTCAAGAAAAATTTCAGGAAATGCAAATGCTAAAACCATTTGAAGTAGATTTTTAAACCTTGAGATGTTTCCTTTGTACATACTTTTATGCAATGACATGCACAGGAAGAGGCAGCCTTTGAAGGTCAGGGTTAGACAGTGGAACTTTTCTTTTTATTGGGGAACATTTGTTCACTGAAACATTGTCTTTGATTCATTGGTTTTTCTTCAGTGTGAATAAGTAATTTACAATTTGATCTGATCTGAATGAGCCACATATCTTCCATGAAGTAAAAGCTTTCTGAAATAAAACATTTCAGAAAACATGTATTATTGCATACACTGAAGTACATAAGTTGTCTGGTAGTATATCTGTAATTTGCCAAAAACACAGTTCTGCAATTTCTGAAGGTCATTCATTGGAATAGCATTTACAGAACACTGAGCAAAACCACTCTTCAGTAAATAGATGGTAGGCTGTACATATATTCCTGGCAAGTAAGTGTTATTCTGCTTGCAAGCAAGTGCTATTACTACTCAAGTCTTGAAGTTAATTAAAAGACATGCATGCTCCATTTGGCACCATTCAAATTATTATTTGAATATTTTATCCAAATATTATAGTATTTTTACCAAACCACTTCCCACTTCATTAAACCAATTAAACATCTTCAAGTGGTGTGCTCTTCTCCTTTTCATTCAACCTTTTACTCAACTTTACATTTATTGCTACCTGTTGTTTTTCTTCTTACTTAGATAATGCTGTTCATTTTCTTTCTTCCCCTCTAACTTAGGTTCTGTAAACATTTACAATTTTCCATCATTTCTTACATATTTTTTTTTCAGGATAGGCTTTAATAATCCCAAATGGGAGTTCTTTTGTAATTTATTGTGATATTTTATGAACCTTATTTAATACCTATTATTATAGTTGCTATTCTTAATACCTTTTTTCCCTTGTCTTCACACAATAGTATGCATCTTTCCAGTATCAAATCAAGTCTGCCCTCTGAAGACTTTTTGCAACACCGAGACACTCCTCTTTCCACACTTGTCTAACTCCTCCTGTTTATGGCAGATTCACTATTCTGTACACATGGTGGTTTTATTCTGTATTTCCATAATGCTAATAAATTATATTCATGCTTAGTCTGACCTTGAACATGCTTTCTCAGAGTTAGTTTTTAAAAAACCACATGTATCACTTCCTTGTGAATCTTCAGCTTTACAGAATCTCATTTCCTCTTCTTAAGGTATTTTGGGGTTAATTAAGAAACATGCTTTTTTGACTGATTTTCAGATACCGAAGACTCAAAAGTCCTACCAAAGCCAATAGAAGCTGTGGGGATTCAGCATTTCTGTCAGTCCTGGAAAAAGTTTTTGGCAACATCTCAGCTCATTACTTATAAGGTCTGGTACTTTGTCACAAATAATGGCTGCTTAAAAGCCATATTAGGCCACTGATACACCACTTTTCACATAGCAATTTCCCACTTCTGGATACAGGTCTGGCCTCTGGACACCACAGGAGAGGTACCCCTGCCAAGACTGAGAGAACCCATCATTAAATCTTTAATCCTGATTCCCTCTTCCCCTCCCCTTTCCTGGATGTCATGGTTGACATTTATTCTTCCCACAAGACAAACTGCACTACCACGGTAGTAGAAAAATATTCTGAGGTGACACTAGTCTGTGAGTCCCTCTTGGAGCTCTACTCATGGAGACCACTGGGACTGTCTTTCTCTTGAGCTAGGGAAAAAAATGTATGCTTACAATACAACTGGGTATTTGACATCCTAAGTCACACCACATTTTACTGGGTTAACCTCTGCAACTTTGCAAACCACTCCTTAGCAATTACTAATTGCTGAACAACATGGCACTTACAAGGCCTTCATGTGTCTTTTCAATTCACTATATTTTTCTAATTAAATAATTTCTTTAGGATTTTTAAAAGCTTTATCTGCTTCAGCTGGATCCATTTGTCTTTTTTTAATCCCTCATGAAATCCAAACTGATATTATGCAGACAAGTAACCTTTCAGACTCATTTCTATCGCACTTGGCCTTCTTTTATGTGGGAAAATATTTTCATATAATCTCCAAAAGATGCTTAGAAAAAGATAGAAAGACACTGCTTATTTCTTTGATGTTTGCTACGTCTTTCTCTGAGTCTTCCTACAAAAGCACTGAAAAGCCTTCGACTCCTCAGCAGGGATCTAACCCAGAAGAAGCCCTTAAAGCCCAACTACAAAACACACTACTGCTCAGTCTCCTCCTCCAGCTCTATTTTTAGCAATGGAAAGGGCCCCAGGCTTCCTCATTTCTAGAATACACAGACGAGATAACAGAGAAGAGGAATGCACGGAAGGAAAAGTGTCCACCTTTTAGGAAGAAGTCCCCTTCGAAGTTTTTTCTTGCGCTCTACCAGAACCCAGCGTCCGGCCCCAGCAGAGGGCGCTGCTGTTCCTGCAGAGCCGTCGTGGGAGGGGACAAGCCAGCGTCCCCCCGGGCCAGCCCTGGGCGCTGGCAGCCCTACCGACCCCCACAGCGGGAACCAGGTTTTGAGCGGGACAGAGACGGTTGCTCTAGGCAGAGATACGTCACATCGTGATGGAGGTAACGTCTTTTACGACAGTGAAAGAACCTTTGCATATTAGATATAAGACAAAACCCAACCAGATTACAGAAAAGAGGGATGCCTGAGCGCCTTTGTGGTCTACGTTTCTACAGATGTGATGCCAGCAATTCTGATTGAGCACTAAAATAAAGTATTTGTGAATATATGGTGAGCTTAAAGACCAAAATAGTTGTTTTCTAGACAAGCATGAATTTTACCAAAATGAGACAGGTTAAGTAGCTTATTGCAAACAGTTCACATTAATGTAATAACATGAATGAGGCGGGGTTTGCAGGTATTTTTAACAAGATCTCTAATTGCAGGTGAGTGTTCTCTTCCCTCATGTGAAAACATACAGAAACTGAAATACAGAGTTGGAAAATGTCTTCTACCAGCCACTCATCAAGCTATTGTTAGACGTGGGAAGATACCAAATTCTCCTGAATCCAACCCCAAGTCCCCAGTACATTTGGCATGCTGGAGAAGGTCAACAAAGTACTTCCACACTAAACTCTGAGACTTTTAAATTTTATAAGCTTGGACAAACAGTATTGCTAGTCAGCCTTGGCATTGTGAAGCTGTGTGCTCCCTCACTTCATAACAAGAGCACAAAAATTATCTACCACACTACATCAGACCAAAAGTCCATCTAACCCAGTATCTTTTTTCCACCAATGAACAGTGGCAGATACCAAAACATTAAAAATTTTAAAATACAGAAAGCACAGGGGACTCTGTCTATCACTTTGTCGCATTTCTGAGCATCCAGCTGTTCAGGGAGGTTTTGAGCCAGGGCCGTACTATCGTATTAAACAGCCACTGACAGATCTGTTATCAGCAAAATTTTCCAACTCCTTTTAAGCCACTTAAGCTTTTGGACTCCACAACATCCTGTGGCAGTGAGTTCCATCAGTTAATTATCTGTCGAAAGAAAAATTACTTCCTTTGTTTGTGCTAAATCTGTTTGTTAATATTGCATTAAAATGCTAATTCCTTCTCTAGGCACCAGAACAGAAAGTGCATCTCCTGTAATCGATCAGAAGAGAGAGATTTCACAACTATTTTTCTTGCTTACACAACTTCTGATTCACAAATATTTTGCCACTTCTGTTGACACTGGATATCAAACAGCAGATTCAAACTCATTTTTGTTTAACTCATACTACACTATATATCATTTTATCTGACCTGAATCACTGGATTCTGAATTACCCCCTATAGCATAAAAGTACAGAGGTGATTGGGCTGTTTATGAGTTTGGAGTAGTTGCTTTTCTCTTCTTTCCTTCCTGTGAAATATCCAGCATTAACTACTTGAGAGAGAGAGCATAGCGGAGTAGACAGCTTTTGTTCTGTTTCTTTAATCTTATTCCTATATTCCTGTGTTGTTGGGGTTTTGATTTAAAACTCAATACATTAAAATGATGACTTGTCATGGACAAAACATATAATTGCCACTATGAAGGATGCTATAGCTTTAATTAACCATCGCCTGCAGCCTCTTTCACTTACACACTGGTATCAAAACAAAAGCTGTAACTATGTCTAAAAAAGCAACAACATGAAAAGATCAGTGGCTTTCAGACACTGTTCATTAATTCTTTTGTATTTCCCTACCATTACACAACTTCTGTATAATGTCATGCAGTTCAGAGAGCTTTCCCAGTCCCAGCCCTTTATGGTGGTGTTCCTTTCAGTGCACACCACCACCACAACCCCATCAACCACCCAAAACCCTTCCATCACTTTTCCTCCTTCTGTAATTGCAGACAAAGCACTGTTGTACTCTGATACTGAAATAAAGAAGTCATTTATACTTTAGAATTGCATCAAACTCTTGGCTGATCAAACAATAAAACTATACATTAACATCAGTTGATATTTCTCTGTAACAGTTGTGCAGCATGAGTGAATCAAGGGCTAATATATTACAGATTACTTTGATAATTAACTCCCTTGAGAAACTCAATTTCATCTGGGGACAGTAACAATCATTCTCCAAAAGGAAGAAAAAGTGATTTTTTCCTTTACAAATTCCCTAATGATGCAGGAAAAACTTGCAATTAGTCCATGCAAGAAATAAACACAATTTTAAGAAACAGGTTATATCTCTTTGTGTTAAGTTGATTTCAAGACCAAAAAGGTAAGTCAAAATTCCCAGCTCTTTGACATTATTAAAAAAAAGAAAAGTTTATTGATTTGTTTAGGCTCTAGCAGGGTTTGATGGGACAGAAACATTGCAGGATATAATATGACAAGGCTTTAGATCCTAATTATGCAGGATGGATCATGGGGAGAACTATGCAAATGTAAAGTCCTTGTTATGAAACTCCAGGCAATTCAGTTGGTGGGAGTTCCTCTTACAAAACAAGAGGTTATGCTCAGAGTTGTGAAACTTGGGTGGGGTTATAAATGAAATATTTAGGCAGATGATACACTTGGTAGTCAGTGGCTTAAGTTATTCCAAGGAAGTGAGTCCACACCAGCTGGAAGAGATAAAAAAGAATTCAGCCTTGACTCCCAACAAATGGGCTATGCTGGCTGGTAAGTACCCTAGTGCAAGCAATGGAAAAGACCAAACGGGCTCATCTTCGCTTTCCATTATCTTTACAAACTGTTAACTAGTGGTTCTCCAGCTCAGCAGGCTCTACCACAGCTGCATGGGAGCAGGACCTCTGCTACTGTACTCAACAGCCAATGCATTGTCATTTCTCCATTCCTGTGTGATGAGTTCCTCAAAATAAGAACCACTCAAAGCTCACACATCAAAACTGATACTCTTTCAGCATGTGCTGTCAGCACAGTTTTGGAGCTAGTGACTCACTGCTTCACTTATTGCTTAGTCTTAGGTGCAGGGGGACAATGTGCATGGCCTGAATTCTTACTGATCCCATAACTGGGTTTAGCTTATGCCTACCATCAATGCAGCAAGATGATGAGAATTAAATTGCAGTATACCGGGTCTTGGACCAGTAGGATCGTGAAGGGAACAAGAGCTCTCGTCCTCTGCCCAGTGGATATCTCCTGCAGAGTCAGGCCATTCTGTTGGTTCACCACCATTCTCTTCCCACCTGCCATTGCTCTTTCCCTCTTCTCCTCTCTTTTCCACTCATCTACCATTCTTCTTTCTCACTGTGCAGTCCTGAGCGCGACTGTGCTGCAAAACTGCCAGCTTTTCTTGCATGAATAGTTGAACTCCGGCAAGCTGAGAGAAGAAAACCAGGGGGATCAGGTGCATCTGCGAGTTGTGCTCCTCTAATGAACATGAAGAGCGGGACAGGTTTCAGGCTATGTCTTATGGGCTTTCCGTGCAGCACATGATTCTCCCAATGCCAGATGAGTAGAAGTTCCCAGGAAAAGGATTGCAGTCATCTGTGCATGAGAGTGTTGTTTGCAACTCTATAATTTTGTGACAAATATTGCATTTAGTTCACTAAAAAAAACCCAAACAAACAAATAAACAAAAAAAAAGGATGGACTTGGGCTGGCAGAAATGATTAATCACAGATTTGGGAATACTTCAGCAGAAGTAGGGGGGAATTGTGAGAATATCCCGGTTTGAGGTAAAACAGAACCAATTTTCTATTCAGTGGTTTCAATTTGCAGCTCAGTCCCTTCTAACTAACTGAACTCTCTGAGATTAACAGCATTTAGACAAGCTGAAATATTTCACTTGTAGTTTCTGGGTTTTATTTTTGGTTTTTGGTTCATTTTAAAAACCTATTTTAAAAGAGTTCAGGGCAAAATAAAATTTGGGCTAACTGAAAGCATTTCTTTTTATTTCAGTTTGCTTTTTGAACCAACACTGTTCCCTTGGCTTTGAATTGTTCCCTTGGCTTCTAGTTGTAAAAGGTGATAGGCTTTTCAACACTATGTTTCTTAGCACGATGTCAACACTCTATCACCAGTATTGTTATTGACTTTCTGTTAGAACTGGCTGAATAATATTAATTAAATTATGAATAAGAAAATTTATTAAAAAAAACACCTATGAATTCTTTTTTCTTTCAGTTTCACTCAGCCAGAAATAGAAATTGGGAAACTATGAGTATATCTGCAAAACATTTCTATAGCTTTCAATTAAATATTTTGTTTTGTACTTGGACAAACTGCACTAGGATATCATTTTTAAATGTCTTCTGAGAATATAAACCCATTTTTTGTTAAAAAAAAAAAAAAAGAAAAAAGAAAAAAGTGATTGAGTTTTTCCTAGATCTGCTAAAGCCCTGCTAAATGGGTTTTGATTTTGTTTTATTAATCTTTCTTGCCATTATATTTCTATAAAGCATTTGTTTTGCATCTTCTGCCTTTGGAGAATGTCAATTCTATTCTCTGTAAAAACTCACTTTTAAAACAATCCTCTTGGCAACAGAGAGAAAAATGCTATCATTGGTAGAGGAGAACTGTATCATGTTACAAATGTTCAGTCCTATTAAGCTTTTTACTGTTGAAAGCTAGAAATACTCACAAATTGTCAGGAAAGATATAGAAACACATTTGATATACCTAGCAGAACTAACAAGTTAAGGCTGCTTCATAACCAGCTGATAAAACATATGGAAAGCCAATCCAATCTCCCTACTTTGCATGAGCCTGTGAGAGCATTTCATTCAAATTACTGTTAAGTCTTTACCTTCATATATGTTGGTCCAACCAAATTTCTAGCAATTCTCCTGGGAGTCAAAAGACAAACTGATAACGTTTAAGGAGAACTCTGAGCTGGAAATAGCTATAAGATAACATAACGTAACCTCAAAATCAAAAGAAAGGGAAAAGGGAGAAGGTAAAAAGGGGACAGAAGAAGAAAGAGGCAAAAGGAAAAAGAAAATGGGGAAAAGGAAAAGGAAAAAGAGAAAAGAAAAAAAAAAAAAAGGAAAAAGGAAAAGGAGAAAGGCAAGCCATTATGTAACAGAAGACAAACAGAAGATAGAATGTCTGTTTCTCCATCCTTTTTCATAATGAATCCCAGAAGGACAGATTGGTATTCAGCAAAGTCTATGTCTACATTTTTAAGGGTTTACCAAGGTAAGGACTAATGTTTTGTTTCTAAGGCAGAGAGGCAAATAGGGTTGCTTGAAACCAACAAGAGCACAGAAAGGGTAAAAGAGAGTGATGATGGCTGTTCTAGGCTAAGTGAAAAAGAGTTGAAGAAGCTCGGGGGTTGCAAAGACTGGAGAGGACACTAGCTCCAGAGGAAGAGGGGACTCTCCCCAGAATAAGGGACTTTGCTTAGGTAGGGATTGGAAGGAAGGGTCACTGGCAGCAATTTGGAGAAAGTGGCTACGTGTGGACAGGGGGATGTAGTGTAAGTAAAGGGTCTCTGGGTGGAGAGGTAAAGGGGATGGGAAGCAGTCCTTGGGTTGGAGGGCTTGATGTGGAACAGAAAGAGCCCATATTAATACTCGCACAGATACACATATACCTGTAAGTGGAAGCCCCATTTTGGGTTTGGAGGTGCACAGGAGGCCAGTATTCCTCTTGTCACCCTTGGTACCAACCATGCTTTTGTGTGCTCAAAATGAACAGAGCCCAGTGCTCTCACACAGGGTGTCCAGGGCATCATTAGCTTTTAGCCCACACATCCTAATAGAGCAGTCCTACAAACATACTTTATAAAGGGCAAGTATCAAGGGAGTTGAAGACCACAGGGGATTATACATAAGGCATAAAGGAAACAAACACTAAATAGAAAATTAAAGGAAGTTGGATTTGTTTTTTTATTTTAAAATCACAGAATCACACAGAATCACAGAATCTTCATGGTTGGAAGGGACCTTTGAGATCATCGAGTCCAACCACACTATAAAAGATCCACACACAGTAAAAAGTCCACACACAATAAAAGATAGCAGAAGACCATTAATCTATATCATTCAAAAGAGATTATTTTTTAGGAAGCAAATTATTTTATTAGACATTGGGTTTCTGTTGCTAGTTTTCCCCTGCCATCTGCCTTGTTATTAATAGGATTTTAAAAGTTAAAAGCAGAACTTAGATGTAAGAAGTTAGGAACCAAAACTAAAATAACTTTGCTTAAACTCTATTGCCTTAATCAGAGAGACGAGAAACAAAAAAATTCCCCTACTTATCCCATCTGTAACTCGAGGCAGGCTCAAGCTAGAAGCAGCATAGTCTTCAGGCAGATGCAGACAGACTAACTGGCAGGGACACAAAACAGCCATGTTTCCTTGACTGGCTTTTCTTGCACAGGAACACTGGAAAGTGATACTGGCCACTGTGTTGCTACGAGGACCTGAGGCTGTGACTCCTGCCAGGAGCACTATCCCTGGAGAAGCACTCTTCACTGGCACTTCTCCCTTTGCCAAGGCCGGAGTCCACCATCCTGGGTCCTCAGAACTTTCTGTGTAGTTTCCATCCAGCTTGGCTCTTGCCTGCAGTCATCCGCACCCGGCTCACATCTGGGGTGACACCGTTCTCACAGAGGACAGTTCCTCCTCAGCTTTGGTATTTCCCTTTGCCTAAGAGCAGGAGAAGTGCCAGAGACACATTGAGCACAAAAGAAACCCTGAACTGTTTGCAGAAATGCTTACTAGACACAGAGGCAAAGCTATAGCAGCCTCACAATGACTTTTGTCTCTTCTCTACAAAATAGAGGGAGGAAAATTACTTAATGTCTCCTTTTTGTTTTGTTTTGATGTTTTTTCCCTAGAAAAACCACTGTAGGATCTGTACATGTTGTACCTGACACATACAGTTTTGAAATGTGGGATTTGCCACTTTGGAAACAGTGTAATGGGGTTGATGGAGCCCCTGGTACAGACTATGAAGAAAATCCTGTTGCCTGAATCTACTCCAGCCACTCACAGCACCATAACTGATGTTCATGGCATGACATAGTTGCTACTAATAATTATAAAAGCGCCTTTAATATGTGGCAGCATTGGTTGTCTTAATCTTTCATTTCTAAATAGTCCTTTTAGTTGTGACTCTATATAAGACAAATCTGAATATGTGATGGAAAGTATAGAATTCACTATAGATTTGAACAGAAATAAAATGAAGAGATGAAATATAGCTCTTACTTTTTAGATAGTAATCTTCAGTGTTCCTCAAAATTATTGAGAAATAAGTAGGATTAAATGTAGTTAAATAAAGGTTACATAAAAACACAGGTAGAACTGAGATTAAACTGATAATGCTTTTAAACATATTGAGCATTTGTTTTTCTCTCTCTCAGCTATGAGAGTTACAAGTCAATGACCCTATCTCTTTTAACACAGTTGTTGCTATTTGCAGTGATTTTTCTTTGGTCTGATCTCCAGCTACTATCAAATCACATAGCAGCTGCAGAAGTCTTTTTTTCACCAAAATTTCAGTGAGGTTTAGCCAGTTTCTTTACAACAGAGAATTTACAGCTGTAACTCCTATACTTAACAATTCCAGATTGAGAACTGTAATTTATTCTATGGATCTACATTTGGACTGTTGGACTACATTTTATCTCCAACTGATACCTAAAAGTGGTGCAAAATTTAACATCTTGCATTGTATATTTTATTATGAACGTTTTATGCTGTTATTTCTGACATGGCCTTTGGCTTTTCCTATGGCTTTCTTAAAAAAACGGTGGATTTTCAGAGATTTGTTTTGTCTTCTATAATCTGGAACTTCCTAAGAGTGAGATTTACCTGAAAACATCCTGCCAGTTACGATCACAAAGATTTCAGTTAGACACCCTAATCTGTTGTAGGGCTTTTCAGCCTTTGCAGAGTGGTTTTTTTTTTTCATCAGCCATCTCATCTGCATAATTGACTAAAGTCTTAGCTGAGAAACTCCAAGGACTGCTGAAAGACCAGCTCGGTTTCCGTTAGCAGGAATGGATTATGATATAGATCTTGAATGCTTGTGGTTATCGGTGGTTTCTGTGGAATGAGGTTTGTATTTCACGGCTGTTTATTTAAGGATTACCAAAGAAGAATCTAGAGCAGAGTTAAGAGGTTTCTTTGAGTAGATGGAACCTAAGTAAGTATATAGAAAAGAAAGAAAGATATGTTCAGGGAAGTGTGGTTAGGTTATAAGCTCTAGCACTCAAAAGCTGGAGAATGGCAAAGTAATGTATCCTGTGCAAATCTTGGACTACACCACAGTTTCTACTTCCCCTGCCATATATGCTTTTTTCTCCCTCCAGTAAAGGTCTGCCTTTTTCAGTGTGCAGACTGAACTGTTTACTTCTTGCGCTCCTGCTCCTTCCTCTCCTCTACCTTCCAAGTAGATGAGCCAGGATCCGCTTACCTGCCAAAATCAGGTGCAGCCAACGTGATATCTGATGCCACTGCTGATCTGTTCCCTTTCCACATCTTGTTTATTATTCATTGTCTAAAATGTGGCCCACACCCTGTATAATGCACGTGACTCAAGGCCTTCCCTGGATACAAAATTATTATTTTCCTCCTGGGCTTTCCTGTAGCCTGCTGTAGTCACCAAGTGGTGCACAAACACCAATTAAGTTATTTTCACAACACACCAGTGAGACAGCAAGGTATTATTATGCCCAATTTAGATGTGGAGAACTAAGGTATGAGAAACTGTGGTTCCACATGTAAGCTATCAGCATCTTTAACTGCACAAGCTTGGACCATTCTTGGAACAGGGCTGACCTATTAACTAAATGAGGTAGAGTTACTGTGGAAAAATAGTATGCGATCATGTAATTAAAGACTAAGTCATACCACAAGTGCCCGATAGGGTCAAAAGAACGTTACTCAATCAGCTGCAATTCCAACATTTCCTAATCTTTCAAGCTTAATTTCTGGTCCTTAATAACATTATTTTACTACAGCTAATATTTGCAAATTGTAGGATTAACCCACCACAAAATCAGAAAAAAGGCAATTTCATTAGATTTCATTATCCTGATTTTCATGTGAGTCATCAGAAGGGTTTGAGTCTGCAGCCTCACCGTATAGTCCTACAACACCTAGGCTGCCACAGGCTGTGCTTCTGTGAAGGTCTAGACCCAGCTGTTTCTAGCTAAAAAGCAATCTGAGAGGGAAACAACTGCACAGTTTCTTTTCTGTTTTATCAGTGAAGGACCAGTGAGCACTAACAATAGATAAATGCAATGAAACTACAGCCTAAAGTAGCAGCAGTTTGTTGGGTTCTTTTTGTGGTTAAGCATCACTTCCAGAGATACTGTTTTATTAGTAAGTTTCATGGGATTTTTTATAGTATCAGAGACTTAGATATGGTCAGTTTTATTCCCAGCTTTGAAGAGAAAGGTATTGATTTTCAGTCTCCCAAACATGACCCTTGATGTTGCACTTGCACCTTGGTCTCTGTTGATCACATACATATTGGACTGCTTCTAATGACTTCTTAATAAAATACTGCAGAGTGCTTTCTCTATTTATTATTCATTAAATTGAAAAGTAGAATTCGCAGGCAATGCATATAGGAAGGAGAGCTGAGGTGCTTAGATTTCGATTTAATCTTTTGGCAATTTCACTGAGAAACAATTCATAAAGCCTTTTAATCTGAAGACTTGGCCAGGTTCTTCTGCTGGAGTGATTCACCAGGTTTTCGAAGGATTAAGTGTTCTATTTCAAAAGTTTCAGTATGTCTTGGAGCAACACTCTCTTGTGGAGATGTATGAAGTGCAAAATACTGAAACCCAAAATTAAGATCTGATGCTTTTATATGAGTGGGATCAACACACAGAAATTGTGTTATTTTAAAACATTTCTCTTCCTACTTTGCCTATGTTTATAGTTAAGTTTTCTGAAAACAATACTACATTGCCTGCAGACTCCTAAAATAAAAACCCATACCTTTCACATTGTCAGATCTACTAGGCAATGACTGTGTACACAGTAGTATACTCTAGAACCTGGCCTAAAAATAGCGAATTGTAGAATCTCACTGTATAAGAGATAAAGGCATCAGCAACAAGAGACTGAAGAAATAAAGTAAAAAAAAAAAACCAAACTAGAAATGAAATATAAATGTAGTTATGTGCTACACAGTGTCCCATCAGGCTCACGATTCCCCTAATTTCGGTTTGCTCCTGCTCCAATGACCATTTTCATTGACATTTTCCCCTTCCCAGGTGTTTACCCTGCATATTTTTATCCATCCATTTCCAAGTGCTCACTTCTGTTATCTGGACAGTGACTCACCTGCCTACATTTATTCTGCTCATTGGATTCCAGTGGCAATCTCACTCCCCGAACATCTTATTCAGTTTCAGTTTCACCTATCAAATTCCCATTTTTCCTCTTCTTGTTGATACAGCTCTTCTTTTCCTATCACCACTTCCATCCAGCTTTCCAATTTTTTATCCAGGCTTGATAATTTTCTTGAGTAATCAAACCCAGTCTTCAACTCAATGCCTACTCCTTTCCTAACCTATCTATTCCCAGGAACTTCTTTCATATGTCTTCCTCAGATTCTTATCATCAGCTCTGTTGTCCCCAATCTCCTCATCCACATCTTTCCTCATCCACACCTTTCCTTGTTCCACTTCAACACACTCAGCCGCAGTCTAAAGAGGATCTGGTTTCCATCCCACCTTCTTCAGATTACACTGTTTCTTCCTACACAGATCCTGCATCTACTTCAGAACTCAGGGGAAACAGATAAAGCCCCTTCCATCATTTCAAGTATCCAGGTCAGGATAGCTACTGAAGAAAACCTATAGGTGCAGGAAGGTGGGTCCAAGCCCATACATTCACCACATATGGAACATACAAGGAAGTCCACAGGAAAAAGGAAGAGGTCTCCACTCCACAAACCACTTTTCTTTCCTAAGTTTTAAACATGGCTAAATGTCTAAAATTCTAGCCTGCGTTTCATAAGACGTGTTCATGGCCACATTGTATACCCTGTTCTCATACTGAGTTCATTCTTCAAGCGCAAGGAAGAAAGGTCAGCAGCAGTTACTGCTATGAAGTAGTAAAATGGTAGAATGTGCAGCTATAACAACAATCCCTTATACATAAGTCTTTTCCAACACGATTATTATTTATAAACAGACTGGGGGACATATTTTGTTCTTTAGCTTTTGTCTCAATAACAGCCAAACTTTTGTGGCTTCAATTTAAAATATAATCCCATTCCAGGATCAACCCAGTTTCAGGTATATGCACCCAAATGATTAATATTTGGCAAATTTAGGAGAAAATGAAAACAGAGAAAAACAGAAGAGCAAGGCAAGCCCAACAATTCCTAGGTTTGCCTTTAATAAAACATTTTATGAGTCTTAATGAATAGAGCTTAGTGACATGGTTTAGTGATGGTTTTTTATCAGCTAGGTTGATGGTTGGACTAGATGATCTGAAAGGTCCCTTTCAACCTAGACAATTCTATGATTCTGTGATTCTTGTAGAAACACAGGTTGTTTGCTTAAGTGAGTAGTTTATAGGATTAACCTATTACAGGGAAAATTATTTCATTTATTAAACAGAACATTTGAGAAAATAAGTTCTTTGTATGTGTTGAATTATGGAAGGCTTTGCTCCACATTGAGACAAATTGCACATTTCTCAAGAACTCAGTACCTGTTGTACATTTGGCAAAGCACACACGTTACCCACTGCTCTCTTTTCCTAGGACTCAACATAATATTCCCTGAAGAGAAGTCTATTGGGAATAATTTTGAATGAACTTCTACTGACAAAGAAATATCTGCTCTTGAGTAAGCAAAATGAAGTGCTCATCAGTGATCTATTGGCGAAAAACAAGTTCAAAAAGCTAGTGTCACATGATCTGCAGTATTATTGTAGCACATATTCTAATAGTAGTTCTTAACGCAATTGAAATTAATTGCTGTATCTTTTTTTTTAATTTATTACCAAACAATACCAGGATAACAAAGGAATGACTTGGAGCCAGTCTAAATTTAGTTGTCACAAATATCTATCTGCTTATAAAATCTATATATTTGTTCTGTGTACTGAATTATATTTCATTTGTTTATAGATTCATTGTAGCCTTTTATAAAAAAAACAACATCAATCACAAAATAAATAACAAATACATAAGAAAAAATTGTTTCTGGTTATTTGCTGATTTATTCCTCAAAGAAGATATTTTATTCCTCGTCACTGCTCTTGTTATCTTTAATAACTTCTATGATGTAATTGTGGTTTTGGTTTATCATTCAGACAGGTGGCATGAGTCCAGTCCTCCAATATGCAAGAATTTATTTGCATTTTTATTTTGTCAAGAGACAATAAAAGCAATGAGTTCTATCTAAATTAGAAGCCTTGTTTTACCTTTTAGTTTGAAACCTGTAATCCACTCCTTCCTCTTGGTGTTCAGGCACAAAGGTATTAACGACATCTAGATATGATGTGCATAGCTTGTGCATATCAGCATTGTGACTCAGTGTACAGCCTGTGATTTGTGCCACACTAGTGATACATCCTGTTGATCCATTGGGTACATCATGCAGGGCTGGATTTGAAAAGGGAACTGGATGGTTTCTAAATATATGGGAGTATAGAAAAAAATAGGAACATATATTACTATTATTTATGTGTTGGGGTTTTTTTCTATGCAGAAAAGGATGTTTTCTTAGAGTTCTTTCACTTTCATGTTTCCTCCTACTTGTATAGCTGAGAAAATCCAGGAAAATCTGCCAGCAGCTGGAGCTGTGGGTTTGTGCAATAGCTTACACATTAAAAGCCCTGGAAATAACCTGTTGTCATTAATTTTATTCTAAAATATCTTTCTCAAAACTACATTCTTACATATTTAAAAAAGAAATTGAGTAAAACAGAAGTAACACTAAATCTTAAAAGGATTACTTTAAAAATATTAGCTTAGAAGGATTTTCCTCTTGAATTTGCTTTGTTTGCAGACAGTGATTGTAAGTCTCTTCCATAGCCATATTTGTCCTATAAGCATAGAGTCCTCAAGGGTTTATTAAGTCTACTCCCTCTTTAGCACTGATGCTGAAGTATACACACTCTGGAGATCAAAGGGAAACACCTCTGATGGCACACCAGAGGCAACATCTGATTATTTCAAATTCCTCTTCCCAAAGAATGACCACCTCTTTCCAATTCTGAGAAACCACCTCTTGCATAAGCTTTATATGGGTTTAGTATTTTCGTGGTACTGTGCATACCTTTAAAACACTCGGTGCTCTGAAGTCCTGCTGAAGTCAGTGGGAACTGAAGTGCACTTTACTTCTAAGAGTGATCAAAGCCTGGCCAAAGAGAGGCCCAAACTGATGGTCAGAGTCATTATTAAGTCTCAGACATTAATAATGTCTATGAAAGCTGGAGGTGCAGCCAAAGCACAGCTTCAGAAACACAATATGAGTATTTTCCTTCATGTACAGTCTGCCAGTTCTCAGTTATTCAAGGCTGTCCTTAGTTAGGCTCTAGCTCAGCAAAACAACTGAGGCAAGTGCTCAAAATTAGGTGTGTGAATACTCACGCTCAAATCACACTGAAATGTGTACTATTACTGTCCCTTATTATTAGGATTTATTCTCTCCTCTATCCTTTCTTAGCTAAATTCTCCCTTCCCTCCCCTGAGACTCAAAGAACAAGCTTTGAAAGGCCCTGGGAGCTTTCCCAGGCTGGGAATTCTCAGGAATTTTTATCTGCATTTTTAGCTTTTCTCTCCTGTAAACAGTCACTCAGCTGATTCTTGGGGGAAAAAAGGGGCCAGTAAAGTAGTAAGATAGTTTCCCACTTTTTCTTTTATTATTTTCTTTGTTTTTTCAAATCAATTCTTTTTGTACAATTATTCTATTCTATTTTCACCAGAATTTCCTACTGAATCTTATTTAACATATACTGCTTAATTTCAGCTCTAGGCATTTCAATGCCCGTAGGCTATTTAATACTATTTTGATTTAATGTGTCAGTGTAAACCAATAGCAAACTGGATCTTAATTGTTACCTTAAGTCTTTTATTTACCATATTTACAGATTTATTGTTTTTTTTTAATGGGTAAAAAATCTTAGCTTTGTATCTAGGAGGATTCTGCAGCTTGTCAATTAATTTACAAGTTACAAAGTTTGACTTCAAGCCCTTGGGGTGCTCTGATCCCACACTGAATGGAGTACACTTTCCAAAATAAGCTTGCTAACGTCAGAACCTCTTGTTGCTAAGAGAAGTGAGCATAGCCTGGTAAAAGCACATTATTTCAACAAATCCATTTGAACTGGCAGCCAACCTGTCTATAGACAATGGACGTAGTTTTAAGCAATACATACCAGATTGTTACATCAGCCTATTTTACTGGAACAAGAAAAAAGTGCAAGGATATTGAGGAAAATAGCAGGGGAAAAAAAACCCCACGTCCTCTACTTACAGAGATTGCAGAATGTAAATGTGTTCTATCCATCAGAAAACTAATGGAGGTGAGAATGACCTACCCCAGGCTAATAATGTACAGTACATGCAAGTTCTCAAAAGAATTTCCAATTAAGCTTCTTTTTATTACCACACTAACTAAAGGCTCCACTACAGCATGGTACATTACTTTTAAGAATTGAACATTCATTTAGATCAGAGGTAGGTATTCCCAACCCAACTAGGAGGAATGCTATGCAATATTGACCCTCCTCTTGGAACAGCGTGTAACTTCATAAAGCAATACATGCCTCACAATATGTACAATTCACAATCAACTACTGACCACCTGGATGGAAATCTGCACCACAACCCTTCATTTCTCTTCAATTTCTCACCCATTAAAAATAAAACAGCCTATAGTCTTGCATTCTGACCTTAAACACACATGCAAACACACACACACTCCTAAGAAGCTGAGAATAGAGTAAAATACAAGAGGATCCACAGTTTTCACAGATTGTTAAATGACACAAAATGTTGGTTGCATGAATGGGAAAGAAAAACTTGTAACTTTTTGGAATATTCACAAGCTCTACAAATAAATGGTAGCTATCACATGTTTAACTAATGGCAGTGGAATACAACTTGTTAATGCCCACTGGGTCATGGAAGAAATTAGAACTGTGCGTCCATAGAGTGAAAATCTCCAGTAAGTTTCAGCATAAGATATCTACCTTAACAGGCAAACCACTAGATTTGTACAGTGGATTCATTTATCACCTGTTTTGTAGAAATCACTTACATGTCAGTGGGACTGGTTTGATTTTTCTTTGCAAAATTATTGTATCTTGAAAACAATGAAAGTTTGAAAGCACACAAAGAACTGGTTCTGGTGGTTTGTGTGTCCTACCTTTGCATGGTTCTTTTTGGTTTTAATTATTGCATTTAAATTCCCTTTAAATCACTGCAGGATGAAATGTCATGTTTTAATGACCAGTTTTCATAGCCTTTGTGGATACACAAGCATTTATACCAAAATTGTTTTGGTTTAAATCCCTAAAGTAAGAAGAAAACATCCATGCTCAAAAGAGATACAGAATGTTGCTGATTTTGGAAAATAGATATTTATTCAAAATCTTATGAGTTAGAGTTCTTTCTATTGGCTTAGGAGAGTTGTGAATCAAATCACTGATTAATGTCCCTATCTTTTGGAGCTCATACAACTGACATTGATTTCAGGGAAATTCTCCAAGTTCACGGAATCACGAAATTGTCAGAGTTGCAAGGGATCTCTAGAGATCATCTAGTCCAACTCCCCTGCTAAAGCAGGATTGACCAGAGAACATTACTCAAGACTGCATCCAGGCAGGTCTTGAAAATCTTCAGAGAAAGGGACTCGACGACCTCTCTGGGCAGCCTGTTACAGTGCTCTGTCATCCTCACCGTAAAGCAGTTTTTTCTCACATTTGACTGGAACTTCCTATGTTCCAGCTTGTGCCTGTTGCCCCTTGTCCTGTCACTGGGAACCACTGAAAAGAGTCTGGCTCCAAAGTTCAAGGTAGCTCCAAGTTCAGGGTAGCTCTGCCTTGCTTATATATGTGATTGTGCTAATTGCTGTGAGGAAAAGTCTTTTAAATACTGTAAATAAAATACCGTAAATAAAATACCATAAATAAAATACCATAAATAAAAACCAAACATTATAGCTGTAATCAGTCAGCCAATACTGGGAGGAAAAATCAGTTTTGCATGACCCTGAACTAATTTCCATGGGAGTCAGTAGAAAGACTTGGAATTTCATGATGGTCTACCCATTGATTGTAATAGATGTTCAAGTAAAACTTTCTACTGTCTGGGCCACATTCGTGTTCCTGCTTACTATGTAGTTCTGCTGATTTTAACACTGGGCACTAAACTCTGCTTTGGTTTTCTCAGCATTATCATTTAGCTGATTAATTAGCATTAACTCCGTGAGGTCCTGTGGTGGAAGACTCCATGTTAGCAGAATGTACTGTTAATGCTATTATTTTGTGTGAGCAATTGGGAAATAATTGTCCCTTAAATATGAATTTACCTCAGCCCTGATATTTTGAGATCACTTGCAGCACATATCTGAATCCGACTCTAACTATATATAGATTTCATAGACAAAACTTTCACAGGGTTTTATTTCAAATTCTTATATATGAGACCTTGAAGGTGAAACGTACACTTACTCAATCACAAGGCAATGTCCCTCTAATTAGAAACATGACCAGTTCTGCTAATTTACCTGGAGGAGGAAAGGCTGTGCAATGGAGTGAGTATTAACCTGGGCCTCAGGAGACTTCCACTCAGCTCCTTGCTTTTCCAGGTACCTCCTTGGTGACTTTACATGAATTGCATATACCCAGATTCTGAAAGGCATTTCATTATCTGCCATTAAAATCTCATTCAATCTCAGTCAGCTGCCTAAATCACAGAACTAAAAATAACCCCATGAAAATAACCTGGGATTTATGATATCTCAGAATATTCCCTACTGCGCTTAAAGAGACCATCTATATCTATTGCATTACTTACAGACGTTTGCTTCATATTGCCACCTGTTTGACCTGCTTTTATACATAGTTCATTAAGGAAATTCCTTTATTTCACTTGAAAAGCTATTCCAATACTCACTTATCCTTAAATGGATTTCTGTGTATCAGAACTGAAATAATTCCATGCCTCATTTCTTTATTTAGAAAATGGGATGACTTTTATTATTTAACTGAACTGCTGCAAGAATAAAAATATTTCCACCTGAGAAAGTTACACTGATGTAGTTTAGGTGCTGGAATCAATGTACTCCACATTCAAACAGCTTACTTGAATAACTAATGAAACTAAGCACTGCAATTTGGTAAATCTGCAAACAGTCCACACAAAATAACTCTCTGAAATAATCAAATATAGCCAAGCTACACAGGTGTTCGCATAAACTGAATTCTGTTGACAGCAACAAATATATTTTTTCAAAATATAATTCATTACATTCCTCTATATCTATTTTAAGGGGGGGAAAGGACTAAATGATTGTGTTATTTCATTGTGTTATCTTCACCAACTCCTGTTATAGGAGGTGAATGTGAAAATATTGTATGCAAAGAATACACCACAAAGGAAATACACTCTGCTTACTCATCAAAGCCCAGTGACAACATTCTTTTCAAGACTGGGATCTGTAGGACAGATGATGTCGAACATGAAGTTCCAAAACAAGACATAATGCCATGTTTCTGCATTTTTTTAACTTTATAGTTCAGAATTCGTATCTTCAATTGAAAGTTAATTTTATGATTCAGAATGTTTTTTAAATGTCAATTTTATTTCCATGAAAAATAAATAAATAGCTATCAGAATTGGAATTCAGGATTTTAAGAATAATAATGAAGTATTTGATTGGTCAATCACAATTTTCTGTTTCATTACTGGATCATGAGAATGTTTGGAACTTTGATTTAGTGTCTTGATGGAAACATTTATTTTAAACTTGAATACTCAAGTACGGGAGAGAATAGATAAAGTTAATGAGTTAATGCTTTTTTTTTTTTTCCCCAGGAAATATCAAGTTGGATTTGTTTGGCAGCTGGCATTTAAATGACAGTTTAAGCTTAAACAGCCTACTGCACAAATTTTGGAAAAGTAATCTCTTTATCTTTGTCAACATTCCTTTTCCCACAACAGATTTTAAAATCTGACACTCTTTCCCATGTATGAGTTAACAAGAAAGGGTTTTCTCTGTTCTTGTAAGAATTTTATAATAGAGAAGGAATTGCTGGTTTCTAAGATCTATAATCTAACATGTACTCTGCACTCAATTTGTTCAGCTGTCACTAACTCAGGTAAAACAGAGAAGAATCATAGAATCATAGAATGGTTTGGGTTGGAAGGGACCCTAGAGATTATCTAGTTCCAACCCCCTGCCATGGGCAGGGACACCTCCCACTAGACCAGGTTGCTCAAAGCCTCATCCAGTCTGGTCTTGAACACTTCCAGGGATGGGGCATCCACAACTTCTCTGGGCAACCTGTTCCAGTGCCTCACCACCCTCAC
>JAOXNO010000001.1:137076823-137113593 GCA_028565335.1 Limnodromus scolopaceus
CTGCCCATGGCAGGGGGGTTGGAACTAGATGATCTTTAAGGTCCCTTCCAACCCAAACCATTCTATGATTCTATAATTCTATGATCTATGGATTTCTTGTAGCTAGCTGATTATTCAAGTAGAACACTTTTATCTTTCCCTGTTTAAATTCAGGGTATTAATAGTTGTTTGAACAGCTAAATATATAATTGAATAATGTACGTGGGTACCCAAAGTTTGGGCCTTTTTTGTCTAACGAAAGTGAAATATACCTTCGCTACTATGTAACACTGTGAATTAATTTTCCCTACGAACCAGCCTGGTGGGGAGGTGTAAGCTGCATTGTGTCTACAGAAGTGCAAAGTATTTGCATATTTCAAATGTATGAAGCTTCATGGACGAGCAAACAAAAATAATCACTGCTGCAGATATTTGTGTCAGACAGCAGTATGGATATATACTTGTTGCTGAAATCTTTTTTATGTGCCCAATTATTAGAGCATGTACAAGGCAAAGTACTTGAATTAATATCCAGTAAGCCAAAATAAAGGTACTATAGTTGTGACAGTTGTTTCCTCTGAAAGGTTTGTTTGGCTTTTACAGTTCCTGAAATACAGCTCCAGTCATAAACAGGCCATATCAACTTTTTTAAAGTATTTCTTAACAGAATGAATTTACATATTATCACAAGAAGAGCTAAACAGATTTAGAAAGGGAAGCTTTTATGAGTAGTTTAGTTGAAAAGTATCTTGAAATATAAAGGCAACTATTTTGCTTTCATTAAAAACAAAGAAACACAGAGGGTTCCACTGGAGCAGCACAGAGGCTGAAATGAGTTTTTTGACTCCAAAACAAACAAATAAACAAACAGAAAACAAAAACATTTGCATCTCTCTGTTCAGAAATTCCTCACAGCTGCATAAATTCCTACAGGAACTTCACAGAATACATGGAAAGGAATAATTAATCAATGTTTAATTTAGGTATTTATTTTAGGCTTTATTGTTTATAAATAAAACAAATCAATTTGTTTCTTTATTCCCTTGTGTACTGTGCCTTACAGCAAAATCCAATAAAACGTATTAGAAATCAAATATATATGTAAGTAATATTTTACTATTTAGTTTAGTATCGATAGTAAGCATATTTTGTAGTGATTACTAAGATATAGTAGATAATTGCCTCAGAAAATTTTGTGGGATGGTTTAAGAATCCTATACAACAGAATGCAATTCCATATTAAATTCTGTGAAAAATGATCATAAGAAACAGCAAGCCAGCAGAATACAATGCAAAATTTTCAGAACACAAGTAAAAATCCAAGAGCAAAATATTTTAGTTGAAAAGAAAAATTAGGATCAATGTGCATTTTTTATTAGACCATTTTTTATTAAAATGTTAGGCATTTTTATACCAACTGTACATAGATTAGAGGTGATCTTTTGTGTAAAGTAGATAAAATCCTATTGATGGAGGATTTTTAGTAAAATTGTCATGCATATAAGGCACAGATTATGGATCCATACTAATATGCATTGCAAGTAAAATATTGTAACAGCTGTAAAGAGTTGTACTGTCTGTTGTGTCAATGAAATTAAGATCAAAGCATATTTCAAAAAACACAAGACTGGAAAATAAAGCAGGCTCTGGCATGCACTATGCATCATATTGTGTACTTGGATTGGTCAAATGGATTTTTGCTGTTACTTCATAAAAATTTCACTGAATGAAGATTTCTGACATAGTGAAAAGAAGAAATAGTAGTCAAGTAGAAGTAGATTCGCAAGTAAGAATATTCAATATACCATTCATTTCCTACTAAACTATTAAAACATGAATATGCCAGTTCACAGCAGCAGTAAAGGTGCTGCAGTTTCATTATGTCTTTTCCTCTGAAAAATTTCTTCAGACTAAAATGGAAAGACATAGTTCTGCTTTGCCAATGACAACCTCATTTAACGTAGTGATCACAGATTATTCTTCTCTTGGTCCCTTGGCAAGGGTGAAGTTTGTAAATTCTCTGTATTTGTGCAATTCAAACTCATTAAAGTGATATTGCTAGCTGTTGCCAGAGGCCACCACAAGGTTAGAGATGGGTAGTCAGACTCTCAAATTCGTTTTCATTACTTGTGAGTAGGTGATTCTCTCCTGAACCGCTCCACATATAATCTAATTTTTTTTTCTTTGTTTTCATCTTTAGAGGTCACAATATCTCAATTCAGTCATAAGGATTGCAGAACTGAAAATTCTCTGGTATCAGATTTTGCTGTATTTCATAATGAAGAGTAACAGTATGAAATATTTACCTTAAATGTTTTCAGAGAAAGATAAAGCAAGAACACGGGAATGATGGTACTAAATTATCAGTATCAGTCTACCACTGTAATTGAAATATCCACTTGTGATGTAACTGTCCTCTAATGAATCCAACAATACCTGTAATTTCAGCTTAAGTTTCAAGCAATGTGGACATTTATCTCTCAACATTAGACTGAGGCCATCCTTTTTTATGTAACATCCAAGATAATGCAACATCCAAAATAATGCAACATGGGCCACACCTGTCCATGGAGGTTCTGACTGGTGATGAAGGACAGTAAGCCCAACAGCTACTTTATTTTACCTGTCAGACAATCACTTGTCCCAGTCTTAAATTTCATCTTTTATTTTATTAAGAAGGATGATTTTTAAGCTGCAATGCTGTTTTTCAATGCCTACAATATAAAAAATTTAAGCAGAGTTTTTATTCAGCAGCTAGAAACTTTGATATATGATTACTTTTTTCCCACCCAGTTTACGCACACCTAGGTCACTGCAAGTGGTAAGTTGAGGAAATATGTATCATTTGTGTAACACTACTTATTTAAGAAAATTGAGGAAATGAATTAGTACAATCTGTTTCCACCCTTGACCTTTTACCTTGTCACAGCAAGCACAGGGAACTAAATGTCCATCTGCAACCTGGTACATCCTAATGAAATCCCATTGCCAAAATGGCTGCTGGCGAGTGATGGGGCTGGCAGGCGAGGGAGGCCCTGGCTGGAGGGCAAGGTGGAGGCCCACCGGGAGGCCCAGGGAGGCTGCTGGGATGAGGGATAGCAGCGTGAGAGGTGGCTGCGGCCACAGGCCACACCATGAGGGAAGCCAACAGCGAGGGCAGGTGGTGAGGGAGGCTGGACCCTGCCAGGAAGACAGGACAGTACCTCAGGGAGGCCATTGGAGGCCCGGGGATCTCAGGAATGGTGACGGAGACACCAGCCTGGACAGGGAGGCAGCAAAGGCAGGTCCTGCATGGGAAAGAGGGAGACGTGGGTCTCAAGAGCTGCAGGAGAGCAGGAAGGAGGAAAGGAGAAAGGAGAAAGGAAGGGAGTCAGGGAGAAGACTTCTGCATTAAACTTTGTATTTGCAATAAAACAGAACTGGGACTTTCTGTGTTAAGAAATATTACTCTGTGTTTATTTCATTGGAGATAGTATTACATGGCACATGTAGGCAGAAAATTGATGTAACAGCCACCTTCATTACTGGCTTTTCTACTTTTTGCTTTATTTTGTCTCTTATTCTCTGCCAACAAATTTTTGTTCCAACATGGGACCCTGCATCCAGTTTATTCTGTGCCAAAAGTAATTTAGATAAGTAGTATAAATCAAATGTCACCTCATAAGAGGTGACATAATCATGAAGCAGTCCTCTTCCATCCAAGGACTTCACATTACCACATGAACATCAGTTCTTCCTTTTGAGTATCTTTCTCTTGATGGCTAATATTTTGCCATCCAAAAAGCCAGTTGTGCTGTCTGCCGTAACTCCTGCACCTTTGACGAAACAGAACTAGAACAAAGAGAGAAATTACCATAAGGCATAAGGCTGTATACAAAAGCTATTGAATAGCTTGCGGTGATTCCTGTTACATGCACAAGTTTTGGGTCAAATCCCATTTAACAATGCTCCTATGGCACTCCTGTTACAGAGCTCAGGAGTGATAGCAATATTGCCTAATTGCTGAATTTTGGAAGAGGAACGCCTCTGCTACACAGTTACATCCCCAGCTGTCACTTCTTTGAAGCAGTTTTTTGAACTGCATGGCCAAAATCTTCCTGTCTGTGTTATTCCATGACTGAACATAGGCAGCACCATCCTTAAAGTTGCAGGAACAGTTGTAAAGAATGGTCAGCAAAAATAGCATAGGATTATTTGTTAGCACAGACTGCTAGTTGGACAGCAGTGAGGAGCAAATACAGAAGTAGAAAAAAAAAAAAGGAAAAAAGTTATCTCAAATGGTTGATAAAAACTATTATAAAATACTGTATTCATTACAAATAAACAGGTGTATACATAATTGAAAAGAGGAAAGGTGAAAAGTCCAATCATTAAGTTGCTGATTTTGACAAGATGAACATTTAAGAAATGCAAGTACATACACATATAGAAGCATAAATGCGTGTAGGATGAAAGACAGCTCTGGAGCTCTCAAATCAAAGTGAACTTCCAAGGCAGGTGGGGTTGTTCTGGCTTTATCCAGCTCCATTGTGGAGACTCCAGAGCCTCTCTGGGCAGCTGGTCGGGCCTCAAGTTCTTAGCCACTCTGAATCCACGGTCATTTATTTATTCTTCATCTGTTATTGAAATATAACACCCACATGGCAAAGAAACCCAGCCCCACTTGTCATTGGTATTCACTTTATTCTGCTTTGTGTATTTGTATAGAGAGTACCTAACCCTAGGATACAAACTGAAAAAACTAACAGATACTATAAAGGAAAAGCTTTCTTTCTGCAGTTAGGAGTGGGAGGATTTGGCCACATGAGTTTGTACTGATATTTTCCTAGTAGTATTGACACGAGTGAAAGCTCATAATCAGCTCTTTTTATTAGCACTAGATAATATCACATTCACTGCAAGATTGGTCTCCAATCTCACAAGGGCACCTTGAAATCCATGTACCTCTGGGGCAAAGAAGTCACTACAGTTTTACTAGCCATGATCTGTAACAATAGTTCAGATGTATACACAGGCAAAACAGTCTGGGATAATCTGACTCTGATTCATATTTGTAGTATTTGTAGAGGCAATCTTTGATCAAATTGCCCATCTGTCTACTTCCATGCATATTAAAAGAAAACAGAAATAATTCAGAAGGAAAAAAAAGAACAGTTCTAAAAGAAAATTTGAGGGATAAAATATGGTCTTGGTACGGGAGATAGAGGAAAGCATGGGTTTTGCATGGTCTTTTTGGAGGGGCAGAGGGGAAAGTTATCCACAGGTTATCAGTGGTTAAATGCCTGAGGATAATGATGAAAAGGAAATTTATTTTTAAAACAAAATGTTATCAAAACAGGCACATGCAATTTCATCATAGACTGTTTAATTACAAACCTTTATGACATACACTAATGCAAAAATATCCATTACAGTGATATTATTTCTTTCTTAATTCAGCAGGATAGCAACAGTTTTTGCTTAAACCATTTTGAATAGCTTCCACTACAAAGTTAATCATGTTTATCATGTAATTCTTAATTATTTGGATTTGTATAATATTGTAAAATAAATGTTTTAAAAATATTTTGGAAAGCATTTAAAAAGGCAAACTTAATCCAATTCTGTCTGCCAGAGAATCCACATGCTGAACCTTGAAAAATCACATTACTACATGAGTAAAGGTTCTCTCATCTTTTAACCTAATTTTGTTCCCTGATTTTTATGCCAAAGATAGAAATTTAGAAATATTTAGTTAGTGCAATGTTGGATGGAAAATAAGCTTTCTATTCTTGTAAAATCAATTATTTAAGTGTTTTGTTTTATACACACACAGAGTAATGTAAATTATTCACATAAACACACACTGGTTTTGATGCTATTTTTAGTGCAAGATCTAGTTAAATTCTTGGATGCCTTAAACAGAGCCTGAGTGTCCTATCACTGACTTTTTTCTCCTTGTGACTGAACAAGGCATTCATAAGTGTCAACACCAAATGGCTCTTTTTGCTTTTTCTCTCAAGCAGCTGCAGAATTATATGAGAAGAGAAAGAAAATTCAGAGTGTTATATTGAGAAATGGGCATGTTCATGCATGAAGTTCAAACAAAATATACTGGCAACACAGAACAAAGTTCACCGGGTAATTCCAAGTACATTCTCTGGGTAATTTTTCAGAGGGCAGTGATCACAGAGTTAGCATAATAAAGGCTCTTTCAATAAGTAAACAGTTAAAAGAACTAAAAATGCCCTTCTCAAACGCTTCTCTTGAAGCATAGATATAATGCCAAGACCCTGGCAGCATAATGGCTTTCTGTGTGCCTGCTACGTTCTGTATGCCTGCTACTCCATATGTTCTCCTGGCCTGCTTTTTTCTTTTTTGTGTGTGTCTCCCATGTAATTTTGCTGTTCTCCATGCCATGCCTTGGAAAAAAGACGGTCATCCATTCTGACAGGCTGCATCCTGATTTCTGTTAGAGCTCTTTTCAATAAAAAGGACTCTTCTCATACCACACTTCTGAAGTACGAGTCATATGCAGACAATTTTGAGCTGGTGGAGCGCTGTCATAGTTCCAGGTCTACAGGTGTGGCCTGGGAAGTGAATGTATCTGGCGCTGTCAGGATCAAGATATGTGATTTAGGTTAACCCACATGAAGACCACAGGCAAAACTATACTAATACAGAATCCCAAAGGAGAAGGAAGCTTGGAGATGTTCTCAAATATAAGCCACCACCATAAAAATAAGAGAATATGATGGATGCCATCAGATTCCTATCCAAAGGAATGCTAGAGTTAGGCTGGTGTGAGGTGTATTAGAAGATGCTAATATATGCTAATAGAGTTTGTTCTGGTGCTAACCTGGAAGGAATAATGCATGGAAACATGTATGTAATAACAGTCACCCTTGTATCTTTACAGGATGACCACAAATTTATCTATTCCATATCTTTGATGTGGGTTAGCCTATACCATGCAGCTATTTTCTAGATATTATAGATGTACGTATAGATGTAATCTACACAGCGTCATTAATTCCACTTTTCCTCTATTTTTTACATACATAAGTATATTTTGCATAAATGTTTACATATTTTAAATATAGAGTGTCTTAACTCTTTGTGCCTTAAGCCATGATATGATACTTAGATCTAAAAAAAGAATATCTGGTGGTATAGCAGACCCACTGAAAATCTACAAAGAAAGCCTAAAGCCAAAGCACATACATAAGAGATGGAGAATAGCTCTACAAAATGCTTTTCAGTAATTCTCCACTGAATAGGCATGAAAAAGCATTAGGCATAGAGATGGGTGAACACAGCTGTGGATTCCTCTGTGATCCTGTATCAAGAGCTGTTCTGTGGATAATCCATTTTAAAATGCTCTTTGGCCTGAGCTAGCATGTGCCAAGTTTCTGCATCAATCACGACATTCTGCCTTGCCCAGATAGAAGCCAGTCAACAACTAATGCGATTACATGGCCACGATAGTTTTTAACAGGAAAATAGCTTAGAAACTTGCAATTGGATTTGAACTGATAATCCCTTGAATGCAAAGGTGGCTTTTCATGTACTGATGCTGAATGACTATTTCTAGCAATGGAAACAAGAGACAAAAGTCCAAAACATTTTTGGTTTTCCCTTCTTTTTTTTTTTTTTTTTTTGGCTTCAGTGTGCTAAAGCATTCGTCACTTTGTTTGGAGGTCATACCTCAAATATTTCTCTGATAAGAAAGAAAGACCCATGGGATACTGTGGACATATTCTCATCAGCAAAATATCTACTCTAAAGGGGCTGATTTCTTTGAAATCTACATTGCAAGGCATTGCAGGTCTATTAGAAGGTATCAACAGTCAAAGATGCCCATGAGCATGATTTACTTCCTTTTGAAAGTGCAATTATAGCATAGTGAAGTTTGTACTATTTGCAGCTGAAAATTGCTTATTAACTACATGTGAAAATTTAAAGTACTATATCCTAGCAGCACTGGTCTATGTAATTTTAGCAGAACTAATTCTGTTTTAGTTTAGCAGAACTAATTTTATCTAAATAGCCAAAATGCATTACCTCAGACTACAGATGAATGAGACAAAATGCAAATCACCCTCATGGGTTTAATTGTTCCGTTTCATTCAAGTAAACAGCAACTTACTAAACATCAACTTGTTGTGCTAATTTCTTTGTCACCTATATTTTTTCCCTGAGTTTACTAGAGAAAGACAGGAAGCAGAGCACAAAAGCTAAAGTTTTGCCTTCTGAGCACTGCAAATCCAGAATAAGATGCAGTATGAGGATTGCCTGAGCAGAAGCATACATATAGCCTACATTTGCCTGCTTCCTTTTGTCTATCACTAACAGTACTTTTAATGGAAAATCTTGGAACTTTTCCTGTGTCATCTTACTATAATTTAGCAATTAGTAATTACTTGATAATTTTAATTAATCAATATTTATTTTTTTTAAATCTCTCTGCAATTGTAAGCACTTGAATTTTCCCCACCTTTCTAGCCAGCAGAAGCTATCTTCATGAGTTTGCTGGGTGCCTGTAGTCTGAAGAGCTTTAGTGAACGCAGGAGTCCTTATATGACCTTAGGCTGACCCTTGCTTGAGTCTCAGTAAATCTAGGCTATGGTTAAACATTGTGGCTTCTCTGCAACGTGATACATAAAGCACACCCTTCATATCGGGTTCCATTCCTGTCTAAGGTTGCATTTGCCTGCCGGTCCTTCATCACTGTAGAAAAGTAGAGCTCTTTTTCTATGGTGACTTTCCACCCATCAGACATCTCTGCAGTCTTTGCTCTGCTACTTCTTTCTACCATGGGTTTTGGGGTGGGTTTTTTTTTCCCCATTTTTATGTAGGTTTTTTCACACTGCTTATTAGGTTCTCCGTTTTTTAAATGTAATAATTTTAAATATTACAAGTGAGCTTATTATTGGCAAAAAAAGCTGGATTTCTTGCATTAAAAACTGATGTGCTCATCATCCTTTTGAATAATTTATTAGTTCAAGTCCCAAGAGTACCTTAGAAAAACCCAAAACCATACCTCCTGTGAACATACCACACCCACATCCACAAATGCTGATTAGTCAAATACTCTCCCTGCAACCTAATTAGTATATCTGAACCATTTGCTTTTACGCCAAAGTAATCTATGGTCAAAGATTCAGCCAAAAGCATGTCAACTCTAAGAGTTTTTGTTGCTTTGCGTCTGAAGTTAAAAGACTTCTCAAACCTCAGGATATGTTAAAAAAAAAGACCAATAAAAATGTATTACCTCTCCATACGGTGGGGAGATTGGCGGCTCTGTGTAAGCCTCTTCCCAGAAAGTCACTGGATCTTGCCTCCAGATATAATGTGAGAAACGTGGGTGCAAACTGAACAGGATAGGTAGTGTTTAAGGGTGGGATTCATCAGATTTAAACCTCAGTAAAAGTTTCAAAGGGCTGGTCCACGTCCAAAGAATCGACTGTAGCTCTTGAACTGTGCCAAAACAAACCAGTGACCTAAAAATAAGAATCTGCATTGTGTCTACCATCTTCCTCCTCATTCTATTTTTTTTTTGTAAATAAAAGAAAATTGCAATGATACAATCCATTAGGAAACAGAAAGAAAATGAAGCTTTTTTTAACCATTTCCCACTGAACAAACAGGTGATCCAAATGAAAAAAGGTAAGCAGACAACTGATTTACAGTCCACGACAAGGAAGAAAGAAAATAACTCCATCTATCCTTCTAGTTTTTATAACTCATCCATTTAAAAAAAAATAACCAAGCAAGCAATCAAAAAAAACCAACCACCACCAAACCTCTTCTAACCAAATAAGGGTAACAGACTAGTGAGGCTGCCTGTTTCCTATTTCATGTTAATTATTTTTATTCTGTTAATTAATTTTGAGAATATTAACATTAGCTTTTATGTGGAGGTTCCTACTTCTTTGTAATCAGATTAAGTGATTCAAGGTCTTTCATGTGTTTTGTAGTTCTCCTTTAAACAGCTTTCATAACTGCCTGCTTCTATTTATATTTCTCTTACCGCAAAGCCAATGTCAGTGAGATACTTCTGCTCTTGCTCGTAAGAAATGTTAAATCTGCTATTTTTGGAAAGGGGCTTAGCATCTTTTGTGCTGACAATTTACTTTCATTTCTTTCATCTTGTTTTCTGTTTTCCATCTCTTTTATTTTGCATTAACCTCTTACTGCTAAGATTCTCTGGGCAGCAGTCTAGTGGAGTCAGGCTACCTCTGCACTGACAGCTCCTTAACAATACGCAGAGATGCTGCAGTATTTCTGTGTGACAGGCTGCAAAAATCATCCCCACTTTCTTGATACAGTCACATTCAGAGATAAGCTGTGATGGGTCACATGTTTTCCTTTCACACTCCTTGTTCCTGCCCAGTTGAGCAATGGCAGCAGGGAGACATTTTTCTCCTAACACTCATCAAGATGTAATAACAGGGCTCCTATTGTTAGAGGCAAGCCTTGCTTTTGTTGGCACTGTTGAGTTTTAATGTAAACATCAGCCTTGAAAGACAGCACGGTTGTAGTTAAGAGAATATAAAAATGTCTAATAACATATCTTCATTCTAAATTCTGACACGTGCTTCTGAGATTACTACTCTTTAATTTTTTAAGTCATAAACCTAACACCATACCTTAAGTCATCACAATCCTGTAAAAGACACAGAGGTCAGGATACAAGGTGGTTTTGCCCCTCATGGAGCTTGTTTAGAGCTAATACTGAAAACAGCCAGAGCCTTCTCACAAAGAAAAGGATGTAAAAATAAAGGTCAGGATCCTGGCTCTGCCTGCCTTTGCCTTGGCCAGAAAAACCAGCCCAGCAAAGACATGGAAGCAACTCACTTTGTTCTCTTTCAAAGGGCGAGCAAGGGTGACACTGACATGTGGTATGCGTCAAAACACAATGCCTCCTGTTCTTTGGTATGAGCTATCAGACTTGATTTTACTTTGCTCCCAGCCTGCAGGTGCACAAAACACTTCAGGAGTTCCTAGTCCAAAATACCTTCCAGCTTTGGTACATGCTGTCCCTTACCCTACTTGCAAGCAACAGATCTCAATACAAGATTTAGCATAATTTATATATAACTATTAAATGTTGTTTAATAGTGTAAGTCTAACCATTAAACCTTTCTTCAAACCAGATAATTTTAGGAGTTGTTGGAAGTAATAATAAGCTTTGGTATACTGGTCTGCTCTCTCCTTGTTGCAGAAAATGAACAGAATGAAAAAGTCACTTGGTATTTGGCCACTACTACGGTTCTGATCCACCATAGCAAAACTATACCATAACGAAATGCAAAGTCAGGAGGAAAAATAGCAGCTCTAAAATGTCAGGCTTGTACATCTAACACTAGTGATTTAAATCCTTGTTCAGAGAGGTAACAAACCTGATCACTAGTTACTGAGGTCACAGGACCTCTGTTGAACCAAGTGTCTGATTTTGTTGATTTGGTTTCTGGTTGCCAGAGCACTGGCCAAATGTAAAGAAGTTTTGGAAAACATTATACAGTTTACTAAAAAAGTCATCAGTAGCTTGACAATAATTCATAGAATCACAGAATCATAGAATCATCTAGGTTGGAAGAGATCCTTGGGATCATCGAGTCCAACCATCTACCCTACTCTACAAAGTTCTCCCCTACACCGTATCCCCCAACACCACATCTAAACGGCTCTTAAACACAGCCAGGGATGGTGACTCAACCACCTCCCTGGGCAGCCTATTCCAATGCCTGATCACCCTTTCTGTGAGAAATTCTTTCCTAATGTTCAGTCTAAACTTACCCTGTTAGAGCTTGAATTGGCTACAAGATCCACAATGTCACTAGGACCAGAGAGACCAGTCATAATGACATTTATTTTTCTATTGCCCACATAAAGCCAAAGGTAGTGACTGCCAGATATATTCCATCTACTTTGCCTAGGTTTTACTGCCAGGGAATGTGTATAATATGATTACAGACCTGGGCAGATTGCTGTACTATGTCAGATGATTTTTTAAACTGCCATCTTCCAGATTCATTATTTATATTTAAAACGTCTTTAGTCCCAGTGCTTTAAAACATAAAATGAGTGTGTAATCAATGTAGTGATGTCTCTCTGAGTTTACAGTCTGGAACAATGGCATAAATTGCCTTCTATTTCCTGGCAGGATGTTATTGCTGAAGTCTGGTGACAATTCTCTTAACATTAATTATTTCACAACTGTAATCACCCACACTGGATGTACCTACAGCTTTTGGCAAATGTTTGCTGCATGAGGTTAAAGAAATTAATATCTTTTTCACTGCATGTTTAAAGTAATTCTCTACCTGGCCAGCAAAGTCAGGGAACAAAGAAATATGTCTCTTCCAAATCAAACTGGTCCCTGAATACTGAAAACCAAACATTATCTTATGATGCTTTAAGTGTCTGAGGACCCAGTTATCCTTTCTCTAACTGCCGACCTTCCATTTTCTTTTAGCTTCTCAAATGCCTTTTGTTGCTGAATTTAATTAAATGATATTTAATCTAAATGTAATACTAGAGGAACAGATACCTATTCAACAGGACCATGTAAGAAAGCGGAAAACAAGAAAGAAAGCACACTGAGTGACCCAGTTACTTAATTTCATGGTGCCTACCTTATATTTCAAATCCAACAAGTGACAGAAGTAACTTTTTATCTCTTGTTATCTAAATTGTCAGTGGTAAACATGGATAGATACTGCTCCAATCAACGAGAGGCTATTTCTGGGTCCGCAGAAACACCATCTAAACTTTTCACACCTCCTCAGAAAACTTTCCAGTTTTCTGATATGCAGCGAATACTGCAGCATGCAATGAATGCACAGTCACCTTCCTGTTTTCTGACAAATTTATGACCACATTTTCCTCAAGAACAGTTGAATAGGTTACTCCACTATGTGCTACCATTCCTGTGGGAGACAAAAGTCAGAAACAGTTTTATTTACTAAAAACACGTTGCCTTTTTCTTGAAGAGAATTTTGTTTCACTTGGTTAGCATAAGGGAAAGACAAGGAAAAGGAGGGAGCAAGCAATGTAGAATAAACTGTACCCTGCCCTCTGAAAGCAGCATTTGGCACACAGTTCACTAACAGTTTCTTAGTAGAGATAATTAGCAAGTCAGCTTCTGTCTGTTTGTCTGTCTCCTGTTCAGCTATGTTTTGCTATCACAGTAGTTCCAGTCATCTTCTTTCTTCCCACACAGCAAATCTACCAGTAGATGAATTTTTCTGGCACTATTTAATAATTAATTTTTTTATTGTTCACAGGGTCTACATATAGCTATTTTTGTAGCATGAGTGAAATTGCATTACACAGAGCATTTTTGAACATTTGCCCTGTCACATCCTTTGCAACTCGTACTTGTGGAGGATGAGTTGAACAAAGTAGTTTACAAGCTAGATATAGGCACCACTAAATGAAGGACTAGCTCATGATGAGAGCAAACTTCTGGGATTACAGTTACAGTCCTGGGGCAGCAGCATTCCCAGAGGACAGAGAGATGTTCAGATGAAAGAAGAGGGCCATGAGCCTTGGAGAGGATGGCTTTATACATCTTCCAGAGACTGTTCTTTTTTGCTAGACTGTGTTTCTGATTTACCTTTTACTCTCACAACAGTTCCAAGGACACACGTCATGACAGATTTTCCCTGACTCATGTACAGACGAAATGTTCAGGAAAAGGTAAAGTTGCATACTGCAAATGTTGAGGCCTCCAGACACTGAAACAGAGTCTTTCATACTCTTTCCTTTTTTCTCCCTTCTTCATGAGACACTTCATCTTTTCACCAGGTTTCTTCCATCTTCTTTTCTTCATCTATACTCTTACTTTCTTCTTGTTCTTAGTTTTAAGGAAATTTTCATTTAATTGCTGCTACTTCTTCCTTCAATCATATATTTTCAAATCTGGGGGGGAATCATGAGGGACTTCTTTCCCTAAATGTACAAATAAGTTGCTTCTTACTCTCATGACGTTAGAAGGAGAATATAAAGAATAAAGAACACAGTTGAATCAAAAATTCTGCTTTGCATTCATGAAGTGTTTATAAGAATAAAATCTTACTATTGATTGTCTAGTTACAATCAAGATGCACATCCCAAGTGCAACTAGTAAAAACTCTATGTCCACAGCAATAAAGCTGCAAGAACAATACAAACCAGGCAGCAAGGCGAAATTACTCTGCCAGACAAAGTGTTTATAGCTGTCTTGAAGAACTTTACTGTAGGTTGGTTTTGAATAGAGAGAAGGAAATAGCTAAAAGTATCAAAAGCGAAATAATAAAACTTAATGTATTTGGAGAAAAATATTCTTATGTCACAATACCAAGGAGACAATGCACTGCAAAAGAAATCTGAAATGCTGACTGAAAAAATATGTTTATCATAAAAATGAAACTGTCTAGAACTATCTACTATCAAGGAGGGATGAACACAAACAGAGAAAGAAATAATCACAAATAGATGAAAAATCTTGGTATAAATCTGCCCAGAAATTAGGATAACAAGTTCCAGTGAAACCTGGATGAGAAAGCAGCTTTTAAAAGCAAATTTTCCTCTTCAGAATAAACAAAAAACAGATTGCAGAGAGATATTTACCCATGATAATTCATACTTTTCACAGGCAATTTTAGAGTGCTGCACTTAAGGTCAAGACAAAGAACTGTACAGACTAGAAGAACTCAATGGACAAAATCAAGCTCTCAGAAAAAATGAAGCAACTAAATTAAGGCACCTATGCCACCTTGATTCAGGCTCCAACTATATCATCTACATTAGCATGGATGTTATTAGATGCTCATTGTTCTTTTGCTACATTCAGTGGATAATTGCATTACACAGAGTAGATGGTGTTTATTTAACAGAAAGTGAAACACTAATTTTTCAAAGCCTCCAGCTGCCGTGAAAATGAAACTTAAAGGTACTGTGATGATAACCACCTCTATTATAAGAGCAGGCCCATGTGTCTAGGTCCTGTGATCATGCAAATAAAGGCATTACTATAGCATAAGAGGCAAGCATCTGTCTGGCATTTCTTTCTTATGAGTACTTGGAAACTTTTTATTTCCCATATGTGTCCTTCTCTGTACCTATTTTCTAAAATGTATAAGCTGAAGTAAAACAAAATAAGCCAGAAACTGTTGTATCATGGCAATGGTCTGTAGGTGTCATCAGTAGAATCAGGAACTACAACAGAGGGTTGATGGCACTTGAGGAGTATCTACTTCAACCCTAATTTCTGAATAGCAGCATGTCACTGCTGTCACAGAGCCCTATCCAGTCTTTACCCACTCTTTTCCATCTTCTCCAATTTGTTCCACACCAGGCTTTTCCTCTCGGTTTACCTGGTTTTTCTCTTTTCCATTCCTCTTGACTGCACAATGATGATTTCCCCCTTTCAGCATCTCACTCCCACAGTTTGTCCATCTTGTCTCAATATTTCACTAATAACCAGATTTGTCCCTGATGATCCCAGCTGTTACTCCCTGCCCTGTCCCAGTTCTGTTCAGCTGTGTGTCACAGCCTCCTCCTTTGTTTCCAGCTAATAGTCAAGGATTTTCCACGTCTATATCTGAGGCAGGTACTCAGAGAGATTTTCTTGATCTCTGGGCATGACCATTTTCAATGATCCTCTGGTTCAGAGAAGAGGACCAGTTTAGAAGTCTCTATCTCTTCACAAACTCTACAGGATTTCAAAGCAAAATGGCTTTGTAACTTGCAGACCTAATTTTAGGTGGTACACACATCATCTATAGTGCTTGGGCAGTGACAGCAGTGACGGGAGTTCCCTTATTTATCCTGGGATATAATCTGCAGTTTTTTTGCTAATGAAATCTGAGAAATCAACCCCATGGTTGTATATGATACTTGTTCAAAACCTAGAATGGCTGGATTTTGAAAGAGACAGCAAAAAAATTATGGAAACTTAGTACAGTGGACTACCTCTATTCTCATGACCAAAGCTTCAAAAAGAAGTCACATTCTGAATATTGCTGTTGTATCTGGACAATCAATTACACATACAGATTAAGTTGCCTGTAAGAAATAGATTTTACAGCCTATTTAAGGATACATCTCTTCTTACTTCTTTCATACCCTAGTACTAATGAGTGTGTTGCTTTTAAAGAGTCTCAGTTATGTTATCATAACAAAATAATACCCCTAATGTTTTCTTGGACATAGCAGATGTTAATGAGAAACCTATTCTAGATAGATAAGTATCTTAGTGTGATCATTCACAGCATCTTATACAATAAGAGTACATTAATATATAGCTACTTGCATAAAGACTGCCACTGTGTGGAACTATCATTTTTATATTTATTCAGAGAAAATCAACAATTTTTGTGGTATTACACTGTGTGGGCTTCTATCCATTAATAATGCAATGCATACTGCTGTTTTATGTTGCCCTTTATTTTTCATAAGAAGGGTTGTAATTTGAAATGTGTTTGGGTGACACCTATTTTTCAGGTGCAAAGTCCTAAAATACCTTGTAGTCAGACAACATTGCTGGACACTCAATGTCAGAACCATAAAAACTACTAACAGAAAATACCTGGGTAGCAGCTCTGATCCTCTTTAAAGGCAGATGATAATCTGAATGGGCTATTAAATCACTGTATTAATTGTAACAGCGATTATGTGCTGGTGGCTTCCATTGTACAAGGCCAGCTCTTGACAGATGAATTCTCTGTAATTCACGACTGACATTAATTTGATAGGGAGATGTAAGTAGTTTTCTTTTTACACTGAAAAAATTTAAGATGAGGAAGGTTCTGGCATTCAAATTTTCCAAAGACTTTCTTGAAAGTCAATCTCTCTTTAATATTTAAGGTGGATGAGGTGGGTTTATTAAATTGACAAAATTATCTGATTAAAAAGGCATAGTTTCATTTGGACTTATTCATTTATTTGTGTTAATTTCTACATTTGTTGTCAATGATTCAAATAAGATTGATAACATATAACCCACAAGAATAAAAGCTTATTAGAATGAATCAATTATAATGAGAATTTATAATTTGAATCTGAAAGAAGGCGCTCAAGTGGAAATTATTTTATTTTAAATTGTTAACATCAATCTGAACTCCTATAATTACAAAAATTTTTAAATACCATGATGTAGCTGAGCTCTGCGATTTCATGCTACACACTTGGTATATTTTCCATCTAATTATCTAGTTTCTGGAGATCGTACACTAAATCCTGTCGTTCAGTGATCCAGTATAAAAACTGGTAAGAGACAAGGAGACATAAAGCTCAGTCATGTATTCTACCATTACATTTTCCATGTACTGAACCAAATCCCTAGGTTCCTAGTCCCCACAGAGTCCTGCTGTAGAATACCAGTTTTATACCAGTTTGTA
Organism: Limnodromus scolopaceus; assembly: GCA_028565335.1. Lineage (NCBI taxonomy): Eukaryota > Metazoa > Chordata > Aves > Charadriiformes > Scolopacidae > Limnodromus > Limnodromus scolopaceus. The sequence continues at coordinate 137,094,172 of JAOXNO010000001.1, forward strand.
GCTCCACTCTTAGCCACATCCAACTCACTTAGGGGGTAAAATCCTCTCCAAAGCCCAAGGTGTTACTGCCATGAATTTAAAAAAACCCTGGAAATGTCAGCATGGCATAAGAACAAAAAGTTACTGAGTCCATCTCCCTCTACCAAGGCAGGCTAGACCGTTCTTAATAGATGTTCAACTGGTCTCTCCTTCAAAGCCTCCAATAATAGAAATCCTATTTTTACACTAGGCAGCTTGTTCCTGTTATTAACTATCAATGTGTTTTGGATATTATCTTTTTTTCATTCAACTTAAACCTCTCTTGTTGCAAATTCAGCCAATTTTGTCCTTGTCTTCCAGTGGACATAGAAGATAACTGAATATCACAAAGTAAAAGCCTGCATGTACTGGAGGATGTATCCTTTAACAATCTTATTTTTCTAGGCTAAGTTAACTCAGTGCTTTCGAACTGTCCTCAGAGATCATACCATCTAAATATTTTAGTGTTTTTAGCTCTAATCTGAACTCACTCTAATTTGTCTACACCTTTCATAGAGAGTAATTCCTGAAATTAGACACATCATTTTTGCTGAGGCCTCACTATATCTGGAAAAAGCAGAATAATTACTACCTGTATTATGTAGTAACAACTGCTAATACCCCCAAGAATGAAGTGAGTTATAGCTTTCTCACCTGATAGTTATACTTTCGTCTTCCCAAAAGACCCTACCTAACAGCACTTTGAATTTGCTAAGTCTCCTTTGTTGAAATATACTTTTGTCAGGCTTTATCCTCCTCTTCCATCCATGCATCCTCTTCCTAGAATCCCAGATACATCATAATCTTGATACCTACAGTGATACATCTTCTGTCTTTGGATTTTCAAGTGGTATTGTTTGGCTGGCTAGAATCATATCTAAAACTGCTAGTACTAACCATGTATTCAAATAAAAATATTGTGTCCATCTGAGAAGTTGTTATTCCATGTGTGAAAAGCAAAATTACTCTTCCAAAGATACAAAGTTAATTAAAACCATCTACTATAACCCTGCTATTTCAATGCATTACATAGCTACACAAAAATAGCCTCATCCACCTACTCCTTCTGTTTGTCAGTTTATAGTAAATCCTTACCATTAAATTAACCTTATTCTTTTCCCCTTTCATCTTCACCCAAGTATCCACCACACTGCCTCCTCCTGAACTTCAGAGCAGGTATGTGTACATTCTTGAACCACACAGCAACAGTTCCCCGTGTTTTCCCTTCAGCATGGGCAGGGTTTCACCCTATATTTAAACTAGACGTTTATTTCATATAAATGTTGACTTATATCCTGAAGCCTCAAAACTTGCCTGGGTACTTTTCAGAGAAAACAAGGGATGACCTGTTGCAGTGACCTGCATGTGTACCAGCCCAAGAACAATGCAGACTAGAAGTGCGTGTAAGGAGAAGCTGGCTGAGTAGGGATTAAAATGGATGAACATAAAAAGGCAGTATTTTATTAACATAACAAAATGCCCCACAATATAGCCAAGTGAGTAAACAAGAAAAATCTGTAACAGCCCTATAATTATCATGTAAATTGAGATTAATAATAGTAGAAATATTCATCCCATGCTCTTCTAATCAACAAATAGTAGATTACAGCGTAATTAGTAGGGAATTTATATATGATTATTAGGCTCTAGATTACATGGTGACTAATTATAGTAGCAATCTGAAGGAACGCTAATGACCATGGAACCATCTGGCAAAAAGTACATAAATTAAAGGTGTATTATGTCCTAGAATTGTATATATGATCAAACATGCATTAAATATAACAACATATTTTTCATTATTTATCCATTTCTCCAAAACAATAAAAAATAAGTCATTAAAGTAATATTTTTGAAAAAACACAAGGTAGATTATCAGCACAAGATTTAGTAGAAAATATTACTCATGATTTATTGAATGGCCATGACTATGACCACGACCACAAAAATATCTGTATCAGTTTCACTAGTCCAGAAAAATAACAATTTGGAAAAAATTGGAAAGCCTAAGCAGTATGATGGACACGTGATATTTTTGTGACTGTCACTCCTAATTAATTCCAGTGACTAATATATAGGACAATTTCTGTTCTTTAAAATGAGAGCACATCCTTAAGAACTTAAAAACAATGTGAATTATTACTGACAATAAAATTTATGAAGTTTTCTAATTCAACCAAATATAAAACTGGTTTCCTATGTCCACATAGGGACACCAATAATATGATTTTCTGATGCAGTAGGGTATGCAGCAACTGTCTTGGGTGAAACTACCAGAGATTGAACATTAATGAAACTAGACCCTAATTTAGGAGCCAAGAGTGAAATTTCAGTGTTAAGTTTAGACAGCTTTAAAAACAATCCTCAGAACAAATTATCGTAAAGTGCTATTTTAATATAATTATTTTAAAACAATGACAATTTATTTCCTGATAAAACCAGAAGAGTGGGCAATTTCTGCGCAATAGAAGAGACTGTATGTACAGCCGCTGCCTTATCCGCTCCTTTATTTTTCAATGTCTGCTTTCGCCTGCAATCTAGAACAATAACAATGTTCGTTAAAATCAACAGAGACTCTGTAACAGGCATGAAAAGAGAGAAAGAGAGGCAATGGAACAGAGCATACGATCAGCAGAATGCAATTAGAAGAGTGGGAAAGTTAAATGCTAGTAAAAAGAATAAAGTGTGGGAGAAAGAACATCTAATGAGAAATAATATGGAAAGAGTGTGGACCATAATCTTGCAGCTGCTTAAACCAGCTTGACTTTTAAGTTCTAGTTATAAATGCTAAATAAGATCAAAAGACTTGTTCTCAAGTGAACAATTTGACATAGCATGCTTCTTTCTTATATTAATAAAGACCTGGGAATGTGCTAGAGAGCATTAATCTGTCCAGTGCTGCTTAGCCCTATGGAAGATGCTTCAGAAAGTCTTACAGAAAGGCTGAATTCTGCTTATCAATTAGCAGTTCTCATAAACTGTGAATAGCATGTACAGAATCAGGACATACATCATTTGATCTGTGAAACTTCCATTACTCAAGACAGGAATTATTTCTGAAACTATAACTGCCTGATTTCTTTTAAGCGTCAGCTTGGGAGGAGACCTGGCCTCTGCAGTTCTTCCCCCTGTAGCGCAGAAGACTGGTTTGGTTGCCCTTTTGGCATCATCCAGCCTCCTCAAGCTGGTACAGAAATGTCATGGGCTGAGGAATCACACAGAGAAGAAGAAATGGTTATTGAGTAGCCCATTTTCTGGAGCTAGTGATGCAGGGATCAAAACCAGGGCTGTTCTCAACCTCAAAAAGATTAGGAAGCCTGAAGCTATTTCTTTTCATTTTGTGCAAATATTTAACACCTTCTCTGCAGGGCTTTTCTCCAGGGCCTTTTGCCAGACAAAGCCTAGTAGCAAAGTGACTCTGGTATTGCTGTGAAGAGCACAGTGAGGCCAGAGGTGGAAATGGATACCTCGGGCTGTGAGATGCAGTTAAAGCAGCAGACTTCGTAATGAGTAATATAGCTTATATCATACTCCATCTGTATGTTTCTCCTCTTCGGCTGAATTTTTATTTCCATATGGTCCTCACTGATGTTTTTGTAAAAACGTTCCCACGCTAAGGTGACAACTACAGGGCGCAATAGCGTTAATATATTCACCTGGTACAACATAAAAGCAGCATTGCTACATTGGCCAATGTCGCATATGAGTTTAAAAGCCCTGTCAGCTGATTACTTGCATACTTCACCACTTCCAAAATTCTGAATGAGGATAACTATGGACTTTGTTCCACCCTTCACAGTGAAAACAAATTCTAACTTTTTTCCTGATTTGCTATCTTTTTTAGGGAAATCCAGCTGCTGTGTTTACCTTTATTACCAGTCATAGCAACAACTAAGCAACCCATTAATCACTCTGAGGAATTTTTGCTAAAAAGATTTTGAAAAAAATTAAGGGTTCAGCTGATAAAATAAATATATGTGAAACAGAGATGGACACTGGTAGTGAAAATCTGCTAAATATTTATATTCCTGCAAAATAGGTAAAAAATTGAATTATTAGGGATCAATACATTTTTAAAGACACATATGCAAGACATAAACAGATAGAAATGCCACTACAGAAGGTGAAATAAATCTAAAACAGCAGAAGTGAAGACAGTTGCGACTAAGAATGAGTGAAATATGCCAAAAATTGTTACGTTTTACAGAAATGAAAATTAGATAGAGTGAAGGGTGCGTAAATTTGTATGCTATTAAAGAACAAAAAGTAGCAAGAGCTCCGAAACAGACTGTTTGTGTTCCAGAATGATGAAATAGATGAAAGATAGGGAGAAATAGAGAGAGATAAAAATGTTAAATATGTCATGAGAAAGAACAAAACCTAACACAGGTAAGTTAAGATGTATTTGACAGTAGAGCAGGGTCTAGTCTTCAAACTAACAGTCATGACAGCTTTCCTATATTTTATATTATAACTGGTGAGATGCAATTACAGAAGAAAGAAAAGAGATTGTTAAAGACAGGAAAAACAGAGGTGAGATAATGGAAAAAGAAATGAAAAAATGTAAAAAATCAGAAAAGATAATAGCACCTTGATAATTGCTGAAAAATTCATATGAGGACCTGTCCAATATTTGTGGCAATGTGTTCGAAAGGAAGATAGTAAAGAATTACGAATGATAAAAAGAAGTCAAGATTGGCAAGATCTTGTGTGGAATTTGGCTCTGATGAGAGATTGCAGTAATAAGATTACAACAAACAGACATTAGAACATCAGATTTCTTTTTCAACGACATGAAGATGGGTTCTTCCCAAATACTTGTGAGAATAAGGCCAAAATAAGACAAAAAAAAAAAAAAAAACAACAACAAAAGACATGCCTATGTTATAAAAGGCAGATAATGGACTACAGAAATGCAAAGGAAGTAGGAATACAAAAGAAATCACTTCACTTGGAATGAACTCATGGAGTATATTCTCAAGGACTACAGCTTAAGATTCAACTGTGAATGCAGTTCAAAGAATGCTAGGAATCACTCAAGTTTCACTGTCTTTGTGTCTTTTCTGGCTATTCTCATTAATTTTGATGAACTAAATTATTTCTTAGGTAAAACAACCAATTTCGTCATTAAATGTAGAAAAGCCAAAAGGCCAATAGCATCCTGGTGTGTATTAGAAATAGTGTGGCCAGCAGGACTAGGGAATTGATCATCCCCCAGTACTCGGCACTGGTGATGCCACAACTCAAGTACTGTGTTCAGTTTTGGGCCTCTCACTAAAGGAAAGACAAGGTGCTGGAGTGAGTCCAGAGAACGGCAATGAAGCTGCTGAAGGGTATAGGGCACGTGTCTTATTAGCAGCAGCTGAGGCAACTGGGATTGTTTACCCTGGAGAAAAGGAGGCTGAGGGGAGACCTTATCGCTCTTTACAGCTACCTGAAAGGAAGTTGTAGCGAGGTGGGTGTCGGTCTCTTCTCCCGAGTAACAGGAGATAGGACAAGAGGAAGCAGCCTCAAGTTGCGCCAGGGGAGATTTAGATTGGATATTAGGAAAAAACTCTTCATTGAAAGGGTTGTCAAACATTGAAACAGGCTGGCCAGGGAAGTGGTTGAGTCACCATCCCTCGAGGTATTTAAAAGACATGTAGATGTAGTGCTGAGGGACATGACATGGTTCAGTGGTGGAATTGGCAGTGTTAGGTTAACTATTGGGCTTGATGGTCTTAAAGGTCTTTTTCAACCATAACAACTCTATGATTCAATGATTCTATGAAATGTAAGCTGTTTTATTTTAAGAACAGCAGTCTTATAAAACAGCTTTAGATGATATCTAGATGCAAGAGGAATCATAGGTGTTATGACTCTGCTATATTCTGTAGTGAGTCAATGGCAAGAAATAGTTTGACAAAAATATGTCTGTGAGGTCATCATCTTATGTGGGTTTCTTCAGCTGCAGCACCATTGCACATGGCTCACATACATCTTCTATTCCTGACCACTTCTTCCATTTTTCTGGGAGAGCTATTTTTGCAGCTGTATAGTAACCCAAACCAAGAAACTGGTGAGGCTGAAAAAAGCCCTCTCTTTCTATTACATCAGTTTTCAGCCTGATGACTTTGTCAGGACAATTCACTGGGTGGTTGTGCAACTGAGGGGCCAGGTGGAAGGGGCTGGGGGAAAGAGAAACAATCTGCTGAGGACTGCTTAACTTGGCCTGAATCACATTTTGTCCCAATGGCTGCAGTGATAAGGCACCTGCACTTCCATCTTGATTTTGTATACTGCTAATCTGCATATCAAAAGTAAAGTCTTAGCTTTGCCTTCAACGCACTTGCCCTTGCCTCCTCTCGTCTGCACCCACTCATGGACGACTACTAGTTTCTCACTCAACGCACTGGACTCTGCAACTCTGATTTCAGTATTTTGTAGCGTAGTTAGCAGTGCTCATTCTTTCTGTTTCTTATGCCACAGAAATAACCTAGTCCTTCAGGGAGAAACAGAATTTTACAGAGTGAAAATAAAGAACAGTAATTCCCCTGCACTCACAGAAATGGCATTTTGTTCAGAAAGCTGTGTGCTATCTTGAGTAAATGTGCCTGTTTTCAAAATTTAAAAAGTGAAAAAGAACAATCTTAGATGAGATTTCTAAAAGAGAACCAACGATACAGCATGGCATTTTACAATGTAATTATATGCTTTTGATAAAGTGCAAAACATAGCTGTCATAGAGGCACTTGAGTAATTACCAAATGTGTCTCAAATAAAAATGTTAAACCCTTAAGCAATGTTTGGTTTAAATTTGAAACATTTTATTTCAAAATAAAATATGGCAATATAAATTCTGATTCTAACCTAGTTTTAAAGTTCCCTGTGTCAGGTAAGTGAGTACTCAGAAAACGCCTGATTTTCGTTAGCATAAACCTAGATAAAAACAGGAATGCTGAAATAAGTGGTAGACTACTTTATGTTCAAGTTTTTTATTCTTTAGTTTTTCAAGCAAAAACTAAAGAATAAAATAGTGAGTTAGTAATTTGTGTTGCTTTTTAGAGGCAGCATATAAAATTCTCATAGAAGTTTTGATATGAACACTCTCTTACTGTAATGATATGAAACTTTGTTGAGTAAGGACAAATAGACAGCATCAGAAATCTTTCTGTGGTATGGAAAGATGTCTTTAAGGGCTCCAGAGGTCATACAGTTTTCCCCATCTTAAAATAGTTCCCTTACCAGGCTTCACTGCAGAGGAGGTATTCTCATGGCCTTGAATCATTATCACAGCTTCAGCAAAAACTCTTCTCCAAACAGAGGCAGACCTTCCTCTCATGAAAAGAATAATCTTTTCCAGGTATTTATATCACTGGAGTATTATTTTGAGATGTCTAATGCATAATCACTTCTAATGACAACTTATGGTATTTCTGTAATATGGGGGAACACAGTTCTTTAGATTATATTAACGTGTGAACTAAAAGAAAACAGTTTATTTGGAAGGCCCTAGCACAGAGATTTACATGTGTCAGTAATGTATCATTTGCTAGTCTTCTATTTTTGCACTGCACTGTACTGTAAGGTTCATTTGGCAAGAAATTATTTCATATTTTCAGCAAATTTATAAAAGCACAAAAATGTACATTTCTCTTACGATATTTCCTTTGCATCAATAGTTCCACTTTTGACACTTTTACTGCTTTATGAAACTAAAATTTAGTACATCATTGGAAAAGAATAAATTGGGGTGCTAAAGAAATACTTGAAAGTGAATTTTTGAGTTTCCAGCAAACCTGTGTCACGAGTGCATTTTTTCCCTTTGTCAAATCATTACCCACTGTCAGCAACAGTGTGGTACTTTATTTTTTTTATGTATTCCTTGCTCTGTCCTTGCTTCGTGCTTTTGGATTAGGAGAAAACAATTTCACACACTGTGAAATTAGTGTCACATGTAATAAGAATATGTAGTTTGAAGCTTCATTCTGCTGAACTGGCCTGATTTGGTAGAAAAGGTTCCTAGAGTCATGCCTATAATTTAAATGGTTCAGTGAGATCAAAGGTAATTTTTCTCTTCTTCTTTCACTTGAGTGTCACCACAACTGCAGAAAATGTTTAAATTATAAGAGTTTCAATCTAGTAAAGCACTTACTGCTAAGTATATGCTTAGGTTTTTGTTAGTCAACAAAGCACTTGAACATTTCTTTCGTTCCTACTGGCTTCAAATCATATATAAGCGGAAACCAAAACACATACAAATTTGCTTTCATGAAACAAGGCCAAACTGAGAAATACATTCTAAATTGACTTATCCAAGAAAAGCTTCAAGCTGCTATCTGATTCCATTAAAATTCATTACAGATTTTATCCTGCTCAAAATCCCTGAGTATAGCTGGGGAGATTAAATTGTCAACCTTTGAAATCTTGTCTAAAGTTAAAACTTTGCTGTCAAAAAACTTAAAAGAAATATCAAAGTTTTCATATTATGTTAGGCAAATAACTACTAATTTTTAAGAAATAAAAATCATCTACAACGTAATAAGACTAAGATATGCGATATTTTAAATATTATAAATAATATTATAAATAATAAATGCTAAAGAAATTAAAATAAATGTAAAAATAAATAATAAATAAATGTTAGTAGTGTTTTTCAAATTCGCTAATGATAACCACTTCTTACTGAATCTCAGAAATAATATCACCAATCATTTTTGCACCTCTTCTCAAATGCGCAAGTCATCTTTGTGCTGTCTTTTTTTTCCCTGTCAAATATTATAAATGAAATAATTTTGGTAGAACAGCAGACTACACTGGTGAAGATCTTGAATATTTATAGTGAACGGAGTATCTATCATTGGTCAGGTAAAAGTTACTCCATCCCACATAACAGAGAAGAGGAGTACTGAATAAATCTGAAGAAACCTTTGATGTCTCCACCTTCCAATTTATCCTTGTTACTCTACTATCTGTAACACCATCATAGCATGACTTTCAAATATTCAGCTCTTAATTTCCTAACCTATCTGAAAACCTGCCTGCATGCCCCTTTGTGAAGACATCCACTGGGGGCGTAGGCTGGCACAGTCAGGTATTACCACTGGCAGAAAAATGAGGTGGTCAGCTGCCCAGCCTAAAGAGCACATGCTCATTCAGAAACACCTTACCAGGTGTTTCCCTAGTCACCTGTACCCTAAAACTTGTACCTCTGTACTTTTAGGGAATCAATTCTGTCTCTTCACCACTGTTCCTTTGTGAAACCCCTGTATACCCTTACCTACATTTCTTTCTGAATCACAGTAATTTTATTCTTTTCAGTATTCCCCAAGTTCCGGATGTTCACATTCAGATACTAAGAACAACTGATGAACCCAGCTAAGTCATTGCTAAAGAACTTCATCCTTCTCCCCTTAATTTTAGAATCAGACTCACATGGGGAGTCTAAATCAACCAAAGCTTACATAAACTACAGGCAGCACATGCCTTGACACACACACACAAAAGTCATGTGCTACCATATGCGCATTTATTGGCCATTCCACCTATGGGATTTGAAAAGGACAGAGTTGGCCAGGAAAGTCATGTCGTGAGCCATGGTACGTTCAAATCCAATTTAACTCTTCAGCAGTTTCTGTAGACTGGACTTCTCAGTCCCCAGTGAAATGTAAATCTGTTGTTCTCCGCTAGAAGTTCAGTAGGAAGCTGAAAAAGGAAACCCTGCCAATGTTCTCCTTTGAGAGGCTCTCTCTGGCGCTCAGAAATCCCAGGCAGCCTTCCTCCTCAGCAGTGCCACCTGGAAGTGCTGCTCGGATTCCCACTACCCTACTCACCCTGCATTGCAGTCAGTTTTCAAACAGGAACACTCTTTTCTCCTCAGCCTATATGTCTGCTATTATTTATTATTTACATTTGCCTTTTTTTACATACTATGCTATTTCTACAGTGAATTTGGATATTCTTTTTAATGGAGAATATCAAAAAGATTAAGCCATCTGGCACAGTTTTCGATTAATTTTTGAGCAGTAAACTTCTCGGCTGTGTAAGTGTCATTGGGAGATACAAACCTTGTTCTAAGTAAGGCGACTGCTTGGCTGTCTGATGAAAGGGTGTGTAAAAACAGAAGCAGATAAGAAACCCATAGTATATAAACATGAGGAGAACAGCTTCTTATAACATGAAAGCAGCACCACTGATAAAGTGGTTAAGGCAGTGAAGTATCTGAAGAATAACAGTCACATAAAAAGGAGTAGCCAAACAAAGATCAAGACCTTATCCCTATGCTACAGGACCTACCAAATAGTTAAATGCAGGAAAAGTTAAAAACAGAGTTACAAAAAAAATATATATTTTTATTAAAATATATATAGTCAGAGGTTTTTTAGTAAAATAGATTATGTAAAACTGTGTGGCTTTCATGACATATATACAGGAACGAGAAAGAAGGAAAATAGAACTGTTCAAAATGAAAATAATTTGTTTAAACACAAAAAAAAAGGTTCTTTCAAAAATAAGTGCAGAAAGAGCATTGTTACAGTGTTTGTTCTCTCCCCCACCCCAAAAATTCTGGTTTTTTTTTTTCCCTTCTGTTTCTAGTTAATAGGTTGCAGACAAGCCCAGGCATATCTGAACAGCAATAAGAACTAAACTTACATGTGGAAAAAAAGTGAGTGCAGATATACTAGATAAAATAGATTACAGATACATTATGTGAAATATATTTTTTAAATTAATACATAACATTAAGGGTGCACAAATAAAAGAAATGGCATGCCCTATGTGATACCTAAAAGAACAGTATCCCTTTTCCTCTTTTTCCATTTATGCATCGCAGTATCAGACCAAAAGGAACTGGTGTTCTAGGGGATTGATGTTTTTCCTTCTCAGCCACAGCTAGAAATTGAGAAGCAGGATGTTCAACCGAGGCTGTGGACCCAAGTGTTTGCCTTGTGAAGCCCTGTCTGGAGCAGCTGGGGACTGTGAACAAAACCTCACAATTCATTCCAATAGTAAACTAATGAGAGGTCTCTCTGGCTCTGTGGTGTGCTGATCAGCAGTCAGCTCCATGACTCGAATGCTGAGCCCAGTAAAACTGACGGCAAAACTCTTCTTTTTGACATGAACAGGAATGTCCATCACATTTATGAAGGACAGCAGCAGCTACAAGGGGTTATCTGCAGTTCCAGTGCAATCTCCTAAATATCTCTTCTACCTGCAGTTTCCTTTACCTGCAAATATACCAAACCAGAAAAAAAGCTACAAAGCCAGTGAGAGCCTTCTGCGCAAGAGGAATGTCCACATGCATGCAAAAAGGCTTCCACAGCATTTCAGATAAACTTAAAGTATTAAAAGTATTGCCTATATGAATGGCAAGGAAAACATCTGATGTTTAAATGGTAATGTTTAAAATTGGATTTCAAGTTACAATAATGAAAGCAATTCTTAATATAACTTAAAGTTGTTGTATGTATATATAGAGAGACACTTACACCATAGAAAATGTGAATAAGCACATAATACATTTTCAGAAACTTACTAAAATGGAGAGAGGGAAACAACAGAACTGAGGATCTTTTTCCTATAAGCTAAGACTCTCAAAAATAATTTCTTCTTTTGCAAAATCATATTATCTACTAAACCTAGACATTGGTAAGTGCAAGGTTCACATTAATTTCCACTAGGTTTCAATCAGTATCTAAACAACTATCTTTTAATACCTGAAGTGTGTCATTATTAACTAATCACAGCAAACAAACAAACAACACAACCAACCCCAAGCATATGTAGATTGTACCCGATACAAAGCCTCTGTCATCACAGAAATATCCCTGTGCCTATGAGGAGTAGATGGGTGGATGGAGAAAAACAATCATGGCAAAAAGAGATAAACATGTTGAGAAACTTCCCAAAACACCGGATACAAGCCTTGATAAAGTGAATTTGTTAATGATGAGAATAACTTCTCTGCCTCACGACAGACGTGATCTGATTCCTAGATATACCAGGCTCAAAGCTGATAAAGAATGCTTCCATTTATTTTTAGCTGACTTCAAACATTTCTTCTTCCTAAATGATTTTTTCCTCTGATTCAAGCCACTGTCGTCCCCATTCTCCTCAGACTTGCAGGAAATTACATTGACAGCGCGTCAATTGAATGTATCTCCTGAAATTCTATTAGCTTGAATTCCAGCTGTCAGATTTTAATTTTAATTAAATAATCGTAATTTCATCTGTATAAAGCTTGTAAAATTAGATCAGTCTGAAACCTGGATAACAGAACAGCTGTGCACCTTGGCTTTCCCAAAGTTCTCATCCTTAATAGAACTATGAACGGGTGATATACTCCAGCCATCCAGAGAAATGATCCATTGCCTTCCAACAAACACAAAGACTGGAAACAAGATAAGCTCAAAATCCAGAGATCAGCTGCTAAGTATAGTAGGAAAGTTATGTAATTAGGAATTTTGCAAGATGAATTAACTATTGATCTGCTTATATGTTGCTGAACTCATCTACATTCATATTCTGCATTGCCCAACATTCACTGCACTATGTATTTGTTATGTTGACTATTTTGCAGATTTTATACTGCACAAAAGCAATATACAAGGAAAAATAAAATGCACCATAAATTAGCAAAAAACGTGAGAGTGCTAAATATATAAAGCCCTTCACGATAAATTGTCCTTCAGGACTGAATGTGACCAGCGATGTAGCATATAAGCTTGGACGTAACCTAGGGTTTGCACAGATCTATGATGAATATATATTAACTTGACATTTCCAAAAAACCACAATGGTTTCTTTTTGCTGAAATTCATAGTTAGGTGGGCAAGATGGCTGACTAAGATGTATTTCCATTTTATATTTGAAAGTAGATTAATTCTCAGTTTTGTTGCTTGAACAGTTTTATGCTTTTTGGTTTATGCTCCCGTTCATAAAAAGTGCATGCATGACTTTAAGTATGCATGTAAACTCAACCGCAGTCATTGAAATGTTGCGCCTTGTAACTAATTCCATCAGCTTTAACAGAATCTAGGCACTTGCCTAAAACTAATAGAAATTAAGTAGGTGCTTAAATACTTTGCTTAATGAGTCTGCAATGACTCTCATGTACTGAACAGTTTATGAACTGAACTGTAAACAGAAGAGTGAATCACAGCTATTTCACTTCGTATTTGTTTGGCAAAATATATATTTGATTAGCAGAAAAAGACTTTGAAAATCATACATAAATATTATTTCATATGTAAGCGTACAAAAATGAATTCTAAGAAATCTCAAATCTATTTCTTCTCCTTCAGTAGTGATCAGACTGTAAGAGTATCAACAGAAATATTTTAAAGGTTTTTCTGTCTGCTTTAGCTCATGTTTCTATAAGGATATTAACTGATAGTGAAAGATAAAAGCATCACTCAGGCCAGCTTGGAATACTAAAGTGGTAAGAGTGCCATTACAGAATCTATAGTATTTTAATTAAATTAAATGAATGAAGTACAGAACACCAGAGGACAGATTAAGGAAAAAATATATTACTTCACAGCAGAAGATATCCGTTATGGATATTAAAGGCATAATTAATGTTGCTGGATTCATCTGATAATGTCCTTTCTTTTCACGATTTAATTCAATTTTTAAAGATGTAGCTATTATGCAAATGCAAGCATTTTGCTTTCAAAAATAAAGTAACAAGACTTGCTTACATTTAGCCATTTACTTTAGGGACTGTGGTGTCATCTTCGTTTTAGAGATAAACTGCAAAGATTTGTAGAGATTTGCCCAAACTTGAAGTAAGGGTTTATGTAAGTAAGGGTCAGACTTTGCTTAGCTGATTTTAAGTATTACAGAAGTAAGAGAGAGAATGCCAGCCTCTTGCCTAGAGCTAACTTGGGTTAAATCTAACTACATATTTCGTGATAGAGCTAGGCAGATACCTCCAGAATACAAAAAAACCCTGGTAATCTAAATGAGATGCCCATCTCTTTCCTCTGGTTTTATGGCCAGCCTCAATGCCCCTGTGAAGTGATTTATTCATGCAGAAGACTGAGTGAAGATCTCTTTAAAAACATCCATGGGAAATATTAATTGAAGCTGCCACCATGCGCAACCATGGATTATTCAAAGTGCTGGGTTTTTTTGACAAGGAGCAATGGGAGAGACAGCAAAGGTGTGAGCAGAAGAAAGTGGAGAATAATGCTGAACCAGCCCCAGAATTCTCCACAGCTGAGATAGGGCACTGAATGCCCCAAAATCTTGTGTATGGCAATGGTCTGGGGAACTGATCTGGCTAAAAACCCTAATAACTGTATTTTATAAATAAATCTCTGAACTAATTCCTGAACTGGCTCACCAGGGAGCTATCTAAATGCCAAATGCAAAAGCAAGGGCGTGGGTGGGACTGCTGATGCGAGAGAGGGAGGAGGATGAGGACAGAACTGTGGCAGCCTGGATTTGGATCAGCTTAAAATGAACCACACCTTTCTAAGCCTGAAGCCCGCATAAATTGTGACACGGGGAAAGCTTGACACTAAATCAATGAAGATACGATGGACTCTTAAGCCTGGCATCCTTCTTACTTTGATGGCCGTGACTAAAGGAAGATTTTATCTGTTTCCTTTTCCTCACACAAGTCCTTCATCTTGGATATGAAGACAACAACATGAAATCAAATAGAATTTAAAAAAAATGTGGAATTAAAAGATTTATTCTGTTCATGCATTAGATGTGTGTGCCTTAGAAAAGACATTGTATGCAATATCACTTTAAAAGTCCTTTAACTATTCTAAATATAGAGGAAAAAATAGTTTGGCACAGAAATTTTCTATTTGTCTAACTGAGGATTCCTTGATGAGGTAGCTTAGTTCCCTGAGGTTGGTAGCAACAGATGGGTTTTATTATTCTGTTTGACTACCCTGAATGTTATAAAGTTCACGTAATGCATGTCTTGCTCAAAAAAAAAAAAAAAAGGAGAAAGGAAAAAAAAAAGATAACTCTTATACTGATTTAATAATTTTTGGAATTTATTATTTTACAATAATCTTTGCAGAACCTTGATAAAATTTGTAAAAACATACCACAGCTACATACCATAAATTGTATAAATAAATGTGACTTGTACTAGATTCAATTTCTACAACCTTTACAGCATTCCACAGAGCAGTGAACCAAACACCTCATCTTATGGGCAGAGTTGAAAAAAGGAGTGTTCGTGAAGTAGGAATGCACAATATGGGAGAATATGTCCTGCAGTTGCCTTCAGTAATTTAAAGGGAGGAGGCTAGAGTGAGAACTCCTTTCATACAATTATACATATATATAACTAGTTCTTTGGGGAAAGGAATGAACAAAAAGATATCCTCCTGCATTGCTACTTTATGCTGTCTTCCATCTGAAGAAAACATCACCATCTGTCTTCAAAGAGCTTGTCCAGGACACCAGTATTTCAGTGTCTCCTATTAGCTAACACCGTGTTCCTTCAACACTTTTTTCTAAAAAGGTGGCCACAGCTTAATTTTCTGAGGGGAGCGGTTTTGCATATATGTGAGATAGGCTTTCAGAACGCTTAACAGAACAAGTTCCTCAGCAAACGTAGGCAAAGCAACGTCTTGCTTCCAGATCTCAATCTAGTTTTGGCAGAAGCTAAGCACAAACTTGCTCAGACTGGGCAGAAGTCTAGACACCCCGGTAACAGCATTTCCATGTTTGAACTGGCAAAGTCGATGCACTTCCGAAGCGAGGCATCAACTCGGCAAGACTCAACAGAATCACAGTTCTGGAGTAGGCATCTATGTTACATTCTTGGTGCTTAAATTCTCATTTGGATTCAGCCACTATACTCATAATCCTTTAAATGCTTTTTAAAAAACCCATTAAATATAATCATATTAAAATACAAGTGTGACAGTTGCTTTATGAATGCATAGATACATTCACATGATGTGTGCTTGTTCATTATACGAATGGTCTTATTTCCATAGTATGAAGGAACTACTTCAGATGGGTGGAACAATTTCCCCCTTCCTTTGTCACAGGCAGGGATTTCTTGCACAAAAAGGTGCTTGTTTACTTCATAGAACTTGTCTGATCATGAGCTTCTTTAGCAAAGCAAAGCAAATGAAAAACTTATACAAGCACTAATTATCTTTACTAGTTATTCTTCCTCCTCAGAGCAGTCCCACGTTTTTAGGCACTGCACATAATGCGACAAAAGGAGAAGATACGGAGCTACTTAGTAGTAATAACCACCATTGAAGGACTTCTCCATTTCCTCCTTACGGGTTTGAACAGGTTCTCCAGCAAACTTGTTACAGTAGTTGTACTATGATGGTGATGGTAAAGATATGCTTTAACAAGATTTGTAAGGAAAATTACATATTTGCAGGGAAGAAAAAAGTACGCTTCAGGTAGACAAATGCAAACCTGCTCAGGCCATGGGAGAGACTCTTTTGTCTGCAGTCATGGAGACATTTAAATGACTGATTCCTTTCTCAGAGACTCAAAAGACCAAAAGTTAGGTGCTTAAATCATATTCCATTTGTATGATATGCGCATCACAATGTCCCCTCAAAATTACAGAGAAATGATCCCTTAATTCATAGATACTCAGGTAGAAAGTTTGTAATCCTTTCTACTAGTTTAAAATTGTTAACCAAAGGTTTCAGGGGGGAGAGGGGGGAAGTAAAAAACCTACAAACAAAAAGTAAGGAATGGGAGGTAGGTTAGCAATTTGCCATGTGGCAGTTTGTGCAGCAAACTGAATTTGGCAAATGTACACACGTGAAAGGCAGCACGGAGTAACCAAATTGAAACCTCAGACCCTTTTGGCCCCCCAAAATTCAGAGTTTATAAAGGAATCTAAGTACACTGAATGCTTTTTGCAGCTGAAATGGAAGAAAAAAGCCACACCTAAAATAATGAGAATTCAGAAAACTAAACTACTGTTCTCAATTTTTTTTCTTTTAAAATAAAACCTCTTTTAGTAAGGCATTCACCATCTTTGGAAAGAATCATTGGTACTTTAGATCTGGTACTTTTAAGGGAAAATGAAAATAGAGTTAATCCCTGGTGTAAGCACCTGCAAAGTAAAAGACTGGAAACGTAAGGTGTTAAACTCTGCTTTTAGCTAAAAGAACTTGTCTGTAGCATCTACTGCAAGTGCGGGGAAAGTGAAAAAGGTGAGAACTATGAATTATCAAGGGCAAGGGAAAGGCTAAGATTATTCAAAAAGTACCTCTGACTAGATGTTCACATATTGCTAAAATAGTGTCAAAAATGAAAGACAAAAGGAGATTAGGGCTGCAGACTTTCCCACAGAGTGTGGCCAAACTGGGCAAGAAACTAAGTTTCATATCCACAATTGCAACCCAATGGCCAGCTCGACTTCCACACTCAGTTTATGAAGTTACGAGTTTTAATTCTCAGACTCATTGTATTTAGAAAGACTGGCATTTTCTTTCCCTGAAATATTGTGAATAACAATCAGTATCTGCAAGCTAAATTCTAAGTAGGTTATACAGAGGTGGCAAAGCACACTAATAATATGTTGACATTCTAAATATAAACATTGCAATTATATTGCTCCAACTACAACTAGAAAATGCTTTGGATGCCAGTCTAGTAAGGTAGGAAGCTAACTTTAATCATAAGAAGAGAGACTGCGTTGAATGGTGCTAATCCTGTGCTTACGAGCCTGCCTGAATCATCGCCTTTTTGAATGTGTGCTGTCGTCCAGGCCGCTGACTGTTGAAGCATGGCAGTAGGAGGCTCCTTAAAGAGAGTTTGAAGTTCCTGAATGCAAGTACTTTAATCACTAAGTAACGTTTGTGGCATAAGTAGAAATATCAGTTGAAAGTAATAATTACCGTATTTTATGTCCTTTTTAACATCTGAGCAGTGACCGATTTCTCAGTTTTTATGGAAAAAAAAAAAAAAAAAGGTTTCAGGAAGATCACATGTTGATCTTCTTGGATAGACCGAAGTTAAAGGTAACCTCTCTTGAAAATGATGATCATAATTAGCTTGTTCCTTTTCTAAAGATCATCTCATTTTCAAATTATTTGTCTAAAAAACAGTTGCATTTTTATAGACACTGAGATTTCTTCAATGTATGAATGTTTATCATTCAAACTGTTATCCTTAACAAAAATTTCTGTTATTGTTGAGAGGCTTGTTGGCTTGCCCATCTTTTGACCAAACAAGAACTACATTTACAGCCTGCCAGAACATTTACAACTTGCATTTTAAGGAATCTTTAAAATATTCCATTCAAGGCATGAATCACGATAACTTTGGTATACAATGTACAAAACATAATACAAAAAGAAATTTACTAACGTAGTAAAGCAAAATAGAAGCACAAAACTTGCATGCTGAAAAGAATACAAATGAAATTTGAAATTTTGTAGCAAAAGTGACGTCATCCTCCTTGACTGGTGATTCTTTCCACAGGCTGACAGGAAGCAGAGATGACCTAGCATTTTTCCGAATTAGTCATAACCCTTTGTGTCAACACGCTACAAGATAAAAATACACATTATATCCTCTGAGTATTGTTACTATAGACAAGACTGTAAGGAAAGATATAGATAAATTTGCAATTCTTATATATAATTTATATATGCATACTCATTTTTGCATATACACAGATAATTATTTCTCATTATTATTATACCTACTCCACACAGAAACTAGTAGGCAGAAACTATCTACTCCACACAGAAACTAGTGCTTCCATGTTTTCACATTGAATAACCAGGAGATGCAAAACGCCACCTGTGTGACTCGATCTGCACATCGGCTTTACAGATATGCTGCTTACTGGAGCAGAGTGAGCAGTTTAAAACCGGGCCAGAACAAGGCATGGAAAAAATTAGGATCTCCTTCCCAATTTTGACACGAGCGCTTCTCAGTGACTTGGCTCCCACACCGATTTTCCCTGTCTTTCTACATAATCGTCAACAGCTTCTTGGCTGCCGTGGAAGGAGCTATATTCGGTACTCGACTGCCGCTCCATGAGGTGCCTTTCCCAGTTCCCCGGCCACCTCGGTGTCTTGCAAGGAACACGGAGGGGCCGTGGCCGCTCCAACACCCACCCCTACTTGAACACGGCGGAGTAAAACAACGCGTGGGAAACCCTTGAACTGCGCGGGTGAGGGGCATTCGTTGACCCTGCAACAGCGCGTTACCCCAACACCCGCTCCCACGCGTGTGGAACGACCGACCCTTCCCACAGCTGTCAGTGCGAAACCAAGTGTGCCAGGAACCCGCTTTGCAAGGGGCCCCATCGACCACTTTTAACTTTCCGCGGACGGGACCTTCCCCCCGCAGCGCTGAGGGAGGGCGGGGGCAGCCGCGAAGGCCGCCAGTGCCCCCCCCCTCCATTCTCCCCCCCGCCCCAGCAGCAGGGCCGCGCTGCCTCTCAGGCGG
>JAOXNO010000001.1:137113616-137147161 GCA_028565335.1 Limnodromus scolopaceus
CGCCGTTACCAGACACCCCCGGGGCGCTTGCCCGTGGCGGGGGGTGGTGGGGACGGGGGAAGGGGGGGACGGGACCGAGGCTCCGTCGCCACGGCGGGATCGCGGAGCTCGTCCCCCGTCCCCGCCCCGCCAGCCCTCTGCGGGACAGTGCCGCAGCGGCAGGGAGGCAAACCCCGCCCCTCTGCCCCGCCTGTGGCGCGGCGCGGCTCGGCACGGCACCGCGCGGCTCGGCTCGACCCGCCCGGGCTCACCCTCGCCATTGTCTGTTTGCGCGGCGGTTCCTGCTGCGAGTGGCGGGCGGCGCGGCGGTTGGCCGCGATGCTGAAGGGCTCCGCGCCCCCTCAGAGACGGCAGCGGGAACGGGTGCCGG
The DNA here is from genome assembly GCA_028565335.1 of Limnodromus scolopaceus. Taxonomy (NCBI): domain Eukaryota; kingdom Metazoa; phylum Chordata; class Aves; order Charadriiformes; family Scolopacidae; genus Limnodromus; species Limnodromus scolopaceus. Next base: position 137,113,987 of record JAOXNO010000001.1, read on the forward strand.
CCCCGGGGAGCAGCCACCCCGCCTGCTGAAGACTGAAACTTTGCGTCCCCGCCGCTCCCTCTCTCCCCTTCTTCCCCTCCTCCTTTTCCCTTCGCCGGCCCGGCTCGCCCTTCTCCATGCGCTGAGCGGGCGGCCCCATGGACGCCTTCAGCGCCGCCAAGGCCAAAATGGGGGCGAAGAGCGGCGGCGACGCGGCGGCGGCAGCAGGGATAGCCGCGCCTCAGCTCGCCGCGCCGGCCCCCAGCCCCGCCGGTCCCGGTTCGCCCACCGCGCCCGAGCCCGCCGCCTACAAGCTGGAGGACCTGGAGACCCTGGCCACCGTGGGTGAGTGCGGGAAGGGGTGAGGCGGCGGGAGCGGGGAGGAACAAAGGAGCTGCCCAGGTGTCTGCCTGCCTGCGGCCGTGCCCGGCGGGAGGAGAGCGGCCAGCCCGCCCCCTCCCTGCCGGGCGCGGCCCCCAGAGATACCGCAGCGGCCGGCTGCCCCCTTCCCCTTCCCGGGCGCCCTCCTTTTTTTCGTGCGACCCCCCCATCTCCGCTCCTTCCTTTCCCCCAGAGCTGCGGCCGTTGGGCGTTGTGGGCCCGTTGTGAGGCAGCAGGGTTGGACCGTCGGCCGTTGAACGGCCGGCAGGTGCCGTTGGGGGTGATTTCCCCCTCCCCCCCGCCACGACACACACACCCTCGCACACACGCGTGTCATCGTCTCTGGCTTGTGAGATCGTGGGTTTTATCTGCAGCTGAACGAGCCTGTATCCGGGTTTGGCCTGTGTATGAGACGGGGACAGTCGCTGCTGAAGCCTAAAGACCTCTTGGTGTCGAACCTGATTTATCTGGTTTAACTTCATGCCTGCATCGTGATAAAAAATAAATAAATAAATAATTCATCATTTAAATGTAGTTGTTGGACGAGTGGTGAGATCAAACAGGTTAACTGAATACAGCTAAGTGCATTTCAAAACCCCAACATGCTGGTGCCCTGAATATTGATGCAAAGGTGCTTTGCGTGTGCAGAATTTTGGTAGAAGGCGACGTTGCATCTCACATCTGCTACACTTAACTAAAAACTGCCTATAATCAGCGGCACCGCAGAGTAAATGCATGTATTTAATAAATGGGCACTTCAGGCATCAGTGATAATGTTCATTGTGTTCATATCCACTGTATCTGTCAGTGCGTTGTATTTGAATGTACGTACATGTAGTTATGTATGTTTTTGCACCTGGTTTGCAGGCCTGTATGTTCAACTGTATGGAATTTTTACTATCTTTTTCTTTATGGGACTCTGGAATGATTTTGGATAGATTTATTCCAGTAAGTGCTGTAAATCTTAATTTCCCCAAAGCTTTCTTCAGGCAAAAAGGTGTGATTTAAAGCCCTTCTTAGTGAAGTTGTTGGTTTTGATGGGTCTTTAAAAATGGAGTTGGGAAAGCCTGAGAATATTGTGATCAGTGAAGACCACGGTATCTTCTCTTGTCCATGCACTGTTTTTTTGAGATAATTATTCCAATTTGAAACGCGAACAGGCATTTTATTGAGAAATTAATTGAGATTATTAAGAGATTACTTGAAAGGTTTCTGATATTTTGTTTGCTACCAGAAGTGGATGATCTTGTTTGTTACATCATGATTAGTTGCTGTGAATACAATTGTCATCACAGAGGATTATGACTTCAAGTGAAGCGTAGGCTGCAGAAAAATAGTAATTTTTAAAGAAGGCGTAATAGTCATGGAGATGTTCCTCAGGCCAGTGAAGAAATGTGGAAATAATCCTGTTGTCAGTTTTAAACAGCATCTGTTTTTAGAGTGTTCTTTAAGGTGCTCATTAGAGGCTAAGGAATAGGGAAGTTGTGATTCCACACAGTATTTTAAAGTCTCCAAAGGGAGCCTTTAAAAAAGTGAGCCTGCTTGCTATGAAGACACAGAGAAGGGAGTAAAATATAAAAGGAGCAGATAGCTGCCTAGCAGGGCACTGACAGAATACTTAAAAGAACAGTCTCCCTTCCTTCTCTGTCTTCCCCAGCCTTTTTTTTTTTTCCTTCTTCTTTTCTCAAATAGCTCTGTCTGCGAAGATGACCATTCTTTGCTTCTCTTGTGAACCGTGGCGTTGGTGGTTTTGTAGGGAAAGGAAGACAAAATGCAAAACTTGAAGGGTATAAAAATGTACACAGATAAACACGTAAGGCCTTACCTTATCAAAGAAGCTGAGCTGGCTTACTGTAAGTTGTTTTTTAAATAAATTTATGACTTGCCTACGCGCCTCAATAGAAGGCTGTGAGGAGGGAAGGGATCTAGCTCCTGACCAGGAAGCAACACAGCAGCCTCAAAGTGATACTGAAACTGAACACACATTTATACCTGCCTCTGAGTGGCAGAGTTTATAAAAGATGCAGCACCCTGCTAATGTCTCTGTAGTGCAGCTGAGGTCTGAGCCAGTAACTCTGCCTGAGGTTGGGCTGCTCTGTACGCACCTGCTAACATGCTACATTGCATTCCTGCGTTAAATCATCTGCAAATTAAATCGGTGCAGAATACTAAAGAATAATATGTAGATGTGTAGTTTAGCTTGAAAAACTCATTTTTGCTTGGCTTAAACCTTGTTTTAATTAAGGTAGCTAATTGCAGTTTAGCTTTATATCACATGTACCGAAAGAGTATATATGCAGGGTTTTTTTTTAGCAGTAGTTTAAGTCAATATTGTCCTATCCTCTGTTTTGATCTCTCTGCACAAATAGATGAGATTAATGTATTGTCATCAATTTCACTACAGCAATTTAGACTCAGCTGCAGTTTGATTGCTGTGATAAGAATAGCCATTTTCTTTCTGCTGATGTTCTCAGAAGCTGTGTGCTCGATCTGAGATATTTGGAGGTGTTTGTGGAGGAGAGGGGGATACCCAGAAATTATAGGACAGGAAGTTCTGATATCTTCTCTACTAGAATCGTTGTTGCTTATAGGTCTACCCAGGCTTAGAAAGAGGCCTTGGAAACTATCAACTTGAGAAAGTGGCAAAAGAGGGAGGTGAGCTCCATGCTCTTAGAGCTGTTTATGAATAATACTTGAGGTAACAAAATGACGTTGATGTCTGTGAGATTGTGGGTATTCCTAACTTTAGGCACCTTCTCTTGGAGGATGGAATAAAGTTCATGTAAAAATAAAAAAATAAAAAATGGAACCAGTACCTGCTTTGAATATAATAGCTACTGTTTTAAATACCCTTCATAGTCTAAGAGGATTAAAATCTGTTAACCCGACCACCGCAATGCAAGCTGGATTGCATGTGTTCTTTGTGATTTCTGTTGGACACTGTGCCTGGTTTAGTAAAGACCTCACTGTGAGGCAAGAAAGAACAAAAGGGGAGAACAGTTTAACATAATGATTGGGAGGATATTTATCTCCCCGAAAGATCCCAAGACTTAACCTTTATTTTGTATTTGTGGGCCTTCTGGTAAAAGGCATAGGGAGCAGAGACTAGAGTACGGGTGTCCTTTTGAGGGAAATGCCCTAATATTTAGTTAATAAAGTGCAGTTATGGGTTTGGGGAAGTCACAGGAGTTGGGTGCATACTGGTTTCTGGCACTAAGATGGAACAGGAAGAATATTTCTTTGAGGGTACTTTTTGAGAGGTTTGAGATACGGCATTGAACCTTTGAGGTGTATTTGTTTTTTTAACTAGTATCTTACCTACTCTGGAGCTATTGAAGGTGCCTGGTTGTCCACTTTTGTTTGTGAATTAATTTTCCTTTCAAAAGAGGTCAAAATATGAATGTTTGCTCAGCATGCTCAGAAACAGCTGCTCAGACCAGGCTGAAATATTCTGTCAGTCCCAGTTGAATTTACATACTCAGCTGTGCCAAGACTGAGGTAGCTCTGTGCTACACAGATGCAAAAATTTATACGCTATGACCACCATGTTCATAGAAATGTAGGTGCTGAAAGTTCACGGCCTACTCATGCTTTTCTGAACTCATTTCAACCTTTTTGTAGGTCTGGTTGGTGGAAGAGAGACTATGAGCACTAATGGCATAGTTTCTGAACCATCCTTATTTTTGATGAGCATTTAAGAGCAACCTTCCTATTCCAGTAGCCAGAGTGGCTGCAGTCAGACACCTGACATATATCCTGAAATGGAAATGTTAAATTTTTAATTATGACATGATGAAGAAGTAATTCAGGTAAACTAGAATAATAAGTACAAGAGAACCAGAAGATATTGGGTAGGTGAAGTTGGGAGAACAAATGTTATGTTCCTAAATGAACTGTATGGTAATAAGGAAGGGGGCAGGAAGACAACTCGAGGAGGAGAAAGATGATAAACTTATTTTTGCCCTCTCTCCTGTGAGATCTGTTTCTTGTCCATTTCTCAAAGTGCAATGAATTCCATAGCAGGCTTTATAAATGTAAATTGGGTTTTGTAAATCTACTCAATTGATTGAAATATTTTAATAGTAGTATTTTCATGTGAAAAGATTCTTTTAAACAACTGTTCCCATGAGGTGCTTTACACTAAGCAAATGCAGAATAAAAAATTGGGCAAACCAGTATTTTAATTTTTATGAGCATGGGAAGATTTTAAAAAGTACATGGGAAAAGTGAGTTGCAACACATTTTTAAATACTTAATTTCACTGTGTACACACAGCAAGTATGCTAGCCAAATATATTTCAAATGGTATTATACCAGCAGGACAGTGGGTACAGAACTGTAGTCTAATGCTATAAGAAGGAATCTGGTCCTGTATAGGACATCACAGTAGTATTTTCCCTGCTTATAGTCTAAGTAAAAAATTCTGTACCAGAATAGCTAAGTTATTCTTTTATAGTAAATAACACTGGTGGGCTTTTTTTTTTTTTTTTTTTTTTTAAGGGGCTCAAATTAGTTCAGTTTCTTACCAGGTGTTATTTTTGGTGTCACTACCAAGGTCCTCATCTATTTAAAGTATTATATTCTGAGGGATGTGTGAGCATTTTTCTCCTGTTTTGTCACCTTTTCTTGATACTGAAATGATAAATATTAATCCATGATTTTGCTTGGCAATGTCCTTAAATACCACAAGTTTTGAAAGAAAACATGTTCTGAATGTTGTGACTGTAATGGTGACCTGAATTCACCATTACATTTGTACGTCTTTGAGACTTTAGTCATAAAGCTAAATGACTTGGATTTTGTTTTCACTCTCTGTCTGTGGAATGTCTTTCTTGCTTCATTTTTCCCTCCCACAAGATCATACTTGTCCCAAAATAATCCTTAGTATTGTTATAGCTGATGTTCTAGAGAGAAAATGACCAGGTGTGACTCAGCTTTCTTCTCTTGCTTTTCCTGTTATCCACTGCTGAGGTGAATTTCAGTAGCATAATGTTTATTGTGGGAGTAGGCAGCAACAGGTCCTTTCCCATAGGTTCTTGTTCTCATGAGGCTGGAAAAAACCAGATTGAAACAGGTATTCTCTTTTGTCTTTCAGAAGGGTCAGAAAAGTGAGAGTATATGGAAAAAGTCTGAACATGTGAAAAGTAGAAGTTCACATTTCTGCTTTTCTGTCTTCAGCGTTTAAAATCAATGTTGAGGTAAATGGCCAGTGTTTGCCTGTCACCTGTTTCTTTTGCTTTAATCTTATTTAGATATTTAGCTGATCATGGAAAGAAATTCAGTATTCTTTCTCTGATGTTGTGTATTTGAGGGCATGTTGTAGAATGGACTTTGACACTCAAATATACTTATTGAAGATAAATAATTTAAGTCCTATAAATAGCCCAGAGATGCCCAAAAGTATTTGTTGCAATGCAAGTAATCAAATAATCTGGAACCCAAGTAGTGCTAATATTTCAGAAATAAGAAGCACGCGAAACTCCTCTCCCACAAAATCAAAAGCACCTAACACCACATCTTCCCCCTGCCAAGTTTATGCTTGGATAAAAGTAATGTTCCAGGTGAAGACACTGTTGAAAAATTCTTCCATCATGGGTTGTGTCAGTCCAAACTGAAAAAGATAGAAAACTTTAAGAGAAATAGAGATTTGAATTAATTTTTCTTTCTTTCCTCTTTTTCAAAGGGAGTGAATAAGCATTTAAAGGTATTGGTGGTTGACAACATGTAGGCTCTTAGGGCTTGACTCAGCTTTTCTATGTTTAGGTTCCTGAGTTTGCATGTCTGGACTGTTTGTAGTGAACAGGGAGAGCAGCCTTTTGGAGATGAGCATCTTGATATTTTGGCTTTATGTCATGAAAACTTAGGGAAACAAATCCTGAGCTAAAGTCTATTTAATCCTGGTTTGGTCCACTTTAAGCGTGATATGCCACATACAGATATTAGAGAAAGAGAAGTGTGGTGGAGTTTATGTACCACTTCTGTTTGTTATGAGAGGCATAGCTGTGTATACAGCACCCAAGAGTGGATTTTTGTGAAGTAAAAGATGGGAAATTTGTGTTTACCTTGCAAGGGCTTGTTTGGGCATAAGCTGTTCTTAACCAAATTAGTTTAGGTTAAACAATACAATTCCCTTGTTCTTGATGCTTATCCACTGTAAAACATCTTCAGCATTAGCTTATACTACTCAGTAGTAGTTTAACACAGTGTCTTTACTTGGGAAAGCATCCTTACATTTATGCGCATTTTTAGAGGTTTTTAGCACCTTCAAAGATATTGGTAAGTCAAGTTTTGCTGAGTACTGTGTGTTAGTGTGCACCTGGGGATATTCTGGTGATAGGGAGGAGCAATTCTCAAAGGTAGACTGTATTTCTGTTTTCCCACAAGAAGACTTATCTTTCAAATGAATGAACAAAAGTGGCCTTTTTAAAAAAAAAAAAAAAAATAAGGGAGGGGGGAAGGTATACATTACAACATTTTTTTTAACCACTGTTTGCACTTCACATTACAGCAGTGGTTTAGTTTTTATTTGAAATATGTATTGCTTTATTATTATTATTCTTTTTTTAATACTGAAGGTGGATCAGATATTTTCCCGTAGGATAGCCTCTTCTTTACTATAGAGACTGTACATTTAGAGTGGTAAGGAAATTCACCTGGGAGACAGGTGAGTAAATTGTGAAAGTAGTAAACAAAACACATATTTGGAAAGTCTCATTATTGTATTTCTGTGGATAATGGTAGTCTTGCTTGTTAATTTTGGTAAAAGAAATGGTCAAATTTTTACCCTCTGTATTATGTTTACCATTTTATTTTGGGCAAATATATATTTCAAGCTGTGATAGTAAGACTCTAAATTGGCAAATTAAAGACGTCTTTCTTGAGAGGTTACGAGGCTGGTGTTTGAAAAGATGTTACCTCTGAAGCAGTGAGGGATGTTTGTTTTCTTCTAAAGGTTTAGAGGTACAGAGGGTAAAATAGAGACAGTGTTTTTGAGAGCAGTTTTGCCCTGAACCCATTGATAATCTAAAAAAATAAAAATATTCATATTATATTCATTTTGGAAAGCTTCTTTGAACTTGAAGAAAACATCTTTTGCTCCAAGGAGCATTCTGAAAATATTCAAATAGCAATCTCATTATGAGGATTAACTTCATCTTTTGTTTTTACATGGTATAAGGGCCACAGTCTTATTGAACTCTAAATTTTGTGTTTTCACAACTAAATATAAGCAACTTAACTGTGTAAATACCCAAGCTCTTTAACTGAAAGGCCAAAGATGATTGGAGCAGGGAAAATAGTATTGAAACTGTAAATCCTAGCATACTACAAGTATTCAGAATGTGCATTTCTGGACATGTTAACGTTATAGAATATACAATTACAGTTCTCCTTTTTAGACATACCTAAACTAGATTTAAACTCATTTAATTTCAATACAACTGCTAATTGTATTGCTAAGATGCTTGTGCTTTTGGGTTATTAAAATGAGATTACCTGACCTGCTGTGTAAAGCTCATGCTGAAGGATTTATATTAATATCTATACCTATTTTAAGGTAGTTTTAGGATGCTTGCATTGCAGACTTGCTTTTCAAATGTGTGGATGCTCAAGTTTTCTTTTGGTGAATTCTGACAGCTGCCCTGTCCAGTCTTAAATTCTGGTGATCTGTGGCATTTGTTAATGGAAACTTTCCACTTGGCTGCCCTCTTTCTTCCTGCAGTCCCAGCTTGGAGCAGTTGATAGCTGGTCTATTAATTGATTGACAGTAACTTTTGTTTAAATGTGTTGTTATTTTTTTTCCAGGGAATCAATTGGTCTGCTTCAATACACTTCATCTCAGACAAATTTGTGTGATTTATTTATTTATTTATAGCTGAAACACATTAAAATTAATGAAGGAAGCATTGTTTCCATGTGACGAAACTGCATGATATTTTTGTATAATACTGATGATGATGGAATGTTTAGACTTGTCCATTGGATTGATCTGGTCAGTGGAACCATTCCCAAAGTCTTGCTTTGACCTTCAACTTCCTTAGTCTGTTGAGGGAGCAGAAAAATCCACCTCAATTTGACCTAAGTTATAGTTAAGTAAATCTGAACTGCATCCCTCAGGTAATTTGAATACTTTGTGAAGTATCTGAATTTCTAGTCTTGGGACTCTATTCGTTGGGGAGTGTTTATTTAATACCAAAGTAAAAGTAGATCGGTTATAAGGTTTTATTTGGTTTGCAGTGTATTTCATAGCCCTTATGTCAACAGGTTATGGTATCTAAAACAGACTAATTTTTATGTAAAATCTTCTTTGCTCTTGTTTCTTTTCTGCATATTTAGTTTGAATATAGCCTACAGCTTTCTCTATTGGATTATTTTTAATATATATATAGGCATATATATTTAAATTTATATAAATTCATAAAACATAAGTTCTACAATTCTAAGCTTGATATAGGAAGAGTCTTCTGCTCATTTTTCTGTCAGGACTTCTTAATTTGCTATCTATTGCACTTAGTTCTTTGCTTCATTATTCATACAGTATCTACAGCATGTAGTTTTGTTTTGTTTCTTTGTTTTTTAAACTTGGGATATTTTTTACTTCCTTAAAGAATTAATTCTGAGCTAATTTTTCAGGAAAGGTCACATATCTGGTATTTGTTAATTTGATTTTACCATGCAATTTGCAAGAATTCAGATGTAATGATTTGTATTTTGTATTTATTGGAGTACTTGGGAAAGGCAACTAAAGGCTGAAGAGCTATGTAATACAAACTACTATTAGCAGTTGTAACCTGTGACTTACACACGTGTTTTTCTTGTGTACACTTGGTATTGTCTTATACATACTTTAAAAAGCACTAAAGCTATCAATGCAATACATTATTTTGCCTGGAAAAAGTGACTGTAGTCTCTTACGTTGTCTAATATAAGAAGAATGTGGAACTGCCAAGGTTTTTGTTTGTGAGTTTTTACATGATTTTTACACAGGAGGTAATGATGTGTTACCAAAATCATATAAAGTGAACGTTTAGGATGCCCACTATGCAGTATTTGAGTTTTGGTATGGTTCTTCATTAAAATGTAGCTTTTTACTCAGCATTCATGGCATTTGCTTAAGTGTTGTTCTCTTTGTATTGGGGAATATGGGGACTCTGAGCAATCTGAAATTTTATGGTAATGACACTGCCATTATTGTTGAAGGTGCAGGGAGCTGTCTGGATTGAAGCAAAATGTCTAGTTAATATTGCTTTTTATGCCTCCCTGGTAGTGCTCCAGTCAGTAAATTAAATGCTCCAAAATTGTTTAGGTAGATGTTAAGAAGGCTATCCCTACATAGACTCTTCAAAAACAGGCTTAACTGGGTGCAAGATTTTTACTTTGCTGATCTACTAATTAGGATGCACTGTAATAGCTATATGGATGGCAAATATAAAAAATAAGAGGCTGGGAACTGACTGTGTTTATGTAAAACTTCTGGGTGCTTTAATAGCAGACTCTTCTAGCCACCTGCCCCAAAACTGATGACAGACTTCTAGCCTCAGACCTCTTCCCCCCAGCTTGGTATTGGCTTCTTGCAGCTCCTTGGGCGCAGGAGATGATAGCCTGCACAGTTTTAATTTGCATGGCCTGCCAAAAATAACTTCAGAGTATGCATTGTAAAGTTTTAGTTTGTTTTCAGGAAGATTAGTGGGTAACTCTGTGTCTGTCCCTGGAGAACGAACAATAAGAACAGCTGCTGGCCAGTTTCTAAACTGGGATTCTTGTCCTCTCTTTCATCAAGATGTTTCAGGTTGCGTGTCAATATGCTGAATTTGTGTTCTGAGGCCACTAAACTCTCCCTGACTTTGGTGACTTTCAAAGGCCTCTGAAGACTTCTTTAACCCACCTCGGCACACACAGAAATGGTGGATACAGAAGTTCTGTTGAATCAACCACATTGTTCTTACTCCTTTTTCAGTGACCAACGTAGTTCAATCCACTTAAAATTCACATTAGCAACCATATGTGTAGAAATTGCTCACTCAATATCTTTGGAAATAATGTCATTTAGGACATAATAAATTTAAAAATATTTCTAAAAGTTTCCCAGTATTGCAATTTAATTCAAATTATTCTATTTAAAAGCTTTCTGCATCTCTTCTAGTAATTTCACAGTGAGTAGCAGTGATTCCTTGGATCTGTTCATGGAAAATTTTCCTTGATTAAAGTTGGTTTTGTTACTTTTTTTCCTCCTAGAAAAGGCAGCTGGAAGGAAGCTGTGAGAAAGACAGTGTGTCCTACAAGACAGAATCATCAGAAGGAAAACAAAGTAACTGAGAAGAGATTTGGAAACAATCTGAAAAAAAGAACTAACACCAAAGTGAATGCAAAATATTTTAAAATACATGGAAATATATTTCTTTGGGGAAAAAAACCCCGTGTTTTTAAATTCAGTTTTTTGGATTTCAGTTGTATACGTTTCATCCTTCATCAGCTGAAAAGTAGAAATAAATTGGGGAACATCCATTGCTGATGCTGTAAAACCTATGAAAGCTATCCCCTTGAAGTGTTTAATAAAATAAACTCTTATCTTTTGTTCTTAACGTCTAAGTGAGGAGAGTGTCTAGAATTATCTCAACTCTTTGTCTGCAACACTTGACTTACTGTAAGCCAAAAGATTTATTTTGGTGGCAGCGGAGATGATTTTTTGCTGCCTTTGTTGTTAAGTAGTCCTAAATTTTTCAGTTCTCCTGCTGCACTGTCAGTTGCGGGTTAGGCAGGGTGAAACCTTGTTGGCTTGATTTGTGATAATTCTGGGAAAACAATGCTCTGGAAATCTGCGGTGGGACAATTTGAGTGGGTCATGTGCATTTTGTGAAATAACAGTATTTGATGTCTGAAATCTAAAGGATATTTCCCTCCCTACCCTCCCCCCCCAAAAAGCGTAGCATGTTTTAGTTTTGTGAGCAGAAGTTGAGCGTAAGATGTGGCTATGGTATAATTCCATAAATATTCAACCTGGCTGACATCAGAGGCAGATTGAGAAATAGACTCTCAAAATGCTCTTCAGCAAGGACTTTTATATTTTTTTTTTAACATGAAATATGTATGAATTGTACTATACTGCGGGTGAATTCTTTATCTGTTGAGAAGAGCTTGTGATACATGCTAATAGGAAATAGAGGAGCAACATTGTGACATGGGAAATGTGGAAGATAACTGGCTTTGTGGCTAATTAGCCAGTCCCTCATCGATCTTTTTTTTTTTTCTTTTTTTTTTTTCTGACAGATTTGCAGGTAAACTCATCTAACTTAAAACTAAAGCAGGAGTTGATTGCATAGTTTTTGATTTCATAGCTTAGAGTATGCCTGTTTCACATTGCTTTTAAGACTTTTCATAAGAGTGTATTTTGGTGATAAAGTCCGCAATATAAATAAGTTTGTCTCTGATCTTAAATGTTTTATTTCAAGTGAAATGTTATGACACGAAGTACTTGGAGACAAGAGTTCACACTTCTGTCTTAATTTCAGATACTCTTTTTGAATTTTACTGACTTCTTTGCATGGCTCTATTTTAATAAAGAGGGTTCCTAGTGGAATGGGGACTACCAAAGTGGATGAGTAGTCAGAGAAAGCTGGCAGGTGGTAACGCAGATGAATGCATAGGTGAGGCTGCACCTTCAGTTCAGAATGCTGGAACTCCTACTTAAAAATTATGTTGGAAAAAGAGAGTAGGATAAGGGGACTTAATGCTGGTTTGAGACACTCTTCCATTTTGTTTAGGTAGGTTTGTGTTTCTTCCATATTGTATCTTTTCAGGGCATAACAAGTAGAGTGAAAGTCTGGCTAGGAGTGCGACTGGGTATTCTAAATAATTGTATGAAAAGAAACAAACTCTACTAGTGCTAAATTTGGTAGGTGTATCTGAAATTGTGGTTGTTGCTAGTTAATACTGAGTGTGTGATGTCAGCAACTTTATGTGGAAATAAGCCAGCTGATTCCCTAAAGTTGGGCTCTCTTGCATGAAATATTACCTGTTTATCCCCTGTAATAAAATGTGTTGATAAATGTCTCTCTAATCTTCACATGTTTTGGCATTTAAAATATCTGTAGGAGGAAAAAACTCTCCTGCTGGCAATTGGATCTAACAGCTAGGGAGAGATTCAGAGCTCCAGATAATCCCAGACTAGTTGTGATTTCGACCCTAATTGGCTTTCATTTTTGATAGAGATGTTAGGCGCTGCATTGTTTGAGAACAAACACCACTTTGTTGCTTGGCCTCCTTTAGTCCTCTGAAATATGATTCTTGAAATAAAATTAAACAATGATTGTTGTAATGGGAAAAAAAACCCCAACAAACCAATTTAGAAATGGTGGAACACTTGGGGGAGGGGGAGAGCAGAGAGAAGGGGAAAAGCCATACTGTTTGATCACTTTGCTTTGGAGAACCTTCCATAGCAAAGTTGTTTTAGTTTTATAAACAGGACAAATCCTTTTTTTGGTGCAAACTTTTTAATAATTTACCATAAAGTACAGTCATCTCTAAAGACTTTTGCATGTCATACACAGACCTCATTTTAAGGAACTGAGGAACTCAGTAACTTGACTTGGCTAAAAAGGGCAGCACAGTGAAAAGAGGTGCTTTAGGGACTCTTTAAACATTGATGGTACTTAACTTGTATGCTGCCAAATCTTATTAAGGATAACATTTAATTTTTATGTCAAGAAGTAAGATATTTTTATTAGTCATTGGCACAGCTTTCTTCAGATACCTCCTGAGGAGGTATATTTTGGATAGTGCAATGGTAGTTTCTTCTTCCATCAGTGATGTAGGAGGAACTTTTACATGTGAAAGAATAATTTCATCAGTCTCTGTCTTGTCTTCTGAGACTATTACTTGTTCCTAGGAAACGTGCAAGCATCTGAAACAAACTGCATTTTGCTCATAGAACGGTAAATATATAATATGCCTAATTATTTTTCTTGATCGGCAAATTTCATTTCTCTTCATGGCAGAAGTTTATCTTTCCAGCGTTTATCTTTGTTGATGAAAACTTAGCATGCTTCAGCCTCTATAAAAAGTGTTAATGGATCATAAACTGATAACTGGTAGAAACCAGTAACTTTTGGTTACAACTAATTTGGATTATATATGAACTGATGATCCAGCCCAGATAGATTGGTTTTGTGTTCATTTCTGATCTTTATATCTGTCCCTGCCTTCTAATTTTAGCACATTTGTGCTTGTGCACTACTTTTTTTAAGAGTAAGTCCTGAATTATAAATTATGTTGAAATGCTTATTCTTTAAAATGAATAATTTAAAATACATTTTTATTGAAGTTGTGCGTTGTCAACTATAATAGCGAGTGAACCTCTTTGTAGCTAATGACGGTACAATTTTGGAGAAACAGTCTACAAGGGCATGTGAAGTACTCTTGGCATGTGAACTACAGCTCATGAATTCAATTAGTTGTAATTTAATCTGTACTATCAAGGTGGGGTTGGATTTGCTATTCATTGCTCTCTTTACTGCAGACTGTGATCCTGTTTTTAAATATATCGGACTAGGTTCAGATAACTAATTCTGAGACTTTACGGGATTAGAGCATGGGAGAGAGTAGAAGTGAGAAGTAACTGCACCAGTAAACAATGAAATAAATTAACCTGTGTTTGGGTAAATGGGTGTACGTGTGTGTATCTATATTTATATACCCATATAGCTACATATAAGGGATATGTCTTGCTAAAAAAAAATGATGTGTGGTGAAGACAAGGTGGATAGCAGAGTGAAATAACTGAAAATCTACAAGAAAATATAGATTCTTAAGAAAAAAGAGAACTTGGGTTGATTTTGAAGATTTGAATATTAATGACTAACTGCTTTCAGTGACTGGAAAGTGAGAACACCAGGGTTATAAAAAGAGCTCTGTATGGTTGACTAGCTCGTAACTGTGATATGATGAGTTGGAAATTCTGTTTCTATTAGTAAGGTCTATCTAGTAGTCTTCACTATTATTACTACCATATAATATACTTGATACTCTTTATGACCATACGGAGCATTATGAGTTAAGATCCAGGAAATAACTCCTCATGGCCTGCAGAACAGAGCAATTTATAACTTTTTAATGCTGAAAATACTGTAATTGCCACTGTACTACTTTGAACTTAGTCACCATCAGATTAGTGGGTGAATCCAATGAATTGGTAGGCTGAGATTCTGCAATTGGGGGTGTGTGTTGAACACTGGGTCATTGGTAAGGAAGAGATTTATTCAGCCCGAACTCAATACATGTGAAGGCTTATGTGGTCTTTTCTTCTCAATGCATTTGAAAACTGAACTAAATTTGTTTGACAACGTTTGAAGTGCTTTCAGATTTTATGGCGAATTTTCAAGTCTTATGGAAAGATTTGTGTAGGGTACATGCTCAGGTAGGTGCTTACTGTTTTCTTTCTGGATTTACACAGATTTTTGTCTCTGGTATTGCTCAAATTCTACAACATGAGGATGAGGTGACTTTTTTCTTTTGATTTTAATGGAGCCAGTCCTTGAATTGACAGATAACACCTAAGAAAGGCCTACTTGTAAACAATTTAGAAAACGTAAATTTGAACACGATTGCTATCAGAAATGACACTTGAGATCTGTGTTTTGAAAGATTATATGCAATTTAAAGAAGCATATACTGTGCCACTAATAGGTCTGAGTAGTATTCTGCAATACAAGTTTTAATTTTCTTAGATTTAAGCCTTCTTACAATACACATACTGTTTTGTGTTGGATAAGCTGGTCATTCTATTAAACTAGCTATCAAATAGCTGTCTGAAATCACTTACCTGCATTTTGATCTAAATATTCCAAGAATTAATGCAGTTAGCTTTACTCCAGTATTTACATTATCTTGGAAATTTAGGAGTGAATGTTGCAGCTTGGTAAGCCTAAATCTAGATAAGCTGAATTGTGCTTACCTGTCCAAAGCAAGCATTCTTTCGGGGAATCTTGAAAGCCGTGGCCTATGTGTGATTGAAACATATCTACTGTATGATACTTTCTTTCGCTATCTCATTGATGTTTGATTTTGAACCTTACCATTCTCTTTGGTCTTCATGTGACTCAGTGAAGGATTCTCAGTTTCGTATTGTGACTCATGAATAATTTCAAATCCGATAAATTCTTTATTATACATATATATATTTACTCTTTAAATATTTTTGTTCAGAAGTAGCTCATAGTCATTATTGCAAATGAGATTTATTTCCATAACCTTATAAGTCAGTCTTGCTTTTGCATGGGGAAAAATTTATTGTTTAGGGAATTCACCTATATTGTTGCCTGTTTGTGACATGCTGCATCTTCCTGCCTGTGTTTTCAGATGTATGAAATTAGCAAATATGAAATTAGTCTAATGCAAATGGTATTAAAGTAAATATTGTACCTTAGAGGATTTTATGTTTTAAAGAAAAAAGCAGGAAAAATTGTACAGAAACTCAGTCTGCACAAAAATGCTATCTGGTATTGGTCAAAAAGTCTATCCATACTGTTGCAAAATTAATCATATTGTTATGATATATGCCATAGCCTCTGAAACTTACTTTAGTATTGATTGTAGCAACCCATTCATCTCTTGATTTCTATTTTCTTGTACGGTTTGTTTCTTGAGAGTTACTTTGAAAATCAAGATTATTTCATGACAGAAGTGTATTTGTAGGTTGTTTTGGGTGTACTTTTTCATAAATTCTGAAATGTTCTCATCCTGGTTCATCTTTATCCATTTAAGAATTGTCAAACATGTACAACCTTCTATTTAAATTCTTGTTTCTTGGCTTGGATAGATTTCTTGGGTATGATAATCAGAGTTATGATATTGAAGAGAGACTGGATCCCAGTTTGGAGATTGGAGGGAAAGGAAAGTGTCTGTATAAAACTAACAAGGGCAGTTGACTTCTAACTGTGGAAACTCGGTAGAGTGGCTTTTCTTTTTGTATGTTTCCTGCACAGTAGAAATAGAAAAAAAATAATTATCCATTCTATGTTTCAGTTGCATAGTAGGCTGAAGTTAGAAAATAGCAGGATTTTAATTCAATTTAGACATTTTTCTGCATTATAGAGAAAAAACAGTAGTGGTCCACACAGTCCTGAAGAGTATGAATAATTTAAAGACCACAGTCCTTTTCTGCTGGAGTATTTAACTGTTTACACTAAACGTAACTGTTAAATTAACATTGGCATGTCTTCAGTAACATTAGATATTAATACAAAGAATGTTTTCAGTCTCTGCTTCTATCAGCAGTTTAGTTCCTGGGCACTATAGGGATTTTCTTCTGAAATGTTTAATTGATATTTCATAATGAAATTTGGAGACTGGGATTTTGAAACTTAATATTTGTGTTAGTATATTTGTTCCAATTCCATATCAGATATAACTTTATTTGGATATTCCAGGCTTACTTCCTCTTTCTCGCATAATAGTTCTTTGTATGGAGAATATTATTATGTCCCTTCTAGTGTTAGACAACAGTGGTTTCATCACCTTACCTTGGACAGTGTTACACTATTTTTTGTATGGTATAGTATGAGAGAATTTGGAAGGGTAATGAGCACGTGAAGCAATTTCTAGATATGTAATGCATCTTACTCTGTAGTCTCTCAGGAATATCCGTGGATACTGCTTTATGAATATAAACAAAACCTTCCTTTTGAGGAATATTTTGTTCCACTCAAGAATTCTCAGTGTATTAACCCTTAACCAAAAATAAATCCATTTGCAGTGCTTGTTCCATACTGAAACAGGGTTTTAGGGGAAGATTCTTACTGGTTTGTAGCTTGAATTTGTTTTGTAAAACTTAAGTTACAGCAGATAGAATACAGGGTCTTAGTGGCCCAGTACACTGTTCATAGCTTAGATGCAAAGAAATTATTTGCGTCTTTTGGGAAAGTATTCATTTTGCTATAGTTACAACACTAAGTCCTTTATGCATATCATAATAAAATCTCTAGTACTCAGTACAACCCATTCAAAACAAAGATCAAACTAAATAAAATTTTAAGAAAAGGGCTTAGTTATATCAGAAATCTTTTTTTGTTTTTGTCTGCATAACAGCTGAAGTGTAAACACAACAATAGTGTTAAGTACCTTTAAGACTCTTTTGTGTGGTAAAAATTTCAATAACATATGTAAAACTACAGATTATATGGGTAAATGCAAGATTGCAAATTGGATGTGGTTTGAGCTCTGATCTGTGATGTGTTTGAGATGTGATCTCATCAATACTTACAAATACTTAAAGGATGGGTGTCAAGAGATTGGGACCAGACTCTTTTCAGTGGTGCCCAGTGACAGAACAAGAGGTAACGGGCACAAACTGCAACACAAGAAATTTCATCTCAACATGAGGAGGAACTTCTTTACTTTGAGGGTGCCAGAGCACTGGAACAGGCTGCCCAGAGAGGTTGTGGAGTCTCCTTCTCTGGAGAGATTCAAAACCCACCTGCATGCATTCCTGTGCAACCTGCTCTAGGTGAACCTGCTTTGGCAGGGGGGGTTAGACTAGATGATCTCCGAAGGTCCCTTCCAGTCCCTACCTTTCTGTGACTCTGTATTTATTTGTAAAAGCTATATCTCTTCTTTGTTGTGTCCAATGTGTGTTTATTAACTATATCAGTATTAAAAAAAAAAAATGCTAGGTGAAAACTGACTTTTTTAATAGCACTTTGTGATATGTGCCAGTAAGTTTTATTTGGGTCACAGTGATGAAGTTCATAAAGTTGTATAGGTATCGTTTGGCATAGTTTTGATGACATGTATGAAATAAATTCTTCATAGTTGTTAGTAATTAGTAACTAACAATTAGTGAGTTGCTAACAATTCTTTTTTAAACCTCACAGATGTATACTTCCTTATACAAATTAGCATGTTCTATGTCAATAATTTCCGTGTCATGAAATCCCATGTGCACTTATCAGACCATATAACTTTGAGGTTGATTTCTTCTGTCTGAATGTAGACCTGTGCAGTGTAAATGACTATCAAGCCCACATGTGTAGAATCACTTTATGATCAGCAGAGGGAAATAAGTACTTCTGGGTTCATAAATTGGATGAGTAAAACTGCTCAACTGAATATAGAAGTGCCTTTTTTTTGCTTCTGTTGGGTTTGAAAGGATTCTACCTGGCTGGTCCAAAGGTAAGCTCTGTAATAAGTGAGGAAATTTCAACTGAAGGTGTCTGGGGAGACTGTTGGTTGTATGCCTAAAAGATGGAGAAATTCTGTCAGCTTGTGTTTGGGTTACAAAGGAGCTGGGTAGTTGCTGCTTGTATTCTGTTAGCCTGCAACTTTACTGCTTAGTTGTTTATTTTTGTCTTGTGAAAAGACTTTTCATAAGTTCCCCCCATAAATCGCAACAGGCCAAGAACAGTGGCAGCCTTTCAGGAGGTATATCTGTTTTATCTTTTAATGTCCAACCATAAAGAAATTTTATGGGGTTCTGTGGTCCTCTGGTCTTCTGTCTTTGAAAGAAGAAAGAGCTCCAGTTTGTCATTTTTCAAAAATATCAGCCTTAAGGTTTGAAGGTAGAATGTGAAGAACGAACTTTCTGATGCCTGGAGGTCTTTAACAACTACTACTACTTTGTCTTCAATGTGAATGTCCAGAGGTGGTTTTTTTTTTTTTTTTCTTTTGTTATCCTGAGTTATCTGTATGTTAGTGAAATTTTTAAAATGAAAGTCAAAAGTCTAAGGGAAAAAAGGTTAAACTTTAAAAAAAAATAATGGAGAAGTAGGTATTGGCTGCTGTTGAACTTGATTTTTACTGTTAATTTGATAGAATTTGCTTTCTCAGTATTAGCGTATCTTGTTTGTAACCTGGCCTTTCTAGCTAAATTTCTATTTTGCTGGTATACGTGTGTGTAAATACATATGTAAGTGTGTTTCTGGACTTGAGCCTTGTGTGCCCAATTCTGTGGTAACGCACAAAATAGCAAGGAATAGGTAATTTTGAACAGTTTTCTATTAGTTGCATATTTAGCATGTGAGAGAACTAAAATGTGCTGAGTGTGTTTAAATAAAGCCAAAGTCTTTGGTCTGTCTTCATCCAGGAGCTCTTCAACATAGTTTATGCTTCACTCTTACACTGTAAAAGCATTGTAGAAATAACATATTAAGTAGTGAATAGATAATCTGTTCCAAAAGTATTGAAAAGTACAATGTTTTAGCACTACTTTAGATGAAGATGGAAGTGAAATGTAATTGTAAAGAATGTATTATACGAGGTACCAGTCTCTCAAAGGCTTCTGTCCAGCACTGGTGAAGGAGGAAATCGGTCAAGTACAAACAATGTGGCTTTTATTACATTCATTCAGCAATAATAAACCTTTGTACTTTAACAAGATTTTTTTGTTTGCTTTTTAAAAGGACACAGTCAAGAATATTAAGCCTGATACTTTCTTTGCATTAATATGGGACTTACTTGCATCAAGTAGTTCTTTCCGAGAAAACAAAGGAAAAAAATTGCAAGAGCTGAGTTTCAGGACAGACAAAAATATGCTGGTTATGTAAAAATCCTGGAAGTGTGTAGAGGCACACTTCTGCACACTTTCAACTTCTGGGTTGAAAAGGGAAGTGGCTAATAAGGTGTTAGATACCTACTAAGTACCCCTATTTAGCCTCTAATAGATAAGGGGGGGCTGCTGTTAAAGTTTCGACCCATGCTGCTGCGTGAATCTCTGATCTTTATCAGACTCCTTGTAACTTTAACTTCTATGGAACAAAGTGGCACTTCACTGATTATTGCATTTGTAAGTATTTGTTTCTTAGTCATCAAGTGTCATTTATTTTTCTTGGATGAGAACATGAGTTTTGGGCACAGCCATATTTTGTAGTTGTTTAGCTGGTCAACTTTATTTTAAGGTTTTCTGTTTTCTTTGGATATAATTATAAGCTTTGTCCATACACTAGTTTCATTCAACTGTAGCAGTTGACAGAGCAAAAGCTGCTGGAACAATCTATTAAGTACTTGAACTGTGGTGTATCTTCTGCAGAGGTGCTGTTTTAAATTTTGAAGAACTTAATGACTGTAGCCTTTAGTTGAAGTTACTTGGAAAGGTTTTAAGTCTGTCCTTGATTAGTGAAACAGCAAATTGTTTTGGGGTGTTTTTGTGGAAAACAAAACTAAGTATCTCCATGCAGAATTTGAGTAAAGCAACTAGCCAGATCAGTTTTGTAAATGCTTTCTGTAAACAGGAAAACTGAAGGTGAAGGTAGAAGTGCTGGCAAATGACAAGAGAGTAAGCTTTACTGTCCTCTTGGGTAAAGATTTGATTGTGGGGATTAAACTTAGCCACAGAGCTATTTTTTCCAATTTAGTACAGCCCTGCATGTTTTACTTGCCATCTTTCTTCTGCCTTTATTGGGAGGGGGAAAAATCACTGGGAAGTACTTCTAACTCATCATCAGAATAGAATAAGTGAAAACCAGTGTATTAATGATTTACCAGAATTGATTCTTTATGCCCTGCCAGAGGTAAACTGCAAGTTACTTGTCTTTGTATAAAATGGGTTGTCAATCACTTTGGACTTAGCCTGCTTCTGTAACATCCAGTTCAAAATTTTCAATGTAGCACTAAGCCCAACTCAAGAAGTAGGAGCTGTTTATCCACAACAGCAGACCCAAATTAAACAGTATCTGAAGAGAGATCAGGATTCATCATTTTGGGTTTTAATATAAAATGTTTCTGTCATATTGGGGTGGGTTTTTTGGTTCTTTCTTTGTTTCATTTTGTTTTTTCTTAAACGATCAAAAGGAATCCTGCAGCCTAAAATCTGGGTTGTGATGATACCTAGAATAATACTAGACATATCTTTTCAGTTTTCCTTCTCTTTGCCTGTGTCTAGTTACTTTGTGATGCATTCATGTATTTTGTTTGTGGTGAGTGTAATACATTTTAATTAAAACAGTAACTTTTAGCCTAAATTTGTTTTAGGTTTCGTTTTAAGGAAGCTATTTCATAGAGTTTTAAAACACTTAAAGAAAAAAATAATTAATTATAAAAGATTAACTTTGAGCACAAGTTCATTTAGAAACAATGCTGAATTACTAAACTTGATAGGAATTTTGAGCACCAGTCAATGGACAGGAGATGGCTAGATGTTGGGTTTTGTATGTCTGGCTTTTGGTGTTTGTAAGATTTTTTAGGAAAACAAACCAACACAAAAAAAAAATCCTTCTCTTTAATATTTGCATTCCAAGAAGGTCTCAGTTAACATGTTTATTTTAATCTCTCCCTACCTGAAAGAAGCAATTCTGTGAATAGGATTTGAATGACGTTTTAGAACTTTTAAAAGTTATAAAGATGGCCTATCTTACTACTACACTTTCTAATTTACATATTATTTTCCAACTATTAAGAAGTGACACATTTTGATAATACTTCACTTGAAATTCTTATCAGATGAAATGTATAATTTAATGCTTTCCAGTGTTTAAACTTGGAATGTGTTACTAGCCAGCCAGGTACCCGATTCTTAGCTTAACTGTGCTTACCTTTTAAAATGTGATAGACCAAATATTTTTTTAAAGTGGGGTCAATACAGATTGATATGCTTTACTTTTAGCTGGGGTTTGGTGTCATTTGAAATGCTATTTTTCAACAGGCCTCCTAAATTTAGTTCAGGAAAAGCAGTATAGAACTTAGTTTTCTAGGTGAAAAAGGAGTACATCTTTACAGGCTTTGAGCTGTTTTTGTAAAATGTTTACATCTTCACAGTTTTGCAGTTGAGACTTATCAACACTTCATGTGCAATATTTAAATAGGTGAAAGTAGGAGTCATAGTGACTTTGCAATGTCCTATTTTCAATATGGAGGAAAAACTTTATCCACTCATCTGTTCATATTCTTTATATCAGGTAATGAATCACAGGTAGCAGAAGCCATAGGAAGAGTTACAAAAATACTATTGATGAGTGAAGTGGGGAAATACCAGTTTTATGAGAATGGTTCTGAAGATTGTGGATATTAAAGTTTTGTTAAGTACATGGACATGTACTTGAATTCAGTGTTCTAAGAGCTGTTTAGAAATGGAAAGGATTAAGGGTTATGTTATCACCAGCAGGCTGGTGAATTTCGGTTCTCATTTATTTATTGGTCCCTGGTATTTCAAAATAAATAATGAAAGAATAGAGAGGAGACACTTTTAAGGATTCTGCTTATTTTGTTTAAAGACACCCTGATATTTACAATATTTTTATAGACACCAAAGAAGTTGAGAAAAAAAAAAAAAATTATATGGAATTTGAAAGGAACTTCTGTCATGGGTGTTCTGTTGAATGGTACTTCTTCGAAACTAGGAACCTGTCTCTGAACTATGTGAAAAACAAGAAGCTTGACTGGTGGGTATTAATTAGCCCAGTGATTCCTGTGTTCTTAAGGATTGTAATTCAGAAAGATTTGAACAGGTGGGTCAACAACAGGAGTTGTTGACACAGTTGCTTGGTATTCTCTGGCATATCAAATCTTGTGCAAGTTGAAAAGAGACTATACCAAATTCTAGAACGTTAAATGTAGTTTTAGTTGTGTGTTGTTATAGGCTCCTTGTATACCTAGTAAGAGAAGAGCCTGAAAATATGTCAGATCTTTGGAATCTGGAAGCAGCAAAGAGGGGGAAATTTTTTATAGCAGTATTTTTGAGTCAAAAGCTAGACGGTGGTTTGAACATGCCATTGCTACGTTCTTTTCAAGTTCAGCTGAGCTGGGATAAGGAATTAATGATACTGAGCTTTCAGTTGAAAAATGGGTTGACAAGGGGTGAATGTAGAATCTAAAATAGAATTAAGAGAGAACTGCTTGTATGCCACTGGCAATAAAATTTCTGGAACAGGTAGTCTGAAAAGTGATGATCTTGCCTGGAACGTAGTGGTCATATTCCTTGCTGTATAGTTTTTCACATTATTGCTAAGTAGAAATACTTTTTTCTATCCAAGGAGTTCCTATTGTAAACTAAATCGTACCACAATGGATGAATGAGCAAAGTCATAGAAGCAAGCTGCTCCGGCAGAGCTGCACATGGTGAACACTGCACAAGGCATGTCAATTTTCTATGCTTTTAAGCTCTTTTAATAAGACTGTCTCCTTAGATACATGATCATTGAAGGATGTACAAAAGCTTTGCAAAAAGTGTTGTCTGACATTCACTTCTTATATTCAGTAGTATGAGATGCGCGGTTCTAGACAGATGAACAGGCAACCTGTAAAACCTCCTCTAAAGTTTTTTATTTCTCTGGCATGTTTTTCAGATTTAGATCAGAACTCTCTAGAGTGGTACAGAAATATGTAAACAGCGGTCTAAGAGTTATGGTGAGCCATCCAGAGCTGGTGAAGACATTGAATTTGAGAAGGTTGAGTGTTAGTCTGCAAGATATTTTCAGTTAACGCTGGTCTATGGGTTGAAAAATAAAAACCCAATAAACTTGACTACTATGTTGTCCAAAATCATCATCCTTGTTCTACATTGCCCTGTTTGTGTGCTGTCTACATCTTCTGTTGTAGAAGCCCACAGTTACTTGTGTCATGTGGTTTTCCCATACCTTTCTCTCAAGCGTTAATCTTTGGATTACCAGTCTATTTGGGCAGGCTGGTTTCCTTTGCTGTGCCACTTCTTTCCCTTCTTTGTCAAAAATTATTGACAATCCCCACTACCCCATTTAAGATACTTATTGCCAGGCTGTTCAAGTTCTGCCCCAAGATGAGACAGATTAACTGGCAGACAAATTTAACATTCAATAGTGAGTTTGTAATGTGATACAATTGACTTAGTTTATCTCTGATATTCAACAGAATTAAGTCAGTTGCACTTGTGGCTACCAGTAAAGATTAATATGTGGCACAGTAGGAAACATTTCTTCTAACTGTAAATAAAAGCAAATACATCTGCTGCTTTTTGTAGGCATCTGTGGAAGTCAAGACCAACCCCTTTGGGACTCAGAAGGCAGCCCTCAGGGTCATGGATCTCACATGACCTATTTTATTCTTCATTAAAACAGATGGTATCTATCTGAACAAGGCAAACTTGGTTTCAAGAATGAGCTGGGGATTAAAAGAATGGGAAGCTGGAACAGCTGGGCATAATTAATGGGAACAAATAAAGAGGCAAACTGAGCATTAAATTAGTCACCTACATCAATAGGAAAATAGTCACTACATGACTACTCACGCAATTGTTTTAGCTGATCAAAAGTTGCATGATTGGTTTTCCTAGCATCAAAAGTATCTAAAATTGCATCAGAAATATTCCCACATCCTTTATTCTTTTCTACCAGGCTTCAAAGAGTAAAATCCTGGAAACTGGCTATGGTATTTTGGCATGGCATTAGGGAATCCAGCTTGTTTTGTAAGGCTGTAAGGCTGAGACCTAGACCAAGCTGTTCCTCTGCAGTTTTTGGCCTCCTCCCTTTGTGTGTGTTTAACATGAGAAGGTTACCTAATTGAGAAGATTGCCGGCGTTCCTTCAAGTTCTGCAACCACACTAAATTTGCAAAGGGATCCAAAAATTTTATTGTTTCTGTTGTAAACAGATTAGACTGGATTAGTGGTTAGCATTTTGCATGTTTTATTCTGTTTGCTCGTTTAGTCCTGAAAATCTTGAATTGTTGCATGTTGCAAATAGCACAGGCACTTCATTTGCTTTTGTTACTGGTGGCCAGAAACCTCCATTTGCTATATGCCTTAGCATGGAGAAGGGGGCTGTGCAAATCCTCCATGAGACCTTCTAATAACAACAGTTTTCATGAGGTGTAATTTTCTGATGTAAGCACATTTTTGCTCTAAAACTCTGGCATTACATACTATGATAAGGAGAGACAGACGGGGATATGCATTTGTGTGTGTGTGTAGTCATTGCTCTTCCTTCAGCAGGATAGTATCTGCTAGGTCCCAGGATTCATCTAGAAAGGTACACAGTCCTCAAAGTTCTCTTGGTTTGAACTAGGAGTAGAATATCTACTAGTCAGTAGAATATTGTGCAGATCTGTAAACAAATCTGTGTTTCCTTTCATTATTATGTGCAAGATGAGCAAGTATAGAATATTTCTTTTTTAAGGTAAACCTAAGGAATGTTTACTTATCTGTCACAGAAGGTCAAATTTAGCTGGTTCATACAGCTGAGCTCTGATATGGTCAGGGGAAAAAATTGCACAGTTCTTTCATGGGGATTAACAAAACTAGTGTCTCCTTCCTGGAGGGCAGGAGGCAGTGGTACTTTGATAGAAAACTAGTAACGCTGCCTTTTTCTGCTTCCAAAAAAAATCTTCCCTCTAATTTATGCAGCTGAGCTTCCATCTTAAATGCTGCCACTTCACTGCTTCAATTTTTCAGTTTTCTTTCCATGAATGTGAAGGGCAGAATTTCCACCTAGTCACAACAAAACCTGTTTTATAAAACAGCTAGATTTTCTTGACTGTGCTAAACAACTATAACAACACCTTGTTGCAGCCTCCCACCTTGACCATCATGTCCCATCCTGTTCTTCTCTCTCACTCGCCATTTGCAAAGAGAATTTTAAAAATATTGGCAGAAACGGCTAAAAGCCTGAGCAGGTGATTCAGACCAAAAGTTTTAAGTGAGATATTTGAATTGTAGTCATCTTTGTATGCAAACTTTATCCAGTTGTCTGAAGACTAGCTAAGCATAAAAAAAAAAATCTCAACAATTAGTCCTGTATGTGGCTGTGCAAAGGCATATATTAAACCCAATTTGCATACTTTATACAGCTGTTTTTAAGTTTCAGCAAGTTCCCCTGCTCCCCTTTGTTAGTGGCCCCATGTAGTTAAGGTCTTTTTTTTCCTTGTATAAAAAAATAGTAGTACTCGCCGAGTTTGCTCTTTGCTTCTCTTTGCAGTGAGAGGAATTTTACTGAACATCTTAAATGGTGTAAGCAAATTCCAGAACATCACTGTTATTTTTCTTTAGGGCTTTAAGGGAGCATATTGTTTGTCAGAAGTACTGGAAGGGAGGGTGGTGGTTGTGTGTCTGAGTACTGTCGCTACGAACTAATGTAGGCTTAATGGATTTTCTGAGAAGACTTTAATGGGAGAAAATTCATATGAGAAGAGATCTCTGAAAACAAATGTTAGATGGCTGCTTGGTCTGTATTGTCTTCTTGATTTCCATAGTTTCTTGAAATTGAGCTAAAGATGTTTGAAAAATGACTGCCTGCAATCAGCTCAACAATAAAACTGGTTAGGGAAGTTGTATGTTCTCGCCTGCCTGTGTGGTCTTCTGGTTTTCCCGGAGGCTCTCCAGATTAGGTGCTTGCCACTATTCTGGAATAGCCTGCCAGCCTTTGCTGTTCCTGGCAGAGAAGTTTTTAAAGAGGCCACATTTCCAAAGTTAGAACTATTGCTAAATAAGTCCCCAACAGGCCCTTCTTTGAAAATTGATGGAACTTGTGATTGCTATTATTATTACTGTTATTATTTCTGAGCAGCACCATTTATAAAGTTAGGCTAATAAAGACATAAGGAAAAATTAAAGCATTCTAAAATAGAAATTTCTAGGACAAGTAGAAGAAGTCATGAAACATGAGATTGCTAGAGACCTAGAAGAAATTAGCTATGTGTTCACTTCTGACTTCCCTGTTGGATACGTCTATGGAAGCACTTAGTCCATACAAGTATCAAAATGCATATAAAACAAGCATTTACTTATGGGGTTAGTACTGTTAATTTCCCCAAGTCC
Organism: Limnodromus scolopaceus; assembly: GCA_028565335.1. Lineage (NCBI taxonomy): Eukaryota > Metazoa > Chordata > Aves > Charadriiformes > Scolopacidae > Limnodromus > Limnodromus scolopaceus. The sequence continues at coordinate 137,141,050 of JAOXNO010000001.1, forward strand.
ACATTTGGAAGTCTTAGAAGTTTAAGATCGTTTTTAGTTTCAGTGTGCAGTACGATTACAGTTATTCTTGACAGTTATTTTATTCATAACTTAAATTTCAGCTCCTAATTTGGAAATAACCTAAGTTAGTTTTGTCTGTGCATTTAGTATGCACTGGAACAGGCTGCCCAGGGAGGTCAAGGAGTCCCCTTCTCTGGAGATCTTCAAGACCTGCCTGTATGCAGTGCTGAGTAATGTGCTCTAGGCAATCCTGCTTTAGCAGGGAGGTTGGACTAGATGATCTCTAGAAGGTCCCTTCCAACTCTGACAATTCTATGATTCTGTAATGTAGATGTAAATAATCAGTATTTTAAGTAGTTTGAACAGATGGCTCAGATTGGAAGCTTTTGGCCCTTTTTTTGATTGTTTTTTTTTACTGCAGAAGTCCATGCCTGTGCAAATAAGGTCATTTACAGGTATGTAATGTGACTGCATCGTTAAAGGATTTAATTGCATGATAAATTTTCCAGAGTAACCTGGTGGCTTACTTAAGTGTAACAGCAGACTTTGTCTGAGACCTGTTTAAAGTTTTGATAGTTAAAGAACTGTAACTCAGGACAGGTGGGAATGTAAAGCTGCTTTGATAGAATCTTTTGTGCTTGGACAACTGTAATCCTTCGTGGGTTTGTGTAGTGTGAAGTTTGATCTTGAAAGCTGGTTTTGAAAGCTGTATTAGTAATGGAGCCGCAAGTTACATAAAACTGGATGCTGAAGTTGTTAGTTTCTAGTTTATAATATCAGTATTTTGGTGTGGTTTTTAGTGAATGTCATGCCCTCAAACACTATTACAACTGACTGGAAATAATAACTGTTCAATAAAATGAAAATTGTTTTTTCTCCCCTCCCCAGGTAATGCAGTTTTGGAAGTTCATTTTTTGGTCTCTCCCCCTTGCACCTCTCTCAAAAATCTATTTCCTCTTGCATACATCTCATCTCCCTGCATCCACTATACATTTTAGAAAATTGTCTTGTAGTATAGATTGATCATAACTGGTCAACACAATCTGAAATCAATTGACATACCAGTTAATAATACTGAAGCAGGTCTATTGGCTACCTTCGTAGAGTATGTGCAGTGAAGGGGATAATTATGAGCTTAAATAAAGGATTTTTACTTGTTTGGAAGGCATTTCTCAGCAATAGAGTGATCTTTTACAAATTAGGCAATTGGTTTGAATACCAAGCATCCTTTATAGTGGCACATATTTCTGTCAGAGAATAGGATTAAAAATATCTGGTGTACTGTTCTAATGGAACCTGCATGGCATTGTTTAATGAGTGAAAAAACAATGAGAAACCACCCAAAGGGCTGAAATATGTGTTCATCTTCAAATGTATAACACTGTGCTGCAGTACAAATAGCAGCGTGGCTAAATGTGCTACTTTAAACTTTCATTTCGAACTAAAAGAAATACTCGGTTCAGGTAGGTATAATTGTCTTGAGTGCAATGCACTTAAAAGGAACTATAATGACTGCTGTATTGAATAGAGAAGTGTGTAATACATTATTTAAAAGACAATATGTTTTTATTTTCCTTTTATGTTTTTAAGAGTGAAAAAGGGATACATTAACTATAAAAAAAAAAAAAAAAAGAGTGCCTGAAATCTACTGTTCCCATCTAGTATAATGATGCAGCACTGTAAGGAGATTTTTTCTTTTTATTTGTTTTCAGAAGGGTCAGCAACTTTTAAGTATCTTTGCCCCTTGCATCCCTCCTACTGAATCACTTCACCTTTCTTGTGCACATTTAAGGGAATAATCTCTTCACCTGAATAGTTGCAGACAGCTGTTCTCAGTCATGGAACACTGGAAGATGAATATTTTAAATTTTTTTTTATTGTTGTTGTCATAATTTTTGTATATTCTGTACTCTTCATGTTATGAGTTCCTACATATTAAACTCCGACTGATTTTTAGCAACCTTGGTTTAATAAATAATACATGAAAAGTTAAGTAGTTTTTTGTGTTGAGGAGTTATTAATAATCCATTAACATTACATTCTTGGTCAGCGATGACTTTCTTTTTTCTTTTGTTCCACACACTGTGCATATAATAGGCTGAATGCTACTTTTGATTTTATCCTGCCCTCCCCACCCAATCTAAATTAAAACTGATCTCTGAAATTTAAGAGTATTTCCCAGCCTTTCGTCAGTACTTAAGAACAGTTTCGCTTGTTTCATTTATATCAGTTACATTTGAATCTTGTACATCGCATACATATTTTTCTTGTACATCTCCCTTACCCTTTCTCCCTTTGCAATGAATGCTTCCAGTATTTATCCAAAGAATGGCTGTTATTTTTATTAAATCGTTATCACTAAAAATTGAGAAAACCAAAGAAGAAAATTGTGTGAAGACAGGTAAAAAATGTAATAATGATACATTGATGTGGAAAAAAACCCAAACAAATCAGTAACCGGGTTTCTGTAAGCTTTAATTTAGTAAATTATCCTTACTTTACTTTTGGGTTTGGTTTTTTTTTTTGGTGTTGTTTTTTTTTTTTTTTTTTTTTTACTATAAGTTGACAATTGTGCTTTGACTTTTCAGGCACGGGTACCTTTGGGCGTGTTCATCTGGTGAAGGAAAAAATGGCCAAACGTTACTTTGCACTGAAAGTAATGAGCATTCCTGATGTCATTCGACTGAAGCAAGAGCAACATGTGCACAATGAAAAATCAGTCTTGAAAGAGGTCAACCACCCCTTTTTGATCAGATTGTAAGTTGTTGTATTTTTTTAAGTCATTTAACTAGTATATAGAGTGCAGCTAAAGTGTTCAAGAGTCTCATTGCAAGTACTTAACTAACACTAAGCATTTAATTTCTGTGACGTAATCTGGACTGAAATAGACTTCAGACTAAAATATTTATTATAGAATAATCAAGACTTTAAAAACAAGGCATAACTTAAACATTTAAGCAATAATTTATTATAAGCTTTACTTTTATACTGTAGCTTTACTCTGTCTCTTACTTTCATACTGCAGAAGAAATACTAATGAAGAAATGTTAGGATTGGCTCATCAAAATGACTTCTGTAATGATTCTTGATATTAGAATGGCAAGAAAAGCAGTATTTCTACAGGTATATTTCCTGTAGATATCTAGATAATGATATAATTAGATTTAAGTATCTGCTTTTTGAAAAATTCTGTGAACTTTACTTTTGCAAGCTTTAAAGAGTTTAAATGACTGCAGCATTGGGCTTTGCTGCTGTCATGTTTGAATCTAAGTGATGGAATCCGTTGAGAAACGTAATTTAAGCATGGTTCACGAAGAATACTTTTTTTTAGTGGAATTGTGATGATTCTAATGATCCCTCATTAAGAAGATAAGACATTATACTTTTCTGTGCATAGCACAGAAGTGCTGTGCTGTGTGTAGCACACAGCTGTGTGTAGCTTAGTCCATATTTACTAATGAGATAATGAAACCCCTGGGTAATTGCACAGTTAATTTCCATTTATGTTTTCTTATGCATGGATACAGGGCCATTGATCATGCAGGTTTTGCATTTACCTGTCCTAGTCAGTTTTGCTTAAAATTAGACAAAATTAGCCTTAGTTAATCTCTAGCTGCAAGGAGTGCAGCCTCCTCCCAGGGCTAAGAAAGTATCAGAGCGAAAAGAAGAGGCAAAAGCATGATAGTCATCTGAAAGATGGAAAGAGCCCTGTAGAAGAAGCCTTTTTCCTTGGTGTGCTGTTGCTTTTTCTAGCATCAAGATGCTATGAGTTTCCAGCCAGTACTGGAAATCCTGTGCGTGGCGTAGTATTAGTAAGATGAGTTCTGGGGTATGTGGAGTTTTGAGATGCATGCAGGAAAGAAAGATGAAGAGGCTGAGTACATCTGGTTAGACTGGTTAAAATATGGATGGAACAGGGGGAACAGGGTACGTCTGTGCATCTGGAACAGTGCGGCAAGTGTGTGAATAGAGAAACTTGGGTGAGAAGTCAGAGCCAGGGATGTGAGGGTTTGTGTCCATACAACACAAGTATGTGGATCATTTCTGAAGTGATCAAAAATCAAAACTGATAAGTTTTCTTGGATTTTGTTCATGCCTTATTTCCAAAACATCGTATTTTTAAAATTGCCTAGGGAAGAGCACAATTCAAATGGAAGTTCACTTCTGTGCAAGGCAAAGATTCTTCGTGTCGTCTAGCTCTCTGCCTTTTCTGTTGCCATGTTTGATGAGGTGCTGCATCAGCTACGCTCATGTAATTGTGTGCTGCCTTTGGCCCTTGGCAAAGGAGAATCAGAGTAACCTAGCTGAAATGAGGTAGTTAAATTTTAAGTCATGTTAACATTTGTGTGCTTTAGGTTAAACAAGCATTCATAGACCATTATCAGAAACTACATGACAAAACTTTCTGCAAGCTTTTTCTGTGGCTAACAGGTTTTTTTCGACTACCTCTTCCCCTGCCCAGTATATGGGTTTTTTCCATTAGTTCTTTGAGTATAGTTGATCAGCAGAAAGGTGACAAAAAATTTCTATGTAATTCTGCTTCAATGCCTTTGAACTGTGTTATCTACATGGTCTGATTTTTATATTTTCAATTAGAGTCACCTCCTTGAACAGGGATAGTGTCTTCCTTTGGTTGCAAAACAAGGCATATGTGTCAGTGCAGCATAATACTGTATTTTTGTAGCACTTTATGGTGAGAATTTTAAAGTAATGCTGCATATTTATGTTGTTCTTCCTTCCTATATCTTCCTGCATATAAAGACTTTTACATAAGTTGTGCAGCTTTTTTTTTTCCTGTTAATTTTGAGAAATGCCTTTCCTGCATGTAGGGAGGTCCTGAATCTTTTTTTTCAAGAGAACAAGAATTAATAAAAATCAACTGTGTTTTACAGTCGCATAAACTTAAAAACAATGTTATCTGGCTGTACGTGTTCACAAGGGCTTCCAAAGTTCATGTTGTGAAGCTGAACTGTAAAATGCATGATAACATGCATATTATTGTAATCACAGCTAATGTGATATTTTCCTTTTGTGTTTTAAAATACCATTTAAAGCAATCTGTATTGCAAATATTAAAGTTCTTTATTTTGCTATTTTTCATGTATTCCAAATAACGTATCCATTTTTCTGTGGATAGAAAATCCTTTAAGAGTCACTTATTGAAGAAATTAATTCCAGTAAAAATACTGTGTTTTAATAGTCTAGGTCTTCTATTTTTTCCCTCTGTATTCTTAGTCAGAATTTGTCCTTCCTCTCCCTTGTAGATGTTTTTTTAAATACATGGTTTGCTTCATCTTGCCCATTCCTGTCCCTCTTTTTTGTTTATTGTAGGTACAACTTCACCTAACTCCTTTAAACTACATCTCAAGAGTGTTTTTACATAGCCAATAAAGATATTCTGAACATTATCAATTGACAATTCATGATGTTGATGACTGTGATAGGGAAATAGTGCCATGAAAGTAAAAGGCAAGCCTGGACTCATACTGTGTTCATGACTAGAGAAATGGAGTAACTGTTGCTGATGTCTGATACTCTGTCTCGTTTTCTTGGTTGCCCTCAGTGCCAGTATCAAGAAAGAAAATCCTACTGAGCGAAAGTCACTCGTGGGTTTGGGAGCTCAGTTTGCTCTGCTTATCTTTCTTGAGAGTCTGTGTCTGGATTAGGAACCAGCTAATGAAGGAAAAGAGGGGGGAAGAAAAAGATATTTGAGCTTTCCGTTCTTGTGATACTGCAGAAGCAGTTACTAGAAGCTAAAGTATCTTCTATTCTGCTATCAATAAAGTAGGTAGCGATACAGTGTTCTTTGTGTGTTATCATAGTAATAGGGATAGCTGTTTGTTTTAAAAAGGTAGAATATTCTTCAAGATGTTACTGGATACTTATTTTCTTCTTAACTGTTGAGTTACATTCGAGTGTGTAGTATACTTAGTTGTTAGATCCTTAGCAGAGAGCTGTTTTGTACAACATAATGAAGTCTATCAGTTAGATTTTCTTTCATGGTCTGTGCAACTCATATCCTGAAGTATCTATTTTACTTTTCAGGTTGTCAGATACTTGAATCATAGAACAGTTAGAGTTGGAAGGGACCTTAAAGATCATTTAGTTCCAA
>JAOXNO010000001.1:137147372-137162578 GCA_028565335.1 Limnodromus scolopaceus
ACACTTCCAGGGATGGGGCATCCACAACTTCTCTGGGCAACCTGTTCCAGTGCCTCACCACCCTCACTGTAAAGAATATGTTACGCAATCCTGTTTGATTCTTCAGGTTTTAATATTTACAGAATAGAAACCATTAATTAATTATGTACATGGCTGGGGCAACAGAGATCATTTTACAAAAATTTACTTCTAAAGCAAATCAGAGTTATAATTTGTTTATTCAATAAAATTATATTTTTATTACAGATTTTGGACCAACCATGATGAACGTTTTTTATATATGTTAATGGAATATGTGCCAGGAGGAGAACTTTTTAGTTACTTGCGCAACATGGGGCGTTTCAACAACAGCACAGGACTGTTTTACTCTACAGAAATTATTTGTGCAATAGAATACCTGCACTCCAAAGAAATTGTTTACAGAGACTTAAAACCTGAAAATATATTACTAGACAAAGAAGGACATATCAAGCTTACTGATTTTGGATTTGCTAAAAAACTGGTGGATAGGTAAGTAGGTTTTTGTTATGTTAATTATGTTTTGCATGTTAAACAGTTGGAAGGAAAAAAGGTTTGATTTCAGAGCTCAGAATTTCACCTAATACTCCATGTGGTTCACACATGTCAAATCCCTTAGTAGGAAGGAAATAATCATCATTAAATGACTGCATGGAAACCAATATTGCACCTTAGTTGTAACTAGGAGCCATATAACAAGCTACCATAGAAAAATATTTTTATATGACCAGTTTTGTATGTTAAGGTTTTCAGCAGTCATCTTGTAAAAAGGGAGTTCAGTGAAGTAATATGAACAAATATTGAGATATATATATCAGTACATTAAATGGGACATTTATCTTCCATGCACATTGAATTGCTTGAAGTTTTGTAACTGCTCTTTCCTTCTGCTTTCCTTTTTGAGAGATTTTTGAAATATGGAAATAACATTTTAAAACTGGATACTGTGTTTTCACTAGCCTTTTGCTACAATGAAACAATAAGGCCAGCTGCAGCAGAAGTGATTTATTTAACTGTAACTTCTACAATACTGTTAGCCTTATGTCTGTTTTACTAGTGCATGTAAAATTCTTGATAATGGAGAGGTTTTTTTCCCAGTGATGTCTCTGTTCTCTCCATTTGAACTACTCTTCCAAGATTATAATATGTTCTTTAAAGGAAGCAAGAACTGTCATTGGGATTCAAAAAAGGGAGGAAAAAAACTAGCCTGTCATATTAGAAAAGCGGTGTGACAAGGTTTGGTATTATGCCCTTGGGCCATCTCTTGAGGGAGACAATATCTGATTGTTCTAGTTGCGGCAGCCTAGTAAGCAAGTTAGGTATTATGTTGGTTCTCATCCTCTTCACTCATCTTGTTTACCTGGTTGATGCTGCTTTTGCAACAGTTCAGTACGTGTGTGGGAATTCTACAAGGTCAATTTGAAACAAAGGTGGATCTGAGGGAGCTACTCCTAATGGATTCCTTATGAAGTAAAAGTCAGATGAGACAAATCAAATTATGTTATGGAGATGATAGAGGTTGCTTACCTGTGGGTTACATGCTCACAGTGCTAAGTTGCCTTGGCACAGAAGAATGGTAGGCAACTAATAAGTACGCTGGTTCTGTTCACTTTTAAGAACTGAAAATCTGTTTTAAAAAATCATACTGTTTCAATATCAACATTTGATTGAATTCAGGTTTCCACTAGGCAAGTAGATAGGTTTACAAATGTTGACACTTTTTAAAAAATATTTTCATATAAAATGAAAATAACTTTTTTGCAGGAAAAGATAAGGCTACTTCCCTGTAAGAAAGTAGGACTGTCTATGAGACATTTTCATATGAATTCTTACAACTTCCTTTTTACGTGTAGATACTGCCACTTAGTGGTTATTCTTAATTTGGATTTCTGTAGGTTTAAGGCACAGCAGAAATAACCCTTCATTAAATAAAGTGATAGTTTACAGCACTGTATATTTTTCAGTCTAGAGGATGAATCTATAAGAATGAATCTGTTCAAATGCATTTTAGGACATCAAAACAAGTGATCACTACTGGTTTTAATTGTGGTTTATTGCATCCCGTATTGTTGGGGAGAGCAGTAAAGTTGATCAGTTTGTGTTGAATTGAATCATAGAATGCTATAGTTTTATATTTGTAGCTGATTTACCTATAAATGTACAACATGTAATAAAAATACAGAACATAAAGTTGAAAGGAGCAAGGGCTTCATCAGTTAGAACACAGGTAGCTACCTATGCAAGTCTGGTTCAGTTTTTTGTGTTGGTTTGCTTGGGGTTTTTTTTGGAACTACTTAGTGTTCTCCCCACTAGATGTGGTCATTTTCACAATGCTGTTTTTGTCACTGTAAAAATACGCAGTTGTCAGGAATTTATCCACTAATGCACTCCAGTAGGTTATTTTGTTTCATAGAGCATTTGATAAAAGTTCAGGAGATGTTTTGTGATTTTTATGTATGGCAAATGTCTGTACACGTGAACCTTATGTATATGTATGTTAATATATGTGTGTATATATATAGTGCATATATAAATTGTGAAAACAAAACACGTGTGTTTTTTAAACAGCTGTGAGGAAGCCTGCCACTTAGGACCAACAAATGTATTCCTAGAGAAGATATGATACATAAAATAAAACGTGGTCTGCAGGACACTTTCAATACACTTATACATTCTTGATACATACCATGAATGATTCTGTAATTGCTTACTTGGCATTTTTCTGTACGCATTTTCCCTTTTTCCCATTACCATGTGTGAAAGGATGAAGTGTTCACCAGGTCCATCAACAATTAAACTGCTCTTGAGAGAGGGTGGCTGGCTTGTAGCTCATGTTCCCACTGTGGGAAGCAGCCTCCTAATTTACCTTCTGAAGGGCTAGACTTTGAATATTCTGAATATTTTTTTCTTAGAGAAAGAGGTAAGAGAGGAGGTTTTCTTGTCATCTTCTGTTCCTTATTGATACATCTTTCTGTTTATCCTTCTTCATCCCTTTTAGGTCATAGTATACTTTTAAAAATTCTAAATTTTTATCCAAAACATTTTGTCTTTGCCTCAGCTGCTTTTTATTTCTTCTCTTTTCTACCTTGCTGTTGCTTAACTGAAGATTTAATAACCTTTTCAGTGTATTGTAAGTACATTCACATAAAATAGATGTCCTACTTCAAAAAAAAAAAAAAGGGCAATGTCAAGAAAAAAGATGGGATTGTTACTTGGAGGATGTAGAAAGGATTTGCTTTGAACTTTATAGCCATTACATTTTTAGACCTTTCTTTTTCTGGAAAGCTAATACCACTTTTTGGGTATAGTATATCCATTAAACATATTTCCAATCTTTCTCACTTTTTTGGGTGGAGGGGGTGGGTGGGAGTAATTCCTGTGCTCTTTCAGAGAGGACACAAAACTGAAGTTCATAGAGTTTTATCTATGTTTTTTTTATGCACGGATTTCACTCAAAATGTTACAAAAGTAGAGTTAGACTTGCATTATTTTATTTTTTTAGGAAAGTTATTCACTGTTAATTTTAGCTTTTTCAGTTTACATTGCTAAAAAAATGAATAGTTTTAAACTATAAACGCTTTTGTAGAAACTTGAGAAGTGATTAACCTTAAAGATATCGGGGATACTTCTGCACTGTTGACTAAGCTGGATGTGCCTCATGACTGTTCTGCAGAGTGGATTAAAGAGAAAGAAAACGACACAGCAAGTCTTGTTTGCAAAGTGTGTTGTTTGTCACATTCTGCAAGAATGTTTTGCAGAACAAGCTTTTGTGGGCTGGAAACAAAGCAATCTCCATTGAATATAATTATGGAGAAACTTTCAGAAGAGAATACCAAAAAGGACATGGTTGTTAGTCTCTGGTTCATATGCGAGAAGCCTCTCAGGGACTACAGAGGTAGATGCTGAATGGTGTAGAATGCTAAAATATGTTAACCATCAAGACTTAACTTCTTCAAATAATACTGTTAACATGTCCTGCAAATATTATTTTATAGCTTATCTTTGTGACCAGAGTAGATTTCTTTGTTGTATTTTCATGTTTTAAAGTACCATGTTCAACCTTATCAGCTACTGCTTACCTGTATTACAGCTTTTATCTTGACTACCCAGACTAGTGGGTTGTCAAAACTGCTTTTTGAAGGAAACAGTCTATGCTTATTTTTCTGCTTTATAATTTATCTTCAAAAGGATGATCTGGATTTTCAAATGAATATGCAGCAGTCATGAAATAGTAATGATAAAAAGAAATACTTCAGTCAATTTGATCTTTTTATAGAATTTACTTGATGCATTTTCAAAAATATGTTTGTTTCATGACCAACAAAAGAGGAAATTGCAAGTCATGGTCTTATGGCACAAATACACAGCTTGACAAAGAATTTGAGCTTCCTACAAGTTTTTGTGTAGGAAGTAAACATAAATTTCTTGATTGAAATTATGAGATGACCTGCTGGCGGTAGTGCTAGGAAATAGTCACCCTAGTCCTAGGGGACTTCAGGGTATTTTGGGCTTCCCTTAATTTGTGGTTTTCCCTTTGCTTGAATAAAAAAGATCTTGTTATTAACCTGTATGTTAATTGAGGGTCTTTTTAGTTACATTTGTTACCAGCAAATTATGTGGGTCCTGAAGTCATGGTCGAATGTTAGACATTATTTTTTTTGTATGTGAAGTGCCTTGCTAAGGGATGCAAACCACCAAAGACTGCACCTTTGCTGAGTTTGTGCATTCATAGTGTTGGCAATTTTGGGGGAGAAGGGGATGACCATTGTGGGACACTGTCCTGCTAACAGTTTAGCTTGTCTATTGAAACAAATTTGCCTGTCCCATCTGCTTTTTTTTCTTCCCAAACACAGTAAAACTTGCAGTTGTTTAATTTGCAGAGCTGGCTAAATCTTTATGAATAAAAATCCATACAGTGGATTGTAATACAGCTTTTTAAATTTCACAGAGGGAGGACTATTTTGTTTTAAAAGACAACAAAGCTTTGCTGTTTTTGTTATTTATTCAGTCCTGATCTAGGCAACTGCTAGATGGCAGTAGTGTGTAAAGCAGTGCTGTATGTAAGAATTTTCTTGTGTGCTTAATTTGGAAAATGAGAGTTTATATTTTCTAGCAATAAAAAATATGCCACCCTTTTATGATAAAAATTAAAGATGTATTCTTTACACTAATGAATGTAGTTTCACGAACCATGGAGCACATGGGTGCATAGTGATTCTAATGCATTTTGACAGTTTAGCTGGAGTAATTTAGCTTTTGCCATATTAAAATCAAGCTTGAAGACCTTCAACTCTGTGCATTATGAATTTTCATTTAAAGTCTTGGTTGACTATACAGCTCCTCTTCCTTGATCTTAGGTATTTTTATGAATTAAGGCTAAGGCTTAAAAAAAACAACGAAAGAAAATCAAGAAAAAACCACCCAAAAGCTCTGTTTAAAATACTTCTGCAATCACAAAAACAATTATTATTTAATTAAAAAAAATAAAGAAAAATGTTGACAGTCTGAGATTCCATGAGGTGCTTCTTGAATATCCGTTTGTGGTTAGGAAAAAGAAGGTTTCTTAAGTTTAGTTGAACAGTGGTAGGAAAAACTAGAAGTTGAAAGGAGCATGTGTTACCTTCTGAAGGTGATTGCTGTTCATCTTGATGCATTTGTTCAGAACCATGTTACCAGTTTGACTAGAGAAGATTCTTCCTGCACTCACAATTAAAATAGAGTTTCTTCTGCTGCAAGTTAGAAATCATGTGGAGTGACTATTAATTTTGTGGCCATATTCTTTGTCAAATCTTCCTAGAACTCTTCTTAAAATGCAATACACTTTTTTCTTTCTTATTCTGTGCTGTTATTTCATCCTCTTTTGACTTGGTGAGCACTTTTTCAAAGTTTCATCTTCTGACTTGATATCAGGGAAGTGTAATTTATTCAGAATGAGAGCACAATTTTTTTTCCTCTAGCACGTATTTAAGCATAAGTCAAGTAAGTGAAGTCAGGCAAATTCTACATGGGTATTTTTACATCACATTTCTGAAAGAAATAGTTTCAGAATATTTGTTTCAAATTGTAATTTGATCTTTGTAAACTTAACTGCTTAGCTTCAATTTATTGCATCAATTTATAGAACTTGAAATATCCATTTCAGTTTGGTAGTAATAGAACACTTTTGTGTCCTGAGTTTATATTAAGAAAGCTATGGCTAAAAATGACATTAAAATATGTCAAAAATAGTATTACTTACATATTTTATGCTTACTTTTTTTTATCTGCCCCTCTTCCCTTTGTTTTTTCTAAACAATTTTTTTTCCTTTTGCTGGAAAATGGCCAATAATCTTGCCTTTTGCTGGGCCTGTCAGAAGTAGTCCGTGAACACGCAGAACTCCCAGGATCTGCAGCTTACAACATGAAAACCACTGTTAATAATTTCAAAGCAGTTTATAGCCTAATGGACAGAGTACCATACATGCAGTTGGAAAAAATCAGTGCACAGATATTTCCTACAGCTAAGAGGTTTCTTAATTTCCATGTAACTCTGTTACAGTAGAATTGGGAGAGCATCATCAAAGCAGTCTTTTTAGATCTTACAGATGTCTTCATTTTTTTCCTCTTGTTCCTATAAATACATAGTAATATAGGTATACTTCCTTTGTGTGTGTTTGTTGTTTTATATTACTGTTATTTCGGTTTGACTTCAGTCTGGTTTTGTTGTTTGTTTTGTGGGTTTTTTTTTTCCTTCTTTTCCTCCCAGGACGTGGACGCTCTGTGGTACTCCTGAGTACCTTGCACCAGAAGTTATACAAAGCAAAGGCCATGGAAGAGCTGTGGATTGGTGGGCCCTAGGAATTCTTATATTTGAGATGTTGTCAGGGTAAGTGATAATAATTGCTATATCACAGAAATAGTATGTAACACAGTAATACAGGATTCTTTACTAGTTCTGTTTATGATATTTGGAATAGCAAATTTGGGCCAAGTTTATCATTGATGCACCGATTTCATTTCTGCCTCTGAAGAAAGGAATTGGGAGCTGAACAAAACAATATGTATCACTGTTGATACTGGGATATTTTTAGTCTTTTGAGTTTGTTGATTTTGTTTGTTTGTTGGCTTTGTTTCTTTAACTTAAGACTTTTAACAGCTGCTCTTTCCTTATCTATTTTGGAAATTCAGGTTTTGTTGAAGTTTACATTTTTATACATAAAATCCTTTATATTTGAAGGGTGAAGAAGATGACTACCAATTTTCTTTGAAACTTGTGTAATTAATTTCTAGCACAGCGAAATAATATTGCAGTGGGAGCTTTAGTCTGTAAAAAATGCATGGTGACAAGTACAAAGACTTTTATTAGTAAACCTTGTATTACTACTAAGCACTGGTTTTCTTTAAAGCAACAAAAAAAGAACAGAGAAAAGCTCAAAAGGTCTATTTGGAAGTCATTTTGCTGAAATGCTACTTTTGATGTTTTGGAATTTGATAAGCAATGTTTCTAAAAGATACAAATTCAAACTGAAAAGAGGCTTTCTGGCATTAATATAATTGAGTGTTTCTGACTTTAAGTATTAGGTGGATAAAAGTAATTGTCTTAATTTGCTCCGATTTCAAAAAACAAATGCTATTTTCAGTAAATAAAAAATAACTGCTTTAGGGAGAACGTGAAATTCTGCTTGTGTACTGAACAAGGCATCCCCACATTTTTCCTTGTTTTTTTCTTTGTTGTATCTTTTGAAGGTACTTGAGAGGCGGGAGGGGGGAAGTGGGAATTTTGAAAGAAATCAGTTTTGCCATGATTGATGCACTAGAGCAAATGCAGGTGAAAGCAAGGCCCGCGTAGCTTTGGAAGAAACAGAGTATATTTCATCAGTTTTGGTTTTGTAGTTGTTAGAACTTTTTGGTACCACGCCCAGTGTGCTTTGTGCCTTCTCACTCCCTGAGTGCGTCATTTCCCTCTGTGTCCTTTCATTTTGGATCTGCAGCCCCATGGAGTGAAGTTGGAACAAAAACATCCTTGCATGGATTTATTCCTCCTTTTCTGTTTATAGTACCACCAGCTCAGGGTAAGTTGGGTGACTCCTCTGGTGTGGACAATCTCATAAAATTGCCTGAGCAAACAGTTCCCATGATGGATGATTGCTTCAGAGCTCCAATCCGTCATATGTGTTTGCTGTGAAGAAGTTCATAGAGTAGCATCGAAATTTTATCCCAGGACAGCATTCCGGCCCGCTGCTTGCTTTCTTAATTTCCTGAAGGCTTGGATTTGTGTTTACTTCGAATTTCAAGGCAATTTCTAGACAGAAAAAGTGTAAAAATATACTAGTAATTCCCTACTGACCCAGGCAGGCTTGGCTGACTGGCCTAATTAAAACTCATTATTTATGTAGTCTGGTCTGTGCAGAGGCCAGGCTTCACCTTTCTTCTACCGCTCCCTGTAAGGGTGAGCAGCCCAAGTTAGTTAAGGGAATCCTTCTCAGAAGGATGAAAGGAGCAAGAGATTTCCAGCAGCCTTGTTGCCACTAATCTTAGTCCTAGACAGCATGAAGGCTGTAGATAACAGTGTTCAGTGCTGTAACATGAGCACAGGTGCTGCAGTCTCCCAGCTGTAGTCAGAGTGATTTACCTTCCTGCCACGGGTTTTGGTGGGACCACTCCAGTTTGTGTGGTCTCAGTGTAAGTGGATACTGGGCGGTTTTCCTTTCTGTGCTTTACAGAGATGTTGGTGGGATTCTCTCTACTAAAGCAGTAATAAAAGCATGGTTTCCAAAGTTAACATACTGACTACAGGTGATAGTCAAGCAAGATCTCATCTCTCTGTAGTCAGTGAGACCTCAAGACTGCAGGGTGCTGAAGTATGCCTGCTGTATATTCAACTGAAGTGTGACTGGTATATATTCTTCATAAAGAAAGGGAGCAGCTGCAGTCATTTCTGTGTAGGATCTTCTCTGTCCTGACACTGTCTGGCTCAAGTGATGAGACCTGGATTCCCCCAAGCTTAATATAAACACTGCAGCTATAGAGAATCTTAAGCAATAGAGATAAATTACACATTTCTAAAAGGCAACTGAGATCTTATATAGGCTGATTGACAGAGCAGCTGTCCACTGCAAGTGATTTTGTAAGGTTTTCTTATTACAGAATTTGTGTAGATATGCTGTTCATAATGCGTGGATGCTTCTTTATTTTTTAGTGTCTGGGTGTGTCTGGTTTTTATATCCCTATCCAAAGCTCAAATAAGGACTCCACCCAAGTTTATTTGGTCAATTTACTTTTTTTTTTTTTTTCATTGGAAGGTTTTGGGGTGCTGTGGGGTTTTTGTTGTGGTTTGGTTTTTTGGGGGGGTAGATTGATACTACTCGCTTGGGGTTTTTAAGATTCTGGAGTTTGGGGGATGAGAGGGAGCAGGCATTGTAGCTTGTATGTGATTTCTTCAGGAGGGCAGGTTGTCACATAGGGCATATGCTTTTGGCATTTTACCAGGTTTTCACTGTTGTTGGCAGTAGTGTTTTAAAACACTTTTCCTCACCATCTCAAGCTGTGGAGTGGTATTTGCTATCAAGGCCATTAATGCAAAAACAGTCCTAGGTAACTTTATCTCTTGAAATTCAAAGGAGCTTTAAAAAATACGACAATTATTTGAAGGTGAACAAAACCTGACTTCAAGACTAAGTTACAGTCTGCAAGTAAATTACTTAAGACATTTGGTAGTTATTTCCTGAAGTTACTCTCTCTGAACCCCAAAAGCAATTGAAAAGAATTGGTAGATGTGCGCGTAAGGAAATGATCTCTCTAAAAACAAACAAACAAAACCACACTTTCCTGTTCTGCAGTGTCTTATTTCTCTAACTTAATCTCCAGAGGTCCATGGAATTTTAGTTCTCCACATGCTAGATTTAAGGCAAGGTCTCATTTAGGTTTAAGACAGTAAAATATAGGAAAGGGAAAGAGCAGGAGGAGCCAGAGGTGATAAGAAATCTTTACAGAACAGGTTAGTAATACCAACTTCATAGAGTTAAGCAAGCTAAACAAACTGTCGATAGAAAGACTTAGAAGATCTATTTATTTTGAGTAGATGTTCTGTTACAATCTACCATAGAGGAAAATATACTTGTTGTTTAATGTTAGATATGTTAGATCATAATTGTATTGTCATCAGACGTGTAGCTAACTAAATTTTCTCATTTAGTAAGGGGTTTGTGTCTTTTGTTTTTGCTTTGGTGGTCTGTCATTTTAGGTAGCTAATGGTTGCTGTCTACAGTTTCATGGTCTCAGACCTGTCTGTTTTCCCTTGAGGTTTGACAACTTCTCTTCTTCAATGCTAAAACTATCTGTTATCTTTGAGACCAATGTTAGTGTCATTGTTATGCATCAGTTAGCAAAATGAATGGTTTGCAGCTGTTGTCCCATATACAGAGATTTTATTTTTTTTTTAGCTTCAGTTGGTGGAAAAAAAGCAGCTGTTTGTATTTGTGTTATGGTGTGAAGACAGTCCAAAACTCAAGGGGTTTTTTGTTGATTTATTAGGTAGCTTCCAGCACAATACTTGCATTGTTTTGTCTAAAATCTGTGCTGTGGTATAGATTGACATTTGCAGGCAGTATCAAAGTCAAGTTATTTAGTTTGTCCATATGAAAACTATGCAATCTTTCAAAGCTGTTCTCATTTTGCATACAGTTCAAGTGTACCTTAAGCAGTATTGCCATGAAATTATTATATATCCAAGTGTAATTTAAATTTTTCTCAAGAATTCTGGACGTAATAATTTCAGATTTTCAAAGTGGGAAAGCAAAGAGCAATTTAAAAACATGTAAAAACATATACATACTTCTTATTCCTCTTGATTTCATACCTCAATAGTGTACAGAATGTTTGGAGATGGAGGAAAAACCCCTTACATTTCATATCCTTCTGCTTACTGTAGCTGGCACCTTTGTAATATATAGTTACAAAGTCTCATTCTAACTCCTTTATGCATGTATAGATGCTAGTATGTAATAAAGTATACAAAATTGGAAATAGAGTATACTGTTTGTCAACTTGCTTGGAGAACGTGAAGGACATAATGTGCATGACTGAAAAAGAAACTTTATATGATAGTCTCTCTGGCATGGGAAAATTTTATGCATGTAAAACATCTATCACATTTTCCTTGTTCTTTAGTGTCAAAGCAGCAATTTATAAACACACAAATATTTCTTCCTGAGATTCTTATATTTTCCAGTTTATTTCCAGCTGAGACTAATCAGTTTTTCATAATGAAACTACTCTGGCTCTCTGAACAACAGCAGCAAATTTTCTTCAGTCTTTCCTTAACCAGATAGTTTTGTTGTGCTTTTCTGTGCTTTGAAGTGTTACTTTTTTTTACCTTATGCATACAGACAGCTTTACTTACCTATTCTGATGGAATCTGGTTTGGTCTGTGGCTGAATTTTACAGTATTTCAAAGGAAATGCTTATCTACTTGACCATCAGCTGAGTAATGAAGAAATTAGTACTCCTAAAAACATGTAATGGAAATAACGTTTAGTACTTATTGAGGAATAAGCTAGTTTGGGTAGCATAAAATCAAGGAAAGAATGTGAAACGAAGAGACATTGTTTTCACCCTTGTTTGTGCTACCAATGATTTCCAAAGCCACCAGCACTCTTTTTGTGTGTGTATGCAAGCAGTTACCTTAGGAAGTAATTATAGAATGTTAAGGAGATGTGAAAATATTTAAAACATTGGACTGTAGTAGTGGTTGGACGTTATTAATATGGTTGATATTCAAAAATCTCACTTTTTTCTATTCTGTAGGGGTTTTGAGACAGAAGCATAGCAAGAGGTATGCCTTGGTCATTTTACGGAAGTCAAAGTGGGACTGAGATTAGTGCATAAGTAGTTAGTTATTCCATTCCCCTAAAAGGTTTTCTGTGGTAACCCTTAAGAAGGCAACTGCCACTCTGAAAACTTGTTGGCGCTTGGGCTAAGCTGCCTATACTGACTGTACTGATGCACCCGTTTTCTGAGTCTCTTGCAGTAATCAGGTTATGTATTATACTAGTAAGGGAAACAAACCAGAAAACTCAAATCCTACTGCAGCTGTAAGACAAGAAGTAGTCTCTTTGTTATAACTTTGTAAAGAGCTTTCTAGAAAATAGTAAGTATAGAATTCTAATTGCATCTTGATTTGCTGATCGTCTTGGGAAGGTTATGAAATACGTACTTTATCTGTCCAGCTCAGAAAAAGAGCTGCCCTTCGAGAGAATTTCAGGTTGTGAACAGTCTGTCTCTTTCAAACCTTCTCTAACAAAACATATACTTGAATTCAAGAAGTACAATAAATAATGAACTTGACAATCTATTCATATGAGGTTCCTTTGACACTTTAGGTAGAAATTGGTGCATAAGGGTATGCCTGCAGTTACAGGACAAGATAAAAAATCATAATGCTGTTTTAGAAAGTATAGCCCTGGGTTTTAGAAGTAAAGGTAAAGCATTTTTTACTTTAGTACTGAAAATTTGTTTCATAATTGTTATCTGTACTGTATTAATGTAACAAATCTCTTGTAATACTTCAATTTTAATTCTGTATTCAATGTTTTGCATATAAAAATGTTTTCTGTTTTGCAGTAGCAGCTTTAATTTAAGTTATTGTTCAAGTTAGTATTTGATTGATGATGCCCTACCAAAAAGTACTATATAATCAATGCTTTCTGAGGGGAATTACTATAGCATAATACTATTGATAAGATTTTTAGAAATTCTTTTTCTAACATTTAAAAATTTGCTGTATTAAAATAGGTTTCCTCCATTTTTTGATGACAATCCATTTGGTATATATCAGAAGATTCTTGCTGGCAAAATAGATTTCCCGAGACATTTGGATTTATATGTGAAGTAAGTCCATGACGCCCAACACTGTCTTATGTATTCTAAACACGTCCTGAGCATTGTTTCTAAAGGATCTTCATAGAAGACTACATAACAGATTCTGATTTTTCTAAAACACTATGTTGGAAAATATTTTAGGTTAAGTTTATTCTTACAGTCCAAGTAAAATTACATGTTTTGTAGACTTCAAGCTGGAGATACAGTTATAAGATAGTATCTGCCTCTCTTACTTTTCTGCATATTTTGGAATATTAAATGCTTTTCCACCTTGTAAAAAGTTCATTGGTACCAGGTTGGGGCCTGGAAGACATAAAAGAGGAGAAATATGAATAGATAGTTTAATACAAGTACAAATTAGGGGTGCAGGAAGTGAACACTAAACTGTTCCTTTATATGCATACAAGCCAGTTAAATCACTCTCAAATTAACTACTTGAATGAGTATCTCTGATACTTCAGAAGTTCCAGTGTAAAATCAACTTCCACTTCTGATAGCAGGGCCACAGTTCAATATGCAGTCTTAAATACGTATTTGTGGGTTTTATTCATAGTATTTTTAATTGTTACAGGTATATTGCAGATGAAATGCTTTTTTCCCTATTTAAAAAAAAAAACATAATTGAAATAATTGTTAGTAAACATTAGAACAGAGGAAGTGCAATTTTAAACATGAAGTTTATCCTCAGAAGCAGAGATGAGTGAGCAAGGACAGGACAATTATTCAAGGTGTTTTGAAGAAGTGACCTTAGAGGTGGCACTTGCTTAACTGTCACCACTCAGTAAATAGATAAAATGTTCTACAGCAAAACTTATGAAACCTGTCCAACTTTCTCTGAACTTTCATGAATTCTCTTGCAAAAGTAATCATTAAGCCTCCATTGAAGCATCAGCTGCACTGAATCAAGCATATCTGCATCATCTTAGGCTGATAACTGTCTCATATTTGTATCTGTTCTTAACAGTTTTCCCTCACTATCTTGATGCTGTTTCCAATTTAGTGTAGTGTTATAGTCTGATCTTCCTAACCCAGTCTGTCTTAGAAAGAAAACCGAGTATATCACATAGTAATGTGATATACTAAAGCATAAGTATAAGCACTAAAGTGTAACAGTGTGACCAGAAGATGAACAACTCCAATTAGGTTAGTATCATTAGCAATCTGTCTAACACGGTGAAAGCGCTTAAAAGCAGAGATGCTGTTAGCTTCTATTTGTGCTTGACATTCACAGACCAATGTTGATTCCTACTATCTAGAAGAGACTTGAAATTTCCTAGTTATGGTAGTAAGCATACATATGCAGGTTTTGCACTTCAGCCTAGACATGACTGCCAATGAATTGTAGGATACATTAATCAACATAGTTGTTGATACACCTCTTACCCAGATGTTCTTTCAGTGCATGCTTGGCAGCTCATTCCCACTTTACACTCCTGCTTTTATCGGGTCTCAAGGGATTCTAGCTTGGGCTTTCTTCCTTTTACAACTTGGTTTTGGGTGATCTCCTTTGTTTGTGTGGCTTCACCTACTTTCTGCAGTGAGTTGTTAACATAGTATATCTCTCCTGTTCCGTCAACTCTTCTTCCTTTTTTTAAACTTGTATCCTATTTGCTTTTTCTCTCTTGTTTCTATCAGTTGGTATCTCAGCAAGGATGAAGACTATCTTCGGTCCTGTTACATTCAGGCTGTGTCTGAAGTATTAGCACTATACAGTGTTTATAACAATTGCACTTGGACTCTCTGCTCCTAGGCAGCAAAACTATTTTTCTTCTTGAACTATGAGAAAACTCTTGTACTGCATAAACTTACTGGTTGACATTTTTCTATGTGCCTGCCTCCTGGCACCCTCACACACTTTTTGCCTTTTGAATTTCAACTTTTGCTTTCCCTCCTGCTTCTAGATATTCATTGTTTCGTGCTGTATTACTGCTGTGTGTCTTGTATAAGTGCCTTTCCTCTTGCCTGAGCTGACATTTCTGCTCAATGCTCTCTACTGTGTCCCTTTTGTCAGCCACCTTGCAATTTGATCAGATGTTTTGTCCAAGTTCTTTGTCCTGTGTACATGAAGTCCTTCCCACATTTGACCATTTGTTCAGATCTCTTCTGAAGAGCAGCTTCTGCCATGATGATGATAATAAATTAACCAACTAGAAATTCCAAAATAAGACTGTTGGCAGAATTTTGTGTTACTTCATTTCTGATGAAACATAAGTATTAATTGTGCTCCACCTGTTTCTTTGGCTAGTAGTAAGTTCCTAAGTTCTTTCTCTTTCTCTTTCTCTTTCTCTTTCTCTTTCTCTTTCTCTTTCTCTTTCTCTTTCTCTTTCTCT
>JAOXNO010000001.1:137162678-137182815 GCA_028565335.1 Limnodromus scolopaceus
TTCTCTTTCTCTTTCTCTTTCTCTTTCTCTTTCTCTTTCTCTTTCTCTTTCTCTTTCTCTTTCTCTTTCTCTTTCTTCTTTTCTTTGTGGAGACAGTTTTGGAAAATACCAAACAAAACATCAGTACTACAGAAGTTTAATGATTATTGGTCTGGAAAGACCTTGATGTAGAATTTAATTCCCCAAATACATACAGTAACATTTCTATTGGACTGACTTTAACATGATTATTTCTAAATTATTCTTTAGAAACTATGTAATAATGAAGCACTGAACTGTCTATTACATATTTCAATTTAATGCATATTTGTTCTATTGAATGCAGCAAATGTCTTCATCTTTAATGACAACACGGTATCACTGAGCAAGCTCATACCTTAACTGTTCATTTCTAAGATGAATTTTTGAAGCAAGGAAAGAACGATCCATTAAATGTTTTCTGGTTACGCAGGAATAGGAAACTCCATGATTTATCTTTGGCCATATAGCCTGTGAATCTAGTTCTAGGTTTCTGGATTTCTTTTTGGTCCCGCTTGTGTTTTAAAAAGTCTGATTATAGCCGTTCTGGTAGCCTTCTCCATACAGAATAGTCTTCTCCATGAATAACTAGAAGGACATATTTCTGCAACGGTGACTGTAAAAGGAGTCAGTCACATGATTTAATCTGATTCAAATGTTGATTGGCTGGAATTATCATAAGTATTTTAAAAATGTCTTTCTACCTTGACATTTTTATTCTTCTTTTATCAGGAAATTGGATACTTTTTCCAGTTGAATTTTAGAAGTATTTTCCTGCTACATACTAAAGCTTTTCAAACAATCTAGCACATTCATTCTCAGTTTGTATATTCTTTGTGTATATGCTTTTGTGGTTTCGAGGATAGGTGATAGATGGCAGAATACTGTTTTTGTTTTGGGATAATAGGTGTTAGAGATGGAGAGAAGCAGGTGTGTTGTTAATATGTTTGCATACTTTTCTGTAAATAAAGCTCTTGGGTTTTTTGAACCTTCTGCAAAGTTAAAAGTTGGCATTAGCCATGCTCTGTAGATTCCTAGCATTTCATGTGGTATTGCATCTCTCAGGTCTGTTTGACACTATAAAAAGAACAAGGATGACTAAACCTTTGTTCTTTCCTGTCATTGGTACTTCATGCAATGAGACTAGATTGCTATTATTCTAAAAATAAATAACAAAATAATGTTTGAGATAAGAAGCAACTGCTTGTAGAAGTGTGAAGCCAGATTTTTCTCTCAAGTAACGAAACTAATTCAATAAATTGTGATACTCTAATTTGTTGGAGCTTTTTGTTGCTTAATATTTAAAGTACTTTGCTATTAAAATGGAAGTCCTTTATGTCTCTAAACTTACATTCATCTTTTAAAATGTTGATTTAGCTTTATGTAGAACTGTTCAATGAACTAGAATTTCAGGGAAGGCTTTTCATTTTCGCTGAAAATGAAAGCTTATGGATATTACTAGTTTTAAGCAGATGGCTAGCTCTTCCATGGTTTCTCCTAATACTTAGCTGCCACAGAATTTAGATGTTAGTGTATAAAGTTAAGGGTGTGGCTTTATCCGTATTTTTTTATGTATATTAGAGTTATGTTCTGCCAAATAGGTTTGAGATCCATTTTGAGATTTGGAATGGCCAGCAAAATAAAAAAATATGAAGAAAGGTATGGTATTACATTGGGGGACAGGGGAGGAGAGAGAGAGAAAACTTTTCTTCTTTGTTTCTTGAAAGAGTCTAAAAGGAACTTCCAAGAATTCTTCAAGTTCCTTTTAGAACAGGTTGTTCCTTTTTATCATTCACTCTTAAGTGTCCTAAATTATGAAGGAAGTGATTGGATAAATTATATCAAGTATTAGCTAGTCAAAGGGAAGTATGTTCACATTCGGTAACATTTGCATGACAGTCAAATATAAATTACTTTTATTTATCAGAGTCCATGTTTTCTTTACTGCAGAGACCTTATTAAGAAGCTGCTTGTGGTTGACAGGACAAGACGATTAGGAAATATGAAGGTCAGTATAAAATGCTAGATGTAATGCAGGACATAGCACAAGGTTGAAAGAATTCTGTACAAAGATGTATAACATGAAGAAAGATATGGGGACATGTAGAAACATCTATTCCATGGCTTTTGTTTTTATAAGCATGAAATTGAGATATATTTTCCCATACATTACTTCAGTTGTGCAATACTAAATGCAAAGTTTAACTCTGTATTTCTGGAAATGATACACCTATTTGTCTTGATTAATGCTATCCTTCATGATACCCGTCCCCTGAAAGGAAAAAAAAACAAACAACAACAAACCAGCCAACCCAAAACAAAACCCCAAAAATCCACAACTATTTCCTAATTAATTTGAAGACTTACATTGGACCAGAAACATGGTGCTAAGTCCTGTAGGACAGGGTACCAGCTGATTTTGTTCTTTCTTTGGAGTTGTTTAATCCCAGAAGGAGCACTAGTCAAATTTGAAGCTTAAAAATTATTTTAAAGAATATAAGGGGTGTTGCAGTATCATGATGTTTGGTCACTGTCCTAATTGGTGGTGGGGCTTATTAAAAACTGTCAAATAGTCTTCCACCAAGAAGAGTTACTCATCCTATTCTGAACAGACTTCTGAAGGCAATAGCTTACTAGTCAAAACTATGCTCACATGTCTGGGTAGCATTCCAGCCTACCTCAGAAATACATCTGTATCTGTGATATCTCAAGGAGGAGCACAAAGAAATCCAGTAACTTCTGTGAGATGTCCTGATGTGGTACTACTTGTGATGCCAAGAGGATGACAGCTGTATTATGAGCTTATTTGATTCTGCAGCTGTGCAGTAGCTGTAATCGGCAGTGCAGTGAGAAGTTAGCTGCATGTGAACTAGCTCAGGTACTTTACTAGGCCAGCCAAAGCACCACACAAAACTCAGTGTAGGTTAATTTAGCCTTCTGGCAGAGTAATTTAATCCTATGTTCATGGACTTGTTATTGTTGTTATAGTGTTGCAGATACCTAAATTAGCTTGTGTCATCTTTTTGAGAGGAAAATTTCCATTTCCCTGGGCAGGGGAGGTTAGAGGTTTGCTTTTTTGCACAAAGCACAATTTGTGGTGCAAATAGGGGCAAAAGATGCACAGTCATCCAGGTTCCTTGAACATACTGCTAGAAGTATAGATGCTAGAACCTGCTGCCCAAAGTTCCTTTTCAGAGCCTTTTATGGCACAAACTTAAACTGGCAAGAAAAGTTAGGAAAATAGGTTGTAAATTACTCTCCTCGTTGCATCTTTGTATATGAGCTTGGATATTCCCACTCCATATGAATCTGAAAAAAACAAATGTGGTGTATGCTTCCTTCCATGGAGCTGCGTGAGGCGTGAGCTTGAGTGCTGTGCATTAAAACTGTTCTGTGATCAGGCCTGAGAGAGAGAACCAGCTGTTTTTCCCCAATGCTTAATGCCTTGAGGATGAGTCTGTGCTTGAACCAAGCTTTATCCTTGGGCAGGCAGGGAAGACATTTTCACTCCTTATGTACATAATCAAAGCAGTCAGCCCAGAGAGAATAATCATTACAAGACAAATACGTCTTTAATTGTATATCTAAAATGAAAACAAATGGTTTTATATATATACTTTTGTAACAGTACTGAGTACCTCTTGCTGTCAGCACTAAATGTCTGTAATATTTGATAGACCTACTTGCTTCCAAGACATGCTTTTTATTTAAGACACTGTCAACTCTCTGTTAAATTTTTTTTATTAGTGTAAGAATTAGAAAGTATATCTGAATAAGAGCATTATCGAAAATGTTGGAGAAAACAGAAGTGAACAGAACAGCAGTGAATGGGTTTGTGGGTATTTTAAAGGCTATTCTTGATCTCCCTTGTGTCAGGAGAATGAGGAGAATGCTGCTAAAAAAAAAAAAAGAATGTTCTTGCTGGAGCTCAGGATCTGCTGGGAAATAACACTATGAACTTATTCTTTAGAATCTTGTAATGATTATCACCTGAGAAAAGAAAAAAAGTTAGATGGACCATTAGTCTGCCTTGATACCACCGTCATTATGATGAAATAGATGGTTTAGCATACATATAACTTGCTAAATAGTTATTTTGATTTTTTTTCTTTTAAAGAATGGAGCAGATGATGTGAAGAGACATCGATGGTTCAGGTCTATAGACTGGGATGCTGTACCTCAAAGGAGACTAAAGGTATATTCTGCAAAATATTGTATAGGACATTGCAATAAGTAGTCATTGTTCATTTAAACTGATCTGTTTAGGTTTTGGTGCCTGTTGTCTCTGTGTGTTCATATATGTGTATGAGCATGTGTGTATAAGCACACATCAATTATTACATGCATTTTTGCCTCTTCACACTGATTAATTAATTGTATGAATGTCTTTTTTTAGACTTTTTGTATACAGACAAAAATACAATATCTCTGCTTTAGTCTGAAGTTGGTTATTTAATAAAATGTTTAATTTTCAGGTGTAGGGGTTTGTAAGTAATTACTTCTTGTAAGTGGTTTTTTTGTTTTGGGGGGATTGGTGGTTTGATGGTTTGATTTTTTTATTTATTTATTTTCTTTGCCCTTGTATCTGTAGAAGTATTTTATTCTGGGCTTTAATTTTTGGTGCCAAGTTCAATTCAGGTAAATGCTTTAATAAAATCTAAAGCATATGAGAGTAGGAGGAATAAGGAAGGTGAGAGAGAAGGATTTATGAATGTAATTCTAACATACTTTTTAACAGTACTGAATTTTAGTATTATATGAGGGCAGATGTTTGCAAAAGCTATCAACACTGCAAAATGCTTTGTATAGTCCTTGGAAAGGAAAACTGCCTTCTTTCTTTTCTTGCTCAAAGTTCGGACTAGTATGATTTCTTATGGCAGTGATTTTCAGTAACATAGGTTCCCATACGCAGTCAGTCAAGTACTGCTTAAATGTTTGTTTTTCTTTTGCATTAGTATCTTACAATGAATCTTTTCTTTGTATTAGTATCATACAATGAATTTCTGTCTAGATAGCTTAAATTGACTTCTTGCAACATAGATAAGAGATGATGTATTCTTATAGACATCCTCCTAATGCAAAGCTGTAGGTGACTTTTCTTTTTTAACAAAAGTTTACATTGTCTTAAATGTGTGGATTTGTTTGGTTTTGGTTTATTTTTTTTTAATGATTACTACACTCAGTTGGTGTTTTATGTAGATCTATTGTAACGAAGAAACATTTTTCAAATTATTTACTGTAAATTCTGGTTACAGAAGTCCATAAAGAACACAAACTGGACGATAACATGGTTTATAAGTATTTCAGCTCTGAAGTTTGACAACCGACTGTGTTACCAAATAAATAACGAACAAGTAGTATTTAAAACTGATTGTTAGCGGTACAAATCAAAAGTCTCAAGTCCAAACATCCTTGGTATTCAGATTATCATGAATCCAAAACTTGTTTCTTAATCTTTGTGATGGTTACATTAAACTCGTAGAAGACAAGATGCTTATTACTTATACTTCAAAGCAAGGATGTGAATTGGTTCAGAAATTTACTTCGTTACTTCTAGAGTTTATATTCTCCAGAATTAGTTTTCACAATCTCACTATTTCATAGTGATGAAGAGATTGAAAATATGAAATAATGGATGCAGTGCTCCATTTTCCCTGTAAAACTGTGAATTTGCCTATTGTACAAATGAAGCATTGATTCACAGTCCTGATAAGATCTTAAGTATCAGTATTATGTAAATAATAGTAATAGCTGAAAGAGAGAAAATAATTTTGTTAGTCCAAATAGAAAAGTTTCCTTCCTCTCTTTTTAAATTTTTTTCTTTTTATCTGCCACTTCAAAAAAACTGGTTTTCCTGCTGAAATGCTTGCAGGGAGGTGGGGGAGCCAGGCATTGCCCACAGTGGAGCAAAGCAGATTCCGCACATTTTATTAAGTGTCTGGGCAGTAGATTGTGACTGCCACATGCAAAAGTGGGACCTTGCCTTTGGCTGAAGCTTAGAAGTGCCATCCCTCAGGGACCGTTTTTTCCCACTGAAAACCTGCTGATGGCATTGTTTCAAACTGAGAAGCTCAAAAGATCAGACAAGATCTCAGAGCAAGCTAGCGGAAGCCAGGCATTTGTCTTTTTGAGGAGATGCAGAATAACGTTTAGCTGTACTTTATTATTCTGTCTGTGGGATGATCACCAAACTGGCTAAGAAGTCATACGTAAGGTTTTCCCCATCCTAAAGTGTTTTGTTGGACTCATGAGGTTAGTTACGCTCTCTGTTACTGAGAAGGGGATAGAAGGATGAATCTTCTTGAGAGAAGAAAGGGGATTTGCCCTACGTTAACCCCTGCAATTAATGATATGTTCCAGAAAGGAGCTTTATCTCATAGCCTGGAGCTAGAAGGGCAGAGTAATCTCCATGGTAGGTATAAGACAAGGAGAAATAACAGGTACTGTGAAGTTGATGGGGCAATACTCGAAATCCAAAGGATTCTCTGAGGAAAGAAATAGGAACCAGGTATTTCTCTTGGCACCTTCAAGTTTCCTTAAAAAGATCCATTTGAATTAAGATGTTTTTTACAGGCATCCTTGTGAAATGCATTTTCACAGTGCAGCAATTTCTATACCTGCTTGAATTTATTGCTAGGCTAGGAAAAAGCATAGTAGGCAGTATGAGGCATACCCAAGTTAATCTTTTCAACCCCCTTAAAAGCAGTCAATCTATTTGAAAGCAACGAAGAGAAGAGGAGGCTTTTTTTCCCTTAATTAGAAAGCACTTATCCACACTGCTATCAAGACTCTTAGTTGAAAGGAACCTAATGTGATTACACTCCTTTTTGCTCACAGGCCACAGAAGAGGGGAGGAGAAAGGAAGGAAAGTGGCAGGTTATGCTGTAACAGCACGTGTCCGGGAGATTAGTTATAGTAGTCTTCAGTCTGCAAAGCAGCTAGAACTTGAGTGCTAAATAAAATAGGTATCTGTATTGTAAGCGTCTTTTAACCACATTACTTAACTGCAATATAGACAAAGATTTGTAATGTGTCTGTGTCACTGCAAGGTTCTCTCTCTCATACAGTTCATTATTAGTGGAAAAGGTGAACTTCTGTAAATATGTAGTCCTTTAGTTTAATCTGCTTTAGTTTAATTCTGCTTTAATTTGATGGAGAGGAGCTCATTGAGGAAACTACTAACATTTTTGTTGTGCTTGTTCTGACTAGCCTCCCATAGTACCAAAAGTATCCAATGATGGGGATACTTCCAATTTTGAAGCTTATCCTGAAGATGACTGGAACAAAATGCCTCCGGTACCCCCTAAAGATCTAGAAATTTTCAAGAACTTCTAAATGCAGTATCTACACTGGATGAGGTATGACCAAATGCCAGTAGTCCTCTTCAAAACATAGCAACTCTGTCAGTGAGAGCCATATGTAAAAATTACATCTTCTGATTCATAACAGTGATTAATACTTGTTTACAGCTTGTAAAACCAACATGAATCACAGTAATAGTATAAAGTAAGCTGTTGAAATATATTGTAAAGCAGGCTTCTGGAATGACAAAGATAATTTATCTCACGGGCTTCGGTGTTCTACGGTGCTGAAGAGTTATTTGTGTACAGATATTTAAGTCCTTCCATCCTTAAAACTTAAAGTAGTGTGTTAAAAGCATATGTCTAGATTGATTTGACAGATAAGGAAATGTAATTGCAATATTTTTCTATTAAGAATGAAGACTATAATAAGAGGAATAAGATTGTCAGATTGATTCTGTCTTAAAACTGTGATAGGTTGATACTTGTCATTCAATTCACATACTCCACTTTGTATTTTGTGTTCCTTTTTCATTATTTTTTGTCTTAGAAACTGGAAGGAAATTGAAGTGCTAAGAGCAAGTCTGAAGAAAAATGGAGTTCATACATAAATGAAGACTTTCTTTGTGGATAAGAATGATACTGCATTCAGATATGCATATTAGTATATAATAAATATCTAAAGAGTTGGAGGTAATAATTTTTTTGCTGTAGACATTTGACATTAGTAAATTGTAATATTGATAGTCTACTCTGAAGTAGACTCACTAAAATGGTATATTTTAGGATTTTTTTTTAACTTATGGTTTAGTTAAGTTTCCTGCTATTCCCAGATCCTTTTTGCATAGTTAACTCATAGACTTAATTTTATAAGTTTATACTAAACTTGTGTAATTAAAAGCACAAATTAGTATATATGTATATAATGAATACAATACAACAAAGCACAGGAACTGTGCAAAGATGTAAATTTTTGTACTTTGCAGAGTCTATGATTTTTATTTTTCAAATAATGTTTTTCAAGAAGTTCTCTAGGAATAAAAATCTTAAAAAGGATAAATGAGTTTTTCATCATCTTATATACATTTTATAATTCTTTGTAAAAAACAAAAATAATTAAGTTTTAAAAAAGATTTCTACCTAAAATGTCCAATGCCTCACACTTGCAACCATAGTACTTGAAAGCAGAAAGACAAGGGCATGTTTTGTTGTTAAGGTGCATCTTAATGGCTAATTTATGAAGTTCTGTTACAGTGATGTCTCTTTACAAACTAGGATATTGAGTGATTATACACTATCTGAAATGAGTTTCCTCATATGAAGACTCTCTGTGAACGTGCAATTCAGTGCATACTGATAAAAGGGCTCTAACAGGCTCTTACAGGAGTTGTTCTCTCTTAAGCTTGTTGTCTTCCCCAAATGTAAAGCACAAGCCATAACAGACTTTTTTCATTATTGAAATAGTTGTTGTTGAATGCTTGGTGCTTCAGAATATCAGAGGGAAGACTGAATATATATTAGAGCCTGATTTTTCTGCTCCTGCTCTTGGAAATGTCCTGAAGTCTCTGCTGCCAGGAATTCCACATGTACAGAGTTCAAATCTTAGATGTAAGGAGTCTCTTTTTTTCATCCTGTACTAACATTTTTCTAGCAGCTTGAGTACACTGTATTTAGGAAGTATTTGCGATACTGCTTTATTTTAAGTAGCACCACATATCAGTATGTACATATGTAGGTATCTATGTATATGAGTACACATAAACATGAAGATAGATTGTATGCAAGTCAGGATCTCATTTTAGGGTTTTTTCACGTTACATATTGTGATACTTGTGTTAATATAGGGGAATTGATTTTGAAGTGCTTTGATTTCAAAAAGTAATTATATTCTTTCAGATGTTGTGGTTTTAAATAACATGTTGTGAAATTACAAAATTTAGACCAAAAATTTTTTTTTGAAAGCACATCAGCTCAGTGGAGTTCCACTACTATGACTGATGGTTCCACATAAAACTGTTCAAGTAGAGCATAGACGCTTTCTCCCACAAACTGCTCTCCACATTTTTGATCGGAAATGCTGTAAGAAATGTCATTCATTTTCCTGAACTGAATCCTGAATGCTTATGAAGTGGGCATTCTACTAAGCGCTAATGGAATTACTGTGTTTAAATTTTATGACAGATCTGCAGCTGGAGTCTCTTGCGGAAAAGTGATCTCCATTTTCTTTAGTTTAGCCCCTACACAGTACAGAAGGGCTGTTGCGAACTTGCAGTTTCTAGGGTATTAGATCTATTTCTTCATAAAGCAAGTCTAACTGTAAGAGATTGCATAACTCTTTGCAAAAATGCACTGTGTGTAACAAAATCAGGATACCTCCAAGTAGTAATTCTGGATATCACAAAGTTTTCTTGATGTTATGCAAGTACAACAAGTAGATGGCCCCAGCTGCCGCTCAGTGAATACTCTGTAGGAATGTATAATGACATACAGGAAAATCCGTTGAAAATTATCTTTTTAACCTGGTAAAAATACCTTGTTCTGTTGAAAAAAAAAAATAATCTGGCCCACTGTATTTGTATCTGTGTAATTAGTTATTCCAAAACTGAAGCACATAAAACACAAATTACTTTAAGGGGAGCAAACATAGTTCACAGGTTTTTTTTAATGTGTAAGCTTACACATTACACATAGCTTACAGTATTTTATGGAATCAGCGTACTCCAAAACCAGTTTTTTATTTTAAAATGTGCGTACTGCAACAAGCAAGTGTGCTAAATAGAATTTTTTTTAATTTTTTTTTTTTCAAATTTAAAAACTGCGCCATGTTTAAGTCTTCAAAGCTGAGGAAATGAGGTTGAATTTGACTAATATACCACAGTGATGGTTATGGTGGTTTGAATGCTTGAACAACAGGAGATAGTGGATTTTCTTTTTATGACTCTTGTCCATTGCTGGCAGTGGATGCAGTGACACTCATTATGGTAGAGACTGAAGAAACAAATGCAATTTTATTAATAATGCTAATCCGTTGATTTTTACATTGTTTCCAGAGCCATGTGTACATATGCCTAACTGCTGACCTCGTCAATATGCTTTCTAGTACAAAACTGCTTTCAATTTTTTTTTTTAATTTAAAATCCTTAACTAATAAAAAACCAAAATATTTTGAAGCGTTATTTTAAGTGATCAGTTATTTTCTCTGCAGTCTTGAACTTAATGAGCTGTTATTACCTGCCCATTTTATTTATTTGCACAAGTGAGTCTGTATTATTTTAAGTCTTTGTTGGGACTTCATGGCCCTCTAACGTAGTTCTGTCTGAGTGCTCACACAGAAGTCCCCGGGTACACACTGCACCTAAGAACTCTGGATTTATGTTTTTTTAAGCAAACTAGAACACTTTCTTATTTTCTATTCAAGCATGGTATTCTCTGAAGTTCATTTTATTATGGTTGCTTCAGTTTACATGTTTTTTGGCGTATAGACTTGCATAAGGACTGTTTTCTTGCAAGAGCCCATAGGCCTTTGGTATTCTGCTTCTCTGAACAAGAATGTTAAACATTAAAAAACAGCCTTTATTTTTGAGTTTTTTATATATATATATTTTTAATTGCCCAATTTGAGGTTTTAAGTGATAAACGTGCATTGTAAACTCAATAGCCTTGTAACCAAATGATGTAAATGCTTCATGATTTCAATGGAGAACATGCTGTAGATTTTCCTGTAAATTAGCTTGATCAATGAATATGTGTGCTACTGAGCTTTAACTAATGTGATCTTCCACTGTAGAAAGTCATTGTTAATGGATCAAATATAGGTACTAAACTATGTTTAAATGGATGAACAGGGATTTTGCAGTTTTGAAAGCAATTAAGATATGGCTGTTCCTCAGCCCACCTGCTTGCCATTCAGAAGAGTTGTGATGCAGTGCTTCCTATGCTATAGAATTATTTTTCAGCTTTCAATGACTGTAGCATGATTCCTTTTTGTACTGTACTGTGTACAGACTTTCCATGTTTTGCACTTTTCTATGGCAAACCTTGACTGCTTTATAAATACTCTGTTGTGTAGTAAGTAGTGGTAGCAGGCGTTTGTGTACTGCATACTCAGTTTGAACTGCTAGACTTGCGAGGTTAACTTGGACTAACATTGTATGTTGCTGGTTGCTTGTTGTAGCTCAAATGTATAAGTACTGTTCAAAGTTACAAAGTCAGCCCTCATTGCACAATGAAAATCACTGTGATTTGTACATAAACCCTAGTAAAATTTTATTGCTGTTTAATTTATGTAATACCTGTCAAATCTGGATTCATTTAATAAACCTTTATATCTTTTTAAATGTTTATACCTAGTTTGCTTCCATTTATGTTGGGAGGAGGTAGAGGTTTTTCATCCAAAAAATGATGAAGGGGAGAGGAGTAGAAAAACAACTATTTCTTCTTTTCAGGAGTTAGGTCTTGCAAAAGCAAGACACAGGTGGTGAAACATACTTCAGTTGGTGTGGAAGAAGCACCAAAAGGTATATTTTCAAATTCACTTCAGATAGCATTCTGATAATGAGAAGTCTGAGTTAACATTTTTCATTAAACTTTGATTATATGACCCTAATTTCTTCAACATTTTCACTACTTAATGACCTAAACACTGCCGGGAACACTCATTTCAATGTTTCTTTAAGCATCAAAATAATATTCTTATGATGTCAGGCACACCTAACTAGACTTTTATTTCATCTTCCATCAGGAACTTCAAAAGTCCATTTTTAACAAAGTTCATTTAACTGTTGGTGTAAAATGACTTCTCCCAGGTCAATTATATTTTCTTTCTTATCCACTAGATAGCTTAATCTTGCAGAGATAATTATGTAGACATAGAACTAACTGTATAGAATTTGGACTGGTTAAGGGTTTGGTTTTTTTCTTTAAACAAAACTTTGTGCTTTCTTTCTGCCTGGCTTAATTTTAGATTTTGTACATTGACATTTTTCTCTTCTAAACCACTATGTCGTGTGCTTCAAAAAACTGCTAATGGGAAGTAAAGGAGCTCTGCAGTGAGCCCTGGCAAGCTTTTAGTCATGTCTTTGACATGAATCAAAAAAATGTTTAGTTAAAACATACCAAAATTTTAACGCTAGCAAGTGTCCAGAGTGTTTGTAAAGAATTTGGTTTGGCATCTTGTTCTCACTCCAGCATTTTGCCATGTGATAGAATCTTCGTTCATTTGTTCTAACCTGAGTACTATATCTTTTTTGACTGCATGTGTAACTTCAGATCTTACCCAAAAAATGCCATTTAAAATATGTTTTTTCATTCATTCAGGGCAGGTAAGTTCTGCTGGTGTATGACTTTGTCTGGACCATACTTACATGGCATTACTCACTGCTCCCATATCCGTTTCACTTCCATGGTTCATAAGACCTTTCTATTGCAAAACACTGTTAAAGTAGCATTTCACAACAACTGACCCTTCTGTGACCTACTGTTAACTGGTAACAGTATGACGTTATAAGAGATGGTTGAAAGCAACTGGCACTATTGCAACCCTGAATCTTGCCCAGTACTTTGTGAATTGGCATATAATTCACATATCAAGCTCTTTCTTGTGTGAACTCCTGCTAGCTGTTACAACCTCAGCTTCAAAATTTAGGCAGCTCTTCACAGGGATAGTGAAGGCTCTTCTACTGTCCCAGTGGAAGAGTCTAGTTTCCTTTCCCTCTTCCAATCCTCCTTTCCATCTACCTGTCAAAAAAATGCCATGCATGAATGTATGTCAAGCTTCCTATTTATCCTTGAAACCAGGAATATTGTAAAATTTTACCAAGCTGAATTGTAAGAATTTCTTTCAATGTATCCAGATATTACTCTAGTCTTTTGCAGGAATATTCCAAAGTGTGACAACAGAAAATTTCAGCAATAGGTAGGGGTATATTATACCAGCTTTGACTTACAGTATGGTTTTATCTGATTTGCTGCATTTGTTTCAGTGCCAATAAGAGTGAGTTGTGGTGGCAGTTGGGAGCCAAACATCTCTTACTGCATTGGTAATTTAGGACACAGGCCTCTGAAATATGTTGCATTTTTAAAGCAAAGGATGCATTACAACTTTACAACATCGGGCTTTTTCACTGCTTTTGTTCCTGTATGTATGTTAAGCAAGGAAGATGTCAAAGGAAGAGTGAAGTTGTCTATACAAATGACTTTTGAGCTTCTGAGTTTTCTGCAGAGTGGATCTCTTTTCATAGGTAACAAGTTTACCAGCAGATGGAATTCATGGAGTAAAATAGTCTCACAGTAGTGATAACCTGTCAGCCTAGGAAGCAAAGTTTCACTAGGCATGTGGTGATAGACGAGTTACAAAAGATTTTTCAAATTTCCAAGTATATAATAAGAAGCTTCAGTGCTCAAAGAGTGCAGTGATGATTTTTGTCATTGTCATTCAAAAATGAAAACAGACTTTCTTATCATGCCAGTGCCAAAATCATGAACAGTATAGAAACATATCGTCCTTATTTAACTTTGCTATGAATCTCTGTTCCGGGTTTTTTTCTGATTTCAAACCATCAACAATAATAGTAATCAAGACAATAAAAATGCAAATCAGACATTTACCTTGTAATATCTTCAAGCTTCTAGTGTATTTTCTACACTGAATAGAGAAGATTTCATCCTGTTTAAAATAATTCAGTCCATAACTTTTTTTCTCTCTAAATCTCTTTGGTTGATCTTAGATTGGCATAGCTTCAAGCAGCTAAAAAGAAAAGCTGCAAGAAGATTATAGAAACAGTCGATGACTTTTAGAACATATGTTGTCCAAAAGTGTGTGTGAGGGGGGGGTTCTCTGCATCGGGCCATAGCATATGATGTATTGGAAGGAAAAATACAAGCCACCTTGAAAATCAGGTTTGAGTTACAGTATGGTTTCATATATTGCCAAAAAATTGTTCCATTTACTGGCTTCTTCCAGTGAGATCCCTTTAAAGAAATCCATAGCTATATTTTCATGAATTGTTTTGGAAGTGCTTTCTTCATGTTCAAGCTTGTTTCCCTGTTACCCTGAGGGTGACGTTCAGTGGAGTTCACTTCTACTCATTCTATCAAAAAAAATCTCTGATCCTGTTTCTTCTCAAGGTGTCATGGGAGATAGCAGTAATAAACTGCAGATTGAAAGTGCATTATTGAGAGTCACGTGAAAGACTGTAATGAGAAGTAGACAAATGAGAGAGAAAAAGCCCTATCATGCTACAGTCTTTAAAAGGATTTCCAGTTTAATGACTAAGTAAAAACTCTTTAAAAAAAAAAAAAAGTTCTCCTACTAATATCACTTATTCCATCTACCCACTCTGTCTTGTTGTGCACTTTTTGAATAGGGGGAAGTCAGCAAGTAGCATTGTAAGTAATTGGCTGGAAAAAGAGGGTCTCTGAGTAAGGGAATAAGTGAAAAAAATCATTTTGTACAAATTTCTTTAGTGGAAACTGCATAACAAATGTTCACCTGTGACAAGAAAGGGGGAAAAAAATCTATCTGCATGGTATTTGTTTCTTGGTGTCTCCATAGCACATTTTGGCAGTGTTCATTTCTTTGGTTGGGGTTTTAATTTTTTCTCAAATTGGAAAAAGGACTGCAAAATGAAAATCTTCAACGCCTGTTTCCTTTGATACTGTATCCTCTTACTTCTGAAAGAATAAAACCAAAACCAACTAAAAAAATTCCACCACCCATGAAGTAGTTGATTTAAGGCAGATGCGGCTTCTAGGGGTGGAGAGAATACTTGAAACTGAAGAATAGCAGCATCTCAGGAATGGGAGAGGAAGTGTTATTTCCTTGGTTTTGAAAGTTTTCTTTTTGACTCTTATACTTGATGCCTTATGTTACACCAGAGCGACTCAGGAATTCAAAGATCAAATTAGGTAAATTAATTTGGAGGAAGAGAAGGAAATAACTTGGGATAAGTTTTGATTTTTCACTTGACCGTTTCACAGAGTGACAGGATAGTTAAGGTTGGAAGGGACCTCCGGAGGTTGTCTGGTCCAACCCCTCTGCTCACACAAGGCTGCTACACACTGAACACCAAAACAGTATTTTGTATTAATCCCAAGTGACCTTTTTGGAACTGTCCTCAAAAGTTAAGAAAATGCAATACACAACGCTCACTTTTTTTATTTCACTAAAAAATAAAGCACTTTTCTTAGGTGGTTTTTTTTTTCATTTTAAAGTTTTCCAAACAGCCACCAAACTAATATATTTCTTGTTCTCACAACTTTAACATCAGCAGCATTGAAAGAATGTGTTAAAGAATTTGTTCAGTTCCTGGTCTTCTCAAATGCTGTGGAAGGACTGTTTAGCCTCTCTGGACTTAATGGAGGTCTGAAGTCATGAAATGGACTATGATGCCAACTGCACACTGCAAGCAAGTTCTTCTGTTTGGAGGTGGTGCTGATTTGCTGTCCCTCTACAGACAGCTTTGGATCTTCATTTGGAAGAAAACTCATTTTTTATGTCAACCAGCTCATGGTAGAAGGAATCTTCACTTCTGTGTGTAGAACAAAGTTTCCAGCAGTTCACAAACTTTTTTACCTGAGAGATGAATGCTGTGCCATTCAACCTCTTTTCTCTCAAGTCTCGCAAGCTTATGTGGCCTTTCTCTGGCTTTTGGTGGGTGGTTGAAATCGGTGCAGAACCCAGCTCTTTGCAAACTGAGGGACAGAAGACTGATGTGCTCATGTGTTGCTGGATCTGCACTGAAGCCAAAGAGTACTGGATGCTGCTCAAAATATGCCTCTGGCAGATGAAGTTTCACCAGAAACCGATTTCCACCCAGTTCTTTCTATGGTGATGCGACAAGCTGGCAAATAATGAAGTCTTGTAACATTGTGCTTGCATTTCCACCAGACGTGGTTGTCTGGATGATTCATAAACGCTGAGGAGCTCCCGTACGGCGAGCTGGAGTGTAGAAAGAGAATGCGTCACCAGAAAAAAAGCCCTTCCAGGAACCATGAGCCCAAGTATGATAGCATTCAACTTGCCAGCCAGCTCTTTCATCACCAGCAGACAGGAATGGAGCACAGTGAGACCTCTCACAAAAGAAGACATTAGCTCGGGCAGGAAAAGGCATTCAAGGCAAACGCTGGAGCAGCTTCACATCTGTTCTTTGGGCTGGGTGACAGAGACTTGTGAGACAGGTCCAAAGGCATAGACCTGTCCACACCCACCTTTGTTCAGGCACCCCAAATGTATAACTGCCATATTGCTCATGCAGGGCTCCTCATGTCAACGTAATAATTCCCTGGAATCATAGAATGTCTCAAGTTGGAAGGGACTCATAAGGATCATATTTTGGCCTTCACTAATACAGAGAGTACATCTCTCTTCCTCCTCCACTGAAAACTGTGCCATGGGAATTGGCCTGGAATATATTTAATTGAAAACAGCGGAAGACTGATGGCATTTCCAAGTAATGCCTTTCTTGTGATATACTCTTAATTTACTTGGCAATCAGTTTATGTACATACAGTAATAGCACCATCTATTTTTTTTAATTCCACTCTTTTGAAATACTGAATAATGAAAAATATTCCAGACAAAGTCAAGAAGTGTTTAACCACTTAATGTTAAGTGAACATGAATTGTTCTTGCCCTTTTGGTGACAGGAGGTTAGAGGAAGAATTGCTCTCCCTCAAAAAAAAAAACACAAGAAGAAAAAAAAGTTAAGGAATAAAATAACCACAGAAGTACTTTTATAGTATACTCCAGAGTTGTAGTATGTATTTTTAAACAATAGTAAATCATTCAATTGTTTCAACCAGGCTTAGTTCCAAACTTCTAAATTTGGAGTTAAAGAATTTATCTTGAGAAGACGTACAGAAAAACAAAACACTCTTCCTCTCTCGTTTCCTGTTTGAATTGATGAGAATTCGGGCTCCTCTTTAGTTAACTTGGCAAGCATTACTCCCCCATGAACTGTCTTTTTAGTCAAGGATCACAGAATGTCCTCTTCTCATATGAAAAGCATGAATTTATAATCCAGTGAGTGTTGTAAAAAAGGTTTTTTTTTTTTCCTTTAAAAATGAGCCACAGCACTATTAAAAGCCTTTTAATGGCTTTATACTACCGTGTACAGAAGTGGTTCCACTTTCAGCTTGCTGTGTTTTGAATACATTATGTGTTGCCTTCTAATACTGCTGATCACAATCTTAGAAGAATAATACAGCGAGGCACAGTGAGATGACAAGAACATGGACTTTCATGCACCAAGTGCTCTCATTCCTCCAGATGGCCCTAATTCAAAAAAGGAGTGATACAAAATTAATCAGGAGATGGAGACCCTGCACCAAGAATTTAAGTATATGGCCAAGGAGCTTCAAAATGTCCTTAGGTGAAAGGAGATTGCATGGACCTCCGGAGGGGCTGCGTCTTCTCTCGTGTGGGACGTTAAGGATTTCTTTGAGACATAAGATGTAGGCTCAAGGGTTTTGAAACTTTGGTCACAAGATTTGTTATTGTATCCTTGTGAGTCTGACAAACTTGATATTTTATAGTTGAAATACGTATTTTGTGATATTTATGTCTGCAAACACTAGTGATTCTGAAAGTGACAGCATCATTACGGTCAGTAAGTGTGGTAGACATCACTGTGTGGTAGACTCACAAAATGTCCATTTAACTGGGAGGCATCTAATGGGAGCATTTTCTAAAACAAAAGTAATTTTGGTGTTTTATTTTTCTGGTATTTTCTAACAAGTTCTAAGTTAGAGTGGCCATTGTAGGTTTGTTCAGATGAAAACTATGCGGCTGTTTAACTGAGCAATCAGTAAAGACTCCCTATTCAGGTGTGTCAAGGTCATACAGGTAGCTCTGATGTTATTTACAGTGGCTGTGATGTTGATATGCTCTGTTATTCTTTTAGGTTGCCTTTAATTACTGAAAAATAGATTTGTCGTCACATTACTGGTACCTGTAAACTTGGCTTATACTTGAATGCGGTAATAAGATTGGAAAGATTACTTCAGTAATAGTTTAGAAGTTTCAAAGCACTTCACAAAAACAAGATAATAAATTTCTTCCCATGTCTGCAATTCCATCTCCCTTAAGCCAGTCATAGTGGGTTAATATCATAATGTTTCCATTTTAAGTGAATGAAACAATGATTATGTATAAATCAGGTATTTTGAAGGGAAAAAAGTATGGTACTTGAGCTAGCACCAAAGTGCTTCACCAGTACTGTGAAGAAAAAAAATCCAAACCTGAATCAAAATTTCTGGTTTTCACTTTAAACAGTCTCCCAGAGAAGTAGCTGGGAGAAAAATTAAGGACAAAGTGATTCATAAGAACACTTCAACACATGATTTCACAGACAAGAAAAACTTCTATTAATACATCAAAATGTTTTCATACCCAGGTCCCATACATGATCGTTAAAAAAGTGTGATTCAACAGGCTGGAAATGCGTCATCCTCATGTACAATGAGAGAGCCATGTTCCAGTGAAGAGCTTCTGCAGACCTTTTTTCAGCCTGAGTTTTCCACGATGTCCAAGTAGTGGGTAAAAATTTTCTGGAAGACCTGCGGTACTCTGGATATTTGCTTGCTGTCGGACACTATGCTGAAGGGAGTCTGGCACCTTGAGTCACAGATTTCCACTTGAGTCAAGGCTTAGTACCTTCCAGGTGGTTGTCCAGCATTTACCATGAGCAGTCGCTGTAAACGTCCTAGGGGTCAAGTTAGTACTTAAAATTCATTGATAATTTTACCTCTGCAAGCCGGTGTTAGTGAAGTGGAAGGAAGCAGATGAGGTAGTGCTGGGGAGGATGTGGGGCAGGGAGACATGACAGCATGGAGGAGCAGAGGGACAGGGACCTGCTGGCTGCTGCAGGGGGGTGGCCTCCACCTGTGGGTACCTGCTAGCTGCAAACACGTGGCCCGAAAGGGTGTTTGGAGTAGGTGCATTTGTGGTGGAGGTGTCGAAGCATCCCACTGTGCTACACGCAGACCCCAATGCCTGCACGTCTCTCCTGTCTTTCAACAGACCACTTCTACAACGGTAGCATAAATATGGGAGCCAAAATAAGGAGTGGTCTTTTTTCCATTGTGTTTTAGTTAAGATGAGAGTCTGTAAGCATGGTCCAAGGGAAAAAAAAAAAAAAAAAAAAAGAAAAAAGAAAAGACTTGTGGGGTAGAGCCTGTGGTCTGGGATTTGCACAGGGATGTTAAATAGCAGCCAAAGGAGAAAGCAGAGCCCTGACAGCTTGCTGGGGGAAGAGGCGAAGGAGCCACGGGGAAGGAAAGGGAAGCTGTCACAAAGCCAAAATGAATTAAAAAGGAACAAGGCTGAAAGGACTCAAATGGAGAGATTTCATTTGCCTCTTCTTGGATGAAGAAGCAACCTCCTTAGAAAGGGAAAATATCTTTAATGTGTTTTTAGCAGGCCCGTTCTTATGGCGTAGGTCAGTCTGCAGAGAAATCCCCGTCTCCTGTGGGGACACCATCTCACCCCACCACATTTCGCAGCGGTGTGATCCTGTGCACTTCAGCAGGCAGGGCTCCTCTTTCTGGTGGCTGCAGCTGTCAGTTTAGCCAAGGTAATTGCCCTGCTGGGAACCCCAGGTTTGTTTTGCTCTGGAGGCTGTAAATGCTCAGTTGTTTGTCCTCTCCTTGCAGTTCTCTCTCTTTTGGTTACTTTTAATGAATACTATTTTATTATATTGTGGATAACTTAAATAAACATATGTATTACTGTAGTTACATACATTACAACAGCCTTCTCTCCTTCACTCTCCCAGATTTTCCTGTAAAAAACTGAACATACTTATTAGGTATCAGCTATC
>JAOXNO010000001.1:137182915-137196918 GCA_028565335.1 Limnodromus scolopaceus
TTACAACAGCCTTCTCTCCTTCACTCTCCCAGATTTTCCTGTAAAAAACTGAACATACTTATTAGGTATCAGCTATCCATTGTGCAGCACCAGAGTTGTAAATCTGAGTTTGTTTTCTAGTATAAATAGCTTAATCTCATAAGCTGTAGTAATTTTTTTAGTGAGATTATTGCTACCTGTGCTATGTTTCCTACAGGTGAATGTGTCTGCCTGGTACCTTTGCGTAGCAGTACATTCGTGTACTTAAGAGCTTTGATTGCCGTGTGAGAATTTATGTTTTTCAGTACTCTTGGGATAAAATTATGTAGAAATCCTGTAGCAGGAGAGAAGAGAAAATCTTTTAGAGCCAGGGATACCAAAACTTTTTCTGTAGCCAGAGACGGAGAGAACACCAGAAAAATTACAGAAGGGATAAGAAAGCAACTGGCTTTTCAGCTAATTACTAAGAACAAGCTTTTGCTATTAGCTGAACAAAACCCTTCTGGGAGTACTAAAATAACTTCTGCTCTGTTTCCTAGCTGCTCAGTCTCTCTATCCCTTTTCTGGGCTTCCTACAAAAGAACTGCTATGCCCCCTTGTTTGCAGAATGATAGTCTCGTGGCAGCAGTACGGGTCAGGAGGAGTTAAGCAAAGAACAGCATAAGTTATAGGGCAATTATTTGAAAGATTTTTAAATGAGGTTCAAAAATCCAATGCAATAATCTTAGAGTGATCTAGATTCTTAATGTGTAAATGAATCCAGATCTTGTACTTGCTCTACATAAAGGCCTTTTTTTTTCAAGCATAAATTGTCATATCCTACCTACAGTGATATCCAGATCCTGTCTCATCCTGGCAAATTAAAAAGAAAGATCTTTTTTTCTTTAGGACCCTACAAAGTCAAAGAAGATCCCAATGGCTTGAGAAGAGGTAAGTGGGATTCCTGAGAGGATGCCTCTGACAAAAGACTGAACCTGCAGACATGGAGCTGTGAATTTCCTAGAGATTTCTGTGACTGAGGAAAGAGAGTCCCAATTCTCCGAAATGCCATTCTGCCCACTCACAGGGTCAGTGCAGTTAAGCAGTTGCTTCTTGGCCTTAGGAGAAGTGGCAAAATGAGCCATGCAGTTACTCATGCATTACAAATTACTGGAAGACTGGAAAACTGGCAAAAATTAGGTGTGTATCTGAAAAAGCAAATAAATGCTCCTGTTCGAAATAGTACACAAGCTGCTGTCGTTAGGCTGAATTTCCTCTCCTTTCTTGAGCTTAGGCAGACACACATGGACACACTTATGAGATGTCTCAGTCTGATTGAGAATGAAAGCCTCAAATCCTCTTTTACAGGTTGGCACAGGTAACCCTGCAAGCGCAGTCTCCCAAGGAAACGGTGCTACTGTGATTACTCACTGAAAAAAATGGAAACAGACATTCAGAGACCACCATTCACTTTCTGAGCTTTGGTTTCACAGAGTGCCTGACCACACTTTTTCTCAAAGCAATGTGATATTATAGGAGCAAGGATCTAGTATGAATGGATGAGAAAGAAAGCAAAAACTCAGGGTTTTGGAGCCTGGTAGGGAGTATTGGGATCCATCCCTGCACCAGAGATTATTTCTATGCAGTGTAAACCCATTTAATTAGAAAACACATATCCCTGCTTTCTCAGCATCCTAACTACTTTTGTAGTAGTTGTAGTTTGTAATTGTACGCTCAGTAACTTATTCTCCTCTAGTCCTAAGGCTGTAGGACAGAAGACCTTGGAAATACTTCAGGTTCCTCTCTTTGCTTATTAAAAGTCTTCTGTTCCTTTCTGTCCTTAGGAAATTGAAAGGATAAGGAATAAATAATTAGAACCAGATTGCTTATATAATCATACAACAATCAAGAAAATAAACAAAATGCAAACAGCTCGAATAATTAAAAGCTGTGTTGCCAAGCCTTGGCAGCCTGCTTTACTGAGTTCCACTGTCCCCATCCACCTAAGATCCCCCTGAGTCTGCAAAGAACCAGTGCTCATAGAAAGGGCGCTTGGATGCCTCTCTGCTCTTCCACAGTTAGTTTCCAAGGGGAAGGGCTCCACACAAGCAGGACACCAGCACGGAGCCCCTACCTTGCTCTCTGTGTGCTTTTAATCCTGTTCCAAAGTAGAGGCAAACAGCAGTGAGGTCAGTGTGAACCATTTACTCTTGGTCATA
This sequence comes from Limnodromus scolopaceus, assembly GCA_028565335.1. Classification (NCBI taxonomy): domain Eukaryota; kingdom Metazoa; phylum Chordata; class Aves; order Charadriiformes; family Scolopacidae; genus Limnodromus; species Limnodromus scolopaceus. Next base: position 137,185,093 of record JAOXNO010000001.1, read on the forward strand.
TGTCAAAGGGTTCCTGCGCCCTTTCACGGTTGTGAACACAGTGATGATCTGTGTTCACATGCAATACAGTCGTGGTACAGCTGGAACTCATAGCAGTGCTGCAAGTGATATAAAGGAGGCTGGCCAAAGCTCCTGCTATCGCTATACGTTCTCCAGCTCTGGGGTTTACGCTTGCATTGTGTTACAAAGGGTTTGGCCAAACTCCTTTCTTCCTTGAGGAAGCTCAGTGCAGCTCCCTCACCCATCGCAAAGCCCAAATCAGAATCACATTTCTGGACAATGAGCTGGACTCCTGGCCTCAGGCCCAGCTGCTATGTCTGGCTGGGGAAGCATATAACAGCTTTGAAAACTGGCCTGAACATGTTGTGGAATAAGACGGAGAGGAAAATGGCTTTTGCCCATCCTAAATGCTCACAGCAGTAAGGGGAGATGGAGGTGCCAGAGCTGGCTGGGGCTCCTGATGGTGCCAAGGTTAAAGGAAACACAGCTTTCCTCCCACTCCTCAAATATCTGCTGCATTGATTTGGTCTGATTTTCCTCTACTATGAGAAATTTAGAGGGTGGAAGCTGAGATCATTTTCTGATAAAGCAAAAACATCTGTTAACCTTGGGTGCTGTCATGTCTGCATGCAGCAGCCAAGAAACCTCCATTTCTGCTCTGCATTATCGCTGGGTGATACTTTGATCAGCAGGAAAAGTCTAGGGAAATCAGATTTATGGAGAACAGAGCTTTGCTGGTGTGAATCAGAAGGGTGGCTGCTCTCGCTCAGCAGTGAGGTCCCTTAAAATGTGGGTCCTCCCCTTCCCGTGCTCAGTGAACTAGTTGTGCATGGTCAGTCCTGCATGGAGGACTCAGAGTCTGGTAAATCGATACCCAGGAAGTGGACCAGCAGAAGATGCAGGTGGCAAAACAATGTCTTCTCAGCGTTATTTTAAATAATGATTTGGGAGGGTGGGAGTGTTGGTGTATATGGTGATCCTGGCTGTCACTGTATGGAAGTTCTGCGTTGTGAACGAGAACATTTGAGTACACAAAACCCTTAGTTTTTCAGTACAAAATTGTCCATTCAATCCTATATATGCATAGAGATTCAAACTGAGAGTTTGTTATCTGAAGCAAATACCAAAAAATAAAAATTTTAATTTGTCTGCAACCATAATATCAGGTGGCACTATCTCAGACATAATCAGTGGACTGTCTCGGGACTCAGACAATCAGTACCCTGATGTTCTTTCTGTGCCTGTGAGAATGACAGACAGTCTTAAAACTCATTTTGAAATTTATTTTTTCATATCTCTGTTCCTGAATCTTACCTCTAAATGGCCTGAGATGGCATTCATTTTTCTGAAACTTGTTGTCTGGGACATCGATACTGGAATATCTCTGATCAGGAACATTTGCAATGATACCTGTTTATGTAGATTTGGTTACTGAGAAAGTAGATCAGAGAGACAATATCTAGTAAATTATTTTGATTAAATCCTAGACACTGCGTTCTGAATGGAAAATGGAAACATTTTGCAGTGAGGTCTCCAATATCTAACAAATCACCAATGAGGTAAGTAGGATTTGCTACCTAGTATTGCTATGCTTATATAGTTGTTACTCTTTCAAAGTTCCTTAAATACATCTCGACAGCAATGCTAACAGCTGTGGGTTCAGGAATGCAGAAGGCAGTTATTATTCAGGAGATCTGACTGAATTTGGATGATTTCCTTGCAATTTACTGTAATTATGTGACTGCAAGAGGTGCTGTTAAAGATTTTAAGGGTCAATGAGAGAGAATTTAATTATATCATGCTGACAGTTCTTTTACTTTCCACGCATAAAGTATTAAGTGTTAAAGCCCTTGGACTGATTAACAGAAAATCAAGATTAATGTCTTATCATACTGTAAAAAGAGGGAAATGTGGGCATTGTTAGCAAAAAAATGAACCCTGATAAACTAGACAGCTATAATCCTTTTGTGATAAAGACTAGGATAACAGAATATGACATTTGGCTTTGTTAATGAAAAAAGCCTTATGAAATAAAACAAAACTCAGATGATATATTGGTTCAGGGTGACATCATATAGGCACTAGCTGCCTATGCATGTATCCTCTCCATACATCTTCTATGCAGAGATCACTGTGGAGGAGAGTAGTTGGAAACAGCTGTTTTGCCTCAAATATTCCAGATAGCAGCTTCTCAAAACAATCTGCTGGTGGGCAGGGAACTTGTTATGACTAAGTCATTTTTAGGGGATGTTTCATCTATTTGTCTTGTTTTCAAAGCTCTGCTTCCTTCAGGATTTTCTAGTGCAAGAGTCATGGAAGACAGCTAATGTTAATGTTGTTTGCATTATGGATTATTGTTACTTTGTCCCTAACACATGATTTTACAATCTGTATATGTGTGTTTGTCAGTTTTGTACTGCGTTCAATGCAGATGGGTTAACTCTGTGACCGGGGCTCTTGGAGGTGAGTCATGCAAATAATTAATAACAGTGCCACCCACCCAGAAATCTCAGTGTCCTGGATATTGCAAATGACAGTCATAAGGGAAAACTGATGTGCAGAATGAAATGACTTGCTGAGGGTCACTCAATTAAATGTTTAATTTAAGCCTGCCATCCAAGACCCTGACCTCCAAAGCCTTTTTCTTCTCTAACCGATCCCTTGGTAAAGCTGCCTGACACAGTAGCACAGTAGAAAAGAGGCACCATGTACCTTTCATTCACATACAGCTATGTTAAAATGTAAAGCAAGAAATATGATGGAGTTGAGTCACCAAAGACTTCAGGACAGCCGAGACAACTCTTGAAAACCTCCTAAAAATGTGTACCACAGTGGTTAAGAGCAACTCATTTCACATCTTGACACCAACATCAGAGGCCAGATCTGGAACATAGATGTAGAAAAGTATTTCAGATTGCACGGTAGTGAAGAAAAATTCATTGCAATTACAGGCCGGCTGAACATATAACTCAAAAGAATGAGATAAACACACCCTGCTCGTTTCTCTCGCTTACAGAAGAACAAACTCAAACTTCTAGTATTTCCTGATTTTCTTTTGACTATGTATGTGAGTAGAAATATTATCAAGAACAACAATATTTCAGTTTAATGCAAGTATTTTGGGGTTTTTTTAACAGTGAAGCTACACAGCTTCAGAATTCTTAAGACTATTTTCTGAATGCTTTTTTAGCTTCCACCTGCCATTGTCATTTTGGATATGTTGATTAGTAAGTAGTCTATCAAGTCCCCACAGCATTTTACTTACAATATTTTCTACAAACCACATGATGAAAATGTGTATCATTTGGATTAAATAATTAAACTGACTTTATTTGATTTCCTCATGTAATGCTGCCAAAATCTGTAAAAGTAACGATGATAAATATAAACTCAGAATTTCTTAGCCAAGATTTTGTAATGAAAAAGCATCAAATTCCATAGACATTATATTCAGCTATGTAATTGCTTTGTAGGGACTCTGAGACAGAGCAGGTGGTTGGGAACAGAAAAGGTTCAATTTGGCTTCATTTGGGTGTGTGTTTACACAGTGAAATACTCTTGATTTGTACATAAAAATTGTACAAGAGGCCAAAGACACCCTCGGAGTCCATATATGAGGGTGTAAAACTGCAACATAGCATAAAATAGAGCAAGAGAAATATTTTTTTCAAGAATATAGATCTGTAATCCTAAAACTATAATATCCTCCAAAAATACTGAATTGCAGCTATAGCCTTAGCCATTTTCATGTCTACCTCCTAAAAGGGATATTCAGTCACTAAAATCAAAATGCCGATTAATATATCCACACAAAGCTCTGCTCTTTTCTGGTATTTGCATGCCAGACACTTAAACCTGATTTAGCTGCTCCATTTGAGACTGTCTGCACAGGAAGAACACAGGAGTTGTAGGAAGCAACCCACCAGTGACCTATTGGGTTTCACTGAAACTGCTGTGTGGGATTAAGCGGAGAGATTACAAAAAAAAGAGAATGGAAAAAAATCTATGCATCTTTGTGTCCTGAGGCAATGTCTGACAGTTAATTCAAGGCTTCTTAGACCCGTATATGCACTGTCATATCAGCTGAGAACTGAGATTTTTCTGCCTAGCTGGAGCTGCAGAGTTGCCCAGCTGCTGAAAGGACGTGGGGATTTCTGGTGTTCCCAGCTGACTTGATAACAGCAGCACTGGTGTCTTCTGCTATTGCCTTGGTTTCACAACAAATACGTAGGTGGTGGGTGGGTATTTCCAGTCGGTGGTGTCTACGTGCTGTGTTTAGCAACAGCCGTGTGTCTGTAAAAATAACCAACCTAGACTTTCCCGGCAGCTCTGTTCCCCTGCACTGAAAGCAAGAAAGGCAAACCACATTGCCTGCACTTCCTACATCCTGGACATAATTGTAAGAACTCTTTTTTTAATATCACACATCTTACTTTCCTTTCAGCCCCCTCTCCATCCAGAAAATACTAGATGCATAATAAAATCTTTAGACAAAACCACAGGTGATGGCAAGTCTGGAAATATATAACTATTACAGTCCTGCTAAGGTGCTCTTTGGCCTTTATCAGTGCAAAAACAGCTTTGTTTTTTTTCCTCATCTTCTCCCTGACTTTCAGCTCCATTACAATTTCCAGAAGCTCGTAACTTATATTAAGAAGATAGCATTTTTCTGCTGATTGTAGCAGAGACGGCATGAAGCCTCAAAATGTGTAGTTTGGGTCTGTTGTAGTTGGACCTGCTTTCAGATCCGGGAATGCTAGGTGCAGAGAGAAAAGATTTACTCCATCAGTCAGCACATCTCTCTGCCAGGGCAGGCATGTTCCCCACAGCACATTTTCTTGTGTTAAATCTAATTTTAAATGTGGTTTCTACCACTTCCTTATGCTACCCTTTGGTACTTAAGAGTTGATCTCATTGTCAGGCAGTTTTTCCATATGTTCAAGTGTTTGCTTTCTCAATTCCATCCTATTGCTCCTAATAAACTCCCTCATACCATGTTTAATAACTTCTCTTCTTACTACCTCCAACTATACGCAGACGATTATATGTTTCCCTGTAGTGAGAGCTTAATCAGCATTCACATGCTGAACACATTAGGACCTTCCAGGGGTTTGTGGGCTGACCCTGTGTCACCAGGTTTTTCTGAAAGAGGCCAGTCCCACACACATACTGGTGAACTGGGAGCTTCAGTCAGAGCTGCTGAAGGATGCTCCAATGAGATAGTGGCCAGGGGATGTATGTGCATGGAGGAACACAAGCAGGGAGAAAGAGGGACTTTATTCCATTCTAGTACCTAGAGGAGAGCCTAGACACAAGAGGCAGGAAAGAGAAATGGAGCTCTTAGAGAAATGCATTTATCAGATACCCATTTCTAGTAATATAAGGGATTAAAGTCTTGTTTTGAATAAAAAAACCACTCTAAGCATCTCTCCTTCTTCCTGACAGCAGGGAGAAGGATGGAGGGAACAGCTTCTCAGCCGCTCTTTCATGACAGACTTCCTCCCTCTCTCCCCTACTTCCTGTTGCCAAATCTTTATTTAGCATTGCCCATGTATTTTACGCTTCTGGCACCTCAAAGATATGTGTATTCAATTCAAATTGGGGTGAGGGGCACTCACTGAATGCACTGTGACCCAGTGGACAGGACCTGTGGGACCAAGGGATGCTTCCTCCCAGATGTAGAAGTGAAACAGGCAATAGGGAAGGAAACAGTGAGAGGGAAGAGGATGTTTGGTTAAGGTAACCATTAATTCACTAAATAAAAACAATAAGGATTACTCATGCTAAATTTAGGTGGAGAGACAATGCCTTACTATATTATTCTTTGGGAGAGGTTAGGATAGCAGATCTTATTCATCCCATTAGGAACAGATTTTCCCAGCCAACTTGCATCTCCTTACCATGAAAAAATTTGTATCAGCATCACATGCTCATGACGTGCACAAAACTCTCTTTTGGCTGCCACCTTATCTCATAGGCATGTAAATTCCACTGCCAAACCAGTGTAGGTGCATTTAGTCCACGACTGTCCCAGCAGGACACAGTAATCTGTATCATAGAATCATAGTATCGCTTAGGTTGGAAACGACATTTAAGATCACCTAATACTGCCAAATCTGCCACTAAACCATGTTCCTAAGTGCCACGTCTACATGTCATTTAAATACTTCTAGGGATGGTGACTCAACCACTTCCCTGGGCAGCCTGTTCCAATGCTTGATAGCCCTCTCAGAGAAGAATTTTTTTCCTGATATCCAATCTAAATCTCCCCAGGCTCACCTTGAGGCCATTTCTTCTTATCCTACCACCTGTTACTTGGGAGAAAAGACCGGCCCCCACCTCTCTACAACCTCCTTTCAGGCAGTGGTAGAGAGCAATAAAAGGTCTCCCCTCAGTCTCCTTTTCTCCAGGCTATATAATCCCAGTCCCCTCAGCCACTCCTCATAAGATTTGTTCTCTGGACCCCTTGCCAGCTTTCTTGCTATTCTTTGGACACGCTCCAGAACCTCAAAGTCTTTCTTGTAGTGAGGGGCCCAAAACTGAATGTAGTACTCAAGGTACTACCTCACAAGTGCTGAGTACAGGGGGACAATCAATTCCCTGCTCCTGCTGGCCAGAGTACTTTTGATACGGACCAGGATGTTGTTGGCCTTCTTGGCCACCTGGACAAACTGCTGTCTCATATTCAGCTGGATGTCAACCAACACCCTGAGGTAATGTCCAAGGACTGGTTTTGCGGCTGTGTTCTGAGTATCTAGACTAAATAAGACCGTGCCCAAAGTAGAGGCTCCTCACTTTCCCAGTATTTCAGTGGAGAGAAAATTCATCTGATTATGCAGGATTCAGTTCAGTTTCCTATTTTCTTGTTAAGGTTTGAACCAACATCACCTTCTCTCCAGTGGATGTACCAGAGGAAAGTCCTCTCCTTCTCAGTAATTAGTGCTACTTACACTGTGTAAGAAAAACTGGTCCGCAAGTTTAATCTTCTTTATGGCTTCCCATACACTTGCTGAACCACTAGACCATTACATATCAGGGATGCCAGTTCCTTCATTTTGGGTAAAAACCAGTTTATTTCAGCGGCTAATTCTAGCTACTGAAAGAGATCCCAGAGATAGCCTGGACAGGTCCTCTATTCAGTGGGACAAACATGGATGATTTGGGAGAACATGTGTCTCAGTGGGCCAACTTTTTAGTGCTGATGTTTACTACTAGGTATCTCAAGTAGCTCACCATCCAGAGCTGTATGGATCTCCTGCTTAGGTGTCTGTGCATTTCATAGGAATGCTCTTTGCTGGGGATATGGATTTGACTTTGCAACCTGATCCAGAAAATAAATCAATAACTGCTCTCCTGCCTCCCAGATGAACGTCCTAATCAGTGTGCTATAGATTCACACTTTCACTGTATCTCTCCATGTTTCCTCTTAGAGTAAGTCTTAAGTGATTTTTATGCACAGCTTCAGTGGGGGGCCTGAAGCATACTCCCACTCTGGCTTCATGGGTCTGAATTGCTCCAGGTGGAAGGAGACTTTCAGTGCTCCCACACTGAGACATTAATTCTGTCCAGGAGTGTGCTCAATAGAACCTTGTTTTCTTTATATCCTCCATGAGCCATGCTTAATGAAGAACTGTGCCTGGACTCACCTTTAGCAGAGACTTCTGGTTTTTAAGGAGGTTTTCCTCATAGTAAAAGGCACTTAAGCATCAGAAGGCAGGATTGAAAGATTGAAGACGCCCTTCAATTTAGTGTTTTCCTGTAAATGCTTTCCTACTCATATGGTTGGATTATTGTATTTGTATTGACCTAATCTTGCCCTTGTGCTGTGGAGGGAGGCCTCAGTGCTTTGTTCACTGTTCCAATGGGAAGCAAAGCGCCAAAGTCTGTCTGACCTGCCCGTGGATATTGGGCATTTCTATCTCTGCTGTTCCACTGCAGAGAACCCAGTGTTATTTCACTTCATATGTGTCAAATCAAAATTTATATCAGATAATATGAATAATCTATATCCCTATGTTTCTTTTCATAATATACATGTATCAAGATATGAAAACAGCTGAAGTAAAATACAAATTTATTGAGATATATATATATATATGTATTTTGGCAGATGTTTGCCTTATAGCTCACCAATATAACTGTGCAGTTGCCCTGTGTTTTAGATTGCTATGTCTCCTGGGTAAGTACCATGCCCTCTTCTCGGTTTCTAGCACGCTGTAAATTGGTAGCATATTTTTAGGTCATAATTATAGTAAAGGGATAAATCAAGAAACATAATCAAAATAAAGGTGAAAAGGGCTATCTAGATGTCTTTGTGTTAAAAAAATGTCCATTCATGACATCTTCCTGAAGCTGATTGTTTTTCTAGCATAACATCGAGTAAAATGAAAATAAATTGTAACCATTTGCATTGTTTTGAAGCCCAGAATGTGACTTAGAAAAACAATGTGGGATCACAATAAAAATGGCTTATTACTGAAGAAGCTGAAGCATCACCAGACTTAATCCATCACCTACTTGTCTGCCAGTAAAATTATGCCTTGCGTGTGTTTACTACTCTGCCCTTCCAATTCTGCGTGTTAATACATACAGAAAGTTTCTTTTAAAAGATTAAAGAAATATTGAACTGGCATTAATTGGAGAGATTTTGTCCTGTCAGACAGAATAGCAACCATACCCATTTCAGGGGTACCACGCATGAAAGCCTTATGATAGGATTGAAGCGCTCTGAGGTTGGAGGAAACGTCTGGAAGTTGTTCAACGCAGCCTGGACTTCTTTTTTTCATTTGAAATGAAGGCTGAGCTGTTCAGTCATGAATGAGAACAATAGTGGCTTTTAAAGGAATGCATTTGGGAAGGTTGGCTTTTATTGGCAGTTTGTGCAAGGTCTGTGCTTCCAGAGTGCTGTCAGATGCAAGTCTGGAGTGACTGAGGAGCTGGACCAGCTCTTTTCTGTTGCGTAAACTCAGATTTGGTCTTGCGGCGCACAGACTGTGATAGTGGCACCGGCCCAGCTATAATCGAAGACAGACAGGAAAGAGAAGAGAGTCTCCTCTGAAAAGGGCACTATAAAAATTGAATTATAAACCAGAATGAGCAGATTCCACTTGGCTGGATGGAAAAGCCCACTGTTTCTCTGTTGTTGCAGTAAGGTTTTAATTAAAGGTAGGTTCTGGTTATAAATTTTACTGCAACCGCATCTGGATGGTTTCTTAACACTTAGGTGAATGACTAAAGGCATGGCTTTCCCAAGATTTCAGAAGGAAAGTTTCATATAGTATTTTCTCTTGGCAGATTTGAAGCTTCTGTGAAACCAAGAATTAAAAAGAAATCTTCAGCAATTCATTGACTTTTGCTGACCAAAAATAAGGTTAAATCTGTTCAATCATTTAATGTCTGTCTTAATGGAAAGTCACAAATGTTTAGGAAGGAACAAATAGTTCCCAGAATAGGGAAGCAAAAAGCATTGGCCCGGTCAAAACACGTTCAGATGCACTGCAGTAATATCCTCAAGAAGGAAGCCTGGCAGGCAGAATTGTTAGCATTTTATTATTATTTATACTACCATCACCCCTCAGGAGACCCCATTGCGCTAGAGTTGCTCAAGACTGTCCCAGAGTGCTTTTGACCTGCTCTCCACCAACCTCTTTTCCAAAATCATGTTCTGCAAGATGGGCACTGTAAAAAATATGAAATGCAAATTAAACCTATTGTTACCAGACTCTTCCATGTCAGTTTTCAAAAAAATAGAAATGAGTACTATGATGAATATACAGTGAAAGGGAATAAATATAGTCAGTATAGGCAAATCAAGCTTATTCAAAAGGGGTTATTTCTGAACAGAAGGGATGTTTAGGTGACCTAAGTACATTACAAGGTATTGTGAATTTCCTTTCTTATCTTGCTTTTTTTTCTGGGACTTAAGCTCCATATTCAGTAAACTATTCTTTCTGAGAAATGATCTTCTTCCAAATTATTCTTTGATGTTACAGGGTTTTTAACACGGTCAGTACAAAAGTGGTATTTCAGATTGTAATAAGCACGAGGACATATTCCAGATGTACCATCCCATTTCCGCCACATATGTGTGCACTGAACTATCTTTTTCGCCGAACATGACGGCTTTATCTCAGAACAAGTTTCTGAAACTCCCACTTGCCTTGTAAATTCCTTAGATGCAGTTATATGATGTTTAGTTTTATGTAAAGAGCCAGACATATATTGCAGGATTTAAAAATTCCTTTTATCCCATTGGGTTGAACACATAAAATAACACAAAGAAACCCAAAATACCTGCCCTTTATCATAGTATTTCTAGAATACTGGCATATGCAGAAATATACTTGTCAGAGGACAAAAAAAATATAACTGTGATTTTACTACATTTGGTAAACAGAATAGCCCATTAAGTAATTTTCTTGGGTCTTAAGTTTTTATTGGGTCTTATTATTTTTTTTGTTAATCATGTTTACTTTCCTTGCAGTACAGCTAAAAATCATAGTTAGACCCTACTCTGCTATAAAGGTAGCTTCACCCTACAGAGCTCACAGCCTACACTCGTTATGTACAGATGAGCAAGCCACATGAAGGGAGCATGTAAATATGGAAAAACTAACGGAGAAAACAAACAGAATACACAGAGGAGGCCAATTCTCCACAAACATTAAGTCCCTGCTTGTCATTGTATATTATCAATAGACTCAATCATGGGTTACAGACCAGTAATTTCTTTTGACATTTTTATAATTTGATTCCTGGCGTTTGTCTGATGTTGGCTGAATGGGAGCCTGTAGTGCAAAAAGGCTCCAAAAGCTTGATCAGGAGATCAGGAATGAGTTACAAGGGGCACATACTTTACAGTATGAAGATTTTTATCATTGCCTTTACTAGATTCTCTGCATCTATGGTCCGGTTGCCAAGTGGGATTATTTAACTCAGTCCATCCTTAATCTATGTGAGAGAACCAAGAAATACAGGTGTTCTCAGCTGCAAGCACGGAGAGGCAAGGGCTTTTTCCCTAGGTACTTGCATGGTGTTCAGAAAAGCTGGGCTCTGGGCCCGACCAAAGGCTGAATTTTGAGTTTAGTCAAACATTACTACACAGATTGCCCGTTACTCATAATACTTCACCAGGTTTGCAATACAGACATTCCCATCTTTTTAAAATATTTCTGAACTGGAGAAAACTTAGCATAGGCTTTCTGACAATCTGAATTTTAGAGGACAAAAAGCCATCAGCATCTCATAATCCCACCCGCTCCAAAATAGCTATTAATTGCAGCATTGTATAACTTTTTTCTACAAAAGTTCTGCGGAGTTCCCTCTTGATCTAGTTTGTATTTCTTAGGTACATTGCTGCCTCTGATAATTTGATTTACACTGTTTCAGGTAGTCCATATCTACAGACATTTCACTTAATTTAATAATTAGTTCTCCTGCTAGTGCCTGCTTTAGGCAAGCTAAGAGAAAAAAAATGAAATTTGGGGGATACAGGAATGAAAAAAGAAGGAGAATATTGTTTAGGATTGTGAGAAATAAAGGATCGAGGAAAAGACAAAACCATAATCAAAGAGGAGTAAAGAGTCTTTTAGTAAAGTTATTGATAAGCAAAAAAACATGATTTATTTTGCCTTGACTCAAGGACTGCTAAAAATAGTAACAAAAATCGCTAATAACATTACCATTTTTTCAATTCCCTTCTGAATTGCTGTGCAATTCTTTTTAAAAAGTGCATTTAATTGCAATAAAATCCTTTTTAAAAAATCCTTGACCTTCCCCCATCCTCCGATCCTTTCTTTCTCTGCCTAAGAATTTCTTGGGTGTGCA
>JAOXNO010000001.1:137197023-137259444 GCA_028565335.1 Limnodromus scolopaceus
TACTTTTTATGAGAACTGTACTTGAGTGAGTCTATGACCTCACTGGCGTGCTTCATAGGCTTGGTCCCCTGATCCTGGGTATCACTTTGAGATGTTGAGGTACTTTTCTACAGAAATCAGACTCCTGGGAAATGGTGCATACCTGTATCTTTTTCCAGAATGGAGATAAGGTACTTACCTATACCTGGGAACTGAGGAGAACTGTACTTACCAATATACCAGTTCAGAAATGAAAGCTGCTTTTTTTATTAAATGAACATTTTGGCTCTTTATTGAGTCCAGAAGATGTAGACGTCTCAACAGTTTTGCTGTTTTTACAGAAACCACAGAGAAACTCTCTTTTCATATGAAAAATATAAATAAATCCAAATAACCTAAATTGTAAACTCCACCACTAAAGTCAGGAATGTTATGTAATACTTTAAAAATGGAAACCTTTATCCAGCAGAAATCAATATTTTATATGGCCATAAAAATAGGTGTGGTTTTACTACTTTCCACTGCTTTAATAACACAATAGGGCCCCAAGCATAACAGAGAAGGGTAAGACAGCATGATGTCTGCTTTATATTGCTAGAATAGCTACCAAGAATAGTAACGAATATGATCTCATTGGATGCATTAAAAAGCATATTCTAATGAATTTTCCCTTTTGAATAGCTGATTGGCAGATGAACATGGCTACGTAAAGGGGAAAGCTAGGGGAAAGAAAGCATAGCGGTGTCCATTATTAGGACATTGTCGCTAACGATATGTTTTTGCCTGTTTTATATGAAGACTTCCAGAAAACAGTATTTTAGTAGAATGCAGTGTACTCCTTTACCTTCTAGTGTCCCTTCCTTGAAACTTGGGAAATAGAAAGAGAGGAAACAAGGCTTTCATAAGAACAACAAATGGAGTGAGAACCTTTACGATCTTCAAAATCCAGCTATTTTCAAACAGAGACCTCTGAGGACTAGGGGTTTTGTTGGTTTTCTGAGAGGGTTCCCTGGGGAGTTGCTGTAAGAACTTCCACCCAGGATCTATGAACTGTCATGTTGCAGAAATTCTCCTCTTCCCTTTATAATCATCTTTCTGGAAACAGAGTCTTCATTTTCATATTGTCTTAGCTGTATTAGTTTTACAGAAGAATTATTCCTTGTGAATTCAGTTACAGCTACATAGATAAAGGGTGGGGAAGGATGCTATATTAAAAAAAAGATGTTAGTGAGTGTATTTTCCCTTTGCACAAGAGTGTAGATCTGTGTTCGATGACCAGTTCTCTGCTCTTGTAAATGTGCTGAACTTAACTGAAGATACTGAAATGCTCCCAGTTATACTCACTCAACATTAACCTTTCCTGAAACCCACATTTTTAAGGATGAAAATAAAATCAAGAGCACTGGTCAAGGATGATTCAACTTGAGAGCTTTCTTAGGCCATCCTGAGATATTCTGGGGGAAATCCATCATTACGCCTATGATTGTTGGCAAAATTATAGTCAAGTCTGCATTACTTAGGGAGGGATCATATGGGTTTTGGATTATCCATACAGAGACCCTTCGCTTCATATGCCTACATGAAAAAACGTGGCTTCCAAAGCACTGCTGTGGTGCATGGATTCCCCAGCTCAGGCCACCTCCAGCTCAGAGCTTCTTCACATCACAGCTCATGCAACCACCTATTTCCTATCTCTTTTCCTGTTCTTCTAGACTATATTACATTTGGTTTGTATTACTTGTGGTTTTGTATGATCCACGTTACTTGTGACAATGGAATATTAGGGTATTTGAGCATATACACTCTAGCAATCCAATTTCTGCCTTAGTTCCTCCTGAAAGCACATCATATTCCTATAGTACAGGCAGAAAAACTGTTTTCCCAAAAATATAGGCCACTGCCAGCTCTTTAAGACTACATTTAATAAGAGTCATGGTAGATGTTTGTAGAAACACAGAAAGACTAATGCTTTTCTTTGCAAAGCTGTGTTGCAGTTTCAGCCGCTCTTATGATGCATGTGATAAGGGACCAGCAGCACCTCTACTAATATCATATTAAATAATATTGTACTGATGTTTCTATTCTTTGGGGAAGAATGAAGTTTTGTATTAGAGATTAAAAAAGTGTGTGGTTAGACAGACTTTATGCCAGTTTTGCCGTTTGGTACTGACTTAGTTTAAAAGTATTTTTACTTAGAGTGAGACTCAATGAACATAATGCCTTGTTTTATAGACTGTTCCTTAGGACGTTTATATACTGACTTTTTTCAGCATCACGTGCTTTGATACCCTGAAGAAGTTTTTTGTATTAAAATGATTTTTTACAGGAGACAGATTTTTTTTTTATTCTGAAAGTTTTAAACTGAGGTTTTTCTCTTCTCTCTCTTTGTTTTTAAAAGAGTCAATGTCTCAGAAAGCATATGAGAGAAAGGATAAAGTATATGGATGTTTGGATTTTTGCTTAACTTATTGCTAAGAGTAGGGAAGTAGGCCAAAATAAAATGAGAATAGAGCTAACAATTTTTATTTTTTTTATTACCAGCCCAGGACCACCATGGCAGTATGAGAAGACAAGTGTGATTCAGAGGGAATATTTCGGAGGGAAAATAAATAGAAATCTAGATTAAAGCATACAACCGATATTGCCAGGTTTCTTACTAATTCTTCACAGACATAATTACAAAGCTCTAAAAGTCAAAGGAGAAGATAAGAGACAGAGCGACTAGTTGGCATTCATCCCAGGGACACAGCTATGTATAATTAGATTTCAGTAGTCTTCCTTTCCTGAAAACTGAGGATATAAAACTAAAAAGTCTTTTCCCATCCTAGAACCCTTTTTGACCATTTTAGCATTCTAAAAGTTATCTGTTTTCATATGTTCTGGGTATAGCTGTGCTAAGTATTACATATACATCAGCTAAAATCTTTAAGACATAATTAAAACTTATATTAGGTATTTTATTAAAAAGATCTTTGGACATAATAATTTCATTAAGGTTGCACAAGTAACTTCCTACATATGTATATGTCTAAATTGCTTGTTTTCCATACAACTTGGTTGTTCTGTTTGTTTTAGTATTTGAACAAATAAATATTTCATTGCCAAATGATACTTTTAACCTCTTTTAATATGACATTGTCTTCTCCTGACTGACATGTAAACTGTCTTCTGTCTCTTTTTCTGTACCCTGTAAATGCTTGACTACTGTAAATTATTTCTTGACAAGTACAGTGAGTGCAGTGAAAGTAGATGATGTGTTATCTCTTGAAATGGTGTTTAAAAACACCCTGAAGCTTCTGGAAAAACTGAAGGCAGCTGGTTTGAACTTAAACTGGACAACATAAATTTTCCTGGAAGACTTAGGCCTGCTGATGAATTATCTGTCTGGAAAAGATATCACCATTGATTCTTATAAAAATTAAACAGTCTTTCTTTTTACAGTTTTGAATATTTTCACATGAAATTTTTGTTAAATTTGGAGAAATGGCAACACCCACTTAACCAGTCACTACAACTTTTGCCAAGTGGGTTGAGCCCTAAAGCTATGGGAACCCCTATCCATATACACAGTTGATACATGAAAATCATGCGCCTACACCAAACCCTCTTACAAAAACATGGAGAACTCTCACAGATTATTTTTTCTTAGTAAGGTTGGCCTGTTTCAACAGTTCTTTGTGTGACTCTACACTTCCAGGGAACTGGAATTTGTCTGGGAAGTAAGAGAAAACTACTAAGATATAAACTGATTGCCGTATTACACCACCAGTGCTGAGGCCAAAGACTTACCAGATGCACAACATTTTTCTAGCAATTTTCCTCCACAAATTCTAAATAACGAAGATAGTAATTGTCTGTCACTTGCTTTCATGTTTCATTTATAGTTTTATAATCCATTTTTCCACTCTTTTCCTTTATTTTTTTTTTGCTAAATCCTTCTTCGCCTTATAATGAATTACCTTAGTGGGATTTTTTTTAAAATTATTTTTACTGAAAAACAAAAGATAGAAATCGGATAGGTTTTTAAAACCCAAATTCACATGACTGTATCTACAGATGTAAAAAAGATGATCTGTAAGTGGAATACAATGTATAAAATGATATTGTTGTCTTTTTACTTGGCTAAGAGTTGAGCTTAGGATTCTTGGATTCTCCTGTAGTAAATGAAGACATCACTAACACCCAAAACACAACAAGGAACTGAAAGAGTTCAACAGCTTTGCTTTTAGAAGGGGATTCTCTGGAAATATATCCATATGTATTTGGTATCCATATGAAAAAAAGGATAAGAAAAATGGTTATAAATACACTTCCAGAAATTTTGAGTCTGTACTTAATGATTGCAACTATAGAGACAACCTTTTTATTTATTTGGGGGAAAAAAAAAGAAGAAGAAAGAAAAGAAAAAAATCAAACCAGAGAATGGATTTTTTCAGGAAAATGCTGTCGCTCTGTCCCTTTACTAAATTTCTGAATAGAAACTCCATAGACATAAACGGTAGAAATATGGAAACTCGGAAACTCTTCAATACTTTGCAAAAGAAAGAAATAGAAGCAAAGAAAAAGAAAACACCAGAAGCCAGCAGTCACACTGTCTTTTCCAATACTCTTCTCCTTCAGTCTCAGGACCAAGTCCAAATCTATTAAAGAAATTACTCAGTAAACACCCTTTGCAGGATTGATTTGCGCAGATCTCCTTCCATAAACAGCAAGGTTACTTTCACAGCTCAGACTGTATCTAGTGTGAATGTGAAGCAGTTAAAGTAAACTTTTAATGAGCAGCATTAATTTAAAGTGTCTTTCTTCTCTTTTAATGACCTGTTGGCTTACTGATCTCTTTTCCAAGCTGGATTCAGGTTTGGATACAGTGCCTGGACTGAGGAGAATTGCAGCAGCAGAAGTTGTTCATTTATGTTTTCTTTCTTTTTCATCCTTTTTATTTGTGTTCATTCCTCATCTCTTTGTCTTACTACTGCAGCAATAAGTGCAGAGTTATTTGTTTCAAAGGGACAAAGAGATTACTTTACTTAATTAACCTTTTCTTTTTCCTAAGTTTCGCTTTATTTACGAATTTTCTGGTTGTTGTTTTTACTTTCTGCTTCAGAAGCCTCAGGTTAGCTTTTCCTCAGACTATGGCAGTTAATTATAATTAATTATTTCACTATTTTTATTCAGCATCTTTCTGGAACAAAGTAAAATGCATCTACTCTTTATAAACCACAGTTTTCTCTGAAGTCTTTTATGTGATGATGCCTTGGAACAAGGGGACCCAGCAGAGGTCTGCCTTGCTGGCAGAGATCTGACAGATCAGTATTTTGTAAGACGATCTTTTGCCTAAAAGCGCAAGCTGTTCCAGCTGCTTTTTTTTTTTTTTTTTGACTGTGTCTATACAGAAAGGCAAAGGAGAGGGTCTGAGAACAGGCATATGATTTCCAAGCCTCGCGCGTACTACTGGCGAGCACTTGGCCGTACCTGCATCTCAGCTTCCCCACTTCTTTTTGTATCTGCCAATGATTATTTCAGATCGCTCCCATGCCTCTATAGGCCACGTGAATAACATAGTGAGCTTGTGGAGTAGGTTACTGAGGGACGCTAAAGAGTTTGTCATTTCTAAGGATAGGTTAGATATGAGTGAATTAGGAGCAGCTTGAGGAGGCAGATGGATCTCAGTATCACCTGAAGCTCTCTCCAGCATTTTTTCATTATATGTCAGGCTATATGATGGTATGCTAAATGTATTGGAGCCTGCCTGCTGCAAGGAGAACAAAGCACATTTTTAGGGTAGTCTGTCAGTTCATAAAATGGTGATAATGATGAACCTAGATTAAATTTAACAAAAAAAAAACATGTAAGCAGACCCTAGGAATTCTAGTTCCCTACAGATAAAGGTATCTGTCAGGAAAGGCCAGAGTTGTACATCGTACGAACAATGATTTGGGCTAGATTAGGCCTAGGCAGTACTTGGGTGAGATTTAGCCTAGAAGAAAGCTTAGAAAGATAGTGTCACTTTGTCAGAACTGGCTTCTGTTTTCAAATGTCTTCTGTGTTGTTATAGGACCATCTGACATATTTGGCCTTACAGACCGTGCAATAAAAATTAACTTTAAGCAGAAATAATGAGATTACCTTAAAAATGTAGATGTTGAATCTAAATATTTTTAATAGAAAATATATCAGAAATATTTGGCAGTGTTTTTTGAGAAGAAGAAAGTGATTTTCATTGTTTTCCTTCATCCTCACAGAGAGCAATAGAAAGAGGTTGTTATTACTCTGCGGAGGTGTTATGTAGCACCAAATATGGCATATCAATGCACAAGGCTCATAAAATCATTTGCAGCTTTCAGACTGTAATATCTCAGGAGGGGTTTTGTTTTCAGTTTTGGTTTTTAAGAAACCATACACTGCTAAGAGCTAGGGGAGAGAATGAGAGAGGGACCTATGCCCCCTAAAGGTCATAAAATTTTTTTTGAAAAAAAATAAACATGTTCTTCTCAGACTAACGCTCAAAAATGTCGTATGTAAATGAAACATGCACTTGCTTAGATTGCATAATGATGAACACAGGGTAAAAACATAGATATATTTTGAGCAATCAAGCCATGTAATAAACCAGGTGTGTATATGTTATAGCAGAGGTAGATGTTGGATTAATGTAATTATATATGTATATAAATGATATATATATCTACATACACACATATGTATATACTTGTCTAAAAATGTAACCTAAGTTCTTTCTTCCCAAATCGTATTCTACTGAACTTAAATAAAATAATGCCAAATCAGAATTTCTCTTTAAGTTAAATTCTGAAATTCCAGTTTCATTCTAAGGATGCTAAATTTGAATTTTCATGAGCACAATCCTCCCAAGACCATGCTGGCAACTCCACAAAGCATTTTCTGTAGGATATGGTATTTTGTGGTTTCACTGTTTATGAAGTGATGTCTTTAGCTGAGAATTATGGTAATGCACAGGAGTTGTTTGCCATAGATTGTTTTTGCCTGTGGCAACATCTGCTATGATCTTGGCCAGCACACGGTTTTCAGAACCAGTGAAGCTGACTATGTGCAAGAGCAGTCCATTTACTTCTTCAGTAATTGTGAAGGTAATATATCCAACATAGATAAGAAAGGGCACTGGGATTTTCCTTGCACTCCAACTTGTCGTGGACAATAGTGATTATAATTTTTTTCCTGGCATCATTTGTATTGCAAATTATTTAAGACGGACTGTGATTTGGTGCTATCTGGGTAGGCCATGGCCCACAGCTACCTAAGGCAATGCCCTTTTGTTAAAAGTAGCAGAAATGGCATTGTCTTAGAAGTGTATCTGGCACCAATTCCCTAAAAATGCCTGATAAAGTTTTATGCATATAAACTATACTCTAATATATCATAGGTGTTAATGACACTTGGAGAAAATGACAAAGAAATAGCTTATAGAAAAACTCTCCAGAGGTATTTCAAATAAGTATGTTGGACTGATGTTAATTTGATTCTCCTTTAATGCACACCTGGAATAGTCGTTACGCCACTCAGCAGGAAGTTCATTGTGCTCCCATCATGATTAAGTGGTGTCTGACACCTTCTGCCTGTATGTTTTATGTCACAGTTCCATAAAGTGGAAAGGGAAGAAACAGACTTTTTGTTCTCATTTACTAATTTTGTTATGGAAGCCTTAACAGTATTTTCAAGGAAAAAACCCAACCCAAAACAAAACATCTCCACCAGAATAGATATAAACCATCACAGCCTCAATGTATATGTTTGTTTAAATTATATTTCCCTTTTCCCCCCTGTTTTTAAACCATTGCTTTTGTATTTTTAGCTATAGGACAAACAATATTTACAGAGTGTAGCTTGTGGAAGTTACAAAGCCTGGTCGTGAATTTGCCCACAGAAACTGGGTAAATTGGTCAAAAAACAAAGATTTTTTTGATAAGTGCTTTCTAAAGTTTATCTTTTAAACATGCAATAACACTGGAAAATTGATTTGCATAGAAGTCTTCAGTGTTTCAGGATTTATAGATCTGTGTTATTAGACACTTACATGTGGACACTTGCAAGTACAGAATTCATGTATGAGTGGGCACACCCAGACACTTTGGAGCAAGATATTTTTCTGACCAAGATCACTAGAAATGATTGAATTTCCATTCAGGGATGCCAGGAACACTTTCCACTTTTCCTAAACACTATGAGAGACCAGGTTTGAGTTATATGCCTCAGTATGCAATACAAATATCTATTGCCAGTAAGTTTCTGAATCTGAGCTTTCCCATATCAATTTCAATCTTTTATTTGAAAGATACGAAGCAGTAATGTAATAAGCAGTGTCAGTTTCATGCAAGGTATGTTCAAAACCTGCCTTCTTGCATACCTTAAAAAAGTTTGGATGCCATCCTTGGAACTGTTTCTACAAATAATTCCAGGTAGCTACAGCAGGGACTGTGGTGATACCACTAGATTTTTTAAATATTTACATAATTTACTGACACCTTCCTTGTGATTTGGTACAGGGTGACATAGTGTATGTGTAAATCTGAAAGATGTTTATATCCAGAAAATGTGTATATTACAGAATAACTGGGGAATTCTCTGTTGTAACAGCCAATTGATAATCACCGTAAAGTGTTCAGGGCTTAGGGGTTTGACTGCAAATTTCTTTGGGAAGAGGTTTTTATGGAGAAATTGATATACAATATGGACAGACATGAAGACTGATTCTAGGAGAATATTCATCTAAAAAGATAACTGATGTTATATGTATCAAGTGAAACACTCTCAGAAGGGAAGACATTTCATCTTATAAGTGATGGAACTGAGCAGATATAAACAGACTTCTCAAGTTTATTTTCTCCAAAAATTCAAGGCCCACTCACCCACTTGTGTGAATGGG
This sequence comes from Limnodromus scolopaceus, assembly GCA_028565335.1. Lineage (NCBI taxonomy): Eukaryota > Metazoa > Chordata > Aves > Charadriiformes > Scolopacidae > Limnodromus > Limnodromus scolopaceus. The sequence continues at coordinate 137,205,902 of JAOXNO010000001.1, forward strand.
AGGTGGGAATGAGAGCAGGGGATGGCAGGAGAGATGCAGTAGCTGACCTGCTCCACGTGGGACTCTGGGGGCAGTCAAGTCCACATCATGGTGCTTGGACCTCTCTTCTGCTTTCAGATCGGCAGCAAACAGCTGCCTGGCAGGGCACGACCATGGCCACGGGTGGGCTTCCAGAGACAAAGTCAAAGTGCTCGTCTTGAAGTAAAGAGCTCCAACAGACATGCAGCCACTGTAAAAGATACAGCCCTCACTCACTTAATAAGGGCTAATTTTTGTTGCCTTGGTAAGGTCTGTTGAAATTCCAAGGTCCACAAATTACCAGTTGTTTTAGCTTTTGTTTTCTGAAGGTAAAAGTCCAGATATTTACCATGGAAGATCCCAGTTAATTCTCTTCTGTTCTCTTTTTAGATTAAACAAATCTACTCCTTCTTCACCTTCTTTTCTCAGAGTTTACCAAGCAAAACAAACCCAAATCAAACCAGAAAACCCCTGGGGAAAATATTTCAGGGCCTGAAATGAATGGGACAACTTTAGTGACACAAACATAATTAAGTGTAAGTATGTAGCATAAAGAAGTGGTAAATCATGCCTCAGAAGTGTGGCGTGTTTTACCAGGAACCAAGAATCAGGCAGGTTCTTTCTTTGGAACAAGAAAAAGCTTCTGGTATGTTAAGGCTCAAATGATTAAAATATTTCTCAGAATCTTAATCTACATAAAATTTCAAAATGTAGTTACTAGAAATTTGTACCATTCAGTCTTACAGCTTTGGAGAGCCTTAAGCTTTAATTAGGGCACCTATTAGGAGAACTGTGACCAATGGAGCCTTGCTGCTCTCCAGTAGCATTCATCTCTCCAAATCTGGAGACAATAAGTAGTAATAATTATTTTTCCTCAGCTTTTAGATAAGCAGAATACAACTCAGTCAAGTAAGACAAAAGTGGAATCTGGTTTGTGATTTCTGTTGACTAATCCCAGTTAATCAAACTTTCTAACCCCTTAGGAAGATCCAAATCTAGAAGTAAAGACCTTGATGAATTTTAGAGGTCATACAGACAATGGCTTTTTATATTAAATAGTCAGATCATCCGGTTTACTTATAGTGGGAAAAATATGTGAGTTGTTGACCTTTTATGTTAAATGTTTATATTTCCTGTGTTTCTGTATATACCAATATATCTGTATATACCTGAAATAGCAAGGTCAAACATATTGTAGGAGAGATATTTGGAAGAGGAAGTTAGTAGTAGATAACAGAAGGGCCCTTTTTTCATGGAAGAACTTGGAGGAGTGTTTCACGTGATATGATAGGAGAGGACTCCATGCAAGGAATGCCAAATTATTAAGACTGAAAGTAAAGAAAAGAAGGAAGAGAGGAAGCTCTGCCTGTCTAGATATGAAGGACCCACAAGGTTTAGGGTATGAAACCAGATCTGGGATATCTGTAGACCACAATGATATGAAACATGGAAGAAGAAATTACTGAGGGACAGCATGCAAGTTTCTGGGATTATTCTGATTGTGTTTTAGAATTTATATGCCATTGCCATTAGCAACTGTCTCCTGATAACACCAACTTTCAGAAATATGTGGAATTGCCCATTCCCAGTAGACCAGGGCTTAGTAAAAAGACAGTAAAAAGATTTGCCACATAGCACACACCGAGTATGAGATTCCATCAGCTTGTCTGCAGATGAGAGTTTCCCAGTGGACCCACCTATTTCCTTGTTTGTTGTTTCACATTTATTTGTAATATGTTAAATGCCATTGAAATCACTCTACCATGAAATTAAATTTTTAGTTATTTCCATGCTGCCACTCTGAAGTTGTGGTAACGGTTATTGGAACAAGCAAGATAACCAAAGACGATTTTACCTGCTAAATATTCAGTAAGAAAGCTTTTTAACATATCAGAGCATATACCAACCCATTTTAGGTACAGTCAATTAAAAAACCACCAGTATTTTAGACAAATGATGGAATTTTCTGAACATACTAAATTTCTACTTATTGTAAAGCACTGTAACTCTGTCAGTTCAGGACATACCACGTTATTTTCAGACTATTAATTGGTTTTCATCAAGCTGCAGGAAGTAACAAGGAATCTCTTTTAAAGCCTAGGAAGAATTTTCAAATCGTTATTTGCATTAATAATGTTTAACAAAAAGATCCATTTTGCACAAAAATTTTCCCATAATTCAGCCAGCTCTATTTGTTTCACTGTTTTGCTGCCCAGCATTATAATGATGATACAGTTCAGTTATGTTGTTTATGATCTTTGGAATCTCTCAAGAACTTTTAAAACAAAAATAATTGTCAGTCACTCTAAAAAGAAAAAGATCTTGCAATGTAATCATCATGTTTATGTTCTTCATATGGGGATCGCTGACACATGAAGTATTCAGCATTAGGGAATGAGAGAAAATGAATGTGGCTTTCTGCAGTTGCAGATAATCAGCCCTGAGTGGAGTTAAGTCCAGACCAAAGCACAGCTTAAATCCTCGTGGGTACTCTCCAGCAAGAGACCACTGCCCAACATAATGGTGCAGAGGGCACTGCTAGGCACTCTGCTTCTGCAGCAGAGAGTCCACATCTACCCAGCATATGACCTCAGTCTCTTCTCAGCCCTGTGTGATGCCTCATAACTCTAAGCAGCAGCCTATGATATTTTTTTTTCAGTTGACTGTGCATAAAATGCAAAAGAACTGCATTGTACAGAGAGCAGCATAGCCAATATGGTAGCATAACTGAAAGAGAAGATACGTGCGCAAGTATTCATCAGTTTATAGTGCTGAGCACTGAAACAACTAAGGAATGACAAAATTCTTCATCTGAGGAAATGTGCTGTACTGTGTTCAGCAGTGCTCTTCCTCACAGAACAGTGTAAATCCCTTCTTAGGCTGGCAGAAGAGGTAGAGGAGAGCATTGTATGATTCAGTATTCCCAAACTTAAAAAGAAAGAATGATCTACACCCAGAAGGATAAAACTGAATATCTTTATTTCAGATTAATTACTTGTTTTTCATTAGTTAAACGAAGATCCCACAGTGATACATTAATAAAACATCAATTACTTTTCAGCCTACCAAGGTGTCATCTTCACGGAAGTAATAGGTTTGTGACCATTAATTAATATGTCCACAGACTAGCTGCCTCAGTAGTCTGCTCCTGTAGGTCTCAAATCCTGCTTGCTAGTGAATGACGAGAATTGCTGAATAATAGTCAAATTAATTGATCACTTGCACTCATGTACTGTTCAGCTTATCCCTAAGAAGTTCTCTAACCACTCGATTGAACCCATTTCCCTCTGTTGATGACTGTGGGTTCTCCGAGTGACTGCATCACCTATAAAAGGCACCGTTGATGTCTTAAATGGGCGAGGGTAAATGTCACTTTAGCACAGTAAGGCTTTATCCCAATTTTAGGGCAACATTTATATTCTAACACCACTGAAAATGTTAGTGGTGCTGTGATTCAGGGACTTTGACCTAGTTGTGTTACGGTGCTGATAAGGCTTTAGAAATGCGTAACTGTCATCGTGTCCTAACTCCACAGTGGACTATAGGGGCTATGAGATTCAGCATTGTCTTGGGTGCCTTTCTGACACCAACTCTGGCATCAAAGATGAATTTCAGTAACTATCATCAGATCCATCAGAAAGGACAGGAAACTCTTCCATGCTACCACAGAAGATTGTCTGGGCTTTTGGTCACTCGTGGGAGCTGTGAGAAATCAATCTGAATCCTTTCAGGCAGAGGGCAAAGTGACCAATGGTATCCTACCTGCTTCTTTGACTTCCCACAATTACCAAAGAGTTTACCTTTGGTAAGACTGTCCAATTGCAATAAGAAGCAAAAAGGAGGAAATTATATGTAAAGAGGTAGTTCCCACTGCACATTATATAAAGACTATTTGGACAGGCATGCTCTGTGAAGAAAATTCCTTTCCCTTCAGGTAAGCAAGGCAAAACCATACCTAGCTTATGTATCCTGACTCAATATGTGATACTCGTCTACTGCTCAGCATCACAGGATGCAGGTGACTGTGGGGTTGCCCCAAATCAGAACCATAAAGGTCCTTAAGTTAGGTAATATTAAAGGACATAAGGCTGTCACAAGCTTAATGCAACCCTAGCATTAGATGAGACCAAATAAAAAATTTTGAGGATTTATACTTTGGACTTCGAGGCACATCATGAGCAATTTTTTCCATTCAACTACTCTCTATATTGCAATAAGTTAAAATGAAGGTATATCACATGGCTATTTGCAGTGCAGATGTTCTGGAGCGAAAAACTTTGGAGCTGAACTTAATCTTCTTATCTTTTTACAGGGATGTTTAAATTAAGGGCTTGGATTCAAACCTATCTCTGATTTACATGTATCTATCATACTATATATATATATGTATATGTATATAAACCACCATATGTATTTCTGTTATTGGCAGCTTTCTTTCCAGAAGATTAGCAACGTCTGGCACTTATGCGCAGTTGCAAGTATGCAGAGCTAATAAATATGTCATTTAGCATAGCATAATATGTTTGAAATAAACCATCCCAAGAAGTATTTTTTTTAAATATGGCAGCTGTCAAATTTTTTTCTGAAGACAGGAGCCACTAGAGGCCACCATACACCTCTGAAAATCGAAGTCTTTCCCAGGGGAAAATCTTAAAACACATTCCCCTTGTACGTAACTGACCACCTTTTTCATTAAATTTATTTGCAAAAATTGCAAAGAAAGGGTTTCCTTGTAATTAGTTTTTTCTTTCTAGTTCATTCATTTCTAGTGATGCAGTTGTTCACGTGTTCATGACAACAGACTGAAGGTTGGGAAACACTAAATGATAACATCACTTCAGGGAAAGGCATTTTCTCTGTGAGTCACTCCTGGATAAAATGAACCGGTTAGTTTTAAAAATTAGGAAAATAGGAAAGTGGTCTGTTTTGTGTGTTCAAATAGGTGCCTTTTGAGATAAGACCATGTAATTTTAACAAGGAATCACTTATGCCAAAGCTGGAATTGAAGTTATGATGCATTGGAATTACTTTCATTGGAGCTAGCTCTTCACTTGAGGTCTTCAAATTTTTCAAGGAAAACGTTCTGTTCAGTCACTCAGCTAACTACTTATAATACATACAATTTCTGCAGGAATCACAGGAAAAATAACATTTAGAAAAGTTATCTTGTTTCTTTGGCAGAGGCTGCATGTACATAATTTTCCACCTACACCCCTTCTCTTTATCCACACATTAATCCCACTTGAATATTAATTGACAACACAGAGCATCCTGTAAGACTGAGTTCTTTGTTAGTGTTAGAAACTGGAGAACCCTGAAATCCTGAGTGGAAAGAGTTTGCTTTAACAGTAGACCATTTAGATTTATAAGATAGAGAGAAAGATACATACATGCAGCTAGTCAGATACTTGGGCAGATGTTCAGTCTGTATGTGCATTGATGACACAATTCCATAGGACCCACCAAAACTGTATGTATAGATTCCCACAACCTAGCCAGCGAGATTCATGGTTACCTTCACATTTTTTTATGGGTTTCCTGTGAGAAATGTAAAGTTATATTAGCATGTTTCTAACACAAGCTACTAGAATTAAGATTCCAATTAAATATTTTTTTCTTTTTCCTGTTTCCATTTGGAATATTCTGTACAGGGCTTTCCATTCTCAAAATGCTTACATTTAGAGCAAGTTCTCAGCCACAGTGGAAGGATTAAAAGTATCAGTTCATACTAATTGATATTTCTCAATTAAGATCATGTGGCATTCACTGGAGTCATAATGAAACTCCTATTAAATGAGCTCCAATCCTGCAGTTTTACATTTCTTCCCTCTTATATGCAAAAATTGTTCTTTCGCTGCAAGCAGCCTTTCTTTCTTTTATTCTTTTATTTCTTTTATTCCTTGATCTCTGTGGTCAACCAGCTGAAGCAACTCTGCTGCTTTGCAGAATCGAACGGCCTTCAGCTGCCATTGCCTTTCTGGAGCAGCCTGAACACTGTTATGCTAGGATTCATACTTGCAGTGCATAGCAGTTTCAGACTGTAGTATGACAGTATGAAATAGTCAAAGAATGTGTTAAATTTTATTTAATATTTATTGTCTTTGTCCTCATTTGAGAAAAATTTGAAGCATGAAGTTATTGAGAAATTTAAACTCATATTGAAGCTCTTAGCCACCAGAGGCTTTGTTAAGTCACTGATGATCTCTGTAATGCATCACCCTCACGTTTACAATCTGTGCTCTCCTAAGTAAAATTCAGTGGTCAAATACAATGAAAACAGACTGCCTCTAAGAAGAGTGGGTGATTCATGAGAGGGATAGAGATCAAATGTTTTCCTGCATGTTCTTTATTTTCTGAGAAGTCAGAACCTCAGGGTAAGATGATAGCGTAAGAATAGGAAGTATTAAACTCTTGCCAAGTGTAATACCCCAGGACAATTACAGACTGGTGAATTCTGGCATAAGATGCTGATCAAGATATAAATCGTAAGTGGGGGTAGCAAAAGCATTTATGATTTATTACAGAGTAAACCCCGCACTTCAGTGGGATAGTACCATCTATCACAAATGGTGTCCTGGATTTTCAAAGGATCCCCTGTATATTCAGCATCAACTTTTTGAGACCATTCAGCAGGATTTGATGATTGAATACCCTTAAGAGCTAAATGTTTCTTGCATATTGGAAAGTGAATATATGCGAGGGAAAAGATGCAGGGAAAGATCTCCGTATCGGTTATTCCATTCACACATGTGGGGCAGCATTCTCCTTCCTTCACTCTCAAACACACTGCGTACTAGAAATTTTAGTGCTGAGTGTTTTTTCTAATTACAAAACTGTAAATGATAATCAGCAACACAAAACTGCTATGCTCGTGCCAGATTTCAAGCTGAGCAGTGTCTTGCTGTCAAGGGGATACTGTCTTGAGCAACAATTATGGCTCATGTTTTATGTCTTCCTCAGAAGAAAACTGCTGTTAAATTATGGGCCCATTGAGAAGGGAATGGCAGTGACTGCAAGACACAGTGGCCGCTTTTAAAACTGGTTGTGTTTGCTTTTTACTGGTGTTTTTGTTTTCAGTACAAATAGCTTTGATCATAAATCCATAGCCAACTTTTCATTTTTTTAATGGATTATATGATGTGTGTCAGAGTTCACCTCATAAACAGTAAGGATGAAAAATGTTTTGTTTTCTCACGGTTTAGTTTTGGAAAATGTATTTTTAATTTTTGCTTCAGACAATTGCTCACTTACACAAAGAAATCATTTTCTGAGGCCTAAATTTATTACAGAATTCGGTGAAATTTCAACAATAAGTTTTCTTCTGGGGTTGAGTCAGAAAGTCAAAAGATTTCATTTCTGGCCTCATAGCATAGAGTTTTTAGACTTTTTGTGGTGTTTGCATATTTTATTAATAGTATTTCTGTTCAAAAATAATGAATCTATAATTTCATACAATTTTTTAAGAGTTTTAAAAAAATTAAACCTGAATCTGAAGTTAAGTTAAGCTGACATTTTTGTTTGTTAGCTTTTCATTGCTCAAAGGGAAAAAAACCCACAGGAATTTTGTATGATGTTGAAGTAAGGTTGCCTCCCACTCCCCAGTTAGGCAAATAGCTGAAAGTTTACTCAGTGCCACAGTTTTATTAATAAATTTTCCAATGGCACCTTCCATCTCTTCTCTTTTTTTGACTCAGCTACCTGCAGACTGGTTTTTGAGAAGACATCTCTTCAAGATACCATTTTTCGGTGACTCTTTTATTTGTCCTTCATATCAATGTAAAACTTCTGTTTAAGTCAGCAGGCCTTTTTTCTTTCCCTCTGCTTTCCAGAAACTGCTTAGCTTGTTTACTTCTCTGTTATACTCCCTTTTCCTAGGCTGATCCTTTAACTCACCTGTCTGCTTTTAACTCCTTCTGTTCCTCTGGATGACCATTACGTTTTTCTGTTAGTTTTGCATTTTCTTGTTCCAGTAGCTTGCACAGGTTTGGTGTGAGGATGAACACATCATTTTGTATCTGTGCCCCCAGTAACTAACTCTTTTGGCACCAACTCACTCTCTCCCCTCTCTGCCTCCTCCCTTCCTCCCCCTCTGTCAGGGCTGTTCCTGATGGGCGAGATGACCCGCTGACCCACATGCAGCAAGCTGGAACTCCCTTTTTCACAATCCTAGCAAAACATTCCTCTTTTGCAATTCCCAGAGGAAGTGAATGAGTTATAATAATGGAGGGAAGGGAGAAAAAGCTGCCAGTTGTTTCCACCTCTGGATATTTTGGTTGCAAGGAGGGGTGTTATTGTATTATTGAGAAGAGGAAGCCGTGCTATTCTGAGACCTCAAAATAGGAGGAGGATAAACAATTTAATTTTTTTAATTTCTGTGTTTACAGATATGGCAGACTATCTGTCTCATTGGTCCTCCAGACTCAGAAAATGGTTAACAAAATCTACCTTCATTTGGGGGTTTCAGGTTGTATTTTGGGCTGGAATAAAATGCACACTGACCTTTCTGAGTTCCAGTCACCTGCTTTGCCTGCAACCACATCTCAAACACATATGCAGCCTCTCTGCAGCATAAGAGGCTTGTTGCTGTTGCTTCTCGCCGCTCGCAGGTTGCCTACAGTCCACCAAGATGCCTTTTCCCTGGCGGAGGCAGGGAACCATGCAATGCCTCCCCTCCAGGATACCCTCACCCTGCCGGCATCCCCCTGCCCCCAGCCCTGACCCCAGCAGCCTGGACCGCCTCAGAGGGGCCATGGGGCACAAGGGTCTTCTGCAGAGACCTGCACTTCTCAGCCCCTCAGGAAGCCTCTGTATTTTACCATTAATGAGCTCAGAGGACCATTAACGAGCTGGTAACAGTTTCTATGCACATGTGGGTGTGCATTTATAGTACTCATAGCTAAAGAAAGCTACGTAGCAGTTACAGTGGTGCGTGTGCTACAGGTAAGCGCTAATGAGACATCTTAATTATCACAGTTAGACACAAAGTGCATCAACATGGATGAATATCACTTCTCAGTTTTAGACAGGGATGAGAAACTGAAAGGTAACTGTTTTGCCTTATATTTTGTAGAGCAGATGCATCTGTGTCCTGGTTTGAGGTAAAACAGAACCAGTTTTCCGTTCAGTAATTTTACTTTGAAGATAAGCCTCTTCTAACTAAATGAACTCTCTGAAACTGTCTGAAATTAACAGCATATTATGGAGACACTGTTTGTTCTCAGAATGATAAAACCTGATTAATTGTAATTTATGCCAAGGAATGGTATGCAAAGAGATTATACTTATTGCTATAACAACCAAGGTCAGCTAACTTTGTTATATGTCCCATTAAAGGGTCAGAAGTAGAAAAGCGTAGACAGGTCACAGTTGTGGAGTGTAGGGGACAGTACAGGTGACCCAAAACTGACCAACGGGGTATTGCATCCGATCTGCGTCGTGCTCAGTATAAAAGCTGGGGGATCAAAGCGTCAGCTCTCTTTCTTCAGTGGCCAGCATCCAAGGAGGACTATCTGTTTGTCTGCCTTTGATTCCAATCTGTGCATTCCTGAATCCAGATCTGGAATCCAGCTCCCATCCATCGCTGAGTCCAGTCTGGGACTTTCCCAGTGCCTGGGAGCTTGGTACAGTTTTGTATATATTGTATATGTTTCATTATTTTCTTTTTTAAAAAAATATTTTATTAATTAATATTTTCATTAAAGTAGTTAAAAATCAGGGTTTTTTCTGAACTCATAAATCTCTTCCTCTCTCTCCCTCCTCTTCTTGGAGAGAGAGGTGGGGGAGAGCATCTGTCATTCACTTCAGTGACCAGTCCGGCCCAAACCACGATAATCTGAGATGTAAATCAGCTGTGTCCTCCCATTTTGTAAGATGAAAAGTTCAGCACTTTTCTTTCTTTTTCCATTCAGCCCTGCCTGGATCAAAATTGATTTATCAGTTATGTATCATTACTAGCAGCCTTGGAGCCAGGTTTATTCAATTGCTGTCAGAGAGGCATTACACCTCCTGCAGTGCAAATGGCATGCCCCCCAGCAGAGAGCCTGTTGACTGAAGATGGGTGGCTGGGACCCATCAGGTACCACTGTCATGTCCAAGCAGCCAGTAACATGACCTCTCCCAGGAGAAATAGGTACTGCAGTGTTACTTGATTCAGGAAGCCAAGACTGCTTTGGCACCTTCTGCATTAAAGAGGAAATAAATCGTGAGTCTTTTTCAAATGCCTGCAGGCATTTGAACAGGCAAATGTCTGTTATTCCTCTAACCGAGAAATAAGTTATCAGGTAGACAAAGAGAAGATTAAATATCCTGATGCAAAAAGCATGAAGGTAAGACAAAGTATTCTATAATCTTTTCTAGAAAAAGCCACCTGCAAGTATGTCTGACCAGCAGAGGTTATAGTCAATGTGGCTATGATTATTGCTTATAACATCTGCTTTACACAGATATGTAAGCTCATGCCAGAAAGAACCATTTAAATTTAGCACTAAGGCATTGTATATTTAGAGAACATTGAATAAATAAAAACACAAAAGACAGAAGAAAAGAAATGGCACATAGACAAAGAACAAAATGGTGAGTCCATGTCTTAGTTCTTGACACCCCAAATTGAAAATCAAGGTTGTTGCTTTGAAGAGTGTTGAACTAATGAAATTCTGCTGTTGAACACCATCTTCACATAACAAGCTGTTGAGATGGCATGATCTTTTTTATAACTTGTGGAGAGATCCGTGATTCTTATGCATTTTAGCTGGCAAACAGGGTGACACATCTCAAGCTATGTACATTCATCAGTGCTTTGAAGAATTACGTACATTTATACCAGACTGTTTATACCAGGTTAATTTTAATACAACAGCGTGATGTGAAACTTTCCTCCTCAGTCAAGTAAGTTTGGTGTGAGGTTAGAGATTAAATAAAAAGGTGTTTCCAACATTATTTTTGGTCTGGAGTTGATTCTACACTAATAAATTTCACACCTTGCATGTAGTACCGAATCAGTGTTTATTTTCCTTGGGTTATGGTAACATTTTCTATTAATGTATTTAACAGCACCAGCTACTAGCATTACACAGGACATGTGTGTATGACTTAAAAACACACATATATCAATGAAAACTACTCAAATGGGACCACACTCTGCCTTAAACAATACAAAAGTAGGAAAATGCAGGTAGTGCATGGGGGGAAAAATTACACCCTGAGATTCTCCATTTGATCTGTGTATATAAAACATGGTACATGTATATGATTGGCAAGCTCTGCAGTAATCCTATACTTGGTGCCCTGGTTCTGACACCTCCATGGTTATGAACTTAACATGTGGTAAGCACTTCAAAAAACAGTTCTGCCATTGTTAAGCTTCTTTGCACAGACAATGGATAAATTTATTGAACTATGCACACTGTGCATGAAAATTCAGTCTCTAAGGATTGCTTTCTGTTTGCCAGAACCTGAGCTATTTCCAGTACATTTGAGGACTTTCCACAATGGGAAAACATCTAACTCTGGGTGTGGGATAAACAGGGAGAGAAAAAAAAGACTATAATTCTTAAAACTTCTATTAATAGGATCGAAAGCTGTGAGTAAATGTGCCTAGAATGGCAAAAAGCTTTTCATAGAACATTGCATATCCAGATTTAGCTATTGTTTTTTTACATGTAGCAAATTTTTGGCACATACAGGACAACATCCCATTGTATGCATAACAGATATAAACCTACTTATCACAACAGGATGAATACTTCAATAGATGTCATAAACCTTGTTTCACATTTAATATTTCAAGAGTTGTTGCCATTTTCAGTTGCTGACATAACCTTACTGACTGCATCTTTCAAAAGTTCTGGGATACTGAAAGTCACCACACAAAAAGATCATTGAGAAAATAAGGTAATACAGAAAGCATGACCTCCTGTTTTCAGGCTACACTTTGGAGGCATGAGCTAGCGCTCTTACTCCATTTAATGTGGAAATGTCTTTATGGGTGAACTCTTCCAAATCAGAAAGCTCTTACTTTCTACTAATTTACTATTTGGCTACTATTCTCATAACAACAATGATGCAAAGTCCTCATACCTTCAATTTTCCTTTAGGAAAAGGATTGTTATTTCAGTTCTACATATGGAGGGACAAATGAAAAAAAGTCCACATGCCAGGTCAGTTGCATACCTAAGCAAAATATTGTTTTCATTGCAGTTGTGCAATCCCACTGATTTGATGAGAACAAATGAAAATTGTAAATCAAAATGTAATGTGATTGTGCCCTTATCTGGGGTTCAAATTCTTAAAAGGACTTTGTTTTAGGCCCCAAATAATTAAATTTTAGGCACTAAAGGCTGAGACAGTAATGCAAGAAAAACATGATCCATATTGTCCTCGCACAGAAGTCACCTGAAATCATTAAGCACCTTCCTCTTTGGCCTAAAAATTCCTTTGTAACTGTGTTTCTGCTACTGTAGTTAATCAGGACTGTCCCAGCCTGAGAACCCAGATGCTCACTTTCCCTCTGCTCCATACTGGGGTCAGGGAGGCTGGCAGAGCCACCCCTGACCTTCTGTACAGTGTCTGGCAGTTCAAGTACACAGTGAAGACAGGGAAGCCTTGGGACCTAGTCCCTGATTCCAGTGCTACTTCTGTTTGCTGCTCTTCTGTTTCCAGCTCATGTCTGTATTCTGTCTCTGTTCCCATAACCAGTCGCACATTTTTACATTGAATAGACATTGGAATAAAACAAAGAATTTTTGCATTTTCTGATCCCCAGACTTATATTCCAGGGGTTAGGTCTTCTTTCCTAGAAGAAGCAAAATGTGAATTTGTCACTTCTTTAGCCAAGGAGGGGACTGAATCCTGACTCACCACTTTCTAAATAAGTGTTCTCACCAAGGGGCTGCTGTTAAGGGCAGAGGGCACCACTTCCTGTTGCTTTAGCATCAGTATCTTAGAAAAGACATCACCAGCTCTTTCAAATAATGTTTTATAGGTGTCGACACTTTACATTTCTAAATCTTAATTAGACAGTATAGCTTCTCCCTGTCCCTGAGTCATGCATTCAAACACTGAAGAAGGATGTGATTTCAGTCCTATCTTCCCCACAGCATTTCTCAGGAGGGGTAGGTAGTCCCCTGCCGACTTCTGTTTTGTGGAACTGCTACTGTGAATCTTATACTTTACAGATCCTCAAGGTTTAATTCTGGGTTGTCAGTGCAGAGCAGTGATAAACCACCTAAAAGCCAGTGTCAGGCCGGTAGGGAACGACTATGTTATGACTAAAACACCTAGGAGAAAGGTGGACAGCCTGATCTGACCAGACAGAGTGACTCTCGGGCAAGAAGGGGCATAGAGAACTGAAGCTCTCCAGAATTGCTGCAGAGCCTTGGAAGAAAACCCTGGCAAGAACTAAAACATGCACATGAACACTTAGATTTAATGACATGAAAGAGAGCCACAAAAAGTGACTGCTTGATCTTGACTATTATCCCAGCATTGTAGAAAAATAGGGTTGGACAAGAGTTGCAGAAGTTGTTCTAATTTTTCCCTCTTATCCCTCAGAAGAATCTGTACATATGCTTGTCCAATCTGCTTGTAAAGACATCAAGTAATTGAAACAATATAACCTCCTCACACATTTTATTCTTTTTATCTCTCCTTATTTCTAGGAATTTCTTCCTAGCGGCTAACCTGAATCTCTTTGTAGCTGACATTTGTGTCGTCTTGCTTTTGTCCATGAACCCAGAAAACAGATTTTTTTCCTTGCAGAGTTATTACAGAGTAATGTGAAACAGTTTTTACTTTCTTGTGGATTATTATGATGTTCTCTCTCAGTTTTCTGTTCTCTAGTCAAAACAAGCCCATTGTCAACCTTTTTGCTCTAAACCAGAATTTCTTTGACTCTCACATCAGTCTCTTTTGTCTTCCTCAAGTGTTGTGTCTAAAACTGGACACATTATTCTAGCTAAGCCTGTAGCAATTCTGAATTGACTGAAGAATTACTTAACATTTCTTATTTTTGTTTATATATCTCAGTATGCTGTGTGCCTTCTACAACAGGATGATACAGTTGACTCATGTTAGCTCCACATGTATGTCAAGATTCCTTCACGAAGAGCTGATAACAGCTTGTTTTACAGCTGTGTTTCTGCTGTTGATTATTCCTTCATGAGTGTAAAATCTTGTATTTGTTCTTATTGTGCCCTATTTTTTCAGACTTTCTCCAGTCTGTCAAAATCAATTCCTAATCCTGTCTTCTGGTTATGTTGTCATCCTATTCTTTCTTTGTACAGTCTGTAAATTTTACAAGCCTCTCTTTTCTATCATCTAGGTTCCCAAAGAAATATTGAGGAGTACTGGAACACCAGAAACAACCCATTATCTCTTACATATCCCTCTATTTTGTTAGACTTTAAGTTACTTATATTTATTAATTATCAAGTAACAAACTAGAACGATAGCTTGAAATCTGAAAGTGAGGAAGCTTGAGGTATGTTGCATATCCAGGAAAAATCTCTGGAAGGTCAGACTTCATTTGAAATTGCAGAAGCAGGGAGAGTTCTCTGAGGAATTCCTGTCTGACCCTAAATTAATGAGAACCATGTTAACTGTGGCACTTTGCCAGATTTAATTATCACAGATAAGATAGTAATTGGAATTAAAGATCCAAAACTACAGATAAGTCACTTAAGAGAAACTGAAAGTACAAAAAGAAAAACAAGATGTGGGTACACCAGGCAGACTGAGTAGTGGGACAGGCAGCTGGAAACAAATTCTATGAAGTAGAAACACTCAGATCAAACAGCAAGAAGTCACAAAACCAAAATGAACAAGAGATGGGACCATGCAGACTCAGGTGATATCTGGAATTTGGAAAATGCTGTAAGAGCAGTGAGAAATGTAAGAACTTTGGAAAAATTCACAAGCCAGAGCAAGAGAAACCAAAGCAGGAAAACACAGAGTAAAGAAGTGAGTGGAGTATGACATATGACAGTGCCGAACACAATGAAGCAAAATTGCATAGTGTTTGCAGGAGTGCCATGCATCTCATCTTTCTTCAGTAGTCAAAACTTTTTATATCTTCTAAGATAGTTATATCTTCTAAGCTAGTTGCCTAGCCTTCCTCTGCAGTCACTGGTAAGAAATAGACACCTTCTTAAAAACGGATTCTAAATAACCCTGCTGCTTGGGACATATGTAAGTGGTGGGCAGGGCACTGCGGAGCCCAGTAAAATCATATATAAAATGGAGAAGGGGAATAAGGGACAATTATTCTTGTTAGCAGTTGTCAAATAATGACAGAATTTGGAAATCAGTGCAGAAAGGGATAAGAAATGCAACTGTTTGTCACCATGTAAATTCAGGAGCAGCAGAATTGGAAAATTATTCATAAATGTGCTGCCATGATGTCTCCAGAGGAAGCTGCAAATAATGATCAGAGATGTCTAGTTGTGCCTACAGCCCAGAGAAAATAGTAACTGCCGGCTGGGAGGACAAGAATCGCACAGTAAGTATCACAACATGCTTGTTCACTCTTCTTGAAACATTTAGCATTTATCCCAGTTGGATATGTCATACAGCACAAGATGAAACTTTGATCAAATCCACTGTGGTTGTGCTGGTGTCTGGAGATTCGAGAGAGCAACAGTAAGTGAAATAAACTTACAAGTGTTTGGGGAGATAATAGCAGTGGGCAGCCTCCCAGGAGTTTATGCCAATTGCTATTGCACAGTTTTCAGTTACGGAGGATCTGTATCACCTTCAGTTATGAAGGTGATACATAAACCTTAACACTTCCACAGGCAGGAGGTGGATAAACTGAGGTGGTTGGGTACAGAGCATGTATCAGTCCAAGAGGTGACATCGAGAAGATGTGTCCCATTGTAAAACGCTGTTCCTACTTGAAGCCTTGCTTAAACTTGCCTTATTTTAGGATCTCAAATGACATATTGGCCACTTACATAAATAAACCATACTCTTTATTTTGGCACATCCTTCAATGTTCAGCTGACAGAGACCTCAATCTAGCTGGAACTTAAGCTAAAGAGTAGAACTACTGAGTCATCACCTTATGTCGGTCTGAGTTAAGAATAATTTCATTATTACACAGCGTAAAATCAGTCTAAAGTGTCAACTAAGCTAAAAGGCCTGTAAAGCTCTGGGTCCACCAAGACTGTTAATGATGCTACAGAAATTACCACTTTTCATTCTGTAAGCTCTCTTTCCAATTAATACTAATATGCCTCTGGTTTTATTATATTTGAAGGATTTTGCCTCTGTATAGGTGAAGTTAGGCTGTTTATTTTTAAAAGCAGGAAATATTTGTTCAGTTCCAATGTACTATTCTGGTGATTTCCTTTCTAAAATACCAAATGAGTCAAAACAAATACAAGAAAATCAGTGGGATATTCTACTAGGCTAATAAAAAGCAATTCACTTGGAAACAGTTGGCAGGCTGCTACTTGCCATGTCTTACTGGAGGAGGTGTAGGCAGGCTGAACCAGAAAACTCCTCAGAGAGCTTTCCATTGCTCAGTGGATGAAGCCAGTATAGGTTGTAATAATTGGTTTTGAATAATCCATGAAAACATATAAGACTTTGAAGCAGCTGTAGTTCATATATCCGATTTATGCATACACATGCTCTGGAACTTGACTTAATATTAAGGTGTTGAGCCACTACAGGGTGATCAGTTCAATTATTATGCTGCTCTGTCTAAAAAGGTTTCTGTTATTTAGTAGAATGTTTAACAACAGAAACACATCCAAGACACTGCACTAGTGAAAAGTGAAGAGCAGTTCAGCTTCATGTGTATTTTTAAAATGTTTTTTAATAAGAGGAATTGTGGTCTCTGTTGGACAAGTTTGGGGGAAGGATAATAAAGAAAAAGTTAAATTGTATGAAATTTAGCAGGAGCTGTGAAAGAAAAGTGAAAATAGGATGCAAATTAATTATGCCCTATGATGAGGAGGAAATAGAGTTTGCTCAAGGGTTTCACATCTTTCATATAAATCCCTGTGTAAGCATATGGGATAATCAGTGGCTTTGTACAGTGGCACAGATCACACAGCCAAAATCTTTTTTACTGTTGCATGGTGGGTCACATTAGCCTCTACAAACACTTATCCAATGGGAATATCTGGAGCACTCTTCTTTTTTACTGTTACTACATATCCCAATTAGCTTAACTTATGGAAAACAATCACACGCTAAATTGCAAACTGCATAAAGGAGTAAAATGTACTGTTTACTGACCTTAGTTTGGCACTATGTTGCCATTTTATCAATCTTGGCTACCATTCACATCAGGACCACAACACTGGCCAACAAAACCAGTGTTTTATTACCTATTCTATGGGAGCATTAACACCCAATTTCGCTGTATATTCATTGTCTACCAATGAATTTGAGTGGTGACCATGTGTTAAATGTTAATGAGTATCATATAGTTTGCTCATCTTGATTATTACAGCTTTCACTCAGCTACAATGATAAGTGTTTGTTACAAAATAATCTTTTTTTTTTTCCCTTGTCGGGGCAGGCCTTGTGAAATGCGTTCTGTGTTTGTGGTAGTACATTAGAGCCTGAAATGTGAAGTATTCATCCACTTGAGTGACTATTAACTTGAAAAGCTCTACGATTATAGTACCGTGATAAAAAAGGCCATGAAATGCTTAAGTAATTAAGCTATTCTGTAACTGCTGAGTTTCTTTTCCAGGGTAATACACAGACCGCAAAGACAGTGTTCTTCAGAGGATGCCAGAGGAAAGAGCTTGTAAACCAGTCACTAAATGTGTCCTAGAACTAAAAAAAATTAATTAAACACTACATTGGACCTATAGGACTTAAAGGCACATGCAAGTATTTGTTGAAGAATTGTAGCATTACAAAGGGTAATTACACTTGATCAAAATAGCTCTTTTGTCAGAAAATATAACTAACTTTACAATGACCACCTTTATTTAGGTTGAATAGGTGAAAAGCTGATAGAAAAAAGTCTTCAAAACCAACTGAAGGAAAGTGACCTCGTTTCCTTGGAAACTGGAATAAAACAACTGGAACTTTTTAGAAATTACATGGAAAAGATTGCATAATAAGTAGAAATCTGTTTGCTGTAATTTATCTCTGAAACCATCTGGTCTTTCTTGTTAAACGTGATTAGTGGTACTTGAGTCAAATTCAAGTACTTCATCAAATTATCATTGTTTAAGTTGGTGGCAATAATGCTAATTATATGTATGAATTGAGACTGATTTTCTTCAGTAGTATTTATGCTTAATATTTAGTGTTTGTCATCCTTATGATCAAAGGAGACAGTGGTGCATCAGGATAGTTGAATCAAGCCTGGCATAGGTACATACTCTCCTTATGCCACATGGGAGCTGTTTGTTTCAGGATTCATCCTTCTGGACCATTAATAAATTTTCTTACTGAAGCCTCTCAGGCCATTCAGCCAGAAGCTGACCATAGCAGTGTCTTGCAATCTGCCCAGGAGTAGTTGTTACCTCGTGGACAAACGTCTATGAAATCAGGTTCAATTTGATGATGTTCCAGTCTACAATACGTAGCTAAAAGATTTAACATGGGAGAGAATGAGATCATGTAAGGACCACACACATTTTTCTTGCTTGCCTTTGTAGAAATGAGAGATGACTTCTCCATCTGCAGTTTCTTTAAAGCTGACTTGGAGGTCATTTCCACTCATGTCTCCCTTCCAGGTGCTGTTTTATGCATATTATTGCTTCTCCTCAAGAGGAAATGTAGTCCAAAGCCTATAATAAAACTAGAAAATCAGTCCTTTTCAGTGTGGCTCATCATCAGCCTGTAAGAGTCTGTGTATAGGAATTCATTTTTTCTTTTTGGCAGTATTAACCCAAAGAAATAGGAGTCTGAAGAGTTTAATCAGCTCACCTGCAGCTTGAAAGTGACTGTTAATATCAGTTACAGGGCTACATAGTACATTGGAAATGGAATATGCACATCAGCCTTAAAAAGAAGTGGAATAGGGTTTTCCTAAACCTTATTTGGCATCACAGCCTACAGCTATCTCAGAAGCATGAGAAACTACACAGCTCCGCAGGCTAAGCCTGTACACTTGGCTTTTATTAGATCAGTGAAAGCTACACAGAAATCAAAGCTTTGCTCTTGATAAAATAGATTTGTCACATGTCCAAAGGAAGTTGACAAATGATGGGCAGTCAAATTGTCTGTCTTTTCTCCACACAGCTTTTGATAACAGTTGTACCTTTCAGTTTGTGAGACAATCTTGGTATCCAGAGTCCTGCAGGAAAGCAAACTCAGTCTCTCAGCCAGGCTCTGCCATTTGCTTTGCAGATTTCTAAAAAGATGGCATATCTGCCAGGTTTCCAGGCCAGACATCTTTCACAGCTACATAAGCTCATTGATGCGTAGACCTCATGAGCTCTTTGGTTTTCACCAATCATCTCCTGTGTGTTTGCAGGATCAGAAATTATCAGTCTCATCAACAAGGCTACAGGTCAACAATAATGTTTGTTCTGAAGAAATATTTAAAATTTTAGGTCTACCACTGTCTTATGCTTTTAAGAATGGTGGTTGGTATATATTGGGTTTTGGATTTGACCAAACCCAGACTGGCCAATTTACCAGATAGAAACAATTCTAGTACATTCGTATGGTGTTCATCAGCTTCAATCTGAAAATTGTTAGTGCTGATTTTTCTTTTAACGTTGCCTGAGCTGAACTTGTAGCAAAAATATTATTATAAATCAGCCTACCCACAACCAAGGCCTGATCAATGCACAGTGAGTGCTTGGGTTTTGTTTATGCTGTGAAGTTGGTGATATACATCAAGTAAAAGACAGTCCTAGACATGAAGTGCTACTACATAGCAAAATATATAAACAATGTAAGAAAAAAGATAAGAATGTGTAGGTAGGGACAAAGGCAAAAAATACAAGATGCCTTGATACATATTTTTCAAATAAAAATTAAGGAAGAAGGCAAATTGTTAATCACAGTAAGCAAAAATAAGCTTTCAACTGTTGTCAAAAGGCACTAAACTTATCTGTATCTAGTATTTTTTTTTCACAAGATGAATACTGTGGGTTTGGTTTTTATTTACTATTCATATGCTCTCTGCCAAACAGCAAGTTGGCCTCTTAATCACTCCCCCACTCCCCAATTATCTGCACAGTTATTCTGCTTTCCACTATAAAAAAAGCAACACATATATCACAAGGTATTGCTCAGGACTTTATCTTAATTAGCATTGATGAGAAGTATAGCCAAAAGCCTGTGTTTCATTTCTTTTTCCTGTTAGTTTCTACTTAGTTTTTAAATATAATTCCAGCTTGTGTAGGTGGTGAAGAAATTAACTCCTTTACTTCAGAAGGAATATTGAAATTTGATTTATTTTTTACACAAGTCTACACAATGCTATGTTTACTGTTCTGCAAGACGAAATTCTTTAGATAATATTCTGGAATTATAATTTACTTGCAGACACATTCCTGTGTATAAATGAATTGTTACTCCATCTGAGAATATTGAAATTGTACTTAAACAATTCTAAGATAGTTATACATTGTAATATAACAAAGATTGTATTGAATTATAACAGTAATTTGTACTTGTGTTCTATTTTTATCCTTTCACCTTCACAATGTTACAACAAATGTCAAAAAAATGGGAAAATACTTTCAAGGAATACTTTTCCATTAACGGCAAAATATGTTTGATTAGATCCTACAGCAAAATTTTTTATCCCGTGAAATGTTCAGTAGTTAAAGAGCAGAAACACATGGCAACTTCTGAGGATTCACAGAAAGACAGGACTCATGGTCAAAAAATACTGTTTGTGGTCACTAAACTTGATGCCTGTGTTATTGAAACTAAGACTAATACATATATTTTAGGAGTAATGAATATCACAGATAGAATTATGGTTTAATGAAGAAAATATTGAGTATTTCAGAGAAAAATCAGGGATTAAAACATTTAGTTTTGATTAAATTCTTTTCTGGATGGTAAAACAAGAAAAGCAAAAAATATGGTTATTGTTCATATACATTCATATTTTGCCTAATTTTATTTACATACTTATTCAGAGGTAACTGGGATCCAGTGTACTACTTTTGCCATTCACTTCTTCTGGCTTTACATCAAGTTATTAGATAATCTAGGTGTTTAGTTTCTTAGATACTTTTTAAAAACTCTTTCCCAAAACTCTTCACCCAGAAATCTGCAGAGCCATCTGAGCTGCGGCCTGGTACGTGCTTTGTTATGACATAGGTCTGTGTCAAAGCAACCACACTGTTTGGCGATTTGCAAGCACTGTGTTTCAATGTTGACTTGGTTACTGCGTGTTGACTCATGTCTCAATTCCTCAGTACCTTATATGGTCAAATAATACTGCCTGTTAACTATTAAAAAATAAGTATTGCCATACTTCGCTGAAGAAATGGAGCAATGAAAAACGTTAATTCTTCCTTCATTCTTCCCTCGTCTTCTCTCATTATTCCTTCATCTCCCACTAGGTGCTGAAAAGCAATACTACAGGGGTGCAGCTTTTTGTTGAAAGAAAGAAAAAGTTATCTTTGGTGGAACATCAGATAATCCAGAAGACGCTGTAAGCCAGCAATACTTAAGAGAGAGAAAACCTCAGTTCCAGTCAAGGACTGACAGAGCTTATTTAATCCTGGCAGCTGAACTGTCTAAGAGAAGGATCTCAAACTTAAAGTAGGACACTGAGAACTGACATGCAACTTGCCTAGTGTGTTATGAAAGCATGCAGAAACAGTCACAACAGGTTATTGTGCCAGTAACAGTTTGGTTGTGGACAGTTGACACAGATGAGAAAAAAATCACTGTTTCACAAATGTGTCAAATTCCATTTTTTCCCTTTTCCAAGCATCTCTAAAGGCCGCAATAAGCAGTTAAAATAAAATAAAATAATAAAAAAAAAATCGTGCAATTTTTTGGCCTTAATTTTTATGCAGATTATGAAAAAGGAGGATTTCAGATTTTTATACACCATTCCACTGTGGGAAAATTCAGAACCGAATCCTGATCTTCTAAGTCGTCTCTAGTGTACCTGAAATGCACTACAGTCTTTCCTGTTCTGCATCCTGGGACACTGCCACTCCTGGACAAATCAGTGGCCAGAATAGAAGGGGAGAGAGGTAGAAGTGCTTATGCCTTGATTCATAGGAGAGTTTTGAAATCTAACTGGGACTTAGACACCTACTTGAAGTGAATGAAAGACCATGGAGCCTGAATACGCGAGCTGCCCACTGTCTGTGAGTAATGTGTTTTTGTTCCAAGATAATCTATGGCTAATGTCCATGGTGGCCAGCCAAAGTCTATCAAGACTGATCATAATGGCTTTTTCACATGGCTACATTGCCGCTGAATCCCAAAAGCAGTATAGCCAGGGCAGTGCAGCACGAAAACAGCCTCTGCCAGCCCACATAAAACCAGATTTCACTGGAGTACAGTACAGAAAGAGCTGAGCTTGGTTCTGGTGGACCTAGCTCAGATCCAGAGAAGTGGTATTACACTGTCCCACTTCATCTTGGTTTAGGAAGGGTAGACAACAATAATCAGAGACCTAACCCATGCTTGCACCTTGAGGTGCTGTGATCCACCCACCCCCCAGCAGTCCTGACTCCTGAGTCCAGAGTCTGACCATGTGCTGACAACTGCGTCTCAGGAGGTGACCGTGGTATATCCTCTGTGTTCCCCTGGCGCTTTGGTAAAGACATCTAATTCTGCAGGAAAAAATAAATTCTGCTCCTCAACCAGGTGGGGACCTGGTCCAGGTGCCCGGGGATCGAGAACACAGGGGGTTTGCCACAAAGGCAAACCCTTTGTGGATCTGGGAATGGGCAACCTGGCTCTGCACAGTCTGCAATTTGCCACGTGTCTGAATTACTGAGATAAGGAAATCAAAGTTAAATTGCATTAGGGAGACAGTCTATCCTATGAGTGAGGGGACGCACTGGAAAATAATAATCAGTGAAAAAAATTTTTTTTGTGAGGGACAGACAAATTGCAAGCAATTCCTTCCAAAGCAGTGAGAGGAAACTCCATCTAGCTATCGTATGTGAACAGGCATTTTCAAATCATGCTTTTAAGCAGAAATAGCAGCACACTATAGAACTTGGATCCAGGTTTTCTCCAAATAGAGAGGTGTTAGTGCTCCAGTTCAGAACAATCCCTACCTCTTCCATATGATTTCTGCATATTAGAATAATTTATCAAACTCTGTGGAGAAAGAAGTTTGAGTCTGTTTTGCTTCATTTGGCTTGTGAGTGTTTTTCAGATGGGGATCAAAACAAACCATATCCTGCCCCTGTGGAAAATACATTTATACTCAAGATATGCAAAACAGGATATGACAAAATTCTGGAGAAAAAGTACAGCACTGCTGATACATGAGGTTCTGGTATAAATCATTCCTCAGCCCTGGGATTCATGTTGGAAACTGCTCAGATAGATGATTTGATGCTTCTGAACTCTAAAGGAATAAATAGAAGGGAGAACAAAAAGACACTGATTTACAGTGCAAATGAAGTCATGTGTTTACACTCAAGTCAAGTCCTCATCAGGAGCTGTAATTGCAATGTACAATCTACTTTGGGTTTATATCCAGCAAAAGATGGAATTATGATATAGTTATTTCATCAGAGCTTTCCAGTTTGGTCATGTGCTAAAACTTCTTAATTAATCAGCTACAACACTAATTTGGGGTGTTTTTTATATTTTTTTTTGTAGTTT
Source organism: Limnodromus scolopaceus (assembly GCA_028565335.1). Classification (NCBI taxonomy): domain Eukaryota; kingdom Metazoa; phylum Chordata; class Aves; order Charadriiformes; family Scolopacidae; genus Limnodromus; species Limnodromus scolopaceus. Next base: position 137,229,665 of record JAOXNO010000001.1, read on the forward strand.
TTTTTTTTTCAACTTTACCTGCTGTTTGCTAACTTCTACTATTTCTTTGTTTTAATTTGAAGTTCATTCATGCATGGTCTTTTTGTTAATGTAACTTACTAGAGCAGCATTTTTATCAAGAACCTTTTTATAATCGGTGTCACAGGTGTATAAATAAAGCAATATTCAAACAGGACATAAACTGCTGCTGTTACAAGCATCTCTGCTTCTAACTTGTAATCTTGATTTATTTTTTAATGTAGATTTTATGTGGCTGCTCCATAGTTCCTGTTATGCTTTTGCCAATAGCTCTGTGCTATAGGTAAGAGCTATTTAAAATCAATAATAAAACCAGATTTGCACTTTCTCTTAAGTAATGCTTTTCATACTAGACAGAACTTGGAGGATGTACTTGTTCCCAAGTAAAAGTGGCTAATAATGTCAAAGGGATTTCCCACTGATGAATTAATGAAGTTCATAATCATCAGAAGATGTATATCTCACCCACCTTGTGTACACTATAACATCATTGCAGATGCCATTACTTCAAACTGTGCATTTTCAGTACAGTAGGCATCTTCTCAAAGTTTAATCTAATGAGGAAACCATAATTTTCGTGTTTTGTAGCAAAGGACTAACCCCAATGAAAAGGAGTTGCACGGTTTCATCACTGATGTTTTAGCTGCTTGGTCCTCAAATTGTACCTGAAAATTAGGCATTTAGGTTCCATGAACAGCACTTGAGACATGATTAGGGAAATCTGAAGAGCTCCATTGCTTCTGAGGGGTAATTGAGAGGGGTTGTTGAATGCTGAAAGCTCTTGAACTTCTGTTACTGCGGGCACCTCTTCTGATGTGGTGCAGGTTGGAACCACCCACTGGGAGTGGAGGATTCCATGTGTTATACTTGAATTATTAAAAAAGGTTGACATCCTTTTTAAATACAACTGTTGTAGTAGAAAATGGATGCTCTGAGTCTGCAATAAGCTTGGTTATTCACTTTCATTTCCCGTTTTTCTTCAGCCATTCTGACCTCAATTTTCCATCTCCATAAAAAATCCCCTGAAGCAAAATATAGGTAAAGACTCAGGTCTCAAGATTTGTCACAACTTATTTTCTGGATTATGGTAAATTTTAAATTGAATGGGAGGACTAAAATTCTTAGAACCACTTGTACTTTGATCATAAGAAAAACTAACTAAAGTGCCTGAGGTCCTGTTTTAGGCTCTAGCATTCACAGTCAAATCACTCAGATATGGTACAAAATCATAACAGGAGTCAAAGTTCTTTCATTCCAACAGAATGTGGAATAGTGATGACTAAACATAAAATGGATATACTACAATAAGAAAACTTAAAAACCACAAGAAATAAGAAGCAAACAATCTATTAATCAAGTAAGTTATAAATGCTTGCCTAGCCATATAGTCACAGTTTATGAAGTTCTAAAATCTACAGTGCCTCATGATTTCAAGCATTGCAAGACAAGCACAAGAATCTTGACTACAATTTTTAACAAAGAAACTATGTCAGCATCAAAAATTACCAAAGGCAGCTGTTCCAGATGCTCAGATTATAGAAAAGAAGAGATGCTTTTACGGATGCCTCAGTGTTTCCTTCTGTCTTGGTACTAATATATGTTTGGGTGGTAAAGGAAAGCTGCCTCAGATCTTTCTATTTTCTTTTCTTTCACTAGATGTTAGACACATTTTCTCCCATGATCTTTATAGCTTTTATTGACACAAGCATCTCAAAAAGTGCTGAGAGAGCAGCAAGCAGCAACAGAGTTAATTTACACTTTGAAATTACTTCATCTCTAAGACAGACTCTTCCATATGCTCTTCTTTAACCTATGAAATCCTATCCAAGCCATCATAGGGAAGCAGTGGCAATGAGGTTACTAAATCCAATGTGTAGGACTAAGATGGAGGGAAACATGTACATGAAGAATGACCTTGCAAACACAAAGAAAGATCCCATGTAGTAGATTGTGGAACTGCATAACTTCATAAACCTCTTTGTCATGAGCACATGATAACAACTGTCAGTCAGCTGTAAGCACCTTGCACCTGAGCAAGTGAGGGTTCTTAAAACTTTTTTTCACCAGCTTCATCAGTTTACGTTTAGGAAAACTGAGCTGAAGTGAGTCTAAGTGAATTTTCCAGATCACACTTTTGAAGTGTATATTCCCATCCTTCTCCAGAGAACACACTTAGAACCAGTGTATCTTTTTTTCTTGGGTTTGCTCTTGTCAGTAATTCACATATTAATAAACCCAAAGAAATTCCATTATATTTTCAATTTATTTTCCAGTTTATTTTTCAAACCTAGTTGTTGTTACCTTATTTCATTTACTTGAGCTCCCCTTGTGTTACAGGGAAGTGACCAAACCTTTTCACAATTCATAAAAAAATAGGTAAAACTGAATCATCCAGCCTGACTTCTTGTATATAAGAGGGCAGATAGGCAGATATAGGGAGGGAGGTAGACAGATATGTAGAGGAGGAAAGGAAGGAAGGAAGGAAGCAAGAAAGCAAACAAGGAAGGAAAATATTTGTTGTGGATGTTATTACGGATACAGTATACAGATATAATATATTATATAATTTCATTTTTTAATAAGACTTCTTTTATATTCATCTAGAGAACTTGCTCTTGAAACAAGTAACAAAATATATCTTCATAAGACCAATGTGAAAGTTTGTCTTCAGTGTTATTAAACAGAAGCCTTACACCAGTTTTCAGCATTCTGGCAGTGGTTATAGTCAAACTAAGTCAATAACAGAATAAAACCATGCTGCAGAAAACTTGCAGACACTGAACGGTATTTCCTATGTTTTTAAGATATATTTTATCTTTATGTCAGGCAGGAAAATGTGAGGAGTGTTATTTTAGTTCCTTGCTTTACCCTTCCTTTCTTACAAGACTAAAAGAAAATCACTAACTCCTATAGGTATTTGTATTTCAACGTTAAAGGACAGAGTGAAACAAGGTGACCCGTTAGTGTGACATTTAAAAGTACATGCTCAGTTTAGGATTCTTAATTTGAGCTTGTCATCATAATTGGTGATCAAATAGAAAAACATCTGTTGTTTTCAAACTTTACTTCCCTCTCCGTTTAGCTCATTTGTCTTTACATCTTTCCATTTCTGACTCCTGACTCCAGGTTTATTCTCCTCAAGCAGATACGTCCTGGCACTCTCCTACCCCCCTGTCTCAGTGCTTTCTGATCTAACTTTTTCCCTCCAACTGTCCCAGTCTTCCCAACTCAGCTTAGCTCTTCACGTGTACCTCCATGGAGGCTCATGGACTTTCCACTGAGGCTCAGTAGCTATTGACTGAAGACTCTGACCAGAAATGTTCTGTGTGGATGAAAATGGATGAAAGCCTCAGTGCAGAAAACACAATGCAATAGGGACAGGCCCAATAGAGTGGTCTCTCCATTGCCACAACATTTTCTAAATTCTCAAAGAACTTGATCCTTATTTTGAGAAAAATTTAATAACCAGATCATTTTAAATTGGCAACAAGAAAACCCTTAACTGTAAAAAGCCTTAATGCAACTCACAGCTGGAAGTCTCAGAATCAATTTTTGTTTTTCAGGTGTGCATATGCTTCCTTAATGATTTCTGCAATGGAAAATATCAGTAAAAGCCACCAAGGCGTTTGTTCAGTGGAAACAGGTTAGTTCAGTTTTCTGCGACCACATGTATGTTTTGCAGATCTTGAATCCAGTATGACCAAGGGATTTGTATTAAATCATGTGTTGACAGCCTCCATCCCTCTGCCTCTTGCATCTTCTGATTGAGAGGGGAGAAAATGGGGTGGGTAGAAATGGGAGGGGAAAGACAGTCTTTCATCGTTTTCCTCAGATGCTGCTGGTTGGTGCTGTCAGGGTATAGACCAGCTGAACCTCCAATCTGATACACAGCTCCAGGACATTTCAGAAGCAGGTTAGAGAGTGGTCAAACGGGGAGTTACCCAACTTGGGAGGGCAGAGTGATGATGGGCATTGTGGCACTCTAAGTCATAGCAACAATGGCCAGGTTGTCTGATTAGAGCTGTTGTAGGATCTCTCTACCAAAACAGCACCAAGGTTTTTAATGAGAACCAACCAAATCTGTAGCTCAGTGTAATCCTTTAAAGTCAGCAGAAAACATCAGCTTCTCTGGATTGGCATCAGGCTTGCAGTGCTAAGTTTATTGAGTGCTGACTGCATCTTTGTCATTTGGCAGCTATTTTCAGCAAAATCAAAAACTGAGCCTGTAGAATAAAACCATGGTGGTCTCCTCAAAAAAGAAATGAGGCATGAATGCTGTGTCTTTCTGAAATGTGGCATACACTTTTGAGATGTTAATGTCTCCCACTGCTATTAATTTATGGTACAAGAAAGTTGTAGTCCTATTTGCAGAAAAATACATAATTTCAATAGAATTTTAAAAAAAATATTAATTTATCTTCATGTGCAGAACACACTCATCAACAGAATCCTCCAAGTGTGTGTGAAGAGACTAACAGCACTGGTTTAGCGGAGGGATAGTACATAATACAGCAGTGATTTGCTTATCATTTTCAGATTTATACACAATTTAAAAGCTTACAGAATTTTCTGATTTCTATGTTGTCATTAGGTACATTTTCAGTGTGCTGTACGTTTTAAGTGCAGCAACATGCCTCAGACTTGAGCTGTTTGATCTCATCTGTTACGTCTTGTTCGAGTATTTTCTTTTTTCTTAATAAATATTTGAATTATTTGTCCATTTTATGTTATCTTATGAATTCTCTTTCTGCCTGGTTCTAGATATTAAGCACTACATTTATGACTGCTGCCAATAGCTTCATTTTATGACTGATGGCGTTGAAGTTAACAGTTTATATATTCTCATTTGCATGCCATATGTAGATATTTCTACTCAGTTCTCCATACGTATCTGATGGTACTTAGAGGGTAAAGAATACATTAAAAATGTGTTAGATGTATTTAGTTATTTCTGTTTATGAAATGTATGCAAACAGTTTGCTGTATTTTCAGATACGTTATTCATTCTTTGTAATTATTCACCAAATATCTTCCTAAAATTCCTTCTATCTCCTGTAAAGTTGTTGAGAGTATTCATTAGTCAAAAGCAATCTGGCTTGACATGATGCATAAACAGTAATATTTCTATTCAGTTAAAAAGCATATTTCATGAAATTTTGCTCTGAAAACTGAAATTTTGCATATTTTCATTAAAAAAAAAAAGCAATACTTGCAATATACAATATGTATTTAACATTCAGATTTTTTGATGTACTTCAGTCGATTTACCTGTTAGTTTTCTAGACTTCTTGCGTTAGGGTTTGGTTTTCTTTTTTTTTTTTTTTTTTTTTATGTAAGCAAAAGGATTTCTGCAGAAAACATCAGTGATGGGGTAGAGCTGATGTGTTAAGTAATTGCACTCTGGCACTACACAGCTGGCAAAAGTTCAGCTGGAAAAGGCAGGCTAGACTCTTTACATCTTGCCAAGGATACTAAGGTTTCTGATCCCTTTCAGATCAGTAACCTGCAGGGTCTTATAGCTTTATTCTTTTTTTTTTCGTCCTAAATATTATGGTTCAGAGTAGTCACTGTTAAAAGGTAATAGTATTAGATCCTTCTTCATCCTTTCAAGCTCCTTTCTCTAATACTTATTAATGTCTTGTTTTCCCATTTAAATCTCACTTTCTTAATGAAAGCCCCTTGGAGGAGCTCCCATTCAAAATAAGATCACAACACGTGGGAATCTCTAATTGGAACAAAAATAGGACAGTGACACCCTGGGAGGTCCCTGGTATTAGCAGAACGAGTCTCAGACGGAGTAAGGGATGATTCAGAAACCTAGTTTATCTTATCATATCCTTGTAGGATATTGTCTAGATGATTTCAAAGTGGCTTGATAGAATCTCCAAGACATGAGGTCACAGTTTGCTGTCTTTCTGCAAGATCAGCAGTAGTCAAACACGCATTGCTGTCCTCAAATGAAGAGAAAGGCAATACGTAAAACCCTCAAAGTCATACCAAGCAATTTAAAGACCTGTTCTGACTTTAAGAGAATCTATAGAAGCGGCCCAAAACAAATAGTTGTCTAATTCCGTTTTCACCTATGGCTCTGAGCACTCATTAATATCTGAATTGGTATCTTTCAGTTTCTGTGTGCTTCTCTGGAGCTGGTTAGCTAAACACTGAAATATGTTGGTGACTTGTGTCCAGGACTACAGATTCTCCTTTACTTTTGTCTTTCTGTAATAGAAATCCCAATGCTACTTTAATTTTTCTAACAAGATTATTGTTGTCATTTTTGTTATTATTATTAAATAAATAAATATAAATAAATTATTTATGTGTTCATCTGTAAGTAATTTCAATAATTATAGCCACTGAATTAACACTTTAAAAATGAAAACAGGAAAAAACAACCTTAGCAAAGTGCAGTTTTGGGGCTGCGCCTAGATAATCACTCATTCTGCCAAGAAAAGATGGAGTATTTTTTTTTCAACACAGTAAAGGCTAAGCCAACAATTATATAAGGTAACTTCATTTTATGGTGAAACAGTGTCTATTTCAAAAGAACAGAACTAGAGTTTACTAGGCATTTAATAGGAGAATAAAGCAAGAGATTCTAGGCAAAATCTTCTCAGAGCTTCAAGATAGGTCTCAGTTGCAGCCTTCCACTATGTCTCTATGTATTTCACACCAGAACTATTAGACCTAAAGAAGAACAAAATCATGTGGCCGGGATGCAGTTTATGATATTGAAGGAGTTTTAATCTAAGTTTAATGTCTTTTTTACATTAGCCTTTCTAATGCACAGCACTTTCAGAGTTTTTTGACATGTTCACATTTTTTCACATTTCTCCCTAAAGCTAACAAATATACAAACAAATATATTGTTAAACATTGTTTGCCCTAAAACATATATAGAAGTTATGCAACAGTGGACCTTTCTGGATCTTTTTTTGTCCAAATAACTTTTCACTTAAGAATGTTATTCCAACAAAACTAATATTTTTCATCAACAACAATAAAATCATTCTGGTGACACTGTGTTTTAAAGCTCAGTGAAATATTTCTCAGTTGCCCAGTATGCCTCCTTTAGTCACTTTCAGAAACACCTTTAATGTTTTTTTTAAAACCATGGTGTTCGGAACTCTTTTTTGACTGAATGCTTAAAAAGAGCATATTGAACTTACAAAATGAAAATGGTTGTTCCATAGAGTATTCTTCTAAGCATTTTGCTCTAGAATATGTTTATTTTAAAATGCACTCTTTTTTTTTTTCCTTTTTTTTTTTTTTTTCCACTTTGGCTACAGAAAAATACCATTTGGGAAGTTTTAACAGGCAAGGAACTAATTTTCTAATGAAGGTTGCATTTTCTGTTAGTTAGCAAATCATAGTCTTAGGTAAATCATCATATAAAAGACGGCTGCTTTCCTGAACACATAGGAACATGCACTTTGGAATTAAAAAAAAAAAAATCCCCAAAAACCAAAAACCATAAAAATTTGGAGCTAAAAGACATTAACTGTTTTCCAAATATTGAAATAGTACACATCTGTTTTGGGAGACAGAAGTTAGAAAAGTTTGGGGCAAACTTCACTCATCTGATTTTGTATACTTATTGCATTCTTCATAAAATTCTTCATGCATAATTCATGTAATTCCAAAATATCAGTACTAAATTTCTGTAAAATATGTATGTATTTCTATGGTAATGAAATCTGATGTTAAAAGATAACAAATCTGGTGCAGCACACATATCATAAAACCACAGCTGAAACATTGCTCTGATTTCTGCAGTTGTATACATATCTCTAAGATCAGCCTTACTAGGCTTATATGGATCCTTATGGGCACACAGAGGTTGGCAGGCAATGATGCACATTTTTATTTTTCTGAGGATTTTCAAAGGTCACCAGCAGAATTTTATGATTAATTATTATTCTGCTGGGGATTAGCCAAACCTGAGAGAAACCAAGATTAGATAATAGGTAGGATATTTGAGCCTTTTGCCCGACAGATTAAATGATTTAGGCATGCAGAGAGAGTTTTACTTGTATACTTGGAATCTAGGAGCTTTTATGTTGTTGTTATTGTCTGAAAGTAGCAAAATTAGATTGTAAGTAGTTCCCACAATTATAAAATAGGTAAAGCTCCAAAAAGTATAGATTCTACAGATGTAGGCTGCCATTACAGTCATTAGAGATGCAGTCAATACCGCCCTGGAGCATAGAGAGAAACTAACTGCATCCTATCGTTCCAGGCACACACCTAATCCAACACCTACTGTGTAGACATCTAATGCTTGGTGAGGTGCGTCCCACTCTGGATGTTGCTTAGTTTACTTTCATTCTGCTTGACTATGGACTGGCATTTGAGTCCGTTTTTCCTCATGTGAATTCACGGCTTTGTTCATTGGTTTTGCAAGGAAGAGTAACTGAGGTTCATGCTCTCCCCAAACATCAACCCAAGGTGTATTTAATTGCATTGTGGCCATCCCTGTGTGTCCCATCAACTCCTTGCAAAGATACAGTCTCCTAGACTATTACTGCCAGACCATAATCTCAGGCAGCCTGAGCTTGGGTTCCTGCAAACCCATGTAGCCCTCTTGCCTAAACTGAGGGATATTGCATGTGGTAACACAAATGGAAAGAGCTGATGGACTTCCTAGGGCTTGAGCTCACTCTTTGGTATAGTCTTACTTTGCTGCACAAGTGAATTCTATAGTGAGTACTGAGACTCATTTACATTGCAACTCATTCTAGTTATTTTAGGATATATAAATTGCTTTCTGGAGTTATCAGCCTTTCTCTGTGGAAGCATGTGTGATGTGAGCTTAGATTAGCTGCCTAAAATTTAGGCAGTGTGTAATGAATGCTAGAGCACATACAGAAGAGAAATTGGAAGCATGGCAACACTGTGTAAAGCTCTGTGGTTTATCTTCAAATTCATATTCTACAGAAATGATAGAGGGTCTATCTTCTAGTTTCTACAGCACACCAGCTAGTGAAATAACGTGTCTTTCAGCTACCTGGTGTGAACGCTGTTGGCACTCCAGGAGATTTCATGAGCTTCTACTACAGCAGTCACCATGTGGTTTTGGTGAGATTAGCACTAAATTATGCACCAGCGTAGCCTCAGTACTAACAGTGCCATGAACTAGCTTCATTTTGCCTGTGCCAGTTGCAATTTACCTTTGGAGAGGGCATCTACCAGTTAGGTTGTGTTCACTGCAGGGCATAGGGCCAGAATAATTTCATTAAAATCACACTTTGTACTACTTCAGTATTATTTACCAAACCAGTAATGATGACATCTAATAGGGACAGTTTTATAACAGAAGGGTTTTTTTATTTGTTTGTTTGCTTTCTGTTGAAATTCCAGGCAAATAAGTAAACTTCAACCTCTTTGAACTTTTTTATGGCATTCCAGAAAGGGACTGCAGAAAGTTGGCACTTCCTTATTAAACTGTTGCATGTGTTTTTGCCAGCAGAGATGTCAAATAAATAAATAAAATGTGCTTACTATTTATTTGTCAAGATGTATGTGACTTTCCTAGCATATCTTTTTGTGGCAAATTGCCTTCAACCATAGGTCCTGTCTTCATGGTTAGATTTCACCAAAATGTGATTTTATCCTTCTATGTGACTTGACTTATATTAAAAGCATGCATATTTTCCATTTTCACTTTTAGTATTTGGCTTTTAGCTATTCTTTCAGAAATGCTTAATTTTTCTTTTCCTTTTTATTTGTTGCTGATTTACACATACATGTGAAAGCCATTCTTGAACTTGTGACTCATGCCCAAAGGCTGCAGCTTCAGCGAATAACAGACACAAATATAATAAGGGGGAAAAAAGCTTATTCCTTACAGTAATATATGTCTGGTCAATAACCCCTAGTTCCCAATCACCATTTATTGATCCCATTTCTGGGAAAGGTTCCATCAAGCTACTCAGATGCTTGGCTTGAGCCACTAGCTAAATCTTCAGCAGTGCTGATGAACTCCTCTTTGGACACATTGAAGTCAAAGCCCTGACAGATTAATTCCAGAGTTCCCTACTGTTCCTAACCTCTGGTTAACAATGTATAAAACAATCAGCATCAGCAGGAATCTATAGCTGCTCATATTACTATGCTCTGCTTAGATGATAATACAACAATAAAAAGCTGCTTGAAGTTCTTACTTCTAACACAAGGGCAAGCTCATCACAAGTTTGCTACCATAGCCCAGAAGCAGAGAAAGCTACTAATAACACAGGTGTTCCATAAGGCTTTTCCCATATGCAAAATAATACTTCCTCACTATTTTTTTTCTTTCCTCTCTTTCCGTTAGAAGTCTTTGTTTTCTCTGAAGTCATATCAGATCCAAGTGATCTTTGCTTCTTCAACTCACAAGGCTGTTTGTGTGTAGACAGTTCTAAAGGTATTTTATGCCAGGAAGATTGTCTCAGCAACTAGAAAGCATATCAAGACATTTCTCTCTTCCTCCATAGACATCTTGAACATTTCCTTTGTAGCTCAATATGGGAGGAGTAGGGACAATCAGAATATGATGCACGCATGTCTACATGCAGAAGGGGAAGAGAAGTTCTACATATTTCTGGTTTTCTGCTGCTGTGCCCTCAGAAACCGGCACTTATTATGTCTGCAGAGACAGAAACTGAAAATCCTGCCATCCATCACGTCTCTAAATAAACTAGATGCATATTTTAAACCATTCACATTCTTTCTATTAAAATCTCTATTGTACTAAGTTATGAATAAATTTTGTAAGCAGATCTGTTACCATGAGACTGCACACAGAGAAGTCTTTTGTGCCTGAGTTCATGATCAGTTTGTATGAACTTAAGTTATTAAAAGTGTGGCGAACATTTTTCTTTATGCCTGAATTATTGATGGCAAAATTAATCATTTTTTCCCTTTCTCAAGTAAAGTTTATTTCGTTTCAGAAAGTATTTAGAGGAGTCTTTGTTTGAATAGTGAAAGTAATCCCCTTAGAGAATTTGCAATCCACGAAGATTTAGTGAGACTTTGTTTCCTTTTCAGCATCTTGCTTTTTCATGCTAGCCTGGATACTTACAATGTCCTGCCCCATTTCTCTAAAAATAAGGGATTTCCATCTATTCTGAGTGTATTTGGAGTGTAGCTGATAATACGCCTTCAACGCATGCAAGCTTCAAAGACTGTAAGACCTATCACATCATTAAAATGCAATAGAACATCAAAAATTGAATAACCTGTCAGTAATGTGCAACATGAATGCAAACCATTTATTCTGCAGCTGCAAAACAAAATGCTTTTAGTAGCTTCAAATAATCTTTTAATTTCTGATGTTTATTTTCCACAGTAAAATCTAGTAGAAAATATCCAAAGCATAGGGTCATTTTGGAGACCTGATTATGATCCAAGTCAGCTGCATCAGAAATCAACAGAAATATAATGAATTTTAAAATACAGACTTTTTTTTTTTCTTTTTAATTTAAAAAGTTAACACAGACAGGATCCTTCAATGTCTCACACATCACGAAACAGTTCCATTCATTGTGTTCACCCCGTGGTGAACAGTCAGGCTTCTCCTTGCTAGTTCTCTGTGAAGCAATGATTGTTTCCATAAATATGGTTGAGTTTCAGCTGGATAAACCTTATAGAATAGCTATGGCTAATAATCAATAAGTCTTGTAATTTACCTGAGATTATTTTCAATGGTTATTCACAAATAATTTGCTAAATTGTCTTCAAACATAAAGTATAGACATTACCTGGTCTAGGTGGGGGTGTCCCTGTGACTCCAGGGGGGTCGGACTAGATGACCTTTGAAGGTCCCTTATGATTCTATTCTATGAGTCTTTTCTAATATTTACTCATTCACATTATTCACAAGGTGTTATTTTTTCATCTTTCAGAAGAAGATCTAAAAATTCTGTATCAAATACTGTAAGAAAGACACATTAATTCATTTAGTAACTGTAGAACTCAGTGTGTATGAGTGCTATGTGTATGTAGACGGGTGGGTGCTTACACCCATGTCTATGATAGTAATAGTTTGGTAAGAGTTTGTTTTCTTTTTGGAACAGATATATCTCATATAGAATATTATGCCATAGCACGGTACTAAACCTCCCAAAATGACTGTGGGAAACTGTAAGAAAACTGGAAATCAAACAGCACTGAACTATTTTATAGTATTTTGTACCTTGTTCCATCTTCTTTTGTGTAAGACAGCAAAGCATTTGGCAAGCCAGCCTGGAAACAAAGTTTAAAAATAACTAGACTTTCTTCCTCAGTGAAGACAGAAAAAATAGGCAGACTTGACTACCTGAATGACCTATCTATCAGAGTCTGAATTTAAATTTTTTGATTAATGTTTTTTCTGTATGGAAGTAATGCTTGTATGATCAGTATATGGATGTATCTCTGCATAGTTCCTTTTTCTTTATTATTATTTATTCTTTGAATTTATTGGTCTATTTCAGTCACATTAAACCAATTCTTTAGGCATTAAGAACATTTCTGGATTAAATTTCTGTCTGCACAGAAAGAACAGACTGTATCTAAACCACACTACTGGCTCTTAAAAAAAGAGGGTCATCAGTATGCTTTAAAATGAGGAGAAGAAAAATGGCAGATGCAGAAAAGCACATGGTTTGGAAAGCTCATGATTGGCAGACAAGGCTGTTGCACCAGTATAAAATAAACAGGAAAGGAAGAGCAGGCCATGATCATGTTAGATTAACTATCTGTTACAGAGCACTTAGGATCAAACCAAATGAAAAAACTAGCCACCTCAGTAGTCAACACGAATCTGTATTGATTGAAATTCCAGGACTAACTAGGAAAACTACAGATTAAGTTCATATTTGTCAGCTGCACATACACAATGGCAACAATGGCTGCAATACAGAAATTGAAAGCACTGAAACAAGAAAACACTATAGTAACCTATGTGGACTTGGAAAATACTCTGTGTGGCTGCCATATGAAGAAAAAACTCCTAGGCGTTATCAGTGACTGTTTTGTATAGTACCTGGCCTGCATCCCATTTGAGAAGATGCAAACATTTAACTGTTTTTTTTTCCTACAGCAGAAAAGGTTGCCATTACATTGATTCAACAGCAACTATTAAATTGATTCAACAATCCCACAGGCTCCTAAAGGACAAAAAAAATTAATGAACTTGTGTTTAACAGTAAGAAGGTCACTGACATAAAAATAAGAAAACTTTCTAAAAAGAGGTTAAAAAAAGCAGCTGAGAGAATTAAATCTTTGCAAGATATACTAACACAATTAAGCATATCATACTTGAACCAGGAGGTCAAAATATACTAACTGATGGAGTCCTGACAAAGAGGGAAGGGAAACCGGCGGGACTAAACAGCAGAGTAAGGGAAGAAGGTTCTTAGAAGTAAAATGTCATTCTTTCAGAAGCTGAAGTCCTGTCAAACTGTAGAAAATAGAAAGGCTCATAAATTTGGGTAGATGAAATATGAAAATAAATAAACAAGGCTAAAAAAAGATTGTAAGGAACAACTAGTAAAAGGAATAAAAACATTGTAATGAATCTTCAAACACTGCAGGAGCCAGAAGTCTGCCAGAGAACTGTTGATGACCAGGAGCTAAATTCATACTAAAACTCATTCTCCTACGTTCTTTATTGCTATTGTTTGTAGCCTCCTTACAATGTGGTTAAACTGATATTTTAGCCAATGTTCTCAACTACAGGAGAAAGATACTGTGATACACTTTTATAATACAAGTGGCAGAGATTTGATTGCACTGAGGAGCAACTGGGTTACCGTTTCTTGACATAAAATGAAGTTATTGGCAATGGGCTGAGATTGAATTACTGATTATTTTTTGCTGAATCATAACATTTTTATTTTTTTAATGTATCAAAGCTTCATTCTAATTTTTTGAAAAATTCATCATTCCTCCTACAAGATGTACTCAAAATTAGACTTAAATTCACAATGGTCTTTCTATACTTTATAAACATTGAGAAGGATTATTATAAACTGGCAGAGATAAAGAACATTTGCTCTCTCTACTCAGGGACATGTTTCTTATTCCTGTTTTATGACTTATTCTTCCCTCCCTTTCTCCCTTTCTCCCTTCCTACAAAATAGCAAGATAATTAAAGCAGTATGAATTTATCACTGCTACATTCCTACAAATGGTTTAACTGCTCAACTGACGTTGATTAATAGGGAGCTTGAGGTAAATAATTTTTAAAAAATATGAAACAGACTGCCCTAGAGAAATTAGTATGCTGATGTTTCTGACATAACTACAAAAGAAAGTACTTATGTCTAGTTTAATTTGTTTAAAGAATCTTTGTTTGTGGTCATATATAACTTAAAGTAAACCAATAGGTGTTACCCTCCCCCCTGTGATGTGATCTAGTAAATATGAGGGTCAGTGCTTCGTGGGCAATGCCTGATCCACCCTTGAGTTACTATATTTAGGGCAGATTTCTTGAAAGAATCAGTGTTTGAGATCACGTGAGTCTATAGGGCAGATTGCATATTTGACATCAATGCCGGTGACAGAGGTTCTATTCCTTTGCTTTCTTCTAAAAGCTGATGTTCCATTTTCTTGACTAAAAACCCTTAAATAGCAGACTGATTTGCCTCAGCTTTTTACAACATTGATGAGAAAGCTGCACAGAGAGAGCTGAGAGAGCTATCATGCTGCTGTTTTATGATTTATTGGTGTTCGGCATTCTTCCGTGACCACAGGCTAACTTTTGTTTACATTTTGAGAACTTTGACATAATACCAACACACTTCACTCATTTGTCATATCAATATTCCTTTTCCATTCGCTTTGGTTATAAAGCTGAAATTAAATCAGTATGGACCTCCCATATGTTTTTTCTTTTACATAATTGCCACATTTTTCTTTCTGTATTTTATTCTCACAATGCTTCTCAATATTTCTCATAATCCTCAGTCTTCCTCCTCTTAAGATACTATTCTGGCCTGAACAGAAAGATGAGGAGGTAACTATCCCAAATAACTAAAATTTGACAGTGAAGATACCCTGTGGCATACATGATGGTCCTGTCTCTGGTTTGAGTTCAAGGATGTCAAAGAGGACCTCCTGCACTTCAGATGCTTGTGTCTGTCACTGAGTTATTGACTATTTTAAGAAGGACTTCAAAGTGCTTTCAAGCTAAAAACCTCAGAGATCCCTGGGCTCATTGAAATGTAGACCATGACTATGTTTTCCACTCCTCAAAGCTTTCACTACAAAAGAAAATTGTTTGCCATCTAGTTCAAATTAATAAATCTTGCTTGCAGGGGTTATTGTTGCCACAACAATTTTAGTTTTGTTCCCTTTTCTTTCCACTGGTAAGCATGAGTATCCTGGTCTAGATGCAAGAGGAAAAATTTCAGGAGCAGCTGTGTGAAGTCCGTTCCAGCAACAGCTGGCCCAAGAAAGGAATAGACGCCTAAGAATGGCTGTCTCACTAATTTGACTCCAAGTATACTCCCTTGGTATATTTTAATGTTAAAGTTTCATTTAGAAAAGCCAAATAAGATGCTCGATCCAGCTTTAACAGAAATTAATGAATTTAAAGCAGTCACTAGTGAAGCATTAGGCCACTTAGAAGTAAGGTGAAGTCATGAAAGCCAGAACTATCATCTGTTTCTGGCAGGCAACACATTTACCCTTTTGGTTTCCATTCTCACTATCAAGGCGTTAAGCAAGTCAAGTTTTGTTTTGTAGTATTAAAAGAAAATAACTTGTGAGAACGATTTAACTTTTCTGATTTCATGAGGGGCAAGGATCTTCCTGGGTTTTCTGGGAATCCCAAAAGAGTAGAAGGTTCTAGTAATAACAGCTGGGTAGAAAGTAGGAGAGAAAAATTGCACTATCCATGGTGTAAATACAGCTTAATATAACTATTTTGGGATGTAGTGTTAATATCTCATGGCAAGGGCACTGAAAATTCTTTGTTTAAATGTTTACACAGAGATAATCAGTATGTTCTATGGTATATAGATTGTCTCATTTTTTATTCTTTTCTAAGGTGCGTATGAATTATTCGCAATGGTCTTCATGCAACACCTGTCCCATCAGATGTAAAGCTTACAGTTTCCTGATGACCTTCCAACACCAACTGACCAAGACAGTGTGAATTGATTCTCTGATGGCTATTCAAACAGCAACTGGGGAAAAAAAAAAACAGGAAAAAAACCCCAACAACATGCAAGCATAATCAGTTTTCATGGTCTGTGTTCAGAAATATTTTTACCTCAAAATATTGTTCATGTTGCCAAAACTAGAAACTAATTACTGTAAAAACATTTTAAGATGAGCAGGATTAATGTTTCTTCTTCAGGAAGAATTTCTTCCAGACATAGTACATTTTTTATTTGAATAAACAAAGATTGCACTGATTTAATGACATTGATTTAATATACTTGGAGTGCAGAAGTTGAGAGCAAAATTAGCATTGTACCTAAGCATTATCAAAGCTGCTTTACCGATTGTAAATTGAGCACAGTTATAACACCCTTAACTGTAGTTTTATTACTTTTATTATATCAGGAGTTAGAAGCTTGGGGATAATTTTTATTTTTCTCTATTAACTTCTAAAGTGAAACAGATTCCACTTTCCTCAGAAGACAGACCAATAAAACATAGCCCATGTTCTAAGAAAAGGTGTGTGAAAAACTAATATTGGAGTACAAAGCACTAGTCCATGGTAAGGTTGTAAAATAACCATTATTTGAACCAAAGGATTACCACCAACATTTGCTTTTTCAGAAATAACTGCATCCTATCAGATAGCATTGATAAACAAAAATGTGATTGAGAAGATAATCATTGTACAGTTATTTACTGTGACCTTCACCCTTGAAAAAAGCTTCACATTTCTGAGCTACATTTGGTTTTTCCAAGTCTTGGTCTAGGTACAGAGTCCACCGCTGCCTTGACTCCAGCTCTCCACGAGACTTAAGTGCAATTAAGAGCTTATACTTAATGCCTTAGATTTCATAGGAAGGAAACCTGTGAGAGTGATCCAACCTAGGAGCCACAGGGCACTCCAAGTAGCTTCCAGTGACCTGTAGCACACTGCAATATGTACATTTCAAGACAAAATTGAGAGCCCAGTGCCACTGGTAAAAGGAGCTGAAAGCTCAGTAAGAATCTTTGTGGAGTTACCATTTAATCATTGTATTTCTAACTCCTAACTCCACCCTGAGTCATGAACCAACTCACTATGATGGGTGGGAGAAATATATTTAAGGTGTTACCATCCAAAATTCCTTTGCATTTATGCCAAGTGAGTAGCACAGAGCACAATACCTGAACCGTTCCATTCCCGACACAGTTATGCAGACAAAATCAGCAGTCTAATCCACCACATAAAGAAAAAATGTTGAGTCTATAACCCACTGCCATGTGGGTTCAGAACCTTTCTTTTTAAGTTAGTTCCTCAGAGTTTCTGCAAATTGTTATAGTACATTGTCAAATTAATTACAATGTAGTCTGGCTGAAGAGAATCCTGAGATTTCTTTTCCTTCCCACCATCACTTCTTGCAATAATTTCATCATGTACACCTCATGAATTATTTCATAACACAGATTTCCCTCCAGCGCTGGCCCACTTTGTCATAATATCTGTTTTGAGAAATTGCTGCTGCTTTCCTATAATTACTACAGTGACTTTTTTCCCCTTCTCCAAAAATTCTTTGGCTCAGTTGCAAGGTTCTTATTCCAGAAGAGAGGTATGCGTAATTTAGAAGAGAAATGGTGTTAAAGAACAATCCCAGGTTCATTTCAATCATGACATAAAAAAGTCAGTTAAGAAAACAGAATTTTGCACATATTTTTTTGGATGTAAATGGCACTGAGAGAGTGAAGAGTCAAATCTGAAGTCTTCATTCTAGGTACTTAGAGCCTGTTCTATCAACCAAACATTATTATTCAATTTTCTATCAAAAGAACACTGGAAATAGAAAAAGACCCACTTTTTGCCTTTTTTTTTTATTATCTTGCATCTTCACCATGTGGAAAGGTGAAGTAATTTAATACAGATACTTCTTATCAGCTTACTGGAGAACTGGTTTCTGTCAAGGCCATATATTTTTTGCTTTTGGGGAAAGACGTTGGGACTTTCAGGAGACGAGACAGGTTATGGCAGGTACTGTAAGAGATCCAAAAGAGACAGAAACCATATAGCTAATGATGTTTTTATGCCATGAAATTCTTATGTATATCTTCCAGCCCACATTTATTTTCTATGTAATTCCAAATGAATGTTTTTAACATCACTTTCTGGCATGGTGGGGGGAGTAAATCTGTCAATATAAAATGAGCACAAATGAAACCAATTTTCCTGTAGAGGACGTACTGTTTATACTTCCAGTGGACATTATATCCCTTCATCTTAAAAGGCACTGTTATTTTTTCCACATCTTTTTATTTTAGTAAAAATCAGAAAAAAATCTGGTTTTCTGTCTGCTGATGTGGTCTAAATATAGCACTACTAAAGGCTCCTCCCAATGATTTTTAATATCAAAAACTTTTTCTTCTTTGCCTGTGTCGTGGTTTAACCCCAGTGGACAACTAGGCACCACTCAGCCGCTCTCTCACTTCCCCCAAGAGGGATAGGGGAGAAAATCCAAAGGGCAAAAGTTAGAAAACTCATGAACTGAGATAAAGACAGTTTAGAAGGTAAAGGAAAAGCTGTATGTGCAAGCAAAGCAAAGTAATGAATTCATTCATGGGTCCCCATTGGCAGGCAGAAGCTCAGTGATTTACAGGAGAGCAGGGCTCCATCCTGAGGCCAAGGCTGGATGGGACTTTGAGCAACCTGGTCTAGCGGGAGGTGTCCCTGCCCATGGAATGGGGGTTGGAACTCGATGACCTTTAAGGTCCCTTCCAACTCAAACCATTCTATAATTTTATGATTCTATGAGTAAAAGATACTTGGGAAAAAAATGTCATAACTCCAAACATTCATCCCTTCTTCCTTCTTCCACCAGCTTTTATTGCTCAGCACAACATCGCATGCTATGGAATACCCTTTTAGTCAGTTGGGGTCACCTGTCCCAGTTGTGGCCCCTCCCAACTCCTCGTGCATCCTCAGCCTACTCGCTGGTGGGGTGGTGTGAGAAGAAGAAAAGGCCCTGACACTGTGTAAGCACTGTTCAGCAATAGCTAAAATGTTCCTGTGTTATCAATACTGTTTTGGTCACAAATCTAAAACACAGCACCATATGAGCTACTGTAAAGAAAATTAACTCTATGCCAGCCAAACCCAGTACAGCTTGTTAAGACCTTCAGGTTCATTTTTTCCAATGCTCCCTGTTTGGCACAATACTGTTTAGTGAAACGCTTCCTCCTAAAACAATGAAAATCCCAACCCAACAGTTCCTGACCTTTAGTATCAGCTCTTTTGTCTAAGAAAAGAAGATTGAACCCAAATGAAAGGACGTGGGAGAGTTAAGAACATTATTCACACTATATCAGAAATAATAGAGACTTGTGTTCTACAGTGAGAGATTTATCATATAGGTATATTCATATATGGAAGTGAGACATAGTCTTATATAAAAGAGAGATATAGACATTTATGGAAGAAGGAATAACAATCTATATTGTGCTAAAACATATCCTTTGACCAAGTATCTCCAACAATGACTCACTGTTAGGATGCAAAATCACTTCAGCATTCATACATCTGTTATATGTCTACTAATAGGAAAAGAACCCAAAAGTTTTAAATCTTTCATTTCCACATTTCTCTTCTGTCTTTCTGTGAAAGCAGCCAATACTTCCTTTTTTTTCCCTTTTTTTCCCTTTCTTTTTTTTTCCTTTCTTTTTTTTTCTTTCTTTTTTTTTTTTTTTACCTTTTTTTTTCTTTCCTTTCTTCTTTTTTTTCTCTTTTTTATACCTACTGAAAAGTTGATTTAGGTCCAGTTTAAATTAGGGGTGGCAGAGTAGCTTGCACAGTCAGCAGTTCCAACAGCCAGCCTGCCTGGTGAGTTTTTGCTGAGCTGAATTATTCTAGTTTGAAAAATAAATCGTTCATTGTCATAGCATTCTTTGTCAACACATGTGATTGCTCTATTTGTCAGCTGTGAGATCTCTTTTTACTGTGTGTTACAAGGTGCCTTTGATGGTGTCTTCTATACAAATATAAGAATTAAAATAAATTTCTTTTTCAGGTAATTTTAATGACATAAAAACTTTTGAAGGTAAAGTATTAAAAGTAATTCTGTTTTATACCTCTGGGCTTGCAAATTACCCTAAGACACTATTAAAAGTATTACATGAGAGTTCAAAAGATGGCAAAAGAGGCAGAAAAATACTGGTTTGAGTTTGAAGAAAAACTAAATCAGAGGCTTTAAAGGGGTAAAACTTCATTGGCTTAATACAGAGGTAATATATTAAGTTCTCCCATACGAGAACAATCTGCCTCAGGAGTAAAGACAAGCTGCTGCCTCACCTACAACCGTATCTTCCCCAAACCAAAGAGAACCTTGGCATCTTGCTAAACATGGAAGCACCAGGAAAATGCAACCAGATCTGTGCTAGACCTGTGATTTCATTCAGTGGATTTAGTTTTCACTTGCCTCACATATTTCAATATTGTAGTCAACCACTCTTTTCTGTAATTATAGATTTTATGGTTTGTATTTACAGGCTTATGAAGAGAAGTGATAAAAGACCTTAAAGCTGATTGCACACCATGCAGAGACCGAAAGTGTTCCTCAACGATTATATTGACTGACTTTATGACCCCTTTGTGCTGCCAAAACCTAATAAAAAAGTGCATAATGTGAAGTGGAATACATCATTGCACAGGTGTAAATGACTACACAAGATGCAAGGAAAGCAGAATCAAGCCAGTTGTACCTAATAAACACTTTCATCCCAGGAACTGTTGCAGACTCTCATGTAAATACTTAACATGTGGTTCTGCTCTAAAAAGTGACTATAAAATGCATTGTGGGTTTTTATTGTATTTCAGTGATACCATATTAAGTTTGCTCAGCTTATATGTAAAAAACATTTTTTCTAATAGACATGTTAGCAAACTCCATGTAAACATTCAAACTTAATTTTCTTTTCTTCTAATGTACTGCAAGACTAAAGATTACCCAGACTTAGCTTTACCCCACTGGTGCCTTTACCAATGTACAGATTTTGCTTCTTATGGCACTGAAACATTTTTCAGCTTCTGAACATGGAGTTAAAAGTTTTCAAAAAATGCATCTGAAAAATTGTATACAGCGGCTGCGTATTGAAATTCCGATGAACCAAGTATTGATTATAAAATCAAGCCTAAGCTCTTGTTCGTGCTGAATTTTTCAGCTTTTGTTCTCTTCAGAGTTTTGCCTAAATCTGCAGAAATAAAAGCCAAGCACTTTTATTGTTCATTTAAGATGTTATTTCTCATGCAAAATGGCCTTTTCCACTTTTAATAGTAACATGGGTGAAATAAAACCTAGTTTAATAGTTAAAAACTTATAATGGAGGCCACTTAAGCTCAATCATCCCCCCGAGGTGCAAGTCTCCTATTGTTTAAAATATTAGTAAATTGGGCTATAGGATACTGTCTGAGTTTGGAGACAGGATGAATAAAACATGTTCATGGGAATTATGTTGTGGCATGGAGTGCTAGGGAGGCAGACTAGGTAATCTCACAGGTCATTTCCTGCTTATGCTCTGCTTTGGCATTCTCTGCAATATTGGAAATTTGATTAATTTCTTCATAGAGGGGTCATCACAGCCTGGGAACTGCAAAGAGCAGAGTGTAATGGCTTAATACACGCATTCATTTGGGTTCTCCTTGATTTTGTGCTATAAAGTGCAATTCACTCCATTAATCATCTGTAATTCTTAGAGTAACAATCTAGTGCGGGTAAATTCCAGACAACCAAGAAATTGCAGAGCTGTCATTACATAATCTCTGTATAGGTGGCAGAGGGGACTGTCAGTCTCAGACATGAACAAGGCTTTTATAACCCCTAGCAAGTGTTATAATAAAATTTCTATTATTTATTTTTACTTTTGGGGAAAGATACTGTTGCAATTTTTTGATGTTATATTAGGTACATGCCAGGGCCCTGTGGGGGGCTAGTGAGTGCTCCCCATGGTGGGTGATGGCACGGCCTGGCAGCCACAGCCTATGCCCCCCCCAGCCAGGCACAGGGCAGCCGGGGGCATTGGGCACCTCCCTGGGAATGGGCAGAGGCCAGGACATGGGTCCACAAGTGGGCCCAGCTCAGGGGTTCTATGGCAGGGCAAGGGCAGGGCAGGGCAGGGCTGTGGGGAACTGGAGACCGGCCCTGTTGCAACATCGCTGGGGCAGGGGCTGATGGCCCTGGGGGGCTGACATGGGGTCCTGGGCAGGGTGGGGGGAACCCCAAGCGGCTGGGCAGAGAGAGGCAGGGCTGGTGGTGCCCGTGTGGGCATTGCGATGTGCCCCACAGATTATAACAATGAATTAATGTTAAAGATTTTTATGGAGAAATATGTCATGCCTGTAAACTTCACTCAGGGCCTGGCAGCATAGAAGCAGGAGGCCATCCTTCCCACATGTTCTTTAAAGAGATACATCCATCGCCATACATTATGTGTTGTCCACATAGGAGTGGTCTGGCTACGGGTGCAAGAGTGCTGCAGTCCTGTTTTCAAGTATCGATACTTGAGAGTGTGAGAGACATGTCATCCCACCTTAGCACTGCAAAGCCTGAAGAAGGGCTGAGTAACCAAAGAAACAGAACATTGGGTGCCTGAATATCGTAAAGATCAGCAGGCCCTGTGGTCTATATGCGCTTTAAGGGTTCGTTAGAAGCTGAGCAGGAATTTTCAGGACTGAAATTTTTTATTTCAGTGCTGGTTTTAAGCACCTCTGTCTAGCACTGCATGCATACTAGGGAACTATAGACATTGTCTTAACAATGGCACAGAAGTAGTTCTATTGTATTTTCTCCAGTTTTTTCCATCATCAAATGGCAGACGAGTGTACTGCCCACTTCCACAGTACTGAACTGAAAGATGAAGATTGTTATTTTAGGCTCTCAGCAATGAACCATGAAAAGTAAAATGATTTGGAGAGCTATCCAAGGCATATAGCCTGGAAATGACTAACATCTATCAAAACATATGAGCAAAATACAAACCTGTTGTATGAGAATTGGGTCTATGAGACTTAGCTGTTTCTAACTGAACCTGCACACTGTATTCTTATATTCTTATTTCTTACATAAAAAGGGTTCCATTTATTAACACTAGTGAACTCTATAACCACACACGTTTTTTTTACTAGCAAGTTAGGATGTTATTAGGTCCTGCTAATATCTCAGGGTTGGCATAACCCACTCCTCTACCTTTTTAATGTTTGTTTTAATATAAATATAGCTTACAGTGAGTTAATAAGCAACAAGCATTATTCTGGTTTGTGTGAGTTATGTGCTGTGGGAAGTGACTCCTCTGGTCTGCCCTTCTAGCTGTTTTATAGTGTCTTAGAGTTTATGCGGAAAAAGCTTGCTTAGAAGGTAATAGCATAGCAAAGAAATATTACTTCCATTTTGGCCAATGTCCACAAGCTTTTATTTCCCTGTTTTAACACAAATGAATGATTTATTCATTTAAGGCATTATTGTATGTGTAAGAGAAATCAGAGCATAAGTCTGTAATTCAGTTACGTATTACTCCTACACACACCAGTTCACCAGGCTCTGAAGATACCTGGGGAATTCTGAGATTTTTGCTGTCCTTTGTAAGTCTTCTCCTCCACTCTGAGATGCCCATTGCAGAGTGCAAGGACTAACTGAGAATGTCCAGGCAGTGTGATTCTTGAACAAGTTTATATTCTCATGGAGCAAGATGGTAACCTTAAATGTCCCTGGTTTCTGACACACACACCCCTTTTTATGAAGTTAAAACACGATTTGTTTTTATAAATTCTAATCTTAAATTGTTCTGTGTCTTGAGAGGTAGGCTAATCCTAGTTGCTTTAAGCAGATAGTATAAGAAAACGGTAAATTGAAGTTCTGTTTCTGGCATAGAGCACTATAGGAACAGCATTTAGCCTGTTCGTTTAGTTTTTTCACCACCTGTCACGCTTCATTGTATTTAATGATCACAATATTAGCTTTTGTTTATCTATGGTCTCTTTCTCTTTGGTGGGGGGCGGGGAAGAGGGTGTTTTCTATTTTTTTTTTAAGGTGGCATAAATTTTGAAACTTTCAATTACATGTTGCTGTGGAGATCAAAATATAAACCAAATCAGAGAGTATCACTCTGGACTTAGCTTGGTTTCTGTATTCTGCTCTAAGCCTCTCCTACTGATGGGATCATTAGCTGGACCTTTGGTGTGACCCGGTATGACAGTTCTTACAGATGGTGTTTATTTTTGTCTTGATTTGTTTGATGAGGGGTAAGGAAACAGAATAGATGTTACTAGTAATGGTTATCTTCCTGTTAACAACCTTAACTACTGCTTCCTAAACTGTTTTCTAATGTCAAATGATCTTTAAATTGTAGTTAGAGATACAAAAAGTCATAGCCTTGCTACTCATTTACATCTTTTTGTATCTGGCTCAAAATAAAACACATTTAATTTTAGAATTATTTGTATTATCAAATGAAATAATTACAGAAGGCAAGCTCATCTGGTGACTTTTTACATTACTCAGAAATAAAATGCTTTAGTGTGCAGCAGTGCTGGCAACTGTATTGTGCTTTTAAGCAGTGCAGAGGAGATAGCTTTTGTTCTCTCTAGTGAGGAACTAGAACTTTTAAGTATCAGACATCGTCTGCAGAAAATAGTGGCAATTACACAAAATCTTAACAACATGATAGTCCCTCTGCAAAGATAGGCTGCTAACTCAGGAAGTTTGTCTTCCGGATTTTTCTGAAAGACCAGTTAAAAGCTATCATCATAAAGTGCTTTTTGGGCTGGATCCTTCAGATGCTTAGTGCCTCCAAACCCAGAGAAGAAGATACTCTCTGCCTCAGAAAGCCTTTTGGTTGGGAGAAAGGTTGGAAAGGGAAGCAGAGAACAGCTGTTTATGCAGCAGCAGGCTTTGAGCCAGAACAAAATAAGTCTTTGCAAGGAGGTGCTGGGTTTTTTCCCCAGTTATTGTCATGCCATTTCCTTCTGCTTTCATGGCTCTACATAAAAGGGAAGGAGAAGCTGGTCCCCACGGTTATAATTACTGGCCCACTGCTGAGAGATGATTAGAGGGCAAATCAAGCTGACTCTGCAACTGGGCAAGGGGAATGTAGAAAACTGGTGGCTGTGTGCATTGGCCTTACTGCAGTAGTTTATATTTCCTCACCTGTCCTTCAGCCTTTGGTTGTTTTTTAAGCACATGTGGCTTCAGAACAGGGAATGACAGGGAAAAGTGTAAAAAGAAATTAGTAGACACGTGGTGGGATATCACCCTAAACAGTGTTATTTAATCTCTATTTTTATGCAGATCCCTGTGAGAGTACTTGTTAAATTATGGTTTTAATTTTTAAAAGTCACATACTTTATGTCAATGCCATTGGCATGAACTAAGTGGAGTAAACCTTTTATTCTTTTCTAACTGAAACGTCTGCATTTTTTCCAAGAAAGTTTGAAATGTCGTGTGTTTCATTTAGAATCATAGAATCATTTAAGTTGGAAAAAATCATCGAGTCCAACTGTTAACCTAACACTGCCAACACCACCACTAAACCTGTCCCTAAGTGCCATGCCTACCTGTCATTTAAATACCTCCAGGAACGATGCCTCCACCACCTCCCTGGGCAGCCTGTTCCAATGCTTGATAACCCTCTCAGAGAAGAATTTTTTCCTAATATCCAATCTAAAGCTCCCCAGGCTTAACTTGAGGCCATTTCCTCTTGTCTTATCGCTTGTTACTTGGCAAAAGAGACCAACACCCACCATGCTACAACCTCCTTTCAGGTAGTCATAGAAAGTGAGAAGGTCTGCCTTCAGCCTCCTTTTCTCCAGGCTAAAAAACCTCATTTTCCTCAGCTGCTCCTTGTTGTTCATTAGTATGTAATATAACTTGCAAAGAATGGTAATAGGTACTTATTTTCCACAAATAATTTTAATTTTTTTTTATGTAATACAAATATCCAAAACATAACAGAACCACCTGATAAATAGAATTATCATCTAAATACTTTAGATAAGATCAGGACCTCTTGTTTCTGCTGTTCACAGACAGGAATAATTTCACTACTAGGTGCATCTACAGTCTAAATATGCAAAAGTGTAGACAGGATAAAAGGATAAAGAAAAGAAAAAACAGAACTGAAATAAACTAAGTGGTTTTCCCAAGGTGAAGTCACTAACAGAGCAGAAGGTGAACCCAGAATTCTATCTCTGAGGTTAGGACTTCTCTTCACTACCCTGCTATGCCTAACTGTGCCTTTCAGTTGCGTATGGTATCCAAATACATGATTTATTACCTAGAGAATAATATTTTCTGAATAGAGCAGCTATATTTTCATTACTTTTGCTTCTATTTTCTTTTACAGAAGTCGCTGTCTGAGCACAGCATGTAATATGAAAAATTTCCTCACAGCATAACTTGTAAGAATTTAATCTTTTGGATTCTGAAAAAAAGCGTTACCCGTGTCAGCCAGCTACTGACTAGAACTGTACAGTCAGTTTACATGGTCTTCTAGAGGGGTGCAGCACTAGGTTGTAGACATGTATATTTCAGAGCTTTATTCAGTTGCCTACAGATAGATATCTAGTGCTATTTAACATTCTTTACAGCATCTGCAATATCCACATAGGTGCAGGCAACCAGGTACCTACTCATAAAATGGATGTCTGATCCTTCACAGTCAATAGTGACCTCATAAATAGAAAAGAGCCTCAAGATCTATTCAACACACCAGAGTTTGAACACACATTCAGTCAGCTGAGTAGCTGTTAACACAGTCTGTTAATTAAGGGCAGCATTCAGTTATTTAAATATAGGTGCCTGATGCCTTTTCAGAAACATCAGACTTCTGACACATTTGCTCAGGACTAGGAGTTCTGACAATGGGCAATTCCTGCTGATCTCGAGAAACAGGTTGAGATCAGGTGGGACATCCAAGGACATCTCAAATGGCACCAGAAACCTGTGAAAGGGAAACTGAACTAAGCTCTAGATCTCCATTGACTATAGTAAAGATTAGATACCTAGATGATACACAGAGCCTGACAATTAGACATCCCAGTCTTGCACCTCTAAAGCTTACTCCCTGTGTTCTGCCTGTTGTCAAAATTACCTTTGCCTCTTACCATGTCCTTTAACTGCTGATCTTGCTCTCTGCTACTTACTAAGAAACAGGGACGATCTTATTCAGAATAAACTGCTATATATATCACAATTTTGAATTTTGTGTAGAGCAGCATGGCAAAGTGTTTGCCACCCCTTGGAAGACATGAGAGACAAAGCATTTACAAAACTCTCCTGGATACTCCTAGAAACAGCTCCCCTTTGCACAAACGTGCATTTTTTTACAGCCAGGAATTGTCCGTAACCCTCCCTTTTAAAAGGGAATTTTTCCTAAGACGGTATGTCTTAAAAACCTTTTCCCAAATTAATGCGGTAGAATAAATAAGCTCCTAAACAAACAATATTTTTAGCGGCAGGAATGAAGTGATTCAAAACACAGAAAAAGATGCTGACAGATTGAATGGCATGAATGAAAGTGAAACGACCCAGTACAGTGTGTTCTTCTTCAATATATTAGCAGCTGTGCCATTTTTTGCAAACAGGAGTTAAAGTTGAGAGGTGCCATAGCTGTTGAGCTGGTAAGAATTTCTGCCTCCTGCTGCTCTTCCTCTTCTTTTCCTAGTTTTTGCCAATCTCCTCTGTGTGCTGGGGAACCGTTCCGCTCCTTTGGCTGCCACTATCCTTCTCTCCATGCTCCTGACTCACCGTGCTAATAAAGTCTCTGTGGTGAATTAACCTTTGCAACATCTTTTACTGTCTGAAACTGATTTAGATCCTCACCCTGACTCATCAACATATGGTGCTCAGCCACCTTCCAATAGGTCTCACAGCACTGGTTTCTGGTACTCACATTATATCCTCTGTGTTTGTTGCCTTTTATTAATTTTTGCTTCTTGATTGATAAAAACAATGTTCTACCCGCGTTGCATTCTTTCTTTTTTCCAGAATTCAGTCCAATTTAAATTTTACAGTCAGTAATTTTCTTTTCTTGTTACTGCCTCCTTTCAATCATATAGAGCTGCAGGAGCAAAGTGTATATATGAAAACTATTTTTCCTTGGTGTTGGACATCAGTTTTCATTGTTGCTTATTAAAGAGCTAGCTAGCCCTCATCAAGTGAAACTGAACTCAAGATTTTCTTAATTTCTTCCCCGATACTAAACTTGATGAAACAGGTATGGTGACTCTAGTTCCGACATAGAATTTCTCATAGCAAGGAGTTCCACTCAGACCACAACATGCATTTTAACACCAGTACCTGTTCTCTATCCAATTCTTCTGTTATAATGCAACATTTTTACTCCTAGTCCTTTTAACCACTGGGTGCCACCGAGTCTCAGTTTGTGATGCAAAAAGATACTTTTATATAAACAGAACTACTCAGTAATATGGTAAGTCTGTGACTCCAGCAAAACAACAAAACAGAGCTTCCAACAGGTTATGAGAAAATGCTATCCAGACTTTAACCAACACTAAGATACTTAATCCCTTTGTGCATTTCAAGTGCCTCAAAAGTGTATTTCTTCAAGTTTATCTTTCTCTTAGATCTCCTAGTGTATTGTCCTTGAATCCACCACACAAACATGATACAAGGCCTGCAGTTATAATGAAATCCTGGAAAACAGTGGAAGTGGTGTTGCCCGGAATGACTCCACAATGCTGAAAGTTTTAGATAAGATAAGTGTGCACACCAAGCTTTGAAATGAGAGCTATTGAATTGCTTGGTTTAAATTTCCTATTCATGGGATAGTCTTTGTATGAAAAAAAAGATATAAACCCAGATTCAATAATCTTTCTGATTTCTCACCGATTCCTCTCTTTGTTTCTCTCCTCCCTATTTAGAGAAAAGTTGAAGAGCTAGAGATTTGTGGTGACAGGCTAAATACTGAAAAGGAACTTGTTTACATTATACTTTATTCTCTAACAAATGTGAGTTCAAGTTTATGTCCATAAATTTGAGTCAAGTTTTCTGGACACATTCATCTGAACAGTACTTGGCAAAAAGGCGTTAAACTCATAGAGCAGCATATTGAGCCCTCTGCTTTTTCTTTCCCTTCCCTCCACGAATTTATTGATAGGGATTAGTATGATAAGTGCTGTTTAGCATTAGGCTATTAGTATTCTGATCTAGAATACTGCATGCAGTTGAAGATACACAAGGGCTGTATCATTCAGTGTAGTGGAAGTATCCTGGGATAAGTTCTGCTTTGCTTGCAGATGCGAATCAACTTCATAGAAAATGTTTAAATATTCACTGAGACAAGGAGAATGCTGATTAGTCTCTATGTAAATATCTAAATGCCTCATCTGCATCTGATCTATGCCTTCATTCCTTCCAGCTCCTCTGGTTAGCTGCTGGGACCTGCTGGGACCACTGAATCATAGAATCATAGACTCATAGAATCATCTGGGCCAGAAGGCACCTTCAAAGATCATCTAGTTCGACCCCCCTGCAGTCACAGGGACACCCCCAACTAGACCAGGTTTCCCAGGGCCTTGTCGATCCTCACCTTGAATGTCTCCAGGGAAGGGGCCTCAACTACCTCCCTGGGCAATCTGTTCCAGTGCTCCACCACCCTCA
>JAOXNO010000001.1:137259544-137276331 GCA_028565335.1 Limnodromus scolopaceus
GTCCCAGCACGGACCCTTGAGGGACACCACTTGTCACTTCTCTCCAACTGGACTTAAAGCCATTGAGTACAACCCTCCGGATGCGACCATCTAGCCAATTTCTATATCCTATATGGTAATAAAAGAATCTCCTATATGGTAATAAAAGGCCAGAACAGGATATCTCAGGGTTTTCAGTGTCTCTAACACAGAATGTAGTTCCTGCAACATGGCTCCTGGGACACCAGATGGCTTCAGACATGTTTCTTAGCTTTTCCTAGATTTCTTTCTTCAGAAATTTTAAAATTAGCAATATCCATTCCAATTCAGAAAGTAGAATTGGTTTTTTTAAAAATTACTTTTCTAAGTCAGAACTACAGGAAAACCTTCATTATGGCATTTTTTTTCCCAGCATAAATGCTACTAGGATGCTATTTGAGGAAGAGTTATGTTGTACTGTTAACCTACACAATAGATATTCTATGAATATTTACATTCTTTGAATATTTACATATTTAAATGTAAATCATACGTAATCATACATTTTTACATACGTAAATCGTACAGCAATATCTGTCTGTTCATTCACGCTGGGGAGCCAAAGGTGACATGAAGACCTAGAAAATTCCTTTTCAAAAGAAACATCCAATTCTAGCAGCAGAAACAATATGAAGAGCTGGAGAGAGACTTCTTGCAAAACATAACATTGCAGAGAAGCACTCATTATTTAAAACCCTGACCCGACTTCCAAAAATACTCATTTTAAATAAATGAGATTTAACTAGATTAGCCTAGATTTAACCAGAAAATAAACGCATATGTAGTCAGCCAGGGCAAAGCTTTCAGTTAGAGATCTGTCATGAGAACTTCTCTGGATATAAGTTATTGTTTGATCCTTCTAAAGATATGTTGCCAAACACTCATTATTGCTAAAATGTCAGCAGCATTTGTGCCAAGTGTGGGGGAAGTGAGGAATGTGGCCTTTAGACTATAGTAATTTGTCTTCCTCAAAACATCTGTAAATGAACCAAAATTAATATTTTATTACAAACTGGAAGGTGATGAGACTGTCCAACTTATCTTAGATTCAAAGGGAATTTATAACTATTCATTACACATAATCTTGTGTAATCTGTTCTGAAAGAGAGAGAAAACATTCCATTAAATTAGAAATGCTATTAAATGATCAGAAGAACTTGCTTCATGTTCAGCCATAATTTGCTTGATCTTAACTTCCTCTCTCTCCAAAACAGTAATTAACTAGTGTTTGTATGAAAGAGAAAGGGGAAAAAAAATTAACATTAGAATTAAAGGAAATAATCAGATTTCAGAAAATACTTAGCTGTCTAGACCCTGTTTAATTTGGTAGTTTAGATATGTAAATAAGCTTAAAATTCTCACCTTTCAGGAAAGAAATGGTGCCAATATTCTGAATAAAATAAAATATTCCTTACTGGAAATCTCTACTGATCTCATGCTTCCCTGCATCTGGTCTGCTAGTGGTTAGTAAGAAATTAGAGTATAAAGTCTCACAGCTACAAGCAATTAAACAGTATGCAGTACACGATGGCTTTTTTTCAGAGAGGTTAGCTGATACTTGCAGGATGCAGGTAATACTCTCTCTTCCTGGTTTTAAGATTCGTGGAATGGACTTAGTCACTAGACTGTATATGAGAATAGGGATTTGAGTAAGTAGTAGAAAAATACCACCATTTTAACTTCAGTTCTTCTATTAAACTTGCATTAAATATGTTAATTGCAGTTTAAAGCTGAGTATTTTGGAATTATTTTTCTGTTCTTCATTTTAGTAGTGATACCATGAAGTACCATAAGCAAATGAAATCAATGTGTGTGAAAAGCATCAAAAGAAGTGTGGCCAGAAGGTTGAGGGAGGTGATTCTCCCTGTCTGCTCCTCTCTGGTGAGATCCCACCTGGAGTACTGCGTCCAGCTCTGGAGCCTGCAGCACAGGAAAGACATCAAACTCTTGGAACAAGGTCAGAGGAGGGCCATGAAGATGAACAGAGGGTTGGAGCACCACTCCTATGAGGACAGGCTGATAGAATTAGGGTTGTTCACCCTGGAGAAGAGAAGGCTCGGGGGAGAACTTATAGTGGCCTTCCAGTACCTAAAGGGGGTCTACAGGAAAGATAGGGAAGGGCTCTTTACCAGGGACTGTAGTGATAGGATGAGGGGTAACATTTTTAAACTGAAAGAGGGGAGATTTACATTAGATATTAGGAAGAAATTCTTTACTGTGACGGTACAGAGACACTGGAACTGGCCCAGAGAATTTGTGGATGCCCCATTCCTGGAAGTGTTCAAGGCCAGGCTGGATGGGGCTTTGAGCGACCTGCTCTAGTGGGAGGTGTCCCTGCCCATGGCAGGGGGGTTGGAACTTGATGATCTTTAAGGTCCCTTCCATCCCAATCCATTCTATGATTCTATGAAATACAGTTTATGCTATATCCTACGAGGCATCTTATCACTAGTGAAACAAACTTATTGATAATATAACCACAGATGTACTTCTGATAGATTGCATATGTGCATGTATATGTAAGTTCATAATAATATCGGTATCAAGTGCATTAGATCTCAGAAGGGGGGCAAGCCATCCTGGAGAAGAGGTCAAACTATCCTAGAGGGGAGGCCCTCACCATCGCAGAACTGAAAGGACAGACTGAAATGATCCCAGAAGTGGGCCTGGAGGGGGACCAACAGAGTAACAGATGGAGTGTCACTTCAAAGGTGATCCACGTCACAGAGTCTGGAGTCAGCCAGGTGTCCCTGGTGAGGGTCCAAGATGTCACAGAAAGTTTGTGTGGAGAGTTTGGGAAAGTATGTGCAGCACAGGAAGTTCTCAGAGAGAGAGTCTCCATTTCAGATAAAAACTAAATCATGTTTGTATCATAGAGACATACGAGGGTGTAGGACACCACCACTTTAAGCAGCCTTTAGGTGTTCACATCACCACCTCATTCAGAACAGGAAGGGGAAGTAAGTCTCATCCTGTTGGAGCTTCTCTATTTGATAGCTAAGTCTTGTGTGCGATATCCAAGTTTTATTTTCAGAGTGCGATATGGGAAGCACAGCACTGTTTCACACCTAAGTTTATATTTTTTAACACATTGTTCGCTACAGTCAAACTAATTTTAAAGCCCCCTTTTAGGCTTCAACCTGCCTTGCTGAATATATATTATTGAAAGTATGCATAGTTTATGTTGAGATTTAAAAGACGGTAGCACATTCTCCAATGTGCTGTCACTATAACTTAAAGCAAAGGTTATATGTTGTAGTATAGGTATTGTGCCTCCTATTCTGTCATTATGTGCACAGCTAACTCAGCATCAGTTCGGAAATATTCGTATGTCTGCTCTTCTGCTCTTTGTTCAGCTGGCCACTGAAGGAAGTTTAACACTCCTCTGGGAACTTCCTTCCAGCTCTGTTCCCCATGCAGAGCCTAGGAAGGTCTGTCCCATGTTGCGGTCAAGTTTCTAATATTTCAAAAATCTGCAGGAGACTGAAGATAATAGAGTGGGATTTCCTGTTCCAGTTGCAGTAGAGTCCTTGTTTGAAGCGTAAGTTCTTCTGGATTCTAATATATATATTTTGCTTTTAGATAAAAGGCCAACTAACCAGCCTGAAAAAAACCTCACCCTTATACATTTAATACAAAATTGTGAATGGCATTAAGGGCAAGCACCAGGTTTCAAGCCTGCAATGAGACTTTTACACCTTTAAATATTTTGAATTCCAGAGAAAACATTAATTTAATCTGAATTGAATTTACTTTGCAAAGACGGTACTTCTTGTTCTTTGCTACCTGCTGTTTCATTGTATGTCCACTGGAAAGCTTTCAGTATTCATTTTCATTTTTCATACATGGGTGTCATTTTTTGTTAAGTATGAAATAGACTGTTCCAAGTTTTTGTGAAAAGGTAATTTGTCCCACCAACTAGTTTCCATATCTTTGCATGAAAAATAATTGGTACAAGAGAAGCCAGTATTCTAGCTCACTACATATTTTGGGTTTGACACTTAGTTTTCAAAACCCAGCAGGACTGATTGTGTTTCCCATATTGAAAAAAAAAAAAAAGAAGTGGTTTTTACCTGTTACCAGTAATTTTAGCAGAGAAAAATAAAATGTGAACACAGCAAAATAAAGATGAATTACCACGCAGATGCTGTAGAGGAAGAATGTAAAGTGGTTGGGGTTCTGCCCAATGCTGGCCTCACAGCTGCTGTTCAGCCTACAAGACTGCAGCTGCAGCTGTAATGTCCTCCTCAGTGGGCTCTGATAGCTCTCACTTATTGTCTCTCAGCTTATTAATCTTATATTTTTGTCTGAACCAGTAGCTCAGCTTTGCCAAGAGGGTCCTAACATAACCTTCAGTCTCAAGAAAGAGGTGAGCTTGGGCTCGGATTTGGTTTAGGACAAAATTTTGCTTGAGTCTCTGTCTTCCTTGGCAAGCACTGCAACTGTTTGTGTGATTATAAGATCTTGGTCACTAGCCATGTTTCCAGGAAACAGGTGTGACTCAAAAGAATGGTGGTGTTTAAATTTTGTTGAGGAGGAATGGGAAGAAGGGGATTAGGCACTGCAGTTTACAGTCACACAGACAACCTGCTTCATAAACACAGGAGGACACTGGAGATTCAGACACACCCACTCCAGCACATCTTCAGGATCAACTTGCTTCCCTAATCAGTCTTATGCTTGAAGCTATGTATCCTGTTCTTAGATGCCAGGTGATCCAAACCCTGTATGTATAGAATCATAGAATCATAGAATTGTCTAGGTTGGAAGGGAAGTTTCAGATCATTGAGTCAAACCACCAACCTAACGCTGACAAAACCACCATTAAACCATGTCACTAAGCACCACATCTACCCATCCTTGAACTACCTCCAGGGATGACGATTCCACCGCTCCCCTGATCAGCCTGTTCCAATGCTTGATAACTCGTTCAATGTAAAAAAGTCTCCTAACATGCAATCTAAACCTCTCCTGGCACAACTTGAGGTTATTTCCTCTAGACAGACAGTGTCCAGGTTTGGGAATGGGAATTTATCTGATTGGCGAGTAAGAGCTTAATTTATCTCATTGTAAAGAAGTTGTCAAAAATATGGCAGATGAATCACTCTACAAATGTTCACTTCTAGGTGATTGTCTCAGATATAGTGCTCTTCAATATAGATTCAAACAATGAGAACTAGATAAGATGAAACTCACCTTGCGAGTCCATTTTCCATCCCCTCGACTCTGATAAAAATCAAGGATGATATTGATTTTTATTTTTTTTTAAATTTAACCAAACAGAAGTTCTATTGTTCCAATGAGATACAGTGAACAACTGGCAAAAAGCATGGAATAACTCATCTGATTTTATTCTTTAAACTCAAATTACAACTAATAGCAAGGAGCAGACGTGTAGGAGTCCAGGATATGACCATAGCATTCTGAACATAGTATATTCAGCAATTCTTATAAAGCCATCTGTTATTTGAAATGTAATTACACAGAGGAAAAGTTATACAACTGCAGTAATATGGATTTCTTTGAATATATGTTTTGCTATGTGCAGCCTTAATATATTTTTCTGAAATATCACACAAAGTCCTTTTTGTTCATGAAAGTCCCAAATCGCAGTACACTGCTTAGTCTTTACAAAGACTGTGGGTAGCTCAAGCAAAAGCAAATGAGTATTGAATAAATGTACTCATTAGTTTTAATGTTTAAATGCTTGAAACCTACATCACAGATTTTTTTTCCTTTTTCTATTAAATTGTAGTTATAGGGAAATAACGTTGAATGGTTCCTCTCATATAATCTTGAATTTTAATCATATCTTGTTTGTGATTTATTGTTGATTAAAGCAGCACTGAAAAATTTCTATTCACCAGATCTTTGCTTGGGTCGCAACTGAAAATTAATATGGTCATATTGTTCTGGGCTGTCCACATCTCATTGAACATCCACCTGGGCTTGATTGGTAGTTTGAGGTTATGAGAAAGTTGGGGCTGCCAAGGTGATATGGGCCAAAACACAGGCAGACATGTATCAAGTTTTTGCACAGTGTCTAGTTGCATTTTTCTGGATTTGAGCCAGTACTAATAGCTGTCTGTACTTTCAGAAACACTAGATTCATGCACGGATTCTCAAACCCTATTTGTTTATTTCACAGGGATAATGGCTGAAAGAGAGTTTTCTCAGTTTCATCTCGGTTGGTTCAGAGCAGTTAATGTTTTCATTTTTTGCCTCTTCTTTAGTCATGAATTTCAATTTCTTTCTGTGAGTTTTAGAAATTTAAGATTCATTGTCAATCCAATATTTTGTTGTTGTTGTTGTTGTTAAAAAAAATCCTGTTGCATTTCTCCTTGGCAATTTATGAGCCACCCCGGGAAACCAAGGTCCAAGTGTTTCATTTGAATCAAGCAAAGCAGAGAGCTGATCCCAGGATTCCTGTGTTACAGGCCAGCAATATGTCTGTAACATTGATGTGAGAGAGTTGGAAGAAAATCTCAACATGCTAACTTTTGTTCTTTGACTCATGCACACACCTACAAAGCCACACACACGTATGTGTTTTTCTTCTTGACTGCAATTTCCATCCTGACATGATTATTCTCTCCAGACCCAGCTCTAAAAGGAACTTCTATGTAGTGAAATGCTATTCATTATTAATGCTATTTAGTTATAGTCAAATACCTTGATAAATCTTTGAAACAGAGACAGTTTAATCATTTCAGTCCTGTTATAAATAATTCATACCAATAATATAATAATATTATTTAAATACAAACAGCTGAGCATTTCACAATGAACATTCAGTGTTTTGCTCAGCTTCAAAGCTTTTAAACTAAGCAGAATTATTATTTTTGTTATTATTATAGCTGTGCCAATGGAGCATGCAAAACAGGAACGTTCATACCATCCTGTTTTCACATACTCAAAACTCCCTGAAATACTCACAATGACAACCTGAAGCTTTGATACTAGGTTTCTGTCCTAATATGATTTTGTCGGAAATAGAGGGTTGATGACCTCTCCATATTAATTCCATTTCTTCTCCCCAAACAAATGTGATTAAAAACTAGGCAATTCCACGAAGAGCAGAATTAACGAGGCCTGATTTCCTGTTGATTTCTCCTTTTGTCTCTCAGGATTTGCCTAAAAGAAATATGGGCTGGAGAGCCAACCCTGTCTCTGTTTGTTTTATAAGCGCTCCAAAAAAAAAAGGGAAAAAAACCCAAAAAACCCCACATCATGTCAGGGAAGAAATTGTTTAGTATCTAATTAGGTGCTGACTCCAGTGCATGTTATTGGGCTGTATATGTGCATATATTTTCCTTACATGTAGCACTCATAATGCTGTTCTTTTTGTATATTATCTAGAGCTTAACAGAAAGTTTGCTCATGCTGCAGCTTTTCCATCAGTAAAACCATTCATTCATGCAGTCTCCTCCTTGATCTGAATGTCTGTTTGCATTGAACAAATTGAGGTAGGACACAGCCTGCCAAATTTATATTTATTGCTTCTTCTAAATTTTACTTACTGGAGGAGCAATTAGTGCTCCTAACATCAAGGCTCTAAGTGACGTTTTAGGCACAGTGAGATGCTCATTTCAAATGCTGCTCCAGAAGGATGTAAGTCTCCTGTAGGTCCTGTGTTATATCTGCCATCTTCGTATGTAGTTTCAGACACCCTGCAGGAAGATGGCACCAGGTGCCTCAGTTAGGCAGCTTAGTGAAACAGGCTTAGGCTCTTAGTGAAACGGACTCCCTAAAGCGAATGTCTAGGGGCCTTCTAAGGCCAGAGGAAGTACAGACGCAGAAAAAGGTTGGAATTCCTTAGGCCTAGACATGTATCTTTCCTATGCACAGTTTCATTCTGGAAGCCTTTAAAAGAGAATTATCTCCTCTGTTAACTGAATATCTGAAAAATATAACCATTTCTTTAGGAGGTCTGTTGCACCCTGTGCCTAAAATCTTTGGACAAATGAAAAACATCATCCCTTAAGACATTGTATATCAGTAGTATATTGAGACCTCTTCCTGGTTCAAATTAGGTTAATGTTTTCCCATCAGGTTTAGAAACTACTGCACAAGACAGAACAGACAGACAGGCCTGCATGAACGTACACATGCCTGCCTACAAACACAAAACTTAATTATAAATGCTTAGCTTTCCTAATGGAAAAAAAGGCTAAATTTATTACAGCTGTGAAAGTTACTTTTTGAGTCTTAAAAATATAAAGCATTTTGTATACAAAGAAGCTGAAAACATCAACAAAACAGCAGTGTTAAAGCCCAGAAATACAAAGTGCAGAATGAGTGAACTATATATATTAAAATAAAATTATCTGTGTCCAACCTGTTTTAATTGTTTGCTAAGCATTTTAAAAAGGAAAGGGTGGCAGATATTTCCGATATTTCTTTTTCGGTTAAGGATGTGTTATTATGACAGAAAAAAAATTAAATATTATTTTTGTTCTTTGATTCCAGCAAAATAAAACAACTGTCCCATTTATTTCTGGCACCATCAGAATCACAACTGTTTTTATGTAACTTTGTGTTTGTTTATGATTCCTGACAAAGGCACAGAAATAGATTTAAGCCCCGCTACAGTACCCAATTAAAATGCACATACAACGGGCCTCACTTGACTGCAGTCTACATTTGACCCCTGTATATCTCTATGGATGTCACTGTAATTCTTTTCAATTGGTAACAAAATGTTGTGCCTCTGTTCCTTAACACCTGAGAAACTGCTCTGTGCTTGGACAAATCCAACCCCTACCTAAATAATTAATCCAACTGGGCAAAATTTGGGAAGTCCCTGGTATCACAGAATCACAGAATCACAGAATGATATGGGGTTGGAAGGGACCTCTGGAGATCATCTAGTCCAACCCCCCAGCCAAAGCAGGTCCACCTAGAGCAGGTTGCACAGGAACGTGTCCAGGCGGGTTTTGAATGTCTCCAGAGAAGGAGTCCACCACCTCCCTGGGCAGCCTATTCCAGTGCTTTGCCACCCTCAAATTAAAGAAGTTCCTCCTCTTTTAGGTGGAACAAATCATGTTGCCCGTAGCAAGCCCAATATGAAGTTTAAATTATGCCATCCCAAGAAAGTTTCTGGAATCTCTTGCAGCACCCAGAAGATCACTGCCCATGCTTGCAAAGTAAAGTGTCCTTTTCATGTGAAAATCTGTGAAAAATCCCACACATGCACACACAAAAAAAAAAAAAAAAAAAAGGAGCAGAAAGTC
The DNA here is from genome assembly GCA_028565335.1 of Limnodromus scolopaceus. Classification (NCBI taxonomy): domain Eukaryota; kingdom Metazoa; phylum Chordata; class Aves; order Charadriiformes; family Scolopacidae; genus Limnodromus; species Limnodromus scolopaceus. The sequence continues at coordinate 137,268,796 of JAOXNO010000001.1, forward strand.
ACGGCAGAAAGAGAGAAGGAACAGAATATAAAAGACCTCACCCTAAGGAAAAGGCTACAGAGCTTTGTGCTAGTACTGACTGAAGTGATGATTCTAATGATCACCGTTTAAAAATGTTGCTGCTTTTTGTGAATAAACAGAGCTTTCCTCCTGACTTTAAAGGTCAGAAAAATCTCAAATTTTGACTGAGCAAAAGAAGGAGAGAGAAACAGCATTATCTTTATAATTCCTGCCCTTAATATCAACTCCATTTTCTTAAATAAGTATTCATCATTTACGGTTACATACTACTGACATTATTCTCTCTTGAATCTTTTTTAATATTATATAGAAAACATTCACAATTGTGAATTACATACACCTGTAATGCAGCATGGAGGTGACCACAGTAAAGTTGAAGCAAGCTATTCTAAACAGCCCTAGTGTTCTGTAAGCTATCATGTCAACTTTAAACAAGATGTTTAATCTCCTGACTTGAGGGAAAGCTTGGGTCTTCAGTACTTCTTTTTACTTTCTCAGATGGATTTCTACTATACGGATGTATTAACCTGCCAGCTACCAGTCTATCTATCAGAAGAAAAGCCTTAAGAAGCAAAATCTGAAAGGAATTTCATTTTTCCATGAGAAAAATACTGGCTTTTACATGCATTTTAACAGATAGTCGGCAGAAGTAATTCTGTAAATCACTATGGTTAAAATTAATTTCCATCTGAAATTAAATTTCATCCACTTACTGTCAAATGGGGGGACAGGGTAATCTACTAGAGTTAAAATTAGAGCAATATGCCATGTCCATAAACATATGAAATAGTTAGAAGTGATTTATGTGTAAATATCAAGAACAATGACATCAGTAGCAGTTGCTTTGGTAGGTCAGCCTTAAAAAAAATTCAATTAGTTTCAGACAGACTTTACCAAACCTTATATAAAAAAGAAGAAACAAGTCCTAAGAAGCTGATATATTGGAGGCCAAAGGCCTATGAGCCAAAGTAATTTAGCACAGCCAACAAAATGCTAATAATTGTGTGCAGAAAAATATCAACAGCATGAGAAAAAAATCAGCCAATGAAGAGGTTTAGAATATATGAAGTATATTAACTGGACGCAGAGAGAAACAAATGCTGTAGAAATTAAAAGCACCGTTACATATGCATCTGCTGGCCAGCTGTAGTCAGTAAATCTCGGCAATTATTTTGGTGGGATGATCTGCAGGACCTCACAAAGACGACAATGTGCATCCGACACCAGCAGTATTGTTGTGGGACACCACAACGCCACTGTGATCAAAGAATGACCTCAGTACAAAACAGCTGGTGTGCGTACACAAAATACACAATGTATTTCTTATCAAGACCATTTTGAGCCAGACACCTCAGCCTTGAGGTGCAGCAGTGTTGCTGCAGTTAGCGTTAGAGAAGGGGGGAACTGTTTCCAGGGTTAGAACCTTCAGTGATGCATTTCCCTGTTTCTCTTAATAGGATCTATAGCTTCTCCTCTGATTTTATATTCGTGCTCATTCACTGTTTATAAACCTTTGTCAGGGTGGGAAGAAATAATCCCTTTTCCAAGTAAAATGATGGAGGCTAGCAAAAAGGCCGAGAGCATACCAGCGGCACATCATTACAGCCCAATAACAAGATAGCTTTGGTGTTATGACCCCACTACTCAGATTCAGGACAGTAAAAGCCGTGCAGCAGAGCCTGGTAAACCATACACTCATCCAGGATAGCTGAATATCTACAAGCCTAACCACAGCAGTAGCCCCAAGTCCTGATCACACATCAGAGTCTAGCGCACTCACCATTGACCTTGCTATACATGTGCTATGGAGTCTGTCCAGGCATCTTCTGCTTTGCATACCCTATGCCAACTATTAAACACCTCATGAACAGTAAAACTGGCTCAACCCCATCACACCAGATTCACCACATTCATGTCACCGCAGGTCGGGTATATACCTATTTTTCTGCTCTACAGATGGAAACAGAGGATCACCAGCTGCATGCGTTTGTGTGGGACGGTGTCGTCATGAGGCTGTGCGGCCTCCCCCCTCCACAGTTTGGAGACTGGGAATGCACCAAACTCCTGCCTGTGTCAGCTGTGGTCTTTGTCTCTCAGCACGACTTGGTAAGGCAGGCAGGCTGCCAGGATGACATGACCACATGGCCTCTGATCAAGGAGCAAGTTCCATTACAGTTATACACTATTTTTGCTGAGCTGCACAGACATCCCTTCAATATGTTATCTATCTGCCTCTGCTGCTAGCCAGATGTTGGGAACAAACTGGGATGATTATCCCAGTTTGCTGATCTGTAGGACATCAGCGTGACTAAAACTGATGCTCATGCGTCCGTAGTTTAAACAGAAAACAACTGACCAAAAAAAGTATACAAGAGGTCCCAGGGAATCTATGTCAAAATCCTCCTTTACTTTGATTTAGTAATCTCAGTTTAAAAAAAAATAAAATAAAAATGTAAATCTGGGTTTCGAAGAAGGTCTCCCTGGAAAATGGGCATTTGTGTAAATTAATTGAACTCTAAATTGTGAAAAAATAATTCTATAACTGATAAGACAGCTAAAACAGTTCTAGAGGTAGTCAAGTAACAGAGGAAATAAGGTCAGTTTGTAAGTACAGTTAGGATGGCAACTTTGCAACTCTTCAGTGTCTTGGAAAGTGCTAATGAAAGGAAAGAGACAGCTGTAGACCTGGGAAGCCTTCATAATAAAAGGTACCGAAACATAGGAATGGACTTGGAGGTTTCTTGGGGGAGGTTGGTCATTTTTCTTGATTAGTCCTTGCTGCTACTGTAAAAATAGAAGAAATTATATCTACTAAAAAAAGTCATGAAAGAAAGGAAAACATTTAAACTGAGACAACAGAAATGAAGACTATTTTTTTTTAAAGTTCTTTATTTTTCTCTGAAAGAGAAAGTGCTTTAGAAAGCACTTTTCTCTCTGTAGCTTACTTCAAGTGAACTGTGCTTCAGCAGTCTGGCAGCTGAGTCAGCGGCAACTGGAAAAAAGGACCCTACATATTGCTTGCCCTTACAAACTGGGAAAATGTAATTTGAGCTGTCTCAGAATTTACAGATGGATATACTATCGAACCATTTTTAATATAATTATTGGTGTGTTTGTGGAGAGTATTTTTTTTTTATTTCAGTAGCTGCTTGAGAGAGACTCTTCAAAGAAAAGTACAAAGATGGAGGGCAGAGTAAGCTTTCTGCTTTAGAAATATTCAAAGGAAAAATATTGTAATATTGGTCTTTGTGTGATTATTCATTTTTTCTAGTGTTGGAAGCAGCAAATAATTATTTAAAGGAGATTGAAAATTGTTATTTCATCAAGAAATTGGCAAATGCAAACTGGGAAAACTAAATGTAAAACTTGGAAATCTCATATGTGAAATCAAAACTTAAGCAAGGCTCCTATTTTTATTGCATAAAAAATGCAATTTATTTTTTAGTAGAATCTTAAATAGTGGAACAAATTTGTGTAGAGTTTAGGGCTCAAAAATGCAAGAAACAAACACTGTGCTAGTACAGTCATATAGGGAACACTGGGAAAATGAAACTGAAATTATAAAGTGGTATATGAGAAAGAATAGAGCTGAATTAGTCAATAATATCATTCTTGAGGTTCATTTCTCCCACCGGAGCTTTTAGTTTCTTTCTAGTATGGATGTATGTCAGATTCCCTGAAATGTCCCTATTGTTTCTGCTTATTTTGCTTAACTGTGTTGTTGCTCTTCTTCAGGGCCATCTGACCTCATTAAATACTGTTTTTTGTCTCATAAATCACTTGCAAGAAGAGGAGGGTGAACCGTCTCTGCTCTAGTTATTGTTGGCAATCTTTCAGAAAGCAAAGTCATCTATCCTTATTTTCAGAAATGGCATCACTGAGTTCAGCTACCTAAATCTCCCCTTCCATCCCCCCAAAGAAAACAAACATTGACAAGAATAAGAAATAAAGGATGAATTCCATACAAAATTAAAAGTGAATTCAAGTAGGAAATACCAACGTGTGTTTTTTTTTAAAAAGGAGCAGTTATTTACTAGCTACCTTATGCATAAAATGTTAGGTGCCTGCAAAAACAAATAAGGGGGCTGGTCTTTAGACACACAATTAAACCCATAGTGATCTAAGATTACAGCTCTAGGTGTCTTACAGATCCTTGTGCAGACCCTGTGCTCACCTGTCCTACAGTCTTGATTCAACACACATTTGTAGCTTTAGGAAAATAGGAAATCATAGCTTACTTGACCCGAGCAGGGTAACAGCTGCTATCATGGGTATAGATGGCTTGGCTTAGACCCTAACCAGACATAATGATGAAATCTGATCCAGCAAATGCTCTGGGGTAATATTTGATTGCCAAAACTTGAGCAAAGGTAAGACAATACAAGCAATGGTGTGAAGAGCTAAAGTGTTTATATGAGCATGGGATTGTCTAGACACTTGAAAGTAATGGTAAAATCAGGTCCAATTGCATCAAAGTAAAACTGGAGGGAGGGCCGGGAGGGGATTGCAGAGATTTTTGGTAAAACAGAGGTCAGGTTTAGCGAGACTTGAGTTGCTGGGGCACTCCTGTGTAACCTCTCAGCAAAAAGCCAAGAGTCAGTCTATTCAGCTGTTACTAAAAAGGACACTTCTTGTGGGCTTAGATGAAAACTGTTAATTATTTTTCCCTTGTAGCAAAACCATTCCATAGATGATTCCCAGGTTGTTGAAGAGTCATCGTGCCCAGCTGGCTTTTAAAGCAGGTGTGACAATCTGTGTTGCAATTGTGGGAATAAGGTAAAACAAGATTACAGACAAGTCAACTGTCTGCCTCCACCAGCACATAGGCTTGTGATGCCCCAGAGAGTAGAAACAAACCCTACTAGTGTAGACACAGCAGCCAAAATATAAAAAATAAAGAAAAGGATTTTTTTTTTTCTGCCATAGGTTTTGTTTTTGCTTAAACAAAGGGCAAAGCTATACTGGCAAAAGGACATTTTACTGTTCTAATTCATAGGCCTCCTTCCAGCACAGATCCATCAGCAAAATATGTCACTCAACTAACAGACTGGTGTGAGCCAGTAAATCTTTTAAGTCTAGACCAGTACTTAGCATTTGCTTCCAAATTCAATCAGGGGAGATGCTATGTGTTCATATTAAAACTCTAATTGACTGTGGCTAAGTAATAATAATTATAAACATAGTGTATCTAGCCAGCATGAAAACCGTGCTCATTGCTTTGCATTCTGATATCAACTCAGTACAGCCAGGAAAAATGTCTGTGATATGTCTTCCTTGTGAAAGCTACTTGTAAATTTGTTTTAAAAAATGAACTGGAAGATGAAGGCTACTGGAATAGTCCCAAAGTCAAAAATCAGAACCTGGTCAGCCTTTCTTGACCTATCACTCAAGAAACACACGATAGGAATGATGATGCAGTGGTTAACCACATGTGCAAAAGGTGAACGATGGGAACAATAGAGAGCAGATAATAAAGTTAGTTGTTTCATCACACATCTCTGTGGAGCAGAGATTTCTGCCAGCAGCTGAGAGTTTTGCCCTTCAAGCATGTTTAACCTCATAGAGTGAAAATATTTCCATGGTGTTTGAGCTTTACAGATTTAAAATTATTGTGCTCCTCCAGATGTGACCTTCCTTTCTCCACACCCAACAAAGGCAGCTGGTGAAAGGACTGGATCACTCTCCCCTATCATAAATTCCACAGAAAGGGTCTAGGGAAAAGCGAAATTCCATGAGTTTCTTTTCATCAAACTTTCTACAATTTTTTCTTTCCTTTTAGAATGACAGGGGATAAAGGATGGAGCCAAAAAGAAAACCAAAACAGCTCAACATTAAACAGAGCAGAAAGGGAATGAAAAATTTTGGCTTTTTTTTCCAGATGATTTAAAAAACAAGGTCAGTTTTCTTTAAAAAAGCAAAAAGATTAAGTGAACATCTCCTAAAAAAGGTCAAATTGGTAATAGAGCTCAGAAAGATAAATTTAACAAGGTCATTTAAGTCCATGTTAGAGAAAGAGAGCAACAAACATACACTATAGAAAGTGCCTGCATCAATGGAAATTAGGTACAACTTTGAAAAGAGGGAACATTTATTAAATGAAATGTAATACTAAGAGAAGAAATTGGAACCAGTGATCTAAACAATTTAGAAAAGGATTTAGGCAAGGACTGGAGTGAAAGTAACCCATGCTGACATGCTGGTTAGAGGACAACTGTTAAAAGATAAGACCGAGATAAAACTAAATATTTGTTCATACTTTTCTTGAGGTATCTCATTATCCTTCATAGGAGGAATTGTTATTGCCTTTGAAAATAATTTTAAATGCGTATTTTTTTGACTCAGAACTTGCTCAGAATTAATTCTTTCAATGTTACTAGGCTTAATCTAGCAAATTGTGTACATTTTCTAAACTCAAGATGGCTCAGCTAAAGTGTCACAAATACACAATAAGGATAGGTTGGAAAGCCAAATTAACTCAATTAAAATCAGATTATGGACATAGTTTTAACAGTGGTTTAAGTGTTAAAACCAGACAAAAATAAATTTTGGAATCTACTTTAACATTTACATATGAAAAATACTGATACTGTGGAGATTTTTAGCTTTCCTGACAAAGGTATAGTGTGATAAATAGCTGGAAATTAAAACAGAAAAATAGCACCAGAATTTAGGATTCATGCTCCTAACTAGCCAGGTAGTTACACAGAGAAAAAGCCTTGGCATATACTCTACTCTTTCACGTGGTACGTTCTGATGAGATCTGTACTTTAATAGGTATAGTTGAACCTAATTCCTAGGAGAAAGTCTATATAGTACACACACAGGAAATGTCCCTGGAAGACATGATTGTCCTTTCAGTCCTTACATTGTATTGCTGCCTCACATTCTCAATTTCTTTTACTCTGTGGGGAGAAGCTGGTTGAAAAAGGATATTTTCTACAAAAACGGTTCTTAAATTTAAGTCATTCAGAATCTTTAGCTCAACACTCACTCTATTGACATTTTCCTGTAAACATAATTTGCTTGATTGATATGGGATGGAAAGAAGGTATCATAACTCACTATGACTCAAACACTTTGACATGTTGACAGGCAGGTGATAAGTATAACCCTGACAGGTAGCAGGAGTGATAGCTGTCAGCAGGAAATCTAAGAAGTAGGAAACCTGAAGCCTTAAGGGGAGGGATGTTAGAAGAGAGTCAAGGCCAGGTTAGTGTTGTGACAGGTATCACTAAAAGCAGAAAAGCAGGGTCTCAGGAGAAACTGGAGTCAAACAGACTCTCCTGTGGAAGTCTCATGATGGTGTGATCGGGTTTTTTTGTAATACACTCAGTACCACTGTGGTGTAGGCACAGTTGTGAAATCCTCACACCAAATTTTGTAACATTAAACATGCTAAAAATGAGGCACAAGAGCTAACCATGACTAATGTTCGTTATGTGATGTAGACCTGACTGTCACTGTAGCACAAAGAATTATCCTGTACAACCTTTATGAGGCATTCATAGAATCATA
>JAOXNO010000001.1:137276431-137298658 GCA_028565335.1 Limnodromus scolopaceus
CGCTGGATGGTGGCACAGCCTTCTGGGGTGTCAGCCACCCCTCCTAGTTTTGTGTCATCAGCAAACTTGCTGAGGGTGCATTCCATCCCTTCGTCCAGGTCATTGATGAATATATATTGAAGAGGACTGGACCCAGCACTGACCCCTGGGGAACACCACTCTTTTTACAGACTTCCAGCTGGATTCTGTGCCCTTAATGACGACCCTCTGAGCTCTGTCTTTCAGCCAGGTTTCAGTCCACTTCACCGTCCATTCATCTAACCCACACTTCCTAAGCTTAGCTATGAGGATGCTGTGGGAGACAGTGTCCGTGTATTCACAGGCAAAGATACCAGGAGCTGAAGAAGAAGAGAAAATAATATTCCTTTCAGAATGCTCAGAATCATTGCACAATGAAGTGGACTGCAGTTCACTGTGTGTTCTGGTTATGACTGGCTTCATGCAATAGGATGAAGTGTAAAGAGCCCTTTGAAGAAACTAAGCAGAAAAAATAGGGAAAACAGCAAACGTAAGACACTTGCTGTAAGTAACTTCAAAGGAATTACAATCGAAAAAACTGAGCTAATAATAGACAGAAAGCCATCCTGTCTGACTTGGTAGATAATTGAGTGGATTACTCTGCATAAAGGATGAAAAGAGATTTTAAAGCTTGAAGAGCCTGGAAAGACGTTTGACTGAAGCAGATGTCAGCAGAAATATGATATGCTGGCAAATATCCACGGAAAGAGATACTGAACAGGAAAAACCATTTCTTTCTTCCAACCATGGAGATAACTGGGGAACAGTGGCTGGGGAACCTTTCAGCTTCCTTTGTGTAGTCCTTCTGTTCTTCATTCTCTATTCTAATGGCATTATTCTTTGTACTTTTCTTTCAATGCCCTGTACCTCTCAAGAATAAACAAGCTGTGCATTTTTTTCAGATATCTTTAGCTGGAAAGTGAGAACAAGTAAAGCTCCAGAAGGGGAATATAACCTGTACAGGTGCCAAAGCCACACTAGTATTTGCTCACTAACGCAGCTTGAGAGAGACAGCAGGACTCCACCACACACTTCATCTCCAAGCTGTGACAAAGAGGCAAACAGCTGCCTCTGCCTGCAAACTTCACGAGGGGGCTTTCTCTTCCTTGAACTAGATTGCTCTACTGGAAAGTGCTGGTTCAAAAAGCAAACACAGAAAGCTGCTGGGATTAAGAAATGGGTGCTTTTGAAATGCTATGTTTTTCAAATAATTTTTACACGATACTTTTATTGCTTTTTCTAATGTTTTCCAAGGAAGCTTTGTTTTAAACAAATGTTTTACATTGTTTATCACTTATAGCAATGACATGTTGCATAACAATTTTGTTTCAAAAATGTTTAAAAGGTCATGAAAAGTCTTTCCACAGAAAATGAAAATATTCTTTTGCATCACTGACTAATTATCTTTATTAGGGGTAAGTGCTAGCTGTATTTCTCTATTTTCACTCAAGTTGTTCAAACACACAGGATTTCCCCCTCCCCTCCCTAGCAAGACCAGAAGTCACAATTCTTTAACAAATGAACTGGGATTTATGGATTTCAGGAGGATTATTGCATCCTGAGCAATACTCAGTGCTGTGGAAACTTTTGGTGTTTTGTGTCTCACAAATGTATTTCTTTTGTGGCTTCCCCAAAGAGAAATGCTTGTAATGAAAATAGTGCCCCTTGAGTCCAGTCATCCAGTGATTCGGTAGAGCTTCATTTGGATCAAAGAATCAGGAGAAATTTTATACAAGTTTGGTATCCAGCAATTCCTCTTCTTTCCTGATTTCCACGGAGAGGAAACAGGAACTTAGTACTGCCTGGAGCTTCGGCGTGGTTTAATACGTCTATGTTCTAGATTCCTGCTCCAGGAAAAATGGAGATGGCCTGTGTTCTGCAAAGTATGTTTATGACCAACAAGCAGATACAAAGAACATATCTCATTCATCAAAAGTCCAAATTATGTCTATTAGTCTATATTCTCCCATCTCTGCAAATGAATGGCTACACAATTTATCACTGTTTAATGGCACAAGAAAAAAAGAGCTGCTTTTCATTAAAAGTCTGAAAGACATTGTTACTTCTTTTCACCACACTGATTTCTAAGCTAACCTAAGGCCATCTAGGAGGCTGTGGAAAATATTCTATCCTCTTGAAGAAGAAATATGTTTCTTTCCAATCCCTTGTTACTGGCACACACCATAGTGTTAGCTCTGCTCTCTGGAACATTCACGTTTAGAAAGTTATGATTCACTTAGCCCCAGCAGTTTTATGCATATTGTGGTGTGTTATAAGATTTTGCAATGAGGAATTTCCACCACGGCTGCGGCCTCTCTGCCATCACTCCCTCAAGAGCCCAAATGACCCGTAGGCCTTGCATTAGAGGTCAGACAATTCCTACATACCTTTCCCCCTCGCCTATTTCCACACAACTTCTCTCTAAGTATCTATAACTCTCACTAACCAATGTGACTATATCAATTGAATTTTGACAAAGTATTTATCACATTCCATATAGGCAATCCCAATAAGGTTACTCTTCCCTAGATGTGAGAAAGAAAGATGAATAACACAGTCATTTGTTTCCATATAAATATTACTTTTTGTAGGGTTAAAAATCACAAGACTGACCCCCAACAAACCCTCCTTATTACACTAGTAGTAAGATAAATCCTGAGTATCAAGAGATAGAGAAAATGTGCTCGCTGCAAGTAACAACAGGAAGACTGACTTGATCCCTCATAAGGTCAACAATCACTTCAAGCCAAGACAATTTTGCTTAAAATATCAGAAGCCAAAATATTGCTGAAATGAGATTTATATGTAATAACTGAGCCTTGAGCTGTCATCCCAAAAACAAATGCATCATTTTCCCCTCATCAAAGAGCAAAAACTTTTTCCAAATGTTAAAACTACAAGGGTGTGGGCAGAACAATTGCCAGATAAAATTGGCTCTTTACCTGCTTCTGTTTTGCATATCAATCTGTGGTATAACTTCAAAGGCTACATTTAAATAAACATCTCTATATAATTTTTTAACCAGCAGGGTTGGATGGAGTAAAATCCAGGAGCTGGAGTTATACAACCTGTGCCTGAAGTAATCCTGATGTGAGAGGTAGACGCTGAAAAGGAAAGTCAGTCCTACAGCATCAAGTTAGCCAGCTCTCTTTTGCTTACCACAAATAGCATGTTTCTGGTTGTTATTTAACTTTTATGAGCCTAGAGGAAGAGGTAAATTGCCTAAAAGGGATTCATTTTGATATCCTTGCCAGTTTTTATTTTGTTTGTAAATCCCACAGTCATCTTTCCACTATCAGACGACTGTCTGGGGAGCACAAAGGGTCTCAATTTGTTGATGTTTCTTTACAAATGTTTCCTGCTATTTTTTTTCTAACTGTTTTGTATGTGGGCTATAATGCTGAAATGATGAGGACAAATGTCCTAGGTCAAGTCCTTTTAATGAAACTCCATCTGTTCCAAGTATTACACTGGGATGAATGAGGACCTTTATTTTTGCTCTTGGAACATCACAATACTACAGTTTAAACTACTTCTTTCAAGTCACTATATTAAAAGATTCTGTCTAATGGTTCTTCTTTTTATTTGTTATTAGTTTATTTCAACAAGCAAATTTATTTGTCTTTAAATATTAACTGAAAAATTCCTGCCAATTGTCTAATCGGATTCTAAGAATTATGTAAGCTTAACTAGTTGACAAACCTGGACTTAAACTTCTCATGTTAAATCATAATTCAATGCAAAAAACCTAAATCTTGAGTTAAGACAAGCAGCACAGTTCTATGGAAAGCAACAGAAACACAGTGACGTATGACACTTGGGGGAATCCTGCTTTAGAACTTCGCTGTAATACTGTCTGAAAAGATATTTTTCTGTTTTTCCCCTCTGCATCCTGGAGTCTTCAGAAATTTTCAGCTTCCTATTTCCTGAGTTCTTCTTCATTCTCTCTTTCACCTGGTGAAATAAGAGATATCTTTTCTGTTATTTTCCTTCTAAAAAAAAATAAGCATCTAACAGTTTTCTGATTCAACCAAAAAAACCCACACCCATCTGGTAGCCTCATTTCTTCTCTATTTTGTTTCTTTCTTTTTTTTTTTTTTTTCTTTCTTGTTATTAAGATGACCAAACTGCTTGGCTTTTCTCTCACTTCCAGTTAAAAAATATGCTTCTCTTTTCTCCTTTCGTTTTCATTCAGAGAAAAGTTTGCAGCTCACCAGCAGCACCCAGCCATTGTGTTTTGGCGTATTTCCAGTTGCTGCAGATTACCATGTAATTTTTCTCTGTGCTGCCTGTTTGATCTTTTATGACCAATATCAACACTGTTGGAATTTCTTGCTTATTTTTAGCAATGAACAGACTTTATCTCAAAGCTGGATATCTAAAAGAGGACATTCGTCTATAATCACTTTATTCTGCTTTTCTCCATACCCATTTCATCTTAACTCTTTTCAACAACTAGGAAAGGTAGGAATCACCTTCCAAAATATTCCTACCTCTTACACAACTGTAAAGAAAGCCTATGTTCTTGATGATTCCCTTCCAAACTAAGATTAAATTACTTCCATCAGCAAGAAAGTATTTCTGACTGACTGGACCTGAGCCATCCTGTAGATCACCATAGAACAGACCACATGGAAGTGATATTTGTGTTAGCAGTAGCAAGGAAATAGCATCTATTCCTTTACACTGTCGTATCTGTGAAAGCATCTGTTAGCATATGTGATGGTAGCACTTTCAGGAACAGGCCAGGCCCAGCCAGAACATGACTTGTTGTACTGCTTAAAGTTTTCATCTGTGCAAAGGCAGACATCCTACCATGGCTGATAGTGAAAAGTTTCAACAAATTGATAAGAGCAATGCAGAGACTTCCTTTTGTGCAAGGATTGCCTGAAGAACAAAAAGGCTCTTGAACTTTTGCTTAAGTGTGTTCCAAACAGAGACTTACAGCACTCAGGAGAAGGGCTGTTTGTGAAGTTGCTGGGTTTTCCTTAATATTTAATATTTTTTCTGATGCAAACCTACTAGAAATATTCTTACAATTTAAATTGGTTTGGCTGTAAACACTGTAATGTGGTTTGAAATCTGGCTAAACGATTGTAAACACTGAGCAATGACAAACAGCAGCACACTGAATCAGTGAGAGGTGTCTAATAGTGATACATCTGCTCCTGTTTATATTCTTCATTTATGATCCCCAAAAGGAAGCAAACAGCACGCAGATGACAGTAATCTACCCTAACTGGCATATGCGGAGGAATGATACAAAGGTGTACAAACAGAACAGAAACACCAGTAGAAGATAATTACATGGGATCCAATTTAGAAAGATGTAACTCTGGAATGAGAAGAAGGAGACTATAATACAAAATATATATATCCTCAATGGGAGGAAGAGAAGTAGGGGAAAGTGAAGTGACAAAAAAATCAGTGGCCTCCAGGATGAGGCAAGATATAGTGCACTTTTTTAACAAAATGCACAAAGAGGTAGGCCATGAAAGAGCCCTTTCTGCCAGTCTCAACTAGACCAATGTTTGTTATGTTGGAGTTTTGAGGAGAGCAAGACTAGTGAAGTATTGAAAAGGCACATAAAGTTCAGAAGAGAGTGGAAAGAACTTTTATGGCAAGAGATAATTTTCAAAGTCCCTGTCTCCTTTTTTACTTGATGGATGCTGGTAAATGAAGACATTTACCTTCTTAGTCTTCTGAAGTCAGAAAGGAAGTATGCTTTTTTACTGCTTGTCCTTAAGCATGAAGAACAATAAAGCCATAAATGATATATTACCTTCAGAGTTGGGTTTTTTTTTTTTTTTGGAAGGTGGAGCCTTTAAAAGCTTTGCAAAGTCAGATTTGTCTCTCAATGTCAAAGACTGCAATGTCAAAAAATCTCTCTTGATGTCCGCTTTTATTTAGTGCTACTTTTCTGCAGTAAAAAAAAAAGAACCAGGGCAGTATAGGCTTCACATTACTCAGAAAATATTTTGTTACACAACTTTTTCTGATGAGCACTGAATTTTGCTGGCAATTTACCTATGTTACTGACATACAGTTGTTTTTATTGGCTCAATATATTTTTTTCATAAATAGCAACCACATACAGGATTTTAATATCAAGTCCAAATGACTGTTATGCAGTTTTATGCTCTTTGTTGCCTCTACAAATCTGTATTTTATAAATTGAGGTTTTTTTTTCTCTTTTAACTTTCTGTAATCTTTCCAGAGCTCTAAGTTTCCATATGCTGGTAACCATAAAAGTAATTTTCCTATAGGTCCTTTCTAAAACATGTTTAAGATGGAAAAAAATTAAATGTGACAAACCTTTAAAGAATTCAATTCCTTCTCTTTCAGAAACACTTGCATTTGAAAACAAAATGGTGTGTTTTGGAAAAAATCCAGAGATGCCAAAAATAGTAGCAGAAAGTACACACAGCAGTTGGCAGAAAATTTTGATTGAATAATTGAAGTCATTAATGACAAGATAAATGAGTGGTAGGAGTTTCTATATCGCTATTAGGAAAAAACCTAAAAAAGTCTAAGGCTATGAAAGCAACATAAGCTCTGTCACCTCCAAACTTAGCACCTTATTTCTCCAGGGCCACATTATCTGCTGATATGAACTGGTTTATATCCACTGAGATTTGAATTGTCAAAGCCTGACCTTGCTTTTCATGCTCCCAAAGGAGTCCTTTCCCTTTCTAGGAGCAAACGAACTCAATGGAAGAGGACTGGCCTTTTGTTTAGAAATATTTCTGATTGCCCCTATGGTTTTTGTTTGTTTTTGTTGGTTCTTCTGTTTATTGCAGACTCTCTTATTCAAACATACGTACCGAAGCATACTTTGTACAGTTTCTATTGGGGTCCGAGTCCAGTCTCTGTTGTACTCACCCTCCGCTGACGTGTCCAAAGTAAGATGCAGTCAGGAACAAAGTGCTGCTAGAAGGTGGCTGACTCTCAGCTGCAATTACTTGTGAGCCCACCTCCTTTTTTTCTAGTGCCAAGGGAAACAAGGAAAATTCACAAATGTGTGGGTATGTGCAATAACCTCACCTCTGAGACAATTGCTAGTTCTTTTCTTCTACTGCCTTTTCGAATATAGGCAGTAGTAGTCAGCCACCTGTGGTTTAAATGAGCTTGTCTTCTGCTGTGCTGGAACAGAACAAAGATGAGCTCTCACTACTGTTTTAGCTGAGGGGCACTAAAACAGCCAAGCCCCAGGCGTGAACGCTGCAATTGCTGCATAGCTTTTTGCCCACACTGCATGGAGAAGAGATTTTGAGCTCCTCATTCAGAGGGAGGGAGAAGTAACATGAGAAAAAGGGTCATTTACTAATCATCAGATAAGGGTTCAAGATGACTTAGACATAAGCATGATCAGCAGCATCTGCATATGTGTACTTATGTTAGGTATATAGGCAATATATATGCCTTACAAAATGTAGGCCTTTTGTAAGTAATAAACAAATTATACTTTGGTCTCTCATCATTTATTGGCCAGAGCACTGTAATTTCATTTGCAAAATAGTCAGAAATGGATCCCTTTAAAACATCTTCCTCTCTCCTATTGTCAGTTTAGACTTACTCAGATGTATAGAAAAATAATGGCTGCACTCACACAAGAAGACCTGAGACCTACCTGATACCATCCTGCAATTAGTGGTGGTGTTTGTTTCTGTTGCAGCACACCATGCTTGGCATGTTCTTTAAATGATCCTCCAGCACATCCTTCTCTACTGCTTCTGGCTCAGTTCAGAAATGGAAATTTTTGGGTCCTACAATGTCTACAGGTCCTACAGGTCCAACTGTGGTTGGATCAAGCTCAGGAGTTTTCTTATATCAACACATAGCTGATGGCACTCCTGTGACAGATACCACATCCTGTAACAGTGACAGTGTATGTCCTGCTTCAGTAACTTAACTTTTTAACCCCTTTCCCTATAGATTCACCTTCTCTCTAGCTGTAGATTCTCTGTGACACCCAGCTATGATAATTTGTCACCTAAAATTTAAATTTAAAAATTACATTAAAATTATTAAATTACACATTAAAATTATTTCTATGTGAACAACACTTCTCCAAATTGTAAAACTCAAAGCAACTTTCAGGGACAAAGTCAATGTACTAAGCGTGGAATACAGTTTTAGGTGGAAAATAAGTCTAGGATAAAAAAATAATCTGTTTCTTTTTCCACCTACTTCATGTTTTTCTTACTTCACATCACTGCTGCCATAAAGAAAAAGAAGGCCTTGAAAAGCATGCACTGGTATGTGTCATTAGGAAAATTATTTGAGTCATTTCCAAAATACGTTTCAAATGGCCAGTATCCTCCATCCAATAAAAGCTTTCATGTCCTATTGCTGCCTTTGTTTTCATTTTATTGCAGTGAGCTTGCTTTCTCTGAAAATGCTTGCATGCTGCGTATTTCAGGATACCTGATCTGAAAGCTCATAACTGGTTACTACCAGTTTACTGGTAACTACTGCACTGAAGTTTCAGATTTTAAAATTGTCGCGGTGTTAGCCTAATCGTTCTTCTTCTTTTAATATAGAAAGATGAAGCAATTACAAAGAAGTCACTGGGCTGTTTTGTTGCACATTGCCATGGTATATTTACAGGAAAAAGATATGTGTTTGGTGAGACTGACAAAGGCATGCTTAAATAAAGTTTAGCAAGCAGTGCTCTTCCATAACTTAGCACATGGCATAATGGAGGGATCAGGGCAGGGAGAGGATAAACTGTATGTGTGAAGAAGAAAATCCCATTCTACAGGATTAATTATTATACTCCTAGAGATATATTCCACAAAACTCCTTCCTCTGCTTGTGAATAACGTAATTTGCTTTTGAAGTACTCTGCCACCTATCTGGATGAATGGCAGTATATAATAAAAAGACTATTATTGTTCCTCTAAGAAAAGGTATACTCTGTGCTTGTAGTTTCAGTTTGTTCTGAAAACTTCCTAGAGCATGTCATATCCAGGTTATGACTGAAAATCATTTTCTGAATCAGTGAAAAGTATCAGACTGGAAAAAATTCATTTTACTTAACTGGCTAGCACTGACTTAATTCTTACTCACTAGGGGTCCAATTTGTCTTGACGCAACATCTATTTCCAGTAAAGAGACCATCAGATTTGCTGTTGCCAAGAAATGAGGACTGAATTGCACAGTATTGCATGAATTATTCTTCAGTTTACTTCACAAGGTTTAGTGCAGCATATCCTGAATTTTGTTTTTATTATCTGTATGTAACTGTATGTTGTGATTTTATTTAAGATCCAGTGGACCAGATTCACTATTTTGCACCCATTGTTTGAGCTACCACAGTAAAGCAAACCTGTCATAAAGCTACTCATTTAACTAACTAGTTAAGACACGCCTGTGAGTGTTTTATATATATGGAATCATCAAAGCCATTAAAAGTACACAGGTAAATCTAGACCAGTATTTGCCAGTTTCAAAGGCAAGTCAAACCTATTACGCATTACAAGTCAAAGTGAATGGAATATGAAAAGGCAAAAGGAGGGAGCTGATTCTGACACAGTAAATTCTTCTGGATGAGATTTTTTTCTGTGAAATGATATCCACAGTGAAACCACTGGTAACAATCTTATTCATTGAAGAAGGATGAGTACTTCCCTCTACATTATCTTCTGTCTTTTCACACTGGTTAAGTTAATTAGATAAATAATAGGTAAATAAGAACCTGATTTGGAACAACACAAGTAGACGCAACCACACTACTAATAATTAAAACTATTAATTCTTTCTGCCACACGGAAGACAGCAAACAGTGAAATGTATGAAAATAGAGTATTATGGAAGCATGGATCTTTCTAGTTTTCCCCGCACCCCTCATGCAAGCTGAATTTCAACAGGCCAGCAGATCTACGCAGAGAGACTGGTCTAGCTCTTTTCTAAATGATTATGTGATATTTATGAATAGAAAATGACAAAGGGTTTGCACAGTGTAAAGAAAAGGACTTTTGGAGTCAAAAACAAGACTTAATTTGCTAACTGAAGAAAGGTTTTCCATATTAAAAATTTTCTACTGTTCTCTGTTACAGTGCAAAATATTACAGATGATAGCAGTGGATGTCATTCAAAATGAATCTTATTCTAACCTTCTGACTGAACCTCCAAGTTCAATGGAGGTAAAAATGAAGTCTGTTTTTTTAAAATAAAGCTCTAAAACCAAGCTGCTCTTAGAAATTTCAAGGGAAGCCAAAATACTCATTTGTGTGTACCATCTTTTTCTTGTACTAATATGAGAAGGAAATTCAATGCCTTACCATGTAGTAAAATTCAAAAAAAGCACTTGTTTTTGTGACAATAGCTCATTTGAAGGATTTACTTGGAACATTTTTATTACTTGTAGACAGAATGAAGATTACCTTACATGGAAGATTTTTACTTATTTTCAAGACTGGCAACTTGTTCTTTCTACTGTCCAGTTTGGTTTTTAATTCTCCTCAACCTGATGTTCTCCTAGTTGGTCTACAAAAGTAGCTGTTTTTCTGGTAAGAAAACCTGAAACTGCATTGCACAAATTATTTTGGGTAGATGTTTTATTCAGCACTTCTGATCAGGAAATTACTGTAACAAATGTTTTTCAGATTGTTATTGCACTATTCATAATCATGTTCATGTTTTCTGCTCTTTGTATCTCATCAAGTGAGGTGTTGTTCCTATTGACTGAAATGCAGTCCTCAGGTGTGGCTTCAATATTGCACCCAGCTCTTACTTAGCCCAAGAGTTTTGTCGTTCACAGGAAATTCATCCTAACTTTTCAACCCTGAAAGCAATGGGTAACCAAAAATGTATTCAAAGTACAGCTCTTTGAAGTAGAAAAAAATATACAGTAACATCTAACTACATTGGAGAGCAAGAACAAAGGCATTAATTTAAAACAAAAATGATCTTTTTGTCCTTCTCCTCCTCTTTACAGTACAGGTAACATGAGATATTGCTCTCTTGGAATTCTGCTGCTATAATATCTCTGGCTGACCAGAAGAGCTACCAACAGCTAGCTCAGTCCCCTTGGGGATTTTCTGACATGCTTCATATAAATGAACATGTGGCGACAGCATGAAAGAGAGAGTGTGAATTCCAGAGATGCTGTCAAACCACTGATGCACTTGGGTAGTCTGGAAGCCCACCAGAGAGATGGATGGGTTCCAAAAGTACAGGTTTTAATTTAATTAATTAGGGTTTCCCACCACTCCGGAAAATAGTTATTGAAATCTATTTTCTTTATAGGTAATTAATTGATGATATTAGTGAGATGGAGTACTTAATCAATTTCACGAACAAAACCAAGATAACCTGGCCTAGTATAATAACTAAACCGGGGAGATTTTGTCTGAAAACAAAGCAAGGCACGTGTATTCACTGGGCAAGCACCAAAGGGGGAATTGTATTGGAAGTTGTAGAATTATGTTTACAACTAAGTAAAAGTCCCTGTACATGAATTGTATTCAGAAAAAGTTATTTTTAATCCCAAAGATGCTGGCAAATAGTCTTTGTAATTTCTGTCTCACTTCTGTAGAAAATTCCATAGAGCTGAATTCGAAGTGGCTGCCAATGTCTTTCCTATCCAGCTAAGTTCAAACTGATTTTAATGTAGATTTTTTTAATTATTATTTTTATAATTGCATGACACCCTATTATATACCAGATAAAAGGAGATGGGGCAGTGCTGAGGGAACACCAAATAAATATGAAGCTTTTATTAATGATTGTATATGTTTGATAATCATCCCTAAACACAGATGTAACTAAGATATCTTAATAGAACTGTGCCCACGAAAGTACTGTAAATACCACTTCTTTTCCATTTGCAGAGGATCTTCCTATCCCAGTAACTACCAACAAATCATATCCAAAACTGGACTGTTCAAATTCTTAGCAGTAGAGAAGACCACATCTAATGAAAAGACTTTAGTTTCTTCTCTTCTTAACAAGTATAATGAACACCATCAGTTAATTCAAAGGACAGCATTAAAACTTCAGGCAATTTATATGTAAGAACATATATTGAACTAATGGGAATGACTAACACTGCTCAACACTAAGTATAAGTTTAACATTTTTCCAGGACTAGGATTTTAAAAGTCAAATTTGATTCTTTAATCAAATCAGCTCTTCAATTCAAAACCATTAATCTTTCATTATCCTGGTGGTATTCTCCCTCTGACTAGAGACTGCACACCTTATAAAGGCTATTCCCATGTAGTGGTTGGCCATTAAGACTTCAAAGCCTTTCTACGTCTGTCTCTCAGTCCTTATGGAAAATGTATTTAACAGTCAGGTAATTTCCATTAACCTCAAACGATACTATTGTATTTATGTTTTCATCAAACAGGAGCAAAGTACTCTGGAACAAGACAGCAGTAACAGAATAATGTTGCTGTCAGGAGAATGTTGCTTTGGGAGCTGAATGCTAACTAGGTTCTTTTATGGGATTGTTTAAAACCATGTCTGAGTAGCCAGAAACATGAAAACTATCGAGCAATCCAAGTAATAAATTAAACAATTATTTCTGATTATTTTAGTTATTATCGGGGTACGTTGAAGAGATCTAATGTTTAGTAACTTCAATTCTGTTTGGTTTACTTCTATTTGCTTTCAATGCCAGCAACTCCTTAATCAACAGGGATTTTTTATTTCTGTTTTTATACTAGTATGAGATGTTACACTTTTGCCACTCAGAATATTAACCAGCATATTCCAGATTTCTCAATAAAACAGAAAGGAATCATTCACAATAACATGTGAATAAAAAATTCAGAATACTCAGTAGAGCATAAAGAATTTAAGAATGAGTGTCCAATAGGACTAAGATGATTTTTTGGAAGCAGAATGAAGCTCCTAAATGACTTAATGAGTTCTTAATGTTGCACCTGCTGCCCCCCTCACTTACCTTCTTTGTCACATTAGAAGTGAATAGAAGCACTGACTGCTAATTACTGAAGGGCTCAGTTCACAGCTGTCATAATGATATGTCAGCTAAACGGTGTGCTGTGTGGAAAACTGTGGAAGTGTTGACAGGGTGAAAAAGCGTGACAACAGGTAGCTGTTAGATAGTGAACTATTAACGTAAACACATTATTAAAAATCTTTATATCTATAAAATATATAAAAAATATTAAATCTATGGAAATGCAACATATTGCCAATGTGTGAGTTGTCTGATAAACCTATGTGGTGATTTTGGAATTTACTCTGCCTTTTTTATTTCATTTTTATATTATTCTTGTTTATTTCTTATACTTAACCAGTTCAAATTTGATGGAAAGCTACAATACAATGCAAGGCTATGTTTCTATGCCTCCCTTTTCTCACAGTATTATTGATATTGTGATTTAATGATACAGAGTAAAATTTAGCTCCTCTATGGATTCATAGAATCATGCAGGTTGTAAGGACCTCAGGAGGATCTTTTAATACTGTAATTAATTGTTGTGAGTTTATACTGAAAGTTTTTCTTTTCATCCATTTAAATGACTGTGTTGCATCAAATTTAGCTGAGATGGAATGAGCCAGGAAGGATTTTGCTTTTGCAAAACCTCAGGCATTATTTTATGTTTGCAAGTACAAAACCATCCCTTGCTTTGGTTTTGGGTTTGGATTCTCAGTCCAAAGGAAGCAATGAAAGAGAAGAGTGGTAATTATTGCAGCAGAATTATAAATAAATTTGTCTTTTTAGAGGTTGCAGACTTATTTGAATACAAAAGTTAAACTATCATTTATTTTTAGCATTCCATACCAAGGGACTCCAAGAGTATTTTTGGAGTACTCCAGTCTTTTAATTAGAAGACATTTTATGGTTATTGTAATGGATAATAACTGACATAGACATTTCAGAAATAATGGGTTTGACATTTGAGACAAACTCTGCACAGGTTCAAACTCAAAATACTGTTTAGATAACAAAAGTATCTGGTTTATGGTGCCTAACCCAATGAAATTACCTTCTGCTAATTTATTCTGATAAAGTAGAGTTTCAATAAATTCCTTTCTGAGGAATTAATGACAAGAACAGCTGTGTATTCTGGTCCTCAATATGAACTTGAAAAAGGGTCACACATTTTTTAAAGAAACGATCTAATGACAAAAATCAAAGGGCAAAAACCACTTCCACATTGTAACTGGTAATCCTTCCAGAAAAATAGTTTTTCAAGTGTCAAGTTTATGAAAATGACTGTTGGTAAAAGCTGTCACGGAAGAGTATTTATAAATTTAAAGAAAGGAACAGGTTCGAGGCATTTTTGAAAATGTGACCTGCAATATTTGGGAACTCTTGAAAGAATATCTTTTTTGTTTTGCTGGTCCTGGTAATCACTTTCAAAAAAAAAAATGAATTCCACCTACAAACTTGAAGTTAATCAGCTGTCTCCCTGCTGGGCGTCATAAATGAAAGCATTTTCATAATGAGAAAACAGATCAAAACATGTTCCACATCTGGTGAGTGCAAATACAAAGAAAACAGTCATTAGAGCTAACAATAATCTTCTGGGTAAGCAATTTCTTGATGAGGGTAAGTAAGCTTGAAAATTCACTATTTATTACAAAACTAAAGTGGGCAAGAGAAGTGAGAAAAGTGTGGAAAGCTGCAACATCTTCTTCCTCTGAGGGTGCCAGGCCATACAGCTGGCTCCTGACCGGGGCTGCGCTGGCAGCTGGCACAGCACAGAAGGCAATCAACCTCCTTTCTTCTCCTAACCTGAAGCTGTTTAGCAGCCAAACCAACCCACTCACAAGGCAGAGGCAGCCTGGGGAAGCTGTTCTGTCTTAGGGGCAAGCAGACACGTCCAACGTACCCCATTCTTATTCTTCAGTCTCTTATGAACGTTTCTCCTCCCCATGCCCCTTTATCAGCGCCAGCATGCTCCCTGTGCAGGAGGGAATGTAAGGGCAGCTCTGCTGCCTGAGCATCCCCTCCTTTTGGAGGAGCCTCCTGTACTCACACAAAGTTACCGACAGGCCCCTGTGCAACATTGCACAACGGGATCTTTAGTGAATTGTGGATAACCCATGTTCACGGATATTTTAGTTTATCCCTGGCAAAGTTGATTGAATTCTAGGATTTTCTGGTTCCTCATCCAACAACTCCAGATTGAATGTTAGGTTTCTTTCTTAACTCATATTTCCATAAGTAATTATGCTAATTTACATCTGCTATGGGTTGAGCTTGGGTGGTTTCAGCTGCTGGATAAAGATTCAAAACGCCCATTTTGTTTCTTTGCAACCCTGCTCCCTACTCTGAAGTTAATTCAGAACTGACTGAAAGGAAATCACTGCCCTGCCAGTGCTATTTCAGGTTTAAGGGTGTTCAGAATATAAACTCAGACCTGGATCCAAATTTCATAAATAGCTTCCACCCTTTTAATTGGCTAAACCATAACCTTGGATCCAAAAACCCACAACAATTTCCCATTATCCAAAAGGGATTTTATTGAAACATTGCAAAAGTAGCTCTTGGTATATTTTGGCAAAGAGAATAAAGTGAAAATTCAATCAGTGAATAATTTGTTGCGGGATAGAGAAAGCAGGATGCTGGCAGACAAATCCTTCAGAAATCTTGACATGTAAAATAGGATTTCTATTGCAACAGGTGTGTGTGGGTGGAAAATTAGGTCAGACAAGTTTTTTTCTGTGCGCAATTGCTGCTGACAGGCATATGTCTCCCAAAAGTGCAAGGGAGCCAAATATTGCTCCACTATTGATCTGCATCTCAGGACTGCAACAAAATTATCTATTGCCTCAAGCACTTTTAGGTCATGGTTCACTTTTTGGCATTGTTCCAGCTTTTTGTGGACATAAGTGCACTGAAAACACCAATAAAAGATAGGAATTACAAACTAGTGGTTTCTGTGGAAATCCAACCGTCTCCAGCTGCTGGGATTTCAAACAGTGAATTCCCCTTTTGAGGTGAGGTGCCTGACAGCATGAGGGGAAAGGGAGGAAAGAAACAGCTTCCTGTCAGTAGACTGGCACAGGGCATCTTCAGCAGACCTGCAGGTGGTGCTACATAAGGAGGAGTAGATGACCTGCCAAACAACAGAACTTCAGTCCAAAGGCCTTGACAAACTTGAGGCCTGGGCCAACTGAAAACCCATGAACTTCAATAAGGAAAAGCAGCAAGTGCTGTACCTGGGGCAGAATGAGCCCATGTGTCACTCCAGCCCCTGATAGAAAATACCTGGAGGTTTTAATGAATGCAAGGTTGAAAATGGGACAACAATGAACTCTCACCTCAAATAAGGAAAACAGTGAAACTTTAGGAAGTCATGGCCAGCAGTTCATGGCAGCTTATGATTGCCTTTTATTCATGACAGTGAGGCTATGCTTGGCATAATCTGCCCAATTTTTTGCTCTCCCCAGTTGAAGAGGGGTATGAAGAAACTGAATAGAGTCCAGCAAAGAGCTATTAAGATGATCATATGTGGGCTACTACAGATGAAGAAAATTTCATCTGCATAGATCTGCATAGAGACTCCTCCAGACAAAACCATAGCTGACTTGGTCTGCTGTCGCCATTTGCTCTACTCCACATGAGAAGTTGTACTTGATGGCCTCCAGGAGTCCCTTCCAACTTCTTTTCCCTTTCTTTAATGCTATGATACAGTGACTTTATTTGTCCATGATGCCTTTGACGGCCTCAGCGTATTTGAGGGCGTAGCTCTTGGGTTTTTCTCAAGGAAATGCTGTTACCTACACTCCAAACATCCCATTGGATCTTGGTCAACAAGTAACCCCATTCAAGGGGCATGAAGACAGGAGAGGAGAGGAAAGGAAAAGAGAGAGAGAGGGACAGAGCAAGAAGGCATCAAAGCTGAACCTTATCCTGTGTTTTCATCTCCTAAAATCACGGGATGAAATGCAAATGGAGAACCTGGAAAAGGAATCTAAACCAGCTGACACACTGTCCCATTGCAGCTTGGACTGTTCTTTAAAGTGAGCAGTATTAATCACGGCCTGACACTTCCATGACTAAATTCCAATATAAGCATAATTTAAGGAGCATGAAAATATCCCCAAGTCGCTAGTCAGTGGGAAATTGATAGGTGAAAAACGTTAAAGGCTGATGATAGATTTATCAGTGGAAAGAATGGAATACTGTAGTTAAAGGGGAAGATGTAATTTTTACATTTGTATTTGTAAGGATGGTGGAGATTAAGAAGTGGGAGGGGTTGTGACAGATGAGAGAGAAAGAATAATGAACACAGAAAGCTGGAGGTAGAGGAAATAAAGTATTGCTGAAATTGAAGAAAAAGTGAGATGAAAAAAAAAGATCAAAACTTCAATGTCATTGGCAGGGAAAGCAGAACAGAATGACAGTAAGAAAATTAGAAAAGTGGAGAGATCCCCCTGGATCTGGACAGATTCTTTAAATCAGTCTTCTTTGCAGAAACAGAGGAGAGTATAAGATGCTTTCTATAATAGAGGCTAAAGGCATTGAAGCATGAAAGACCTCAAATATCATCCTGCCAAGAGGCAATGCTTGACTGAAGAATGGCAGAGTAAAAACAGGCAAGAATGAAGTTAGAGTTCTGTAATTCTACATGATCATGAGATTTTTTTCCAAAAGTGTACAGCAACACAAGAACAGAAGCAAAGAAAGAAAATGTTTGAAGATGAGCCAGCAATGGAGATTAGTGAAACAGACAGTGTAAGAGATGAGATGGGCAGGCAGACCTGAAGTCATGCCAAAGTGGAGCAAAAAAAACCCTCAAAAACATCTTGACAATGAAATCAGTAGAGGAAAGAACAAGGAGTAGAAGACAAACAGAGGCATTTAAATCCTGGAGAGCACTCAGACACTGGCTGAACATTATTCCAGACCAATGACCTGAAGGTGGGTTCATTCCCCTGCTCAGTCAGTCTTTAACTGTTTTACTAAATCTGCCAGGTCAGAGATCCGCTTTACTCTAACTGAGGTACTGGGATGAAAATGAAGCGATAGACAGACAGAAGATGGTCCCCAGAAACTACCTATTTCTCTGATCTAAATTGCTGAAAGAGGTCTGGATTTGAAATGGTGATTTAAGACATGTCTAAAGATCAGACGCTGCTGCAACTACAGTGTGGTGTAAGTATTCCCAAGATATTTATTAATTATCCAGCTCTGGAATTGCAAGTCTAGTCCCAACACCAGAACTCAGCATTACCATAAAACCCAAGTATAAGGCTTAGTATCACGGTAATTTGCATATGCTGCCTTTATCCATGCCAATTCATTAAAGCAACTTCAGCTGTTATGAATATCATAGTGATGTGATAACCAACAGCCTTAGAAGGAAGATGTTTGGTATCCTGTCACTAATCCCATGATGCATATTGTAAAAGCATTAATTTAAAAATAATGAAAAAAGGAAGAAGCTACAGAAGTGCTAAAAGATCTTTTGGGGTTTTTTGTTATATTAATTATAACTTAATCATTGGCCGTAAAATAAAAACTCTGGAGCTGGACACAACTCCCAAGTATCTCTCCAAGCACAGAGCCAGCATTACGGCGCCAACCATTGCACATATTCATCTCACCACATTCCACCCAAAAGTGGAATCCAGTCACTTTACCGAAAATCTTAATTTCAAGTGAAATATATGTATATTTTTAAATATTAAGTTTTAACTGTTCACAACCACAAATTCCCAGATGGTAAGCAGTTGGGAATAGAAAAAGGAAAACTTGCAAAGCATGGAAAAAATGCTCTCTGGTGGAGCTAAAATATTATAGGAACTGGCTTGCTTTTGCTACACTTCTTCCAAGATGTAAAAAGAAGCCAACGGATGGCTGCTTGCCATTTGTCATAACCAATTTCAAATATGCCTCCTCGTTACCTTTTTTACATCTACTTTCTTTATTCCTCTTTATCTTCTTATCTTCATTAAAAATCTCTATTTCTTCTAAAAACCTGTTATTGCAGAAAGATTTTCCAGCATTTAGTATGTCATTGGAATATTATAGGTTTGGAACTAGTTCAGGGCTCTGTCGCAGCTATGCAGCACATGCTGACAT
Source organism: Limnodromus scolopaceus (assembly GCA_028565335.1). Classification (NCBI taxonomy): domain Eukaryota; kingdom Metazoa; phylum Chordata; class Aves; order Charadriiformes; family Scolopacidae; genus Limnodromus; species Limnodromus scolopaceus. The sequence goes on from JAOXNO010000001.1 coordinate 137,295,468, forward strand.
AAACAGGACAGAATTTGGCCCTTTGATTCAAAGGGTCTAAGCATTTTGAACTGTGAGTGTTAAAGATACTGTGACTGTCAGATTATTGAAAACCAGCTCTCTGGCATTAGTCTTCAAAATTATATTAATTTTTGTCAACCAAAGTTTTGACACAGAAAACTTAGAAGACTCTTGCTAAACACTATTAAGCATTTTTTAGAAATTAATTAATCTATTCAGGTGCCTAAACAGGGCAGTCTAGAGGTATCCAATATACTATAAAGTATTCCTCCTCGCCTCCAGATGCATTTCCAAAAGGGCACAGGTTTCTTATTGTTCCTATGTCATAGCTCCCAGGCTCTTCTGTGTATCTCAGGTACCCTAAGGAATCTCGGCTGGCACAAGACATTTATTTTTTGGTAAACGAATTGTGCCCTGATCGCAGCCCTGCACCGAGCTTTAAAAGCTATTCAGTTGATCAGGCGTCAGTGTTTTATCCTGCGATTACAAAGCTACTATGACTGCAACCTATCACAATAAAATCTTGCCTTCCACCCCCATGTTTTTAATTCATAATATAATATTACAGGAAGTTAATGGTTGGCTGGTTGAGATTTTTTATAATTCTAATACATCTTCCCCCCCCACTTTATTCCTCTTTGAAAAGTCAGTTTTCTGAGCTCTTAAAGACTACAGTTCACTTGTTTTAATGAGAGCCAAATTGGTTAAACCTATATTAACCTTACATAAATAGTATCTTAACTGATCACCTAGAATCTAACAATGCAGAGCTCCAAAGTTGAAAAGCGAAACTACTATATGCAAAAGACTTTGCAAAATTTTGTATAAGAACTTTTTAATAAGTACATTATTACATGGAAACACTTAAAGTTTATTCCAGGCCTTCCAGCAACTGGATTGAATTCTGCATATACCCTTGTACAACCAGGATAAAGCTTCCTTTTCTCACCCTGTAGGGCAAAGGATATTGGATCTTAAGGCCATAGTATCTCTGTGCATAGAAAACTTATTACAAGCCCTGGGTCTGGGCCAGACATACATATATTTTAGGGAAATAATTCATTTTGAGAGAAAAGAAGGAATGATACCCCTCTCAGATTGAAGTTACAGGTTCTGAGGTTTTTTGTTTTCTTTTTCTTTTAATGAATAGCAGCTGTTCAAATGTGCTCAGGAGGTAGAAGGCTGAATAAGCTCCAGTGCATGGGATTATCAGGCAAGGATCCAGGGACAAGGTCAAAGGGGAGCTATAAATAAATATTTAGATAACACAGCTCCCATTGTTGTCAGTAAGGGATGATGGCTTAGCAATTCTAAAAATCAGCAAAGCTTTATTTAGGTGTCTAGATATGAATTAGGGGTCATATCTGAGGTACTGTACGCATTCCAGAGATAAACTATGTAGCTGTGGGAAAGGTGTGTTAATCTGACTTCTCACCTGGACTATTGATTCCTGATGATAATAATTCTGATTACATGACACTGTTGTTATAGGTACACCCTTCATTGTAGAAAGGAAAAAAAACCCACCACACTATTGTACAGATATGAGTAGTATATGTATTTCCAAGGCTTCCTTTTTTTTTTCTGAAAATCCATCTCAAAAATATGGATGCAATCGAATGGCGCCCTTTTATCTAACATCAATGTTGGTCTTCTAAAGTGTATGTCACAACATACAACTTTAAATTAGAATATATGCTGAAAAGAGTTTTCAATATCTGAGAAAATAAGACAGACCAGCTAAAGATATCTCATTAAGTTTCCTTACATTAACACCAGTGCTTTCTGTACGATTTTAACCCAAATTTCTCATGCAGCCATCTTTGGTGCTACTTACTGACTTCTGTGTACGTGCGCTAGTACCCTCTACTGGTCATAAATTTACTGTGGTGCTCAAATAGCCTGAGAAGGCAGAGGCAAACAGTTAATAGACATCTGAATGATGAATACTTCTTTTCTTTTTTCCTTTCTTCTGTTTTGATCAAGAGGTCATGATCTCTGTTCCATTTATATGCATGACATTACTTGGTAATGTAAGGTGCTTTCTATCTGTCCTACAGTTCATTAAAACTATACGTTTTTATGTACATGAATAGTGGAATCAACAATAACCAGCACTGCTGGAAAAGACATAAAATACTGCACAGCTAATCATAGGGAAAATATGGCACATATAACAGCTCTTTGTTCTCTACATTCTTGCTGTCATCTGTTGTGCTGTTTTCAAGAATGTCAGATGTGAATTGATTGGCAACATCTTTTATTGAGGGAAGCGAAGCTATATTTAATGTCTATGGTTCTTAAAATTCCATAGCAGCATTACTGGTGCCCTGGCAATAGTAAATTCAATTTGAGTTTAATTCCAGTTAAAGAATAAAGTAATAGTAACAAAAACAATCCAAAAAGAAAATATGGCTAACAGGAACACTGTGGATAAGAAACCAGTGAATTTCCCAAAAGGCAGACAGAGCAATTGTCCATATAAAGAACCTAATATGCCACTTGTAAGAGTTTGGCAATGTTATAGGAAATCATGTAATCATTACATGCCACAAAAAAACCCTCTTTCAATACATGAAATGATAATTTTGATCTTAAATACTCCTAGAGATATATATATATTACCAAGCTGTTTCTAGTTAAAGTGGGATAGAACTCAGTTTTAATGATCTCTTAACACTAACTGATAAATAAAGCTATTTCAATCTACAGTTTCCAAAGAATGGAAAAAGAAGAGATTATTATCTTCCTGAGACTTTGAAATGACCATGCCAATATTTCTGTTTTGGCCACTGAATATAATGCTGAACTTCAGTAATACTTAATATAGTCTGCTACTGTGCACAGATCATACAGTTCCCCATGGCTGAGACCCTCTAAAAAGAATACTTTCTGCTTTTGCAATGACACACAGAAATGAACTTTTGAAGCAAGAAGTTGCCATGGCTTTTCAGTGCCAATGCCAGAGGATTCTTAAAGTTCGTCACTAGAGCTGCCTCACCAGACACTGATGCCACCAGCTTCAGCTGAGCCTAGTAAAGCTTGAACACAAAAAAACCTGCTGTAGGTGGAAGGATAGCCAGGCTGGGATTTTGATTTGTTTTGTTTTGTTTCGTTTTGTTTATTTGTTTGGTGTTTATAGACTCTTATTTTACATGAAGGCAATAAATCCAGAAACTTTTCTGGTTTGA
>JAOXNO010000001.1:137301742-137313737 GCA_028565335.1 Limnodromus scolopaceus
CCTCACCATCTTTGTCGCCCTTCTCTGGACCCGCTCCAGCACCTCAATGTCTTTTTTATGGTAGGGGGCCCAAAACTCATCTCTTTACCATGTCACCCATGAAAGCCATTTTCTTTTGGTTTCAGGTGTTGCTCTGAATTAATGCAAGCAGACATACAGAAGTTAAGATTTTAACACAGCGTTACAGTTTTGCGTGCAACAAAGGAAATTTCTTTGCTATTACACACACTGGTGATGTACAGGTCTAAATTCCCTGTTAGTAGACCATCAAGGGGCAAATCCAGAGGTTGCTAGTTTTAGAACCCGTATCACCTTAGAAACCATTATTTAGGAAAAAAAGCAAACCAAAACCATTTAAAATGCTGAGACACTGCTACTTCTAGCAGTTAAATTGCAGCAACTGCAGAAACGGTCCATATACCTAAACAATGTAACTGAGCTGTTAGTAACACACAATACTGTTGTGCTCTGAGACAGAGTATTCATTTACACTGATATTTAGGCTTTATTGTATCCCTTTTCAATCTCTAACTGAAAATGATACTTTTCACTATAATTTTTAGACTGAGTCATCCGGCCCATTTCAGCAGCCGTATTAGAAACAAAGAACCTTTCAACCTGGTAGCTGTAATACATTTGTAAGTGAACAGCATATAATGCAAATAAATCTAATAGCATTTTTATTAGGCTTATTTATTCTATGCCAATTCTGGCTAGTCCAAAAAGACCTTTACTGAGTTATGAAAAGATGGAAAAGGTTGTGTCATAGTTTCCATTATAGAGCCTATTTTCAGGACTCTATAGCAAATTCATAATAAAGTTGTAATTCTGTTTACAAATTAAACTGCACTTATTTGTTTTCCTAAATATAATAATCTTCAGAGCAAGTGATAGGATTACTCTAAGAGATTGTATATAATCAAAAATTTCCAAGTTAGTATGCAAGTGGATCATTTTAATGGCACAAAATCTTCTACAGGAAATGAACATTAACTTCATTTAATTAAGCAATAATATTTGTATAATCAGCATGCCAAAGTATCTCAGACTGCTCTATCGTGTGGGGCCCATGGTCCCTTCCCTTCTAGCTGAGTCAAAAAGCTATAGACCATCTCTGCAACATGTCCTCTTCCTTGATGAAAACTGTCCCAAAGGGAGTTAAGGTCACAGCTTAGAAAGAAACATAAGTAAAAATGGAAAAAGCAAAAGGAGAAACAGCACTTACAGACCTGTCTCTTATGCCCAGAAAATAGATAAAAGTTAAGTTTTATCTTAACTTTCTCTGGCAAAGTAATCTGTTTGAGGAGATCCCTGCAGCATAAAGGTGATTTATGCTGTGAAGGCTGCAAGTCTGCTGGCCTGGGGGACATGTGCCCAGACCGCCCAGTCTTTAAAGTGGTTGTATAAATTTGGAAACTGTAGCTATGTTAGGATAGTGCCGGGCATGAGCTAACATGTGCACAGGATTTTAAATCCAGGTTGTTCGCATCTGGCTGTCCTAGAGCATGGGTGAAACAGATGCACAACTGCCTCCAGCTGCTCACGTACATATCCTGTATGTGAATAAGTACATTTCAGCAAAGAAGGGGAAAAAGAAGGAGAATACACTCTTTGCAGCAAAATGTGGCTGTAACCAATTTGCTTTGATTGGCAGACCCCCATTTCAAAATAGCTACCTAGCCAGGTCATCAATCTGGCCAAAAAAAAAATTTGGACACCGGGTTAAGACCAGAAGCCTCCAGGGAGCCAGAGTTGCCACAGACCCAAGCCCCACAGAAGTGATGCCACCAAAGCCTGGTTCTCATTAAAACCACTCAAAATTGCATGCTGCCTGTTTCTACCATTCTTAGGAAAATAGATTAATATATTTTAAACATCCCCATCTTTTCCCTTTCAAAAAAATATATCCTTGAATAGGTAAAGTTTAATGTTTCATCTGGGTGCACCCATTCTGGACTTTCATCTCAGTCTCATTCCTCCTTCTAGGAAGACATTTGGCAGAAAAGTCACCATTATGGGCTTAATATAACTGAGTGAGATCGGCAGAATTTGGTTCTTTCTGGTTTTGATTTTATTTTCACATTTTGCTTTTGACAGCATCTAGCTTTGCAGATAATCACTGTTCTGTGGTGCTCCATGCTCCTAAATTTCATGTAGGAAACACATGCCTCTGACAGCGCTGGCCAAACTGAAAAGTAAACTTCAAAGTCTGCACATGAAGAAGGGAAGGGCGGTGTAGGACAGGACAGGACAGGACAGGACAGGGCAAGGCAGGGCAAGGCATACCCTGTTCTTTGATATTAACTATACTGGATGTTTATTTCAAACATTATCATGATATGCCTTCTACCTTTCATTTGCTGAAAAACCTATATTGCTTGGTTAGTTTCCTTCATATGAAATGCATTTTTATTGAAAAAAGAATTGTCGACTTTATGGCTGTGAATCTGACTTACTTAAGTGGCTGATAATTGTGTCACTAACTTGAGTGGATACAGGGCCAGGCCCTTGTGTACACGTGCTTTCTGGTATACTCAGTGCATTTAAATGGTATGTGTCTGTAAATGCCATCTATAAAGTTGTTCTGAGGGCATTTCAGGATGTTGTATCACATTATTGCTTATAAATTGGTGCAAAAGTTATACTGCAAGAGTAATAACATCAGGAAACAGTAGTAACGTGTGCCTAATAAAACCCAGACTGCATTCTAGGGAACTGCTTTTTCTTTGTGAGATTAGTCTTTCCTCACAAGAAAACTGAAAAAACACAAAGTGGCCTAACCACGATGCAGTCCTCAAGGAAGTTATAACACATGGAGTTCATATATCTTGGAAAAAAGCAATGTGTAATCCTGCAACTCTGCGTATCCCATCTAGATAATTTAAGCCCCTGTCTGATGATCAAGGAGTGACATCATAAGTCATTAAGATGGTTGTTTGCTTTGTAAGTAGTTAATTTCTGGTGTATTACCTCTAGATATTTGGGTGAAAAAATATTGTACTGAAATAGGGTTTTAAGCCATTACTCCAACTATTCTATTACATTCACCTACTAATTTCTGTGGGATAATTGCTTTTTCTTTCTCTTCATGCAGTTCTGTATAACTTTTAAGGCTGTCCTTGATCTAAAAGAGGGCAGGCGGAGAGGTCATTGCACTTTGATTGAGAGCAGCCCTGAGGAGAAGGACTTGGGCCTATTGGTGGATGAGAAGCTCAACATGAGCCAGCAACGTGCACACACGGCCCAGAAAGACAACCACATCCTGGGCTGCATCAAAAGAAGTGTGGCCAGCAGGCCAAAGGAGGTGATTCTGCCCCTCTACTCCACTCTGGTGAGACCCCACCTGGAGTATTGCATCCAGGTCTGGTGTCCTCAACACAGGAAGGGCGTGAACCTGTTGGAACACGTCCAGAAGAGGGCCACCCAGATAATCAGGGGGCAGGAGCCCCTCTCCTATGAAGACAGGCTGAGAGAGTTGAGGCTGTTCATCCTGGAGAAGAGAAGGCTCTGGGGAGACCTTAGAGCACCCTTCTAGTACCTAAAAGGGGCCTACTGGAGAGATGGGGAGGGACTTTTTATCATTATAGCAAAAGGATGAGGGGTAACGGTCTTAAACTGAAAGAGGGGACATTTAGATTAGATATTAGAAAGAAACTCTTTACTGTGAGGGTGGTGAGACACTGGAACAGGTTGCCCAGAGAAGTTGTGGGTGTCCCATCCTTGGAAGTGTTCAAGACCAGCCTGGATGGGGCTTTGAGCAACCTGCTCTAGTGGGAGGTGTCCCTGCCCAGGGCAGGGGGCTTGGAATTAGATGATCTTTAAGGTCCCTTCCAACCCAAAATATTCCATGATTCTATGATTTGTTTAAATCCAAATAGAGTCTTATTTTACACATATTGCAGATTCTTGCCACAACTAGTATCCCATTGCAGTGGGACCCCAGAGCTTTATGTACACGGTTAGACAAAAAAAAAAAAAGTGATAGGATTAAGGATAACTATGCCAAGACCTGGATCCCATCCATTTCCAAACACTTGTCTAGGAGATGCTCTACTTGAGCAGGGGCTCAAAGCACCCATATTGTGCACAGGAAAAGGTGAACCTTGAAAATCTGTTAGCATAATGCACTGTTGTATAGCCCACCATTCCCAAATGCAGTGTATTCACAACAAAACAACAAAAATTTGATCCATGACCTAAGGTGCCAAGCATGCATAGAACACACCAGAGGCCATCCCCTCCTCTGATCAGCAGTGGATTGGAGGATAATCTAAGCTGGGGAATGAATATGTGCTTGTGCTTGCATGTAAATATTGCAGGGAAGGTGAGTCTAGATTGGAAAATAAATTTACAGATTTTACAACATTTTCCAAGTACTGGCAGAAGTGGAAACCATAGAAGAAAGAATGCAAAATTCCAGTGTCATATCATCCAACAGGAAACCATGAGAAAGTTAACTACTTGATATATATCAAAAGCTGATTCAGTTCTTCCCCAGATTTCAGCAATGTTCAATAAATACACAGTGACATCCTTAAACTTCACAATTCATGATACTAAGCTTATATTTGGTTTCCATTAAATTTATGGACTATACATCTTTCCTATGCTGCCATTCCCTTGACAAAAAGCATTAAATGTTAAAAAATCACAGCTGCACCTCCTGTCATTTGTCTTTTTCCTGTGCATGTGTTTGAAAGCAGCTTCCTCCCCTACGCTTCCCCATTGCCCAATTTCCTCTCAGATAGCATACAGTTCCTAAAGACGTGAATCTGTACCTAACTAGAGAGAAAAAGGTACAAGGGGTGGCCTGAACTGGATCCATCTGATCACTCATATTGTACAGATCTTTATTAAACGCTGAATTTAATCACTGAGAACATTACACATATGAGAACACTGCAGCATTAAGCAACAGAAAAGATCCACAGGGAGAAGATCATTGAACAGATATATCACAAGTACGGATCTGTTGACAAGCTTAATCTTGCCAATTAGATCTGAACCATGTTCCTTTTTTGAAAGAAGAAAACATGACAAAAACAGAAGATGGGAGCTATTCTGTCATACCAGCCCCAAACCCCTACTGAAGATGAGGCAATTCTGGATGAACTGAAGTCATAATGAAATTTTTGATGACTTTAATAAGGACAAGATTTCACCAGTAAATGTTCAGAAATCTATGCAAGTTTAAACAAAAAAAATCAAGACACTCAAGCGTCTTACATTCTGAGTAATAAATAAGAGCAAGCAGTGATGCTAATCAGGTTTGTCTTTCTAAAGTGCAGTGTTTGCTGGAATTCACAACAGAGACTGTTTAATCTAAAAGACTTTTACGATGCTTTTAATTACTTAGGGTTTGGTTTTGATTTTGGCTTTTTTCTCAAGGCTGTCAGTGCAGACTCAGCTGCAGTAGAAACGGGTGCAGACAGCCCCCTCGCAGGATGAGGACTTGCAAATAGGGAATGAGTGATCTTTTCCATATCACAAAAATATTTTGCATGTTCTAAATATGACAGAGCATGACATTTGAGTTCTGTTTTATAATTCATTTAGCAACATTAAACTTGTTCTCCAAAACAAGAGTTTTAGTCTTATTTCATAATAAAGAGTAAAGCAACAGAGAAGTCTAACCAAACACTGCCACAACTTGAAAACACTGGGTTTATAACAGTCAAACCATATCTGTAGAATGAAAAAATGATACTTGACATGGCAGGGAAATGGACTTCTAAGTCCAAGAAAAATATTGAGCTTTTTCATAACTTTTTCTGTCCCAGCTTAGTAGCCAAAAGCTTTATATTGCAGGTGGACTGCCATAGGCCTGCAGAGCCTTGGAGCCTTAATTGCTCTGAGAAGCACCAGAATCAAAAAGCCTGGCACATTATCAAGTGAACTACAAGAAGCCAAGAAGGTTGGGGAGATCAGGCCTCTCAAGGCTTCCATGTTCTTGGCTCAGAAACATCCCTCCAGGTGGTCTAATGATGATCCTGAAGCTTGGAGAGGAGGCTCTGCTAAGGAGCCAGGGAGGGAGATTTTCATCCATCAGACATGTCTACATTCCTGCAAAGAGTTTCAGCAAATCAACTTTTTCCATTGAAGCAATATTCCATTAAAAAACATTTGCATTTAGTTTGAATGCTGCTCTCATGCTACAATACAAAAGCATATGGACACTCAGTGTCCTGACTCCCTACATCTCTTTCTCCTGCTTTCCTATGTCCTTTTCCCAGTTTGCTGAGTTTAAAATCATAGCAAAATGTACTCAGGTTTTATAATCTGTTTATTCTGTGTTTGGCTCTTCACTGTGTCTTTCAGTGACCTGTTTAATCTAATGTTTTGCTTGAACAAATTCTACAAACTTTGAATTTTTGTCATGTTTTAGGAAGGTTCCAAGTTTTAGTATCCCTGTAGTAAATTACCTCCTTACAGTATTGCCCTTACATTCACTGTACTTTACAAAAATACCTGATGCATTAATTAGACTTGCAAGATACTCTAGTGGACTATCTAGCTAACTAAGCTAGCATTCAAGGGACCATGTTCATTTCTTTGTATTGCCACTGGCCTGCCGTGCACCCTGGACATTGGACATCTGTAAAATGGAAATAGCAGACATTTTATAAAAAGCTTCGAGACTTATGGAAGAAAAGTAGTATATATTTGTGGATGAAAAGTAATAGTTTTTAAATGTTATTATTTCATTTTTTTCATAATAACTACATTATTGGTTTTCAACCTGTGCTTCATGAAACTATGGAAGTATCTAAATTACTTCTGTGAAAGCTATTTATGATCACCAAATCTATTGCTGGTTGGCCAAAATTATGTTCCAGCTCTCCAAACCTCCATGAGAAACCTGTCAAGATTTCAAAACAGATTTAAAAATTCTGAACAGGAGAAGGAACAATAACATGTTAAATAATTCACAGCTTCATTCAAATAGTTGAAGATAGTTTAAAAACCTAGAGAAGATCATTTAATACCTACATCTTAGAAATTGCATTCCTGTTAGAATTAAAGACAGCCATGCACCTAAAACTCAATAAAATCACTTAAGAAAGAGAAGCCACAATTTCAAATGTTGGCGGGGTAAAACTCCTGATTTAGAATGTTGCCCAATTCTCAGAAGGGCTGAGGACCAAAGTTTTCTATAGTTTGGAGTGGAAATGAACCTTAGAAAACTGGGTTTAACATTTATCTGAACACTTAGATGTGACTTAAAAGCTTTGGCCAAATTATCTTCCCCTATGGAGACACCACAGCACATCTAACTTCTCATAATATATTTTAATTTTCCAGCGACTATTTGATCCCCGGGGAACAACAAGATACTTCTTTCAGTCACCCAAATTGAACAGCACTACTACTAGACACTCCTATGCCAAGCAAGAATCTTTGATATCAGGTCAAAACCCATCAATTCTTTATCATTTCTTCCTTAAAGATGGTATAAATTGGAAAGAAGCAGTTCTTATGAAAATCTTAAAATACTATGAGCCCATTTTGCAACAGGCATTCTTTATAACTGACATCTGTACTTGATAGCCATAATGCATGAAGTTATCTTTCTTCACATCTAAAACTTATCAGGCCCAAAAGCAAACCATTGAGTTAATTCCTCCTTGTCATAGATGACCATGTCAACTAGAAAAAATCAAGGCAAAAGCAATAGGGCAACAAATGCTGAACAGATGCAAAGATCCATATTGGTTGTAGCTGCTATGCACTGGATTCAGTTTCCTAAACTGGTAGTCTCCAGTTGTTCTTCCGGAAGTCTAGTAGTCTCCTGCGTGGTTTTTCAGGCAGCCTAGGGAGACTCAGACAGAGGTAGACATGTAGGTCTAGGCAAATGGTTCAGCATTCCCTACAGTGAGAAAACTAGAGTAATACAGCATAGAATAGGAAGCGGTCTATAAGATGCACTTGACTGAGACACCCAGAACCCAACTGTATTTCCCAGATTGACAGAGGAAATTTAATATGTAAGGTGGAGTTCATTCTTACTTAGTTAAGGATGCTGATTGACATGTACAGCTAAGAGTCATCTAGCTTCCTTTGCAAGAAATGGTGAGAAATAGGCACCTTGATGATGTGATTCATCTCATTTTAAGGGACACATCCTCTAGATACTTCAACCTCTCTAAATTGTCTATAAAGGGAGTCTGGACAATTAGATTGTTTGCATATAGACACCATAGACCATATAGACTATACATGGATCTGGATTTTGCAATTTTACTGTTGATTCCTACTGACTTTAAGGGGTACCTGGTGCCTAAGAAATTCAAGACATAGCTGTTTGCACCAGCTTTTTGTAAATGAAGATATTGCATGGTCATTAGTGCAGATATGCATGGCATTTATACATTCCATGTTCAATATACTTTCATTACCAGAGCGGTGCAAATTAGGAAGGCTTAAAGTCCTTTATCTCTTGCTTATGTTACAAAGTTTGGATTTTTAGAAGTAAAGATGGAAGTTTGAGCTTTTTATTCATTTATTTTTTAAATTTTTGACATGAAGAGTCTTAAATTAGCTTATGCATCTCCCTGGTCTTTGCCTTTAACAGTACTGGCTTTTTGGGTGGTTACTAGTGTTTGCCTATTCCAGCATGAAGAATGATGCTCTTTATATGTATAGCATCCTCAACTTATCCACCTACTAGTTGAGACCAGGAAATACTTTATTCTAGATGAAAATTCAAGGCCAGAAAAAACTTGCCAGCTCAGACTTCAGTGTTAGAGTTCAATACTGGCTGAACAGGTTCTTTTAGATGTTGCACTCACAGAGGGTGTAACGTTTGATATGAGATTTACTTATTTGATGTTACATGGGTTTTCTGATTTAGCAGTGTGATACAAAATGTAGTGAAAACACAATATAGTTCAATATAATATCAACCTGATTCCTCTTACCTGCCTTGGTACTATGTTCACGGTCATGACACAGGGTGTTCTCAGTCACCAAGAAGGAATAAATGGATTGAAGCCAGCTCAAGCCCATCCCTCTCTTAAAAGTTTTTTTGCTAGTTGTCTAGTTTTTATACTCTGTGTTGGGCTAGGCCGGGTATGTAGTCCCTCCATACAAGTCTGTCTAAACCAGGGAGACATTCACACTCTTTTAATGAACTCAGAGAGCTTGATCCACTCAACTGTTGATGGCTGTTTACCTAAAACAAAGGCCACCCTCCAGACTGATTTTGTGCTGAGATGGCATCAGCTTCTTTGCAACTGCTGTGATCAGTCACACCTGGGATTATTCCCTGAGCTTCATGGGCACAAGGTCCTTGCCCCTCTCTTCTGGGCCTTTTTTCATTTTAGGGGTTTATTGGTCAATCACACTCAGGAAGATGGTTTAAAAGCTTTTTTTTCTGTTATTGTGTCAGCTGCTATAGGCGTTGAAACGCAGCAATACCAGAAAACTCCTTCTTTGTTACAGCTGCAACTTAGTATGTGCCAGGAGGAAGCAATTCAACACATCAAGTGGGCTTCACTGCCTACCTCATTGACCTTACCTAACTGCCACTTTAAAGAGAAATGATTTTGGTTAAACATACCTATCTTCATTGCCTATAGGGTTAATTCTGTATCCTTGTCAAAGAGCCAGTGAAATGCTCCTGGGTTGCCTAGGCTCTGCATTATATAAAAGATCTTGAGCAGAGTTTTTGACAAAATTTTCACATTCCCCAAGTGCAAGGAAGTTGTTCTTCCATGCAGTCTTGAAACAAGCTGACACAAGAGAAGCTTACTGAGGTTGGCTCAGTTCATCTGCAGTGAGCCCAAAGAGACAGAAGCCAATATTCCACCCTATAACTGGAATCAGCAGCTTATCTGATTAACTATTTACAGTGCAGCTGGTATGCTTGAGGAAGCTGGATTCTCTTCCCTTTAATTAGGGTAAAACATGTTCACTTGAGCATTATAAGGCTGCAATTTACCCTTAGTACAAGTCTGTTATGAAGTAACTATGCTCTTACTATTTAGAAAAAACTCAAGTGACCACTTAGGGGTTTTATGGCATTTTTAGCTAAAGATGATGCTATCATTCTCCATCACAGTGTGATGATTTCCATTTGCTAGTCAAAGGTATTTTAAATCTTTAAAATATCTGAAAGCATGGATAAAACTCTCAGGACACATCTGTAAGTTCAAAAAGCCACACTGAAATCAAACTAGTAATAAATGCTCCTTGACTGAGATCTTCGATGCCAAATTGTATTCTGAAGCATTTTTTATAACCAAATTCTGAACTCTGAAATAGAGGTTTATAACGGAAACAATTAGAAAAGCAAGGCCAAATCCCTGCATCTGGATTCAATGGGAGCACCGTAAGGTTTGGATGTTCTACATCTAAGTCTGTACAAACAAATGTTAAAAACCTCAGTAGCGTAGATATAGAAATGTAAAAGTCTATGGAGGCATACAGTTTTTTGTTGAGGAAAATAAGAAAGAGGTAGTAATAAACAATAAATATTTTTAAATGTATCTATTTTTTACGTAGAAAAAAATGTATTTTTTATTTTTCAAAATATTTTTTCTAAATAGTGATGTAGTACTTTAAACTAAATGCTATGTTTGTACTGATAGATTTAACCCCACTCCTAAATATGACCTCTGAGCATCATTTGGGGTATATTGTAGGAGAATATACTCCCATATCAGCAGGAAGACAAATGGAATGTGAGGACTTTCTGAGAAGTGTATACACACTTGGTTGTATACTGCATGGGATTGGTATGGAATGGGACCTGTAGGCTGCTTGAACTGGGACTGCTCTTATAACAACTTCTTATAGCTAAAGATGTGGATAAGTAAAGTGGAGTCAGATAGCAAAGTGGCCACTCACTTTGCTCATTGTCCCATACTCATAGAAATAATTTGCTTACCGTCTGGTATTACTAAATATATGCTTGTGATGAGTGCTACAAAAAAAAAAAATTAAAATCATACATCATATAGAAACTCTGATTTCTAATATTCTGGTCCATGGTCATTTAGCCATTCATATAACGCAGACTTGTCTAATGCTGCACTATTACAAACATCTTAAAACTGAATAAGGTACAGCAAAACATAATCTAAATCTGCACTTATCTGGCCTTTTCTCTTTGTTCACATTCTGTGATGCTATTTACATAGTTCCCAAACAAAACAATTCCCACTGTTCATTCTGTATGAGTGTATGTAAATAAATCACAAAAACTGTTAATTGCTAAAATTCTGTAACCTCTAAACTTAAACATTAGGTTTGCTCCATTCAGTTCAGTTCTTATAGAAGGTATTAAGACATTTGTGGCCTATAGGAATCCTGATGGAGCAGGACATGTATCTCACAAAAACACTTCTCCAGGGTTTGCGCTTGCCAAAGTGTGATTAATTACCTGGCACCAACTGTTCAAAGCCTATTTCTGTACGGCTACTGTCAGTGCTACAATAAATACATTCAGTGACAATGCTGCTGCGCATCCACTTCAGGATTTTGGGGTTGCCTTCAGACATGTAAAATTCAATGACTCTGGAATGTTTCTGTGTTAGCCTTCGATGCAGAAATACATGCGTGAGAGTACAAAAATGGGTAGGAGAGGCATTTGTCTAAATCGAGGGAGTGTTTGCAAAAGCAGGGATGGACAAAAATTGGGAGTTGGAAAATGTTTTCTAACTTAATATGCTGGAATAGCTGTCCAGTGAAAGTAAGAGGGGAAAGATCTCCAATTAGTTTTTCAAATAACCTTGTTAAACTTCTGAAAAAGGTTATACATCAGCATAGCCTGTGTTAATAGGAGGCTAAGTTCATTGTCCATTGGCCTGAGAGTCACGTGTGCTTGTTAGTGTGATAATGAGACGTGACTGCAAAGTGTTTCAAGCATACATCATACACCTGGGCATGTTTAGCTTGGAGAATAGGAGGCTGAAGGGAGATCTCATTGCCCTCTACAACTACCTGAAAGGAGGTTGTAGAGAGGTGGGTGTTGGCCTCTTCTCCCAAGGGAATA
>JAOXNO010000001.1:137320680-137333549 GCA_028565335.1 Limnodromus scolopaceus
GGCGGAGCCGCAGCCCATTGGGTGAGGCGCGGCGAGGCGGCGGTGGCGACGGCCAATGAGGTGGGCGGGGCAGGCGCTGGAGGGCGCCCCCGGGCGGCGGGGCAGCGCTGAGACGGCGTGGCCTCGCTCCGTGCCTGGCGGGTCCTGGGGTTTCTCCTGCCTAAAGCAGCCCGGGCCAGGGTGTGGAAGGCCCTGCGCTCGGCCAGCGTTGTGCCTCACCCGGGCGAATCAGGGGTAAGGCCCCCTGGCCTCCTCCTCCTCCCCAGCCCCTCACAAATCACTATTTCCTCTTAACCTCAGCGAGCACCTCCTGTGAGGAAACGCAGTGTGCCCCCTCAAAATGGGCAGGATGGTTTTTTAGAGGGAGCTTTCATTAAAGAGAACATGAAGGAAAACAGCACCTGGATATTCTTAAATTAAAAGCTGTTTGTCTTGCAAAGAATGGTAAATGTCCCATTAACTTGACCACAGATATTTGAGAAAGCTCTTCGTCCCGATGAGCCTCTGCTTTGAACTGTAATGGCTTGCACATGATGGTCTTAAGTAAAAAAAAAAAGTGGGTCTGGTTGCTAGCAGATCTGAGAAAATCTGACTTTTATACTAAAAGCGACAACTAATGGAACTAATAATACCTAGTAGAACTGAAAGACTTTCCGTCGTTGTCACACAGTTATACAAGAGCAGGAATACCAAATTTCTGCTACTAATAGTAGCCTGCATTCTTGTATGGCTGTAATCTGAAGAGCTCAAATTCTTCTGGTGGTAGGGATAAGAATAGGGATATTTCAAGCCCATTTCTCCAGAGTAAGACTGCTTAATCTGTACTTAGCCATCTACATAAATCATTTTATTTTCAGAAATGATTAGTGCTCAAGATCAATAACATCTTTAAATGACTCTCCACGGGTCTAGACCCGTGGTTCTGAAAAACTGAATTTGAGCGTTGATAGATGTGACAAGTTTATAAATAAAAACTTCCTTGCTTACATTTCCTCTGAGGTCTGTGCTTGTGCTTCTAAATAAATTGTCAAATTTTATCAATTCTGATCATTCGTAGCTCCTGTTTGGTTAAGATTGCAATGTAAGAGCACGTCCAGCATCACACAGTAATGCGCGGCAGAGGATGTCAGAGTCCAGATCTGTGGCCAACCAATTCTTTCTTTCACTCACGTTCCCTCTCAGTGATACCATTTCCCACACACGTAGTGAATGGGATTCATTCAGCCACATTTTACCTTCCTGGAAGTTAGTAGCTTGTCTAAAAATTTGGCAGCTAGGCTAATGAGGCTGATTAGTACTATTTCTAGGTATCTGATTAGGTAGATTCCTGATATTATTCAAGTGAATATGCGTAGCTTTTTTTCTTTCATTGACTGTAGAGGGAGCCATGGCAATTTGATTGAAGTAGATGCCTCCCTTGAAGTTTTCTAATTTTTAGGCAAGGTGAGTACTACCCTTGGCGTTTAGAGCAAACCTAAAAATTTACAGCCATAAGGAGACAGCGTAAGTTTAGTAAAATGGGTACTGAAGTGAGTTACGGGGGAAGTTAACTTTGAAGTGGCAAATTGCTTGGAAGAAACCTCTTTGCGACTGAACTGTTCCTTGATTGTCTGTAGACCTTCTGGGATGCTGCAGAGCGTCGCTAGGTCCGCAAAGCTTTTTCAAAGGATGACAAAAATCATCGTTTCTTCTCTCTTTCTTCCCCTCCCCTCTCCCCCCCCCCCCCGGCTTTTTCCCCCAGGAGGAGCCAGCGGAGGGGAGGCGACACGATGGGGGCGCGGGCGGCGGCGCGGGCGCTCTCCGTGGTGCTGATGCTGGGGCTGGGGCTGCCGCCGGCCGCCCGGGCCTGTCCCCAGCCCTGCGCCTGCTACCTCCCCACCGAAGTCCACTGCACCTTCCGCTCCTTGGCAGCCGTGCCGGCCCGGATTTCGAAACATGTGGAAAGGATCAATTTTGGGTTCGTATGGCGATGGGCGGCAAACCGTTTTACGGTCTCGCTGCGGAGTCCCGGCGTGCAGGACGCACGTGCGGCGCACCGGGATCTCAGCGTGTGCTTTTTAAGTAGAATTGCAGAGATGGGTGGTTACTTTCAGGCGCTATGTTTCAAACGTGGCGGTTGCTGGCATGGAGAAAGTTTTAGTGTATCCCTCATGTTTCAAAAGAAAAGTTACTATTATTTTCAAATGAACGTTTATATCACAATGTCAGTTCTTGGCAAATACTACCTTCAGTCATTTGCAGTGTATAAAAAACTATATTGAATTAAACCTACTATGGGATTTCTACTAAATGTTGAATTTTATATATAATGTAAAAAAATATAGTAGGACTAAAAGTCTATAGTGTAGCCAGGTAGTATTTTGGAGAACAATGAAATACAGCATATCTTAAAACAATACATTAGAAGCAAAGTTATTCCATTACCTTAGGAGTATTTTTTTTTTCAAGGAACTTAAGGACAATTTAAGCAGACATCAATGTTTTGCGGAGAGATTGCTCAGGCTCCAACTCACTTTCCTCTGCCAGGGTATTGCCAGCTCACATCTATCTGTCAGACTGTGAGATGAGAAGGCAGGGACAGTTGGCAGGCTGCCAATCACAAAAGTTCTGTGTAGGGTCATTATGTGATGTGGCATGGTGCAAGAGTTGGAGTCCTCTTCTGCTTGATGTCAGGGCTGCATCACTACCTGGTAGGAACTCAGCCTGACCACCCCAAGACCTGTAGCTGTGACTGATCATGCAATGACTGACAGGGAACTTGATTTTTTTTTGTTCTTCTCTGTAGTTAAAATGTCTATTCACCAGGACTTTATCCATCTGAAGCCTAATATTAGTCTCAAAATGCCCTTCTACTCAATCAATCTGTATTACAGCAATCTGTACTTCTGTGCCATTTTTGAGTCAAAAATGCCTCATTCTCTTCCCACATTCAAATCCATACATATACACAGTCACCTTTCCCCCATATGTAAACATTCTGTGGCAAATTCTATCCCTAAGTTGCTTTTGAAAATGGGATGTAGGCTTTCAAGTTACTTAGGCATTTTGGCTATTTTTTAATAAAAGCAGGTTATTTGATACTGCTAGCATGGAAGTCATTCTCTATCTTTGTATTTTTTCACAACAAATGACATTGTCTGAGTTGTGTTCTTTCCCAGGAAGAAACAGTCCTAACGATCTGTTGTTGCATTTCTTTCCCTTTGGAAAAGAGCAAAAGCCTTCTATTTTAAGATGCTATATATTTAGCAGGTAAAGATTATTTTTGCAATTGAAAATAATTCAGGAAAAGTTCTTATTCAGAGAAGTTCATATTTTTCAGAAAGGCTAATGTTAAGGAATTTTAATAGGATGGCTGCTATAAGGCTAATAGATCTATAGTAGGACTAAAAATATGAAAACAGTAGTCTAAATTTTTAGAAAATTCAGAGTCTTCAGATAGATAGCATGGTGAGGATCTAAAAGTCTTTCCTCCATATTCAAAGTATTTTAATTTCTTCTTGTCTCTTCCCTTCCTTTCTATAAAGTGTAAAAAAATGGAAAAATCTTTAGAATTCAAAGCTTAATTTAGAGACTTCATGCCGAGATTAGCTCATATATTTAATTTTAAGTCTACATATGGAAAACCCGAATGTAGGGCTAGGCTGCCAAACTTAAGACTTCCATGTTGGCAAATAAAACCTGATTTATTTGTCTGAAGTGAAATTGAATTGTTTTCAAAAAGTAAATTCTCTGTATTCCTTCTCTAAAGGGAGTTTCTAGGGTCACATTATATAATTGGAAGGTCAATTCCTAGATCTTATGTAATTAGCTGATGTAGCCAATTACATGTTGTAACAGTAAGTGAAGCAGGATGTGACTTCCTGCTTCTCATGCTGTTTGGGAGATATCCATTTTTAATGTCCTCTCTCCAAATCTTCATTCATTTATTGTTAGATGCTGTTTTGGCAACACTTCAGCCCAACTAGTTTGCCAGGCTCCATAGCATCATTGATTGGCTACAGGCCATTAATTTATTACCATTCCATAAACTCAGCTGCATGGAAAAACATACTGACAACTATTAGAACTTAAATGCCTATTTATTACTCTTACTCCTAAGTTATAGCTAACGTGCCACAAAATGAGTTTAAAGAAATCTTAATGTAAACATGGACTAAGTATACTTGGCCTTGTAAAAATATTTCAGTCACTTCTGGCCCCTTGACAATGCACTAAGATCCTTCCAATTTTTCCTGAAAGTTAGGTTATACTAATTTTACATTTGCAGTCCATGACGGTCAGTGCATAGAATGTAACTGCATATGTGATTCTTTTTTTCCAGGTTTAACAGTATACAGTCTATATATGAAAACTCCTTCGCAGGACTTACAAAACTGGAATTGCTCATGATACATGGAAATGACATTCAGAATATACCTAATGGTGCTTTGAAAGATCTTGTGTCTCTACAGGTAACATTCAGATCTTCCTAAATTTCATAAATTCTAACTTGGATGAATAGCAGAAGACAAAATTAAGTGAGTTTTGTAGTGCCTTTCTTAGGATTAACATACCATTTTCTACCCAAATACATTTGAGATTTGTTAACTATGCCTGTGTCATACTAGATAGTGCCAAATAGTATTCAGCTGTATTCTCCCTCTTTGACCAGCATGTAATTTTTCAGTGGTGCACAGGATATTTGAATGTGGAAGGAAAACTTCTGCATGCTTGCTATTCTGTTTGGATTTAGATCAAAACCCAGAATTAATCTCTTCTATTTCTTTTTTTAGGTTTTCAAAATTAGTTATAATAAATTGAAAGTCATAACAGGCCAAACTCTCCAAGGGCTTTCAAGCTTAATGAGACTGCACATGGACCACAACAGAATTGAGTTTATTCATCCAAATGCTTTTAATGGATTAACTTCTCTGAGACTGGTCCACTTAGAAGGAAATTTGCTCCAGAAGCTTCACCCCAACACTTTTTCAACATTTATGGTCCTTGATTATTTCAAGCTGTCAACAGTAAGACATCTATACCTATCTGAAAATGGTCTTAGGACCTTGCCTGCAGGGATGTTTCAAGGCATGCCGCTGTTGGAGAATCTTTACCTTCATGGGAATCCATGGGCCTGTGACTGCAGCTTAAACTGGCTTCTTGAATGGAATGAAGTTTCTGGAGGTAAGAGCAAGAATACCATAGTAGTGCAGAACAGGAAAAAAATCTAACATGATGAGTATTATTACTTGTATGATGTCTATGTTCCATTACCATTCAATGAATGTAATATTCAATAAATATTTAAAAAGCAGTGTAAAGAGGAAGCAGTTGTGTGTCACTAGCTAAAAATATGTATTTGAAAATAAAGAAATTAGCCTTTGCATTCAAGATGGAAAAAGTAGCAATAAAGTTTACAACTGGAAGAAAATAGGTTGTAATGTGTTAGTGTTTCTTTGCACGGTGGTACACCTTTGACTAAGGGCTGGCATTGTCCTCAACCAACAGAGCTAGTAACTGTATGCTCTCATGGAAGATGGGAACATTGGATTTGAACATGTTTGGCTAAGGAAGGAATGGAAATCAGGTTTGAAAATTCCTAGCTGAGTCCTTTATTTAACTTTGATGCTATTAACTTTAAGGCTGTTTTGTAGTATTCATGCATCCTTCATGTCTATCTGTGCTTCTTCATTGACTACAAATTCCTTTTATGAAGGAACAAACCTATTTTAAGTATTTTCAGAGAATACGTAAAATCCTGCATTTTTTTTCCTGGAATAACTGGTCTGTCTTCATTCAGGCTTAGATGTGAGATAAGTATTACACTGCTTAGGCTGAAATAGTTCAGGTCATGTGCAGAAGCTAAGTATTAACAGCAAAAAAACCACCCCAAAACCAGTTTTATAATGCCTCTATATCAGTAATACACTAAATGAGGGCTCTTTTTTTATTTAGCTAACTTAAACTTTAATATTTTTATGTATTCTCCTTGATCCAAATAAGTATGTCTATTAAGTGTACTTAAGTTGCACTGTAAGTTATAACAACATAGATGAACTTTTTTTCCTTGCACAGTGTTGCCTTGTTACAATTTTTATTCAAGTAGATTCCCTTTTTACACTATAACAGTATTGATATTTGGGAAGAGAAAATAATTTATCTATGTCATTTTCATGTATGACAGATTTTGTGTCTTTATATAGCTATAACATTAACATCTTTGGAAGTTCTGTCCAGATAATGTGATAAAAGTGCTGTTTCATAGATCACCAGTGTGGCCACTGCCAAGTTGATTGTGGGCCAGTTCTGTCATGAATCATGCTTTTCTTATCTTTCCTTATCCTCATCTGGCAAAACATATATTTTTCAATTAAAAATTATAAGAAATTTTGCCACTCTGTTCCCTTTCTGCTAGAATTTTGCCTTATAACCCACTCATATATTGTTCATTCATTCAAAGATCCCTCATTCCTCAAGAGTATTAGCATGACACTTATTCCTAGAATAACTGGAATACATTTTATTTACAACATGTTTCCAAACTAAATATGTAAAGTGACATTTGACATTTTAGTGAGTAGAAAAATGTAGTAAATTTGTAACTGTTATTTTGCAAACCAGGGTCTTTCTGGCATTGATAGAGAAGAGGAGTCAAGAGTATAATTTCTGTTTTAGTTTATATTTTATCATTACAGAGTTTACAGTTATTTCAGAGGTCAGGGAAGAAGTGGCACTCTTTTTTTTTGTGTGCTGATGACAAATAGCTTGTAAGTGCAGGAACTAGTCAGCAGATTTCGGTACCTACAATAGAATGTTTTGTGTGTTAACCAGTACTGTTGTTAATGAACAGAGAAAAATAAAAAGGTTCCTTGTTATTTAATGAGGAAGTCCAGCATTTCTCAGGTAAATGCTGCATTTTTGAAAGCTGAGGACGCAGTCCTCTTCATCTTAGATCCACAAGTTAGATGAGTAGGCTGTCACTGTACAGATGCAGACCTTTTGCCACAGCATAGCTTTTTACTCCCTTATAAAATATTACTCAGAACACTTCAATTTCTAGGCATTTCATTCAGAGGCAGTGAATCTAATTTTCAGAAGGATGGAGTGTTCAATCTTTTCATTAAAGTCAGATGAAATTGTGGACAGTTTTAAAATCAGGCACCCGTTCATTTGTGAAAACAAAGAGGTGCCATTTTAAAAGCCTTGCCATATTTGTCATTGCCATAAAGTGTTCCTCATGTGGCCTATTTCACAATTTTGAGAGTTCTCTAACTCTAGAACAGAGTTCTTCAACTTACCTTTCCCGCCCTTTTTTTTTCCTTTCTTTTTTTTTTTTTTCTTGCAGGCATTTTGAAATGCAAAAAGGACAAGGCCTATGAGGGGGGACAGCTCTGTCCTAAGTGCAACAGCCCGAAACAGCTGCAGAAAGAAGACGTTCTAAACTTGAAAGACATTTCCTGTAGGAAACCTATTATTCAGTCCTCACTGAGGCAGAATAGCAGCACCCAAGATGAAGAAGATGGTGACAGTTATGAAATCCCTCTAGAAGAGCTTCAGTCCTCTCCATGGAACATTACTCTAAATATGACTGATGAGCATGGCAATGTAGTCCATCTGAACTGTGAAATCAAAAAACCAACAGGCTCTACGAAAATTCAGTGGAATCAAATCCAGACTCAGGAGATTGATATAAATGCAACAGTTTCACTAGATTTTGAATGTCCAATGAATCGAGAAAACTATGAAAAATTATGGAAACTTATAGCTTATTACAGTGAAGTACCTGTCAAATTAGAGAGGGAACTTATGCTCAGCAAAGAGCCTAAAATAAGCTACAGGTACAGGCAAGGCTCAGATTATGATGCTCTTTACTACACAGGTGTTAAAGCTCAAATACTGGCTGAGCCTTCCTGGGTGATGCAACCTCTTATAAATATCCAATTAAACAGGCGCCAGAGTACAGGGAAAAAAGTGGTGCTATCTTTTTTCACTGTGTTTTCTCAGACAATTCGTACCAAAGATACCAGACAGCAGAGAAACTGGGTAATGATAGAGCAAAACCAGAGCACAAGGGCAGCACAGAGTGTGGTGGAAGGGTCAGAGTGTCAGCTGAGCTGCAACGTGAAAGCCTCTGAGAGCCCCTCTGTTCAGTGGCTCTTTCCAGACGGGACTAAACTGCAGGCACCATATAATCAGAAAGACAGCAGGTTTTCCATTCTTAGTAGTGGCCAGCTAATAATCAAAGCAGTGAGTTACACTGATGGTGGTTTGTACCACTGCGTTGCCCAGGTGAGAGATGATATGGACATAATGGCTTACAGACTTCTCGTACAACCTCCAGCTATTCAGGTATCTGATTCAGATGTAGTGAGAGTTGAAAAAAGTGTTGGAGATCCAATAGTTTTGCCATGCAAAGCAGTTGCTATCCCAGAGCCACAGTTGAGCTGGATTCTTCCAAACGGCCAGGTCCTTAATGAGTTATCAAACTCTTCAAAAGGATATATGTTGGACAATGGTACATTGTTTATTCCAAAAAGCCATGTCAGTGATAGTGGCCATTACAGATGTGTGGCTGTCAACCAGCAGGGATCAGATCAGTTTGTGGTAAGGGTCACAGTAAATAAAATGGTATCTGACAGGTCATTTAAAAGGATAAAACTAAAAAAGCGCCCAGTCTCAAAAAGCTTGTCAAAACCAAGAGGGAGGGTCATAGATGATGGAGAAGGATCAGGGGCAGGAGTGATGGATGAGTTTCCACGAAGAAAGAACCACTTGAAAGACCGGGAAATATCCTTTAAACAAAAAAATGACAAGGTGCCAGAGGCTCAAATTAAAAAGGGGAAGAAAGGCAGAAGGAAAATGAAAATCTGGAAAAATACTGATAGAACCCAAGACAGCAATGTCGCAGAAGGCAGGAGAGTATTTGAATCTCGAAGGAGAATTAATATGGCAAGCAAGCAGATTAATCCACAACACTGGGCTGACATTTTGGCAAAGGTTCGTGGGAAGAATCTTCCTAGAACAACAACAGCTACAGCCATTTCTTTAACAACTGCACTGCCATCAGTCCTGCAGAAAACTACTCCAGACCCTCGTCCAGTAGCCAGCCCTCCACCTTCAGAGACAGCACCTGATGGCGTAGATTCCTCTGCTGATGCATCACCTGTGGGTGAAGATGAGCCCTTCTCAGTCACTGTTTCCCATAACACTAAAGCATTTTCAGTCCAGTCCATATTTACAAGGTCAGAAGCTGAACCCACCTCTGACCACAGGGCTTTAGATACACCTGCAAGTAAATACTCTGCAGAAATCCCCGAATCAGGTTTATATTTGACTTCTGTACCTGCAACTGTGCAACCTCAAGACCATCAGCATCTTGATGTCAGGACTGGGGATTCAGTTGTAGTCATCAGTGCTCTCACTGAAGAACCTCTAACCAGTCAAATTGTTATAAACATACCTAATATTCAGAGCAGTTCATTCACAGTAGAAAATGTAGATACAACTGTATCTTCACCATCAGAGGAAAATTCTGCTTTTGCTGAGCTACCACTTGATGCTACAGTCCTAGCTGAATCTCAGACTGTGGATCTTCATAGCGTCTTGGAGACGAGTGTGGACCAGAAGACTCTTGACACCATAATTTCAACACCACCTCAGTTGGGTCAAATCATCCCAACAGATTCTGAAACTACCATTTCTTCATCTGTTTCGCCATTTGTTACAGAAAAGAGCAATGACTTGACATACCAGCACAAAGAAGTATCCACAGGTCAGACAAAAATGGCAGACTTAAGTACAAGTTTTCCAGCTGTCACATCCATCAGGGTTCAGAGCAAGGAAGAACCTGAGACCCAAAGGAATACAGGTGCTCAAGAAAGCATGTCCAGCAGTTACATAGAGTGTTTTCAGGGAGGAGAACACAGAAACCTGGCTACTCCAAAACCAGATCTCAGATTCACTTTGCCAAGTACTATTGCTCTTCATATAACAGCAGGAGTGTTAAAAACTGCTTCTTCCATCAGTAGGTTGACCACTGTGGCCACAGCAACAACTCCCCATAGAAAGACCATGCCTTCACTTGTTACTCAACGTGCTAGAAAAAGGCCGTATGGGAGAAGGAGATTGAGGCCAAACAGAATCCGACAAAGACCAAAGCCTTTCCCCCATGTGGTTGTAACAACAGAGGCAATGACTGTAGTTCCAAGGACACCTGAAGTTGAAGCTGTGACCAAAACTTCTTCTGCAAGTCTTGAAAGTCCTGATCTTAAACACAATGACAAAATACAGGCTAAGGAAGAGGAGCATATGGAATACACTCCTTCATTAGTTACTGATCCAATGGTCTTGGAGAAAATTACCAAAAACAGAGAGGTCTTTAGACCTACTGCTTCTCCTCCTGAAGCAAAACGTGTGACTCTCTCTACTGCTCCTGAAACCTCAGCACTTCCAGTGACTGCACCTATCACAATTTTATCATCATATGTTGTACATGACACAGTTCCCACGAAAGGGTCAAGTGCACCGCTGAAACCAGAGAAAAGTGAAGTGCCAACATACCACTCATTAGACAATATATCTGAGGAGAAGGGCATTAAAGCAGATTCTAAAAGTATGGGTAGTAAAGCAGAACAATCAAGCACAACTTCTCCTGAGCATGCGAACAGCTTGATACTATCTTCAAAACCAGAATCTCAAGAAGAGTCTATCATATTTGACTCAGAAGTTGTGGTTAATGAAACAACCTCTGGAATATTCCATCTGATATATCCCACTATGACTGACTTAAGTATTCCCGTTGGCACAGTGGAAGTTTTGAAGGACCTCTCGGTTTCAAAGGAGCCATCGAAGCCCACAGTATCTTTAGAAACACCAGCAATAACTGAGCCACCTCAGCAATATGAGATGATTACTTTGTCCTCCTCCTTCAGCACAACAGAAACTCAGACTTTTCCTCTTGGAGAAACAAAGAAACCTGTTGCTTCTCAGACTGGGACAAAGCCATCTTCCTTGGATAAAAAGGAAGCTATGTCACATGTATTTCATCATGCTCCCACTTTGCAGACAACTGAAAAGCCTCCAACTACATCCACTGCCTTTATTCCATTTATAAAGCTTGACAGTCTTCCCCATTCCGTTTCAAGCACTGCACACCCTTCCCTTCATTATACCCCCAAGGAAAGTAATGCCTTCAATCAAGAAAGGTTCCCAGGAGCAAAACAAGTTGAAGCAGATGGTAGCAAGATGGTGGTGAGCTCAAGATGGAATGTACACCCTACTCCTCCCTCTAGCCAGAACAGAATTAGCATACAGTCAAAAGAGCAATTCAAAGAAATGTATACTAGCAAGTCAAACAACAGTTTACTGCTAAATCCAAACTTTCCCCATCCACCTGCTGGAATGATACCAAGCCTAAACCAAAGACTGCCTGTTGTGCCTCCAAAGAATGTTGCAGTAAGAGGCACAGTGAAGCCTCCATATATTGTAACACAAGGTTCATTTCGCAATTTTATAACACATCAGCCTCTGCACTACACAAACAAACCAGAGATAACAGCATATGCAGCACATACCATCCAGGACAAAAAATCTTTTCCCTCTCAGAGAGAAACAACTACCCCAACACAAGCTTCTCCATTTCACAAAACAAATCCATTCACTGCAAGTAAATTCAGTAATCAGGGTCAGAACAGGTACAATATTAATTCAAGATTTTTTGGAAATAATTATGTTCCAGATAACAGAGGCACAGCAGGGAAACTGCCAAGTCAAGGGGTCCCCTATTATCCCAGTTCCAGAATGCCATTCCTTTTCAACAGAACAAGGATATTCCCTCACTTAAGTATGCATCCTAAACCAGTTGTCCCTAGTCAGCTAGTCCCAAAAGACATAAACGAGAAGAAGGTTGCCCAGGTTTCCCCTACTGGAATTACAGTGCAGAGAGCTACAGCTATTCCATTGCCTCCAGTGCTACACACCACAACCACCACATCACAACCACCAGCGATTTTGAAGATTACCCCTTCAGCCTTTGTCTCTCAGCGCACAAAACCACAGATATCCACTACAGCTCATCCTTTTAAAAATGTCCATCATCGTCATCAAAAAGTTCCATCTGTGCCTTATGTGGGAGGCATTATGCACCACAATTCAACTGTAATTCAGCCTTCCACTAATTTCAGGATACATGGAGAAAGACCTAAAATTATCACAAAAGGGTCTCAGAGCATATCTATCCTTGCTGAAGCAGATGCTTTTATCCCTTGTGATGCAGTAGGGGAACCCAAGCCTTTTATTACTTGGACAAAAGTCTCTACAGGTAAGATGCAGAAAAATATGTTCTATATGTTTTGTTAAGGGTACAAATACTTGGGTTGTTGTATAGAAATGCAGCATGATTGCAGGAATAGTCCAAAACACTGAAGAATAATTTCTGTGTCTTTTAATCTTTATAGATAAAATGTGACTAACTGCAACTAATCATTACAAGTAAAAATAACTTTGCAGTATTGCTTGTAGTAAAAGAAAATCTCTACCATTTAATGAGTTTATTTTTTGAAGGGAGAATAGCAGCCAACTCTGATTAGTCACAGCAGCTAGAATTTATGATGACGCTTGTGAGTATGGGTTTGTTAACATAGCTGCCGTAAGTATCGATGTGTGTCATCTCCATGAGCAAATGAAAAGCAGAAACTGGATAAAGATTTAAGAGGAATCCTAAAGCATGAAGCCCTTCAAAGTTGCCACGTTGTACAGGCTTGCAAGCTAGTATGGTTAGTTCTGCAATAGAAACGAAGACTAATTTGAACTATGGAGAATCATAGAATCATAGAATCATTAGGGTTGGAAGGGACCTTAAAGATCATCGAGTTCCAACCCCCCTGCCATGG
>JAOXNO010000001.1:137333649-137345007 GCA_028565335.1 Limnodromus scolopaceus
TTGAACACTTCCAGGGATGGGGCATCCACGACTTCCCTGGGTAACCTGTTCCAGTGCCTCACCACCCTCACTGTAAATAATTTCGTTCTGGTGTTTAATCTAAATTTCCCCTCTTCCAATTTAAAACCATTAAGTTTTAAAGACTGTGAGAGTGTCAGAAGACGTCATGTGATCCACCTAAAGTTGTACTTGGCTTTAAGTAAATCTAAAATCTTACATAAGAATTCTTCAGTGTAACAATATATGTCTTAAACCCTTTGACTTTCCGTTTCTTTCTTTTCTCTCACTTTCCCAGGAGCTCTAATGACAGCCAACACCAGGTTGCAGAGGTTTGAAGTATGGAAAAATGGTACCCTCCTTATCCGAAATGTTCAGCTTCAGGATCGTGGACAGTATTTGTGCACAGCTCAGAACCTGCATGGTGTAGATAAAATTATCATTGTGCTCACTGTTGTAGCCCACCAGCCCAAAATTTTACTTTCTCGCTATCGAGATGTTACGGTCTACTTTGGAGATACCGTAGCAATTGAATGTCAGGCTAGTGGGACTCCAAGCCCACATATTTCATGGATTTTCCCAGATAGGAAGATTTTGCAGACAGTCACAACTGCAGAAAGCAGGATAATGCTTCATGAAAATCGAACCCTGTCTATCAAGCAAGCAACTTTTTCAGACCGAGGAGTTTACAAATGCGTAGCAAGCAATGCTGCAGGAGCTGACAGCATTGTGGTGAGGCTGCACATTGCAGCCTTACCCCCCATCATCCAGCAGGATAAGCAAGAGAACATTTCCTTGCCCCTTGGCAGCAGCATAAACATCCACTGCACTGCCAAAGCAGCACCTTCTCCCAGCATCCGCTGGGTGGTCTTTGATGGCACACAAATCCGACCTTCTCAGTTCGTCAATGGGAATTTATTTGTTTTTCCCAATGGAACTCTTTATATTCGCAATGTCTCCCCCAAGGACAGTGGGACCTACGAGTGCATTGCTGCTAACATGGTGGGAGCTGCCAGGAGAACAATACAACTCCATGTAAAGAAGCATGCATCTAATGCTAAGATCACTGGGAGCTCTCCTCTGAGGACAGATGTAACATATGGCAGCATCCTCCATCTGGACTGTAGTGCTTCTGGTGACCCCTGGCCTCGGATATTGTGGAGGTTGCCTTCCAAAAGGATGATTGATTCCCTACACAGGTAAATTACTATTTGATGTGTCACAGCTAAATTACAGTTTAGATGAACTTAGAAAAGACCATTCTTACATGTACAAGTTGCATTTTTGACTTTGGTGAATTTTCAATAAGGAAAAATCCTTAAGGAAGAATTTGAAATTGTATTACAAGATAGCCAAGTCATGACTTAGTGTAATTTCCTCGAAAACAATAGTACTCTTGAAAAGTCAGCTTCAGGTGTTTAGGATAAACTGCCACTATCTGTCTTTTACAGCCACTTGTGAATGTCGTGAAAAGTCCAGTGGCAAAAGTTAAGATATACAACTCATGTACTGCTTGTTCCAATGTGCCTATTTTGCATAGAGTTGCATAGGTGCCTGCACAGATTGCAAGGTGACATTTATTTATACAATGGTGTTAAAATGCAATAAGGTCTGTGCAAACCTAGTTTCCTATAAATGCTTAAAACAATACATTCTCCAGTGTTCACAATATCAAGTAAAATATCACTTCTCCAAAACTACAATAAATCTCCGAAGACTTTGCTGAAAAAATAATTTCTGCTCTATTAGATTATTCATTACTCACTCTTCGAGCTCTATAGACAGATGAGAAATGTACTGAACTTAAAATCCTTGCTTTCTTGATAGCTGAATGTAGTCATCGTTTTTTTCGTACTGACAACAAAATATATTTAGGTAGCCTGTTGATATCACAAAATCCAGAATTCATTTTATGCTTCATAGTGATAGCAACAAAATACTAATATTTTTCCTTTTTCCTCATGATCTTAATGTGTGTTGGTTTTCAAATACAGCAGATCTTCGGGGAGAAGGCTAGGGCTACTAAGGAAATTAGTTTTGACCACAATGCACCAATTTCATAGTGAAGTGGAAAGGAAAACCAGCTTTTTAGCACCTTGAAAATATTTTTTTCCATATTTCAAAGCTTAGCAATATTTTGCTTCTTTGTAGTCATTCTAGAGATTACCTGAGGCCAGGGGAAGTTACTCGACTTGTTTTCAGCTGAGGACCCAAGTGTCAGACTCCATAGTTATGGTCCATAACCTGTATGTGCTAGGTGTATATAATTCGGAGGTCCTGTATTTGAATGTTACAGAGTACTGTACATGTAGTCAGAAGAGTAAAAAATACCACCATTTGGTATTTAATGTTTGTTTAATGGTCAAATACTCCATTATAGTCATTGAATGTAACAGAGTGGAATTGCTTGGTTACAAGGGAGTAGAATTATTTTTTTCCATTTGCTTTTTGGTGGAGAAAATCTTGGACATTTCAGACCATCTAATTATCTAAGAATAGCAATGCTTCTCTCCTTTATTTCAGTATTGTTGAGTTGTTGGGCTATTTCCCCAGGTTTTACTATATAACTAATACCTAAAATGTGATTTTGCAGCTCATGTGCTGTTCTTTTTTTTCTCTTTACAGTAGCCTGGAGACTAGAATCAAAGTATTCAGCAATGGGACTTTGGTTGTCCATTCAGTTACAGATAAAGATGCAGGAGACTATCTGTGTGTGGCCCGTAATAAGATTGGGGATGACTACGTGGTCCTCAAAGTGAATGTGATGATGAAACCAGCAAAAATAGAACATAAGAATGAGAATAACCACAAGGTCAAGTATGGAGGGGACCTGAAAGTTGACTGTGTAGCCACAGGTCTGCCAAATCCTGAGATCTCCTGGGGTCTCCCAGACGGCAGCATGATTAATACCTTCATGCAGTCGGATGACAGTGGCAGCCGGACAAAGCGATATGTGGTCTTCAATAATGGAACCCTGTATTTCAATGATGTTGGACTGAGAGAGGAAGGTGACTACACCTGCTATGCTGAGAACCAGATTGGGAAGGATGAGATGAAAGTGCGGGTCAAAGTAGTGGCCGAGCCTGCAACTATCAGGAACAAAACGTATGTCATTATTAATGTACCCTATGGTGATGTTGTGACAGTAGCATGTGAAGCCAAAGGAGAACCCACTCCCAAGGTGACTTGGCTCTCCCCAACCAACAGGCCCATTCCTGCCCTGTCTGACAAATACCAGGTCTATAGGGATGGCACCCTCCTCATCCAAAAGGCCCAAAGATCTGACAGTGGTAACTATACTTGCGTAGCACGGAACAGCGCTGGAGAAGATCGGAAAATTGTCTGGATCCATGTCAATGTTCAGCCTCCCAGAATCAATGGTCATCTCAGTGCAATAACATCTGTGAGGGAGACAGCCATCAGGGATAGCCGGAAACTTATTGACTGCAAAGCTGAAGGCATCCCTGCTCCACGGATCCTATGGGCTTTTCCAGAAGGAGTAATCTTGCCAGCTCCCTACTATGGGAACAGGATCACTGTGCATCGCAATGGTACTTTAGACATCAGAGAGGTGAGGCAGACAGATGCGGTGCAGCTCATATGCATCGGACGGAACGAAGGAGGGGAAGCGAGACTGATTGTGCAGCTCCTCGTCACAGACAATTTGGAGAAACCCTCCTTCAGAGACCCTGTCAATGAAAGGATCACTGCCATTGCTGGGCACAGCATCAATCTGAACTGCTCAGTCCAGGGGAACCCCAAGCCCAGCACAAGCTGGATCCTTCCCAACGGTACTGAAGTGCTGAGTGGCAGCCGTCTGCACAGATTTTACCACAAGAGGGATGGGATCTTACACATCAGCAGCCTCTCCGCTGGGGATGCTGGGACTTACCGCTGTACAGCCAGAAACCCAGGAGGTTATGTGGAACGGGTAGTCTTCCTGAAGGTGGGACTCAGGCCAGAAATCAGCAACCAGTACAACAATCTGGTGAGCATCATAAATGGAGAGACTCTGCAGCTCCATTGCATCACCCAGCCAAACCAGCGGATGCAGATCTCCTGGACGCTGCCCAATGGGATGGTCCTGGATGCTCCCCAGGCTGTGGGTCGCTTCTCTCTGCTGGAGAATGGCTCACTGACAGTGCGTGAGGCTTCTGTATTTGACAGGGGCACTTACCTGTGCAAGTTGTCCACAGAGTATGGCACTTCTGTTATGAGTGTGCCTGTCATCGTGATAGCCTATCCTCCCCGGATCACCAGTGAGCCAGCACCCGTCATCTATGCCAGGCCTGGAAATTCAGTAAAACTGAACTGCATGGCCATTGGGATTCCTAAAGCAGAAATAACATGGGAGCTTCCAGACAAATCACATCTGACAACAGGAGCTCAATCCCGTCTGTATGGAAACAAATTCCTCCACCCTCAGGGGTCATTAGTCATCCAGCAGCCAACTCAAAGGGATGCGGGCTTCTATAAATGCACTGCTAAAAATATACTAGGCAGTGATTCGAAAACAACATATATACACATATTCTAACTCTAAAACGAATACCTCTGGCTGGATACTAGTGTTCAAATCACTGCCAGGCAAGTGCAACAAGGAAAGCACTGCTTGCAACAAAGCCAGGAAGGCTGAGGGTAGAAAAAAACCCCGTTATTATGCAAAGTGCGTTGCTTTTTTACTCAATATGGTAATATGTCCCTGCAATAAAAGGAGGCAGTAGACATACTGAAATTGAGGAGACTAACATGTTGGAAAAGGTCTTTACATTGTTAAGACAGTGTAGTGTGTTTTTTTGTGCTATCCAATAGCATCTGAGAACTAAAGTACTCTATTCCTGTCAATAGTCCAAAGCTATTCCTTGTTTTAACAAGCACCTTAAAAGTACCAAAGAAGTATTAACTGTTAATAAATGAGCTGCAGTGATAGAAGTGCTTTAGTAAAACATAATTTTCTTTATACCCTGCAGCGCTTTTACGTAATCTAGCCTTATAGAATATGATTACTAACCTTTCTGTTCATTCTTCTATCAGCTCTTCAAAATCAAAGACTAACTTAGCAAATAAGAGTGATCTATTTTAATAAAAATAAATGCAGACAGTAGTTACCTTAACATATGAACAAACTGTTTCCAGCTACTAAGAATGCTACAGTCAAATCATCCATTATATATTTTATATATATTTTTAAATCAAGACTATGAGACTAGAAAGAATAACAATGAACTCGGTCTCATTTTATAAATTATTGGTCTTTACAAGACTCTGATACATTACAGTGTTTTATAATATTAAGGTCAATATACTGTACATTTTATAATAAAAAATATTTTCAAAAAAATATATTCACTGTGGTTTTCGTTTTGTTTCCAGCAAAGGAGGAACTCTGAACACAGAGTATAAACTTAAGTCAAAAAACAGAAGTCATGTAGTGTCATACATACTCTTTATCCTTCTAAACATGATTTCCTAATAAAAACACTTCTTTAACGTGTATTTTGGGATACATTTACAAGTTCAATACTTTTTCTGTGATCAAGGATGGTTTATTGGAATATGTACATAATTTTAGTAAGATTTATGAATTATGCTATTGAAATAATTGCTACAAAA
The DNA here is from genome assembly GCA_028565335.1 of Limnodromus scolopaceus. NCBI lineage: Eukaryota > Metazoa > Chordata > Aves > Charadriiformes > Scolopacidae > Limnodromus > Limnodromus scolopaceus. The sequence goes on from JAOXNO010000001.1 coordinate 137,339,260, forward strand.
TGCTGCATATGCCCATGTTTCAACAAACTACTCCAATCAGAATTTTGCAAATGTTAACTCACTTTTAAAATACATGGATACTCTGAGATTTCTGAATTCTTAAAGTTCTGATTGTTCATAAAATTATGTCCATGTTTTAGAATATAATGAGAATAAAAGCTTTATTTTTATTTTCTCTATTGATTAAAACATGACAAAGTGTAATTTAATAATTACATTTTTTAAAAACTATAAACAAAGATTTCCTCAACTCCAGAAATGTATCCAGTTTAGGAAAATTGTAAGCTGTTGTAAAATGTATGTTTATCATCATGGTAAACAGAACTGAACTACTTGAAGTAAAAAGTATTTGATTAGAACAAGGATGTTGGATTAAATGACAAGGACATTGCTGAAGATATAAGAGCATAATTTATGTGATAAAATGTTTTATAAAGCTTTTTAAAAGTTCTGTGCAAGCTAAAAAGGTGTGGTTTGTACACAAGCATTTATTAAAGTTACAGTTATGTTACTGGCTTAATTAAATAGCACTTAGTTATATCTTATTTTCTCTTTTATGGTTTAAGCCCTTGGGCTCTAAATCAGCAAATCAATGCTCAAGGTGAAGCATGTGCCTAAATATCTGGCAGGGATATAGCTGCTTGTGAGAGTAGTTAATGAAAAAGTGACAAGTAGTCAAGTTTTTTAACTAGACTATTCATGTGGTCTTTTCTAACCTGGCTATTTTCCTTGAACAAGTCACAGATTAGATATATCTTTAGTTCCTTTACCTAACTTCAGCACTTTTTTATAAATTATAGTAATACTTGGAAAATGATAATACCATTTTTAATAATAACACATTTATAAAAGAGTCTGAAGTCAGCATTTTAGCATTGAAGTAAGAGTCAAGCACTGTTCATGTGTGTGTCCAGTCTTCAGTTAACACTTACGTGAATTTAGAGGTATTCTTGGATGGTGAATGACTTCTATATATTTCCATTAAGCAGAATTTTTTTAATGTTAAGGGAAGAAAATAGAATCCAAAATCAGACGTTTGATCTGTTAGGATCAAACAAAGCATCTGATAGTATTTTATTCATCAATCCAAAATTTCCACTGCTGCCAGTGGAAGTTTTGGAGGCACAAGAAACTAAAGATCTGGCTCAAGACCTTTCCTTAATTCAAGTCAATACTTGCATGCTTGCAAAATTCCTGCAAAATTGGACTTAACGTTTTGTTATGTATTATAATTTCCATTACGTTTGCCTTTACCCCTTTTATGAAAACAGGGTACTCCCAATACTCCCAATGAGAGGCCTATAAAATATAATTCTCTTCCAAAATAAATGTAACTACAGCCTAATAAATATCATATGAACACTTACTACACTCAAGCAGAGTTTGGCTGGCTGTCTTGTACTCTCTCTGCTGAGATACCAGTTGTCCAGGGTATCCATCTTGAGTTCCTTTTGTATAAACAAAGAAGTTCACAGGGAAACGAAGTCTGTCCTAGGACTTCTGTTCTTAGGTCAGAATCTACATGTCATGCCATGTGCTGAATCATCCATCAAATGAAAGCAGTCATAGGGCTGTGAATTTAAATCATAACTTCTTCCTTTATGTCCATGTAATTATCTGCAAGTTATGTTACATAAATCAATGACAAATTTGCATTACTTCAAGGACTCAACACTTCATTAATTTATTTTTTTCCCAAAGTCTTCATTCATCTTTCAGACCATGCAGGAAACATGTATTCAAGGGGTTTGTTCCTTTTCTGTTTTTGAGAGGTGCTGGGAAATGAAGTGCTTGCTCTTGGTTTGAGAAGATTTCACAATTTTTACTTGATCAATCCAAGCAGGTCCTACAAAGTTTCCATGGAAAGGAAAACTTGCCATTCCTTGCTTTTTGCTTTGAAAATGGAGAAAAAAAACCATTTGTTTTTGGAGAAGCAGAGTAACAAGGTGTCTCACTACTTCGGCGTAGATTGCAAATGACTGGAGTTAGGTATACATTTTTGTCTTTGACCTTCACAAAGAGGTTCACTGTGATCATATGCCTAACACAACTAACAACTAATTTAAAAAAACAGAGGTAGGAATACAGGTCAGAAAAGCAAAAACCAGGGAATTTAACAGGGTATTCATGTCATCAATATCTGATAAGTTCCTAAAACACTAACCAGTTCACCTACATGTTTTGCTGATTATCTTCAAAAGCTCATAAAGGCCAATTGAGGTACAAGAAGACTGCAGAAATGCTGAAGCTGTAGTTAAGGAACATAAAACAACAGCCAAACCCTGGTATCAAGAGAGGTACTTTGTTTAATTCATTACTAAACAATCAATCTAAGAGCATCTGTACAATAACACAGTGATAAAAAGTAGCTGCTCTGGAAGTTTCCACAACAAATCACATAATAGCAAACCAGTTACTTTCTCACAAAAGTAATTAGTCCAAAGTATGGAAAGAGAGAGAATTGGTATGGTGTATCTTAGCAGAGTTTTTTATGTAGTCACATAGGATGTTGTCGTGTCCAAACTAAAGAAATATGATTTATCTATTATAAAATAGGAGAACAGATGTATATTTGAAAAATAGGAAACTGAAAGAGATTAAAGCACATAGGACCCAGCTGCAATGCAGAGTGATCTTTCTAGATTGGTGAAATGAGTGAAAATTAAAAAAAAAATAATGAGTAAATACAAATGCAAGAATTATATTCAAAATGAAGAAACTGAATACACGTACAGCAAACAGCTAGTGAAGGAGGAGTAGGAGTTGCACAAGTTAACAACATAATACCATTTCAAACAAAACATTGTCACTTTGAATTCTATTCACATGAGGGTTGTATGAAGTAACATAATGGAGATAATGGAAATAATTACTCTCCTTGCAGCCAGGCCCAAATACAAAGAAATGGAAAAGAATGCAAGAAAGTGTTTTTGGAAAGATAACCTATAGGGATAAGTTGAAATAGGATAAATTTGTTCTTAAGAAAAAAAAGATGAAATACTACATACAGCAGTTAATCAAATGTGTAGGAAATCCTCATAGAGACAGTGGTCAGGTTTTTTTCAGTTTCACTGAGGTTAGTATGAGAAATAATGGAGTTAACTTACTCCAAGCAAGTTGTAAGCTAGATAATAAAAGAAATTTGTAACTGTAAAAAGAGCTGAACAATGTATTATTTTTCTTGAGAACATTTTGAAATGCCCATCTTTGGAGACAGTTAAAAAAAGTTTAGTCTGATACCTGTCAGTCAAAAACCTTGTCCAAGAAACTGTGAAATCTTGGGGTCCCTTCACCATCTACATTCCTGTCTTTTCTAGATTTTCCTAGGACTATGTAGATACTAATTCTATACACCAGTAAAATAAAGATTTGTTTGCTAATTTTACTCTATGCTTGTGATATTTATCTATGTAATCTTCATTATAATCTATGAGAGATTCTTAACTGTTTAGTATGTGACAGATATGGTCACCTGAAAATATGGTCACCTGACAAATATGTTGACTTTGACCACATTTTTATTGCGGAAAACTTATGAAGGGATTTCTAGAAGCAGCTACATTGCAGGATCTGTTTATCATTCAAAGAGTTTAGTATACAAAGGCATCTCACACTGCAAGGATTTTAGGTATTTCTTTTACCTAACCTCTGTTTTATTTATCCATATGTTTTCAAATAAGCATTCATCTTTCAAGCATTTCAAATAAGCACCGTCTTTCAGTGTACTAGCTAACATGAAAATATCCTGAAAGCTGTACAAGCATATGTATAGCTTGTAGTCTCATTTCCTCTCTTTCATTGTTTGGAACTTGACAATAGTGTATTTTGAATGATGAAATACAGTGTAAGTCCTCACAGAGAAGAATTAATGCTCCATTAATCATCCCTTCAACATTTTTCCTGAAAAAGATAAACAATAAGACAGAAGCCACTGCACACAGTGGGGAAACACATGAAGTAGATTGTGGAAGATTATTATCTTGTGGTAGAAATAGTGGCTTGATAGAGCTGTTGCCATTTCTTGATGTACAAAATTGAAGATTGGTTTGTGCGTCCTAAAAACTTGTGTAATTTTGCAGCTATTCCTATTGGCCTAACAAAAAGTATTCTTTTTCCCTACAAATGTGGTTTTGCTCATTTAATTCAATAATACCAGGACTGAAAAATTAGTTACCATAAACGTTACTAACTTTGGTAAATATCTGGGTAAATATCTGCCCTAAATTGACTGAGCATGGCTGAAGATCCACCCAAAATATTCACCCATTCTGTGAGAATCCCCACCTCTTCTGTTGGAAGTTGAGTTTCATTGGTGATGTAAGAGAGAGAGAGAGTGCAATCAATAGAGACATAGTGTGGCAGTAACTAGGGACATCCCTATTTTTCAAAACTCTCTTGCACATGGGAAGTTCTGACCCAGAGAGAGTTATTCTCTCTTTTGAATAAGCAAACTGTTCTTTGTCTGAGAGACAGACCTCTCGTATTTCTTTTCTTCCCATAGGCAAGACCCACTGTTACTCTTCATATGACGAGACTGATGCATCTGACACCTGGGGTGATGTGACAGGAAAGATGCTATGACATTGGACTACAGATGCTGTGACATTGGACTGCAGCTGTGTACCACCTACTAAGCACTTCTTTGAGTGTGGGGCCTCCATAAAGGGAAACACATATTGGCAGCAGTACCATAGTACAGCTTCTTTCCTACTCCATGACCCCATTCGTCAAGCACAGCTGGCCATAATATCAAAGAATTCACAGACTGGCCATGTCTGATGTGCCAGATCACTGAGTGGGAAAAAGGCCTAAATATGTGATGTCTCCCAGCTGCCAGGAACTGGAGATGGCAGCCCACAGTGTGAGTATTGACAGGTGTGAGGGTGGAAGGACATGAGATTGATAGTCATATTATAAAGCTAAAAGAATAGCTGGTGCTGTCACACGTAATTACCTCCTGTGGTGCTCTGTATCACTCAAAGCACACCTGACATCATATGCATATTCCATAACCCCTGAATTAACAACACATGCATGGGCTTCACGGCTACCTTTACTCCCAGTGTTAGTTAAAAAATCATTAAGACTGACTCAAAACTAGACTTTTTCCTTGTTTCTACACATATGGTCGATGGACTAAACCACTATACATGCCTGCTAAGAACTGGTCTGTGCTTTTATGAGCTTCTCTGGAATGTTACAATAACAGACAAAATAAGGAACATTTTCATAAACCCTTATTTACTAACCTGGGGAAAGAGGTCTAGTAGTCAAGGATGACAAATGCATGCAGCTCCTGTAGAGCTAGCAAGCAAAATATCCCTCTAAAATCAATAGGAAAGTCCTTGGACTCCAAACTGTCTATAAAAAGAAAATCTTAATGTTTTCTTAACTGATTTTTTTTTTTAAAGTGGGCCCAGGGGCTTTTAACAAAATTGAAAATCTGAGTATTTTAAAAGCAAAGAAAAATATGGCAATTGGGAGTTGGATATTTGATACAAGCAACCTTTCTTATACAAAATGGAGGTTAACATTTAGTTTTCTTCTTTTAAAAAGCTAACACCTTGTCGAAGTTTCTTCACAGTGTGCAGGACAGGTGCTAGCTTGTTCAGTTGTTTTTAAAAATCCTGCCAGTATCTTGCTTAAAATCATAGAATCATAGAATCATTAAGGTTGGAAGGGACCTTAAAGATCATCGAGTTCCAACCCCCCTGCCGTGGGCAGGGACACCTCCCACCAGACCAGGTT
>JAOXNO010000001.1:137345107-137358115 GCA_028565335.1 Limnodromus scolopaceus
TGATAGGCTGTTATAAGATCTCCCCGGAGCCTTCTCTTCTCAAGGCTGAACAACCCCAGCTCTCTCAGCCTGTCCTCGTAGGAGAGGCGCTCCATCCCTCTGATCATCTGACTAAAAGTCTTATTGTCACTGTTACAGTATTACTGTGTTGTTATTGCAGTATCCATAGAAGGTGTGTGTACATAAATAAATGCACATAGTTATTAAAAAAAAGTAACAGGCATGTTATCATAGTACATTCTTAGTAAAGTATTGTAACCTGCAACATTGATATAATTAAAATGTATTTCTAATCATCTTTAAGTCTTACGTGTGTAACGCAATATGGTGTGTGCGTGGACAAGATTTCTGACAACGTAGTCAGGCAAGGGGAGGTGAGCTGAACTAGTATGTTACTGGTACAAAAAAGCCACAGAACTCCACAGTCTCCTTTCCCTGTTCCAGCAGTAAATTTCTCCTAAATCCCTTACACCAGCTCTTTTGTTAATGTGGGCTCCCTCTCAGTGAGTTCAACTCATTACTTCACGAAAGAACTAATCAGGGTGGGGTGGGGTGGATATAGTTTTCTGCCTGGTGAGTGAGCTGAACTGGCTCATGCAGGTAACAAGTGAAAGGCCCACGAGCAAGAAGGAAATAAGCAGTGATCTGGAATGAAGTGAGGGGACGCATAAGCACCTCTTCCAACAGCAGTAAACTGTTAAGCTCGCCCTGACAGTTCATCTGACTTTGCCCTGTGAGTAAATGGGGAAAAAAATCTGTTAGAATATAATGAGATTTTTGTATGTACCTAAAGTGTTCAACATACATACTTTCATATAGTCTTGTGAATGCTTTCCAGAAGCATATGTAAGTGTACGTTTACAACTGTTATGTAGGTGATGCTGATCAGAAGGCTACTGTAGATGGAGAACCCACAAGACAGCGAACCTGGGCAGGTGCAGGCCTGTGCAGTGGTGTGCTGGACACACAGCGTGGCCTCCAGACCCATCTTGTGCTGCTCTCACCCCTTGGCCATAGGGCAAATTTTGCCAGTAATTCTAAGAGAGGCGTCCACAGGCAGCTCCCACTTGGTGCCGGCGATTACACCACAGGTGAGGCTTTGCCTTTGTCTAACAGTGCAGCAACTAGTTCACAAGTGAATATCTTCTTCGTTTGACAGTAGAAATGATGAATAGAGTTGTTTTCTCTTAAAAAACATCTCAAATGGCCAAACTGGGGCAACCGTACCACGGATGGGCTCTGCACTGTGTGCTGCGATCTGATTAAAGGCCCATTCAGTACCGCACAAGTCGGAGTTTCCAGTGCCTGAAGGGGGTAAAGGTTACCTATAGCACCCTCTCTTTCTTTATAGTGCTAGCTCTAATAGATGCCATTTTAAACAATACTTTACAAAGTGCCTTTATTACTGAGGTCATAATGAACCAGTATCTGCTGGTGCAAGGCACAATGTATTCATTCCTGTTGATAGCATGAAAGCTGTACAGTCTAATAATCATTCTAGTGAAGAAGTGTTATCTTTATAAAAGGCAGAGTTGGTAAGAAAGAGAATATTCAGACAAATTATCTTTTACAATAGTTTTCACCGCTTTTCACAAACTATGAATTAATTGCATATTCTCTAGACTATACAGGAGGAACTTTTTGAACTGAATTTGTAGCAACTTTCCAAAGCCAGAGGAATTTAAGCAGATTTTTCCTTGTATTCTGGATGACTTGAAGACTTGTCCTCAAACAGACCGTGCCCCAGCATTTCTCATAACCTTGCACAACAAAAGAAACATTAATCTATACCCTAGTCACCTCAGCACATTGAACACACAATTATGCTTAATAACGGTCACGAAGTTAACAATAATGAGAAAAGCAAGTGTCTCAAGAAAATTCCTTTCCCCCCGCATTAATGAACATTTTGCATACCCTGGGAAGCACTGTAAGACACACACTTACAACAAAGGTCCACTTAACCCCATGAATTTATGCTATATGTTGTGCTGTTCCATCAATCATAGTGTTTTAACTCATATAAATGATTTCTTGCTGTGTCAAGAGAAAGCCATGTAAGGGATTAAATGGAGAGGAGACATGAGGTGAGACTCTGAATACATGACCCCAGAGCATCAAAATTATCTGCAGAAAAAAGGTTTTGTGGACTAGTTTTGAGTTTTCTTCATTGTGACTTTTTTTTTTTTTAGTATTTCGGAATTCATTTTGAATGTATTTTAGCTATATGGTGCCAAGCCTTTAAAAGAAAATTTAGCCTGTTACAGTTTCCTCTTACAGCCTTCATTTCCATTCGTAAACTACTGGACAAAGTTTAATAGTTTTCAGCTTATTCAGTTGAACTTTTAGAAAAGAACTATTATTAGAATAAAAATAGTCCTGGTGATTCATGCAACACGTCAGTGAATCTGAGGAATATTCCCAGCTAAAAAAAAAACAACAAAAAAGAGAAATAAGGTCATAAGGTTTTTTTGCATAATCACTTAAAGCAAATGCTGAAAGGCTTAATGATTTTTAGTTAAGGGGATCAGAAGACTTTTTTTTTCTCTCTGATTAACCTCGCCTAAAACAGGCTAACACATACATAGCATACAAAAATACAGGCAGTGAAACTACTTGATCATGGCAGACCTACTCAGCAGAGATTGGCTTGAGGCCTTCCTCATTACAGATTTCTTCTTACTGGATGTTGCAGCCCATCAGCCAAATTCGATTCCTGAAGACTAAAATTGTGCTTCCTGACACTGTATTGGTTTCCACCAAGCTGACAAAAACAAAAAGTAGTGGTAATTGGAGATGTCAGACCATCCCTGAGAGCACAATGTAGGTCAGAGTAATTTCTTATACTGACAACATCCTAGCTTTTGCCATTCTTGCTATGACCTTTCTGTAAAATGCAGTTGAAGCTGATAAACCTACATGTGAAGCAAGGTATTGCTAAATATACCCTAAAATGTGAAAGTCTGGTCCTGGGTATGGGAAAACAAAATGGCTAAGGTCTGTCTCCTATTCAACAAGATCCTAACGGATTGTGCCATCCCCATCATTATAGATGTCTAAGTGCCCTTGGGAAAAAAAGGAGGAGGTGAGAAGCTGTTGCTTATGGCCAGTTTGTAAAAGCCTGGGTCAGGGTGACTTACTCCTCACGTAAGTCTTTGTCATGCTATTCAGCATGGCTGTCTGTATCATAACCACCTTTCAGTCTTCACCCAGACCAAATGTCCAGGTAGAAACCTCAGGATTAAGCCATTATATCAAGTTAAAAATTAAGGGTAACATTCTACACTTTTATTCATTTTCTCCAAAGATGCAGATCCTAGTATGTGTATATGTGTTTGTATGACCATCTCTCTTTCTTTGGATAGATATGTGTGTGTGTGTCTTTGTGCATGTGTATATTTTCTGTAGTTTTACACATACATTATCTTTGTATACAGATGTACATATATACATTTTTGTTTATGTACATTCTGCCCTTTCTGTATGGATAAACAAGGAAGAAAAATTGTAGAGATACACCAAAGAAATTAAAATAAAGTTTGTCCAAGCTTATTTGGCCTGATAAGAAAAAACATGTCATTTTCCTTTACTGCAAAACATGAAGTACTATACAGTCCTGCAGAGTGAAATCTCAGATTTGAGGAAGACCAGCCAGTGCTCTGACATGCTGGAATACCATATTTGACTCAGGCTAGTGGAGGGACCATTTCTGATGACTTTGGAAGCACCTAGATATTCCACCTCACTCAGGGGCTCAGTTATTGTTTGTCCTGGCAACAGAGTATCTTCCAGCACATCTTTGAATAGCTGCTCTTTATTCCTCTCAGTCAGCATGAAATGCTTTGGAAATCAATGAACCAGCTGCAAATGCTACAGTGAAACAGCAAATTTTGCAATGCTTTGATCATCTCAGGAAAACTTAGCTCTGGACTCTTTTATCTTCTATTCTACCAGCATGATCCAGAGAAGACACTAGCAGTAGCTAGCAGTAACTAGCATCTGTTAATGATACTCGGATGAGATTTACAATCTGCATAAAGAAAAGCAACTTTTAAAAACATCCAACTTGATTTTCCTTGGCTTAATAATAATACAAATGAGCTGGGAAGGATCACACTGTACATTTAAAAATATGTATTTTAAAAAGGTACTGATTAATTTTTTTAATTGATTGCTTTCTGGGGCTTGCTATGCTTCTCTTAAAAATGCAAAGCTCCCCGTTTTCAAGACTGCCAAAATCTATATCTAGCACAGCAAGGGAGAAACAATGTCTGTTGAACTCAAGCATGCTTGGCTGATGATGGATATTTATACAGCACTTCCTATTTAACCTTTCCCTCTACTTTTGTACTAATCTGAAAGACATACTGAGAAAAACAATAAGCAAGATTACAAGATACAACAGGCAAGACACGCAGAACTCATCAAATGAAGTATTGCTGTTATAACAGGCTGATAGAGAATAGAGGCAAGTGAATAAATACTGCTTTGTTTTGTATTGGTATAATCCTATTGACTTTGGTGAGATTAGGAATTGAAAAGGAGATTGAAAATTAGGAAAGATTTTAGCCTACGATCTCAGCTGATACATAAACATGGCACTTGGCACATTCAAACCTTGACAATGACTCTTCAGTGAAGAAAAATTAAGATGATGCAGAAACACAAGAACTCTCAGATATAAGGCAACAAGATACTTTTTTTGGACTCTACTTTTTATTATGATATTATAACATTGAGACTATCTTCCTAGTTTTTAATTCAGGAAACATATAAAACAGTCATTATGGTTGGCACCCATTTTCAAATCACAGGACAGTAGTTGGCAGATCTTAGTGTAAGAATAGTACATTAAAGACAAGCACTGAAAATGTTGGAAAGAACTATAAGAAAAAGAGAACTGAGCATACAAGTGAACAAGAATAGCAGCAGAAACCATTGAATTGTTTAAATCAAGTTAAACTTTGAAAGATTTATTTGCACAGTAGTTCAAAAGTGAACAGCCTAAACTGTCTCAACTTGCTAGTGTCTGATTATTTAATTCCATGTGTTCATTAGATTAGAACAACACTCAGACACTGAGTCATTTCTACATTAGCTGCAAAAAGACTCTGAAAGAGTTTATGTATGAAACCACCAGCTAAGTAATCCAGTAACTGCAGCCGTTGCATTTTTGGGGGGACAGGATTGGGAATTGTGTTGTAGGCATAGCCAGCCATAATGTCTAAATTAAGATTCCCTAACTCATTGGAAACACTGAAAGCCTCAATTTGCAGATATTTATAACTTCGCTGAACTAATTGCTTGGATTGAAATTTTCCATGCTTGTCCTTAGCTTCTGATTCAGGATTTATGTTTTTATTTTGTTCCTTTTAATTCTTAAAGGGTATTGCTGAAAGTGTCTCAGTTGTTTCCAAAAATGAAGTTAAGGAAAAAATTTCTGCCAGTATTGTGAACAGTTTCCAACTATATAATTGAAGCTTTTGGTGAAAAATATGATGTTTGGAAGAACATAATCCTAGAATCAGAGAGGTGTGTGTTCTGGTTTACATCCCAATCTCAATTGACTCCTTCTTACTCCAAATGATGTGTATATGGGTAGAACAACATATTGTCTAATATGGGTCCCAGGAATAAAATGCTGTGAACTAAATTCCCAGTGGTGCCCCCATATCCTGTAAGGATTCCAGATTCAAACTTGAGGAACAAGAACCTAAATTAAGTTACCACATCTACAGATGTTTAGCATCTTTCAGAATAGGCTGGACCTCTTCACTGTGCCTGAATAAACCTCAAGTTAAATTGAATAATTATTTGATTTGCTTGCAAAGTATGGCAAACCTTGAAAATGCTGAACTAGATTATAAGGAACGGGAAAACCAAACCAAACCAAAAAAAACCCAGCAAAAAAATCCACATGGCAAATCAAGATGCATCCATGATACCACGGCAATGTAGTTTTTAAATGACATCACTTTGATGAATGTAGTTATATTGAAATCAACACCTAGCACATTGGTGGTTAAGAGGTCACCATGTAAAGAAGTCAAACAAATATCTAAGCAAAACATAAAGATAGGCAAGTATCAGAAGACCATAACCTTTCAAAAAGTGTCTCATATCTACATGGGAATGAAGATACATGTGATTCAATAATTATGCTTACAACCATTCTGGGAACCTCAACCTGGGATAGCAAGAAGATGAAATGGAGGCCTCAGGTCCCCAGATAGTGTGCTAATTAATCATAAACCCATATTGGCATGTTGTAAAATTCTGGGTAATCATGATATGCCTTGAGAGCTTACCAATTTTTCAAACATTTGAGAAATAATTATCTTGGCAGAATAGGTTTTTTAGATGCTATTATGTCTCCTTTCAGGAAAATGCAATCAAATATCTAGCAAATGAGATCTTTCTCCTCTTCATCAGTTTGATTTCCAGTGAGACTGAGGGCTTGGAAATGAAGTAGAACTGCTAGAGTGATCAAATCCCTCCTGCTTTACAATACAATATGCAATTGAAAAAGAAACGCATTGTCTAGACTTACCTGCTGGGATTCAGTGTAGTGAAAAATGAGGTCCTGGTCTCCTGGTCTTCCTGTTCAGATATCTGTTGGACTATGTCAGGGATCTCTGAAAGTTCACATACCCAGGCCTCCTTTCTATAAAAAAGAGCCTGAACATGGAGCAGAAAGGTGACTGACATGCCATTATCTTACCTTGATACGAATACAGGGCATTAGGAATTTGAAGCCCTTCCTGGGTTCAGTAATGTGAATAAATCCGTTCATTTTCAAACAAAGAAGAGAATCTTGTTGCTTTAGAAACTTTCCATGTTCTTTCTTTTTGCTTTCTTGATCTAAGATAGGGCCTGCTTGGCTGACAGGCAAACAGAATAGGGCAGGAAGGATATCTGCTTCAAAGATCAAGTTTACTAAGTGATGACTAAAATAGTCAACACACATTTGACTACCTTTCTTTCAGGATTGTCTGCAGTGAAACCTAGATGGAATTTAGCTGCCATTTATCTAAAGTGTAAAAGATGGGTGTATGTTGTAAACCCAGATCAATATCTAAATAAGTGGATGGACATACCAGAGAGTGAAAACTGAAAAGAATATAATTTGTGTCCTAATTCTTTGGGTGTTTTACATAGTGGCATTGAATCAAAATGAGATGTCAGTGCAAATATTTCTGTATGTCAAAAAAAGACTACTTATTTCACTTTAGAGATTATTTTGAATAAGAGATATATTACATGTATTTACTGAAATAGAGCAGCTCTAAACCAGTATATGCCAGCTATGAGAACAAAGTTGGAAAATAATTCACAAGTGTATTAGCAGAGTGCACAGGTAATAACTGTTTTTGATCACCTTTTTGCTTTTCTAATTCAGAATTTTTATTTAGTTGTGGTATTGTTAGTGTTTCCTGTTTATTATTCCTCACACATTGCATTTCCTTATGTTTCAAAGCCTGCTTCTGCAAGACAGTAATTATGAGCAAGTATACTGATTTATTCTGACATAACACTGGCATTAGATCAGCTCACTGTCTATTTCCAAAACTCTGCTTCAGGAATGTAAGTACTCAAAAGTGAATATAGGATTTAAGACATATATCGTCAAATCAGGAAAGGCTTTTGCACTTAATGTATCTTCCAGTTGTTCTGGATATATTAGTTAGCTTTATAAAATGTGTTCTCTATTTCTCCTAACCTTGTCTTGCTTTTGTCTATAGACCTTTACAGCTACAACACCATTCCCTTAAACACTTTCTAAAACTGGACAAAATACATATGGTTGGGTTAATATGAGGAGAACTCATGTTAATTGGAAAAATTAAACACTCCTGAGTAAATCTGTCATGTTCTTTTTAAATTTCTCAGGACAGAGGATTTCAAGTTGTATTAATGATATTGATTATCCTCCTTTTTTCTCTTTGCTATTTGAGACATTCACATTGGTCCCACCATTGCATTGCCAGTCTTGATTTGTGCTTGTCTAAGTTCTCTGAATTTAAAGTATGCTCTGTATAAAAGAAAGAAAAAAACAAGGCAAGAAGAGAAGAGAAGAGAAGAGAAGAGAAGAGAAGAGAAGAGAAGAGAAGAGAAGAGAAGAGAAGAGAAGAGAAGAGAAGACTAATAAGATTCCCTTATGCTTTCTTCATGTTAACATATATCTTGCAACACAAGACTCTTTCTAACCTTATTTTATTCAGCCTTTGCATTTCTACAATTTAGGGTTTCCTGTCTCCCCAGTCAGTCAAATTATGCTTTTGCTGGGATTCCTTATGACACATTTCTAATGTAGATCTTCAGTTTGATATCTTAGCCACACCGTAATAATATTCTGAACGGGGGGAGTAATTACAGAATTTGGGCTTGCATTCTCACCAATTGATTTAGAAAGAATGCTCACTAAAAGAAATATTGCTGACCAGGGTCCTAATGAAAGACACTTGTATTTTCTTTTGAGGTCTTCGTGTCTTTGGGATTTGAATGCCACCAATACTGAGACAATACTAGATACAGGCATCCAGAGACTGAAATGACAGGACATTGCTCTCAAAGTGTGGTCTCACTTGGATACTTAAAACATGTATTTGTTTATATTGTATAGCTTCCTGAGCATTCTTCACCTTAGCAGTCCAGCCCTGCTGTCAGCAGTTTTGAAGTATTTGTTATTGCATATGCTGTGCTTGTCCTCCATTTATTTTCAGTTGAAAGAATCCTTAGAGCTTTCATTTAAACTTGTTTTGATTTCTCCTACTGTATCTGCTGAAACTGATGTCACAGTCAGTAGCCAGTGGGTTTGTTTACTGCTATAAAAATATCCCGGACACTATATGTCAAGAGGATCGATGTATTATTTTTTTTTACAAAACTTTTTTCTCCTTTCACAATATAAGAAAGACTTTTAATAATGAGTATAGCCGTTGATGTATTTTCCTCTGCTAAGAACAAGAATGGATTATATAAAAACATTTTAGATTTTAAAATGCTACCACAAAGTACAGTAACTAGAACACACGTTGTTCAGCCACAGTTGTCTGTGCTTTTGCCTTCAGTCTAGTTTTGGGTAAGATTTTCAGATTATTGTCCTTGGGAAATACTTTCCAGTTACTGACTCATAATTTTAAGTAGATGACTAGTCAACCATTGTCAAAGAGTGTACCCACACGCTTAAGTGCTTTGCTGGACTGAGGCCTTAGGCGTTTTTTGAGTCATCTGCCAGGACTGTGTTTAGTGCACTGAGATGCGATAGCCTTCTTAGCCTGAGCTATCCTTTCCTGACTTGGAAAAAATCTCTCTCTTTCCTGTGTTTCTTGGCAGAGAGTCAAAGTTTTGGTTCTTAGCTCTGTGAATCTCTCACAGGAAAACTAATGAACTCCCCAGAACTTTTTTGCTTGGTTTGTGTCAGGTTTTGTTATCATTTTACCAATCAATCAGTCCAAAAGTTTTAACAAGCTTTCAATACTTCTTTGAGCTTTATTTCCTATCCTAAAAAGCACATTTGGTGATGGAAATCAGACATTTTTTATTTAAAAAAAAAAAAACAAAACAAACCCAACATCTAAAGTAAACCCAGTCAAAATCAGAGGCAGATTGATTCTTAGTAAACTGATATAACTCATAAAGGCAAACATTCTCAAAACTGCAAACTAGTTGAATCTATTGAAGTTAATCTAGTTAATCTATTGAAGGATTTAGTACAGTCCTGACTCATATTTTACATTACTTCAGGGGTAGGCTGCAACTGGAAGAATGAAAAATTTGATACCAAAATTCGTATCTGCTTAATGTTTGAGAAACTAATTTTCCCTAGCTGGCTGGAATTCTGCCCAAAGAAAACTCAACCAACTGTGCAGCTACAGTCTCTCTCAATTCTAGTCCCAAAATAAAGCCCAGTGTGCTTCCTGAGGACAGATATTCATTGATGTCTACACAACTTTTAAGAAAAAGAGAAAGATGGATAAGCATGGTATTAGTGCATCTGTCTTCCATTCTCTCCTTTATACTCCCAAGCCAAAACATCTGTAATTAATATTTTCATGGAGGGACTTTGTCTCTCAGATATGATGCTTGGTTCACTTTCCTTCTCTTCCAAAAAAGCATTAAAACTATATCTTTCAGAAGTGCTCTAATTCAGGTCCTCTAGTGAAAAGTGACTTTCTGTGTCCCTCTTACAGCTACTTTACTTCATATTAAGAAAATTAGATATTTATGGAATCACAGATAGAGCAGGTCCAAGTGCTATATCCTATAATGTGTATCACTCTCCATTTTCAACAGGATTTTGCTCTTGTTGTCCTATGGGGAGGTTGTTTCAGCATCTCAATCCTCTGATGATTTGACGGCTGCTAACATCTATCCTAATACATATTCTTCCTCAGTTTATACATAATTTTCTCTTTACAAGACTATCCTTTGCAAATTTCCTGCTAGAGATGATGACAAAAAGCAAATTTGTTCACCTCCAAGTCTTTCCTATGAAAGATCTTAGGCTTTCAAAGGGAGAATTAAACTTACTTTTCTGCAAATTTCTTTCCTAACTTCTATTTCCCTAAAAAGAAGCTTTCTTTACTGAGCAGTATGTTCCCTCCTGCCCCCCTTAGCTTAATAGGATCTTCTCTTATTCCTAAATTCTTTTCAGCATCAGCTTTTAAGCCAGTTCTATCAAGAACTTTTCCTTACCAAAGTTTTCCTGTGCTTTAAGTATAACTTCAAATAGAACTGTTTGGGTTTTTTTTTTATTTTTAAGTCACTGGTATACAAGCTGTGACTTATCCTATACAGCTCCTTGATCCTTATGTTCTAGTTGATTCCATTAACTAGTGCTTACAGTTTACCAGACCTTAATTTTTTTAAAAACATTAAATATTAAATTATTTATACTAAATTATTTCAAATATTGAATGTTAAATATTTAAATATTGGCTGTTGAATCTTAGATACTTTTGGATTTGGAGGGTGGGGTGAGTGGGTTGTTGTATTTAATTACTTCTGTTTTTCCTTTCTATTTAAACTCAGTTGGCTTGCTAGGGCCCAATCCAAAATTACTTTGTACATACCATTTCTATGTAGTGTCTCCACTACTTTCTAAGAAATCTTATATAGCTTAATTTATTCCCAGCTGTATAACTGATGAAGATATTTATATTTCCTTCACAAACATCCTACCATTACTAGTATCATTTTATTCTCGGAAATGAGTGTTTTCCATGATTGCATAATTCTCAATAGTACTTCCCTAATAATAGATGGCAATCACATTGACTTCCAGCCCAGAGGAGGTAAAGCGAATTCCCATATCAAGCTTTGTTTTTACACAGCTTTGAACCAATTAGTTCAGTTTTCCATGTTATCTATTAATATCCCCATTTGAGATTGTCATGACATAAATGTAACTTTTTACATTTTTTATCTTTATTGAGAAGCTCTTGAGCGAGCAGCTGGCTGGTCCTAGTTGCCACCTGGGGTTAAACCGTGACAATGCCACAGCTCTTCCCACTTTCTTATGGCAGTACATGCCCTCTATTTCTGCTTTTCCTCTGCATTTTCCATTTCCTTTCTGTATCATCCAGCGTACCAGATCTTTTCAGACACTCAGTTCCCTACCATGGGTTCTGTGCCCTGACACTCCCATGCTGTCAGTGTGCTTGTTCAGACAACATAACCTCCTGCTCATCTCATTCATGAGATGTCTGCAAATCCTCCTATCCATCTTGTTCATCAGAGTTCTTTCAATTCTGTCCCTTTTTTCAGGTGTCTGTCAATGAGGCAAAACATGGAAATGTTGCTCATAAGGTTTTCACACATGTTCACCACCAGCATCCAGTCCCTTTGCTGTCTCTTTCTTCACGTTGGTTGTCACCTTTGAAAGAGTGGGAAAAGGACATATAAGACTATGTTCCTGCTCTCAGAATGCTGGCGATTTGATTATTTGAACCTTTACCTTTAGGCAGTCCTGCTGTCTGAATAGCTTTGGAATTAATTACAAAGCAGTAGTGAAATCAGAGGGCTTCATTCCCATGCTGAGCTGCAGGATCTCTGTCCTCTAGGTAACACACAGCCCCCAAGCAGCTGGCAAACTAATAAACTGCTTGCAAAGGGCACGCCTTGTAAACTGCATCATACAAAACATATTTGGATGGAAAATTCATTTACCACCAAAATAACAACTGTCATCTTTCGGCTTCAAATGCAGATATTACATAAACTTTTACTGTCTTCTCTGTGTGCAGGAGAGAAATACCTATGCATTCTGCTTATGCAAATATTTTACATATTGATACTTTAACTGGACAACAGCACTTCCATCTTCCCTTGCCTTTCCTATCCCCTGAAGTAAACATCCTAACTTCTATGCTAACATCATGGTAAAGATGTCCAGGAGATCTGGGTTTGTTCAGGCTAGCTTTGCACTCAGAGGCTCTAAGCTGTTATCAGGGACCATCCAGTCATGCACACCCAGAGCCAAGCTGGGACAACAGCACACAGCCAGCCTGAGCTCCCTATCATGCAGTCTAGCTAATTTGTCAGGACAGAAATTTTGGCCTGTGCTTACAGCATGGTCTGGATCCCGTTTGTACCCATGGGTGATGCAGGGGACACAGACCTGGAAGCCTGAGCCTATTCACAGAATCACAGAATCACCTAGGTTGGAAGGGACCTTTTAAGATCATCTAGTCCAACAAATGGAAAAAAAAAAAAAACAAACCAAAAAAACAAACCACACCCCACAAAACACCACCCAACACTAATCCATATCCCTGAGCACCATGTCAACTCGTTTCTTGAATACCTCTAGGGATGGTGCCTCTACCACCTCCCTGGGCAGCCCATTCCAATGTCTGACAACCTTTTCAGTGAAGAAGTATTTTCTAATATCTAACCTGAACCTCCCCTGGCGCAACTTGAAGCCATTAAGCCATTACCCCTTGTCCTATCATCTGTAACTTGGGAGAAGAGACCGACCCCCGCCTCTCTACAGCCTCCTTTCAG
>JAOXNO010000001.1:137358215-137386054 GCA_028565335.1 Limnodromus scolopaceus
ATGGGGGGGCGAGGCCCAACACCTCCCTGACCATGCTCAGACCCTTCTGTGGTTGCCAGCCTATCACTGTCCCTCATTTCATCACCACACGGGTTACGATCAAACGCAAGTTACAATTCCGCAAGGAGAAAGAGCTTCAATGGGAGGGACAGAGAATATTCTCCCTATCCCTCACACATATTGGCTCAATTCAACAATCTTCCTAGAGTGGTTTGGCACATCACAGTTTTCTCTCTCTATGTGCTGTGGGAAGATGCTTTCTCCCAAGAAGCAAGACAGCAGCAGTCAGCAGCTGGAAACAGCTGGCTCTCACAAATGTCTCTCAGTGATCTACCAGCTGCTGGCTCTGCTGAACATCATTCAAAAGCTTCTCTGTCTTAGCCCCAGTGCCTCCATTGTTGACCTTGCTCTATTTCAGAGTTAGTGAACTTCCTTAAAATAAGGTATACATGGGTAGAGATCCAATGAGGGAGAACTGGATCAAGTATTTCATACCTTCCTCCATGTGTTTTGTAAGGAGGGACAGAAGGCTATAACTCTCCAGTACTTAAGCCTCTAACTACAAATAACAGGTCAATATGAATCCCAGGGGAAGGCAAGATAGACATGAGTGAAACTCAGAAAG
Organism: Limnodromus scolopaceus; assembly: GCA_028565335.1. NCBI lineage: Eukaryota > Metazoa > Chordata > Aves > Charadriiformes > Scolopacidae > Limnodromus > Limnodromus scolopaceus. The sequence continues at coordinate 137,358,841 of JAOXNO010000001.1, forward strand.
CCCAGCTGTCTTCGTCAGCATCTGTTGATTACTTTAGGAAAATTATCTTACTGGCTTTGGTAGTTATTTAAATTCTGTATTATACAGAGTTCCTAGTCACCTCATGCAGGGCTTTAGTTCTGCTGTTCAGGATAAGTCCATTTGCACATGGAGGCCTGTGTGTCTAAAATAGCAACACAAAGAAAAGTTAATTTGTCTGCACTTGTCTATGCATCTCAAAAGTATTTGACTTGCCAGACTACTCAGCAGCCATCAGAAATCATTGATAGATTATGATAAAATAAAACACTTTTCTCTCAGCATTGCTTTGCAGGCTTTCCTGTCGTAGAAGCCTTGCTTTCTTTGGGACACGGGAAAATAAATCTCTCTCTCTTTTTTATAATTTAAACCTTTTGGATAAAAGGTTTTATAGATCTCAGTTTCCACCATATATTGGACCAATTTCCTACTGCATATATATCTTTTCTATTAGGTGTATTTAATTAGCACCTCACATATTTGAATTTGATAGGTTACCTTAGAAATAATACAGTGATTGCACAATTTTATTTGACATGAGTAACAGGTTTGATATGTACAGTAAATCAGGCAATTCCCTGCTTCCCTCACAAGAGCTAATGAAGTCACCACCTATTCTGGCCTTCACCAATGGAATGGTCACATAACAAGCCAGCCTGCTTGCCACCACTTTCATAGGGCCATTGGTTGGTGGATTTCAGCTGGCAATGTTTTAGGGCCAGGTGAGCCCCCCAGAGCAGCAGAAGTTTTTATCCAAATGTAAAATAGGCCTCTTCCCTCTTGTCACCCATCCAAGCCAAGAGTAGTAGAAAAACACTTGGTCAGTTTGGTATTAGACAAAAGAGAGAGAGCAAGAGAGAGGGATAGAAAGGCCTCTCAGAGGCAATCCCACCAAAATTTAGATGCTCCTGGGGCTTGAAGAGTTTAATTTCCTTCCTTTCACATGGAAGCACATTTTGTTTTAACAACTGTATAAATTTTCACCAACTTTATCCATTCCTTTCTGGAGAACCATTTGTAGATTCAAACTTATTTCATTTGTTTACATCCATGATCTGCTAAAGATTTGAAAAGCTTTATATCATGTAAGTCAAATTCTGATCTCAGTTGTGCACATCCAACCCTCATACTCAGAAATATTATCTCATTTTCTTTCTGTAAGTCAGGTACTAATGTTTTACAACCTAATGACTAATTCTGAAAGCTGGATGTAAAACTGCAATTAAACAATATGGCTCTGAAATACAGAAGAGATACATTTTTGTTTGGGTTTTTGTTATATATAGGAATGAACAGTTAATTGAACTGACGTGGTGCAAAGCTTGTGTGTGTGGCATGCCAATCAAGTTAGCTCAACTGATCTTGCCCTTTTGTGTGCTACAATGAATTCTGAAATTAAGCTATGGTCAGAGGCAATGGATTAAAAATCCTTATCCAGGTTCCCCGTGGGAATTACGTTGGATCTGACTCAAGGCTCCAGCTGTGCCTCCCTGCTCCCATCAGACAGGAAACTCAGAAATCTCAGTTAATCTAGCCTAACCACAAAACTTTCATAGCTATATATTAAACACTTTCTCTTTGCAAAAAGACCTACTTTATTAATCAAATGAGATCAGCTAATATTGTATGAACAACTTTCCTGTTGTCTATCAAGTGTCTTTGCCTTCTGCAGAACTATATAGTAAGCTTATGAACATAGGCTCTCCTCAAAGCTGTACTATGTAAAGGAACACTTTTGTAATATGTTTAAGATAAACCACCTGTTAATCTTTTCTTTGGCTTGCCACACCTTTTTGTTTAAGTAGAAAAGGGAACCTTTGTAATTCTGTGCCTAATGATTAAGAAAACGTTTCTCTCATTCCAGAACTAGTTGGGGCCATACTCAAGTATTGCCATCTGTAGGAGGCAACATCAACAACAGCAGTGGCAGCCAGAGCCAATTCAATATTGTCTGAGGCAGGGTGTTTTTTGACAGATGGACCAAAGCACGAAAAGAAGAGGCAAGGAATAAAACATTAGTGCCATAGTTTTGGCACTAATCAGGTCTGGTAGGAAGCACAGATATAATTCAAAGAAACTTTACTGGTGGCAAGATTAATCAGAAAAAAACACATCTGGATACTACAGATAAACATCCAAAGCATACTTTACAATCCTTGGAAGTTTCCTTTTCACAAGACTATTCCTATTGTCAAATGCTCACCAGCCCTTCCACCTTAGGCAAGCTGTAGAGTATGCACCCCACTGCCTAGAGCAGCTACCTGCTGAATGTTTGCCGAAGAGCAATTATTGCTTTATATGTGTAGCAGTGGAACACCGTGTGGGTCCCGATGGGTTTTACATACTTACAATATATTCCATTGGTGCATCTTCCTCCACTATTAAAGCTATGATCTCTCTGTTTCCAGCTGTTCTCCATTTCCACCCCTGTTTTCAAGGTTTAATAATTCTGTCTCAAAAAAAGTTGCCACAGGCTCAGTTTTTCAAATAAATTCTCAAAAGAATTAAACACTGAAACATGAACTTTAAATTATCATCGTGTTTATCTTCCATTATTTGTATAAAGTATTTCTTGCTTTTACTTTCCTAAAGAAGCAATTTACACAGTAAGCCAGAATTTTAAAATGTGAGCATTACTTTTACAGAATGACCAATGGTAAAGATGCGAAAAATAATGTAAAGAAATCAGAATGCACTCTTCTCATTTAGTGTTGCAACCTCCTTCTATTTATTATGGGACTTATTATGTACCTCACTATCTGAACAAAGATTTTTCTCCTTTTCCAAAGTTTAATTCTGGTAAAATCAGTGACTTGCAATAGCAGCAATATGATACCACAACATATATTATTGCATGTATGTTTGGGTTTTATAGATATTTAACGCTCATTTCTAAAATTCCTTCTGTTGCCCTAATTATCATCAAACTGTCTTTATTACAGCATTACCATGGATACCATGGCCATGTCTCCATTGCCCCTTACCCTTTAATTTCTATCTGAAAAAAAAAAAAGCTAATCTTTTTTGAATCATCTCTTGCACATATCTTCAAATACAGATCGTGTCTTTGCACATAACCCAGGAAGATACCTGTGTACTGTTAAAAAAAAATCTTGCCAAAAAAAGAAATAAATTACAGTGAAATATTTCTGACATCTGATAATTTATAGAGAATGAATGCCTGAAGCAAACATTGAACACAGAGTCATAGCTGATGTTCTTAGGCTGCCTAGTTGGTTTATGTGTCTTGACAATTACCATGTGTCTGTTTCTTCTCTCCAGTTTTACTCCCACTTCCCTTTTTTTTTTTTTTTTTTTTGGACCAGTTCAAGAACCACATCACTGACCACTTAGAATGCAAGGTAGTCTTAAATCACACTTAAAGAAGGAAAGCTCCTCTCTTCCTGGAAACAAACATTTTGCTTATTGGGCCTTGTCCAGGAAATTGACTTTTATGAAAAGGAGCACTCATTTCCAGAAATGCCAATACACAGAAAAATACTTTTTTTTCAGATTTCAAATATTTGTGTAACAGATACCAATGATATTGCAGATTACAGAAGATTTACTTTCAAAATTGTTGGTTTTTCTCTAAAACTATAGCATGTAAGGAACATGGTCAAGCACACTGAAATACAAAATAGAAGTAGGCCTATTTTCCTGGCCAGACTAGTTGGATTCTAGGCTTCATTAGGTTCTCCAGCAAGAGGAAAAAAAAGTCTGTTTTCTCAGGAATGGAGAGCCACAAATCTAGACATCAAAAGCCGCAAAAAAAGAACAAACATTGGAACAAAAAACGCTTCAAAAGGGAGAGTGAGCAGGAAACCCTCCTCCTCATGCCAGCTGAATGCTTTGAATTGAAAAATCCTGGTTTTAATAGAACATTTACAAAGTAGAGATCCTCGATATAAATTCCTCAGACAATCCTAAATTTGACCCAGAATCCCAATCTATAGGTACCAGCACTGTGGCAGACATTTCACCCCCCCACCAGTTCTGCTATATACTGCAAGAGAATTTCACCCTTTGGCATTAAAGGATGATTGAAAACCTGTATTCATTAAATTACCTGCAAGTTGAAGTGCCAGAGGTAGTGTATTTTTTTTTTCATGTTATTTGTTTGCTTTTAATATGAATGTTACCCTCCTAACATTGTGCTATTTCTCCCAAGTAATATTTCCATTTAAGGACCCTGTTTGATAGTCATTAGTTTTCAGGGCCAAAAAAAGGCACTGAGTAATAAGCGTTACAGGTCATAAATTTAAATATTTCAATTTAGATTTAACTCTATGAAATTTAGATAGTTTTATCCATTTATGCCTACATATGTACATTGACATTGTTTTCAATTCTGTTTTGTTTAAATAATAAGTTTATTTAAATTTTCTAGTTTTTGTTAACTATATTGCAATTATGTTCCAAAAAGCCTCAAAGTGAATCAGAATAGATATGTTTCTAAGTGCAGGCAAATGGATTTTAGTATACAGGATAGACAGTCAAGTCAATGATTGCATTCTGTTTTTGGCAGGGTTGAACTGACTGGGCACTAAGAGAAAAGAAAAATAAGTTGTCTGCATTTAACATTAATTTATTAATAAATAGAAATTATTATCACAAACAAGTTAGGTAATCAAAATCAACAGGCAATTGTCTTTTCTGATCTGCTTGAACTTACGACTTCATTATGTACACATAGACATCCTTTGAGTAAGGCCCTTGATATTTGCTCTCCAATTGCCATGCCGCAGGATTTTGGTTCTGCTCCCTGACTGGAAGAGCCAAGCTCTACAGCTCTACAGCTGCTCCAACCACAGCAAATTTTGGTTCCTTGTTTATTGGAACACATTTTGAGACAAAACCATGACTTACAGATCTGGAATCTGCTGTCTGAAAACATTCATAGGAACAAAAGTTTTCTCAGATTATTCACAAATGTTATTGAACAATAAAACACTCTGCACAGGCTAGAAGCCACACCCAGCATCTAGTTAGTCTAAAATGGTTTTTAACATTTTTTTACGCTGTTTCACCACTTCAAATCCAACACATTCTGGTTTTTCTCTCTTTTTGGTGTATTTCTTTAATCCATGTATTCTATTAAAATGGTTCATCTAGTAGTTTCTCCCTTTAAGCCATTTTGGGTTTTATTTTTTAGTTCTGCCAAGTTTATGTATACCAATAAATCACTGAGTTTGGCTAAAACAAATGTAAGGAGGAGAAGAAGTGTAATTCTTAGACTCAAAGTTTCATATGACAATTCAAGTTGGAAGGGAGTCACATGTATCTTTCCTAGACTATATCGATTTTTTCATATTCCATTAAGTAGCTTACATTCTGAAAGTCATATAAGAAACGATGCAAACATTTCTTGCACTTCACACAGCTAGCAGCTCATTACTGCATTTTGTAGAGTATACCTCCAATATCATTGAGGAACATTTAAATTAAAATAAATTTAAATAAAATTAAAGTAATCATAAGATTTAAGAGCTTGTTTAATCAACATCTGGATGGCATCAAGATAAGAGGAATTTTTTTTCCTTTTAAAAAATGTTTAATATCAGCAGTAAATAGAAGAAAGTAGCTTAACTTTTCTTGAATTGTCATTCAGAATGTAGATTTTAAAGTTCTTTATAAAATATATGCTACATTACATATTTCAGATTATTTTTCAATGTTCCATTTCCTTGATGAGGAATATAGAAAACAATTAAGAGAAATAATTCTCAAATCTTTAAAGAGTAATGCAAATATGTATAACAATGACGTTTTGTCTCCTCAAGATGTCTTTCAAGTCATTAATTTTCTGGGTGTCCATTTTACTTCCACAATACCTGCTTTAAACAAGAAGTGCTCAGAGCTGAGTGCACCCAGAATTTTCCTATCGGCATGAAGTATAAACACAGCTATAGGCATAGATACTTGTTATTTTTAAGAGACTGAGAATCATGTTTGCAAAACATCTTTGTCTTTATTATTTATTTTTTTTCATTTCAGTCCCTGAAGAGAAGTTATGATTTGGGTTTTTTCCTGTGTTCAACAGCATGTTTCAATTAATCCATTTTACGCTCCATTTCTCATGTATCTTTGCTCAATGAATATACATATATCCAAATTCCAATACTTGAGAGAAGTCTAGTAATAAGGAGATGAATTCCATATTTGATACTGGTTGGCTAAGAACCTAAGGGCGGGTTAGGGCCAGATACTGAAAAGAAGATCCTTTGGGGCATATTCAAAGTGTAATCATACATTGTATACAGAATCTGCCACAACACAGTCCATACCTGCGTGGTTTCTATGTGCCACAAAAACAAAACTATTCAATCCATGCACTCACAGAGCTGCATGGCAGCTCAGATGTGATGTCCAAGGTATTGGACATGATAGTGTTCGTTCACAAATTATACTCTAAGGTTATTGCCAGCTTCTCTGTTAGGGGAATAGGTGTGTTAGAAAGTTTTATTTCAAACCTGATGACATGGCTATTCATCTCAAGAACGTATATTACTCTGCCAAAAAGGAAGAAATGGAAACAGATTAATCACATGGTTATTAGGTTTCCAAGTGATAGCCTCTGAGACCTGGAATTTGCTTGTGAAACTTGACTGCACTGTAGTTTGGCTCTCCTGAAATGGAAAGTGAGAGAACCTCTCACTTTCATTGAATGATTCTATGATTCTGTGAACCACAGAATTGCTATGTCTCAGATGGCAGACTGTGGAGTAAGGGAACCCATACTTGAAGGATGCTTATATTTAATGAATATACTTGCCAACATGTTAAAGTCAAATTATGTGTGACCAGGACTAAAAAGCGATAGGAGATACACACAAAATATTCATGTAAGATATCTAAACTATGCTTGAGCTTCTTTTAACTTGTTAAAGAGCCTTTCTCCATAACCCCAGCATCTTCATAGGTCATTTGACAGACTTTTTAACAATAAGAGAGCAGTACCTGATTAAGGGGAAGGGAAAGACTTTCAGTCTGAGTTAGACACCATTCCACAAAACGAAAATGTTGACACTGGAGAAATGTGGACGCATCCCGATTTATTTTATCCAAACGTTTGTGCCTGCAAAACTACTCTGAAAATTTCACAACCAATGTGCTTGGGGAGGATGGCATCTAGGCATTTCTTGCTCCAGTTGGTCTGGAAGTACTGCCAGAAATATCACAGTTGTTTTGTGTTTCTGTTTCTATGTTAAAATTGATCCAGGAATTGCACCAGAAGAAAGAAAAAGAAAGACAGCTCAGCATGGAGAGGAAGCACATGCCATGCAAATGCAGGCTCGATCATTTTATTTAACATTCATGTAGATGTTATCTTTGGATGGAAGAATAAATTATTATTAATCATCTTCCTCCTCCTTTTGGTTATTATCTTTTAATAAAAGGCAAACAGGAAAGTTACTGTCTTATGTAAGCAATGTGAGAGATCAGATGTGAAAGATAAATGAGTATACAAGAGTTCAAGAAGTGTAAACTGTGCTTTTTTGAAATAAGTAGAGATTCTGTAAACAATACTGGAATTAATAATACAAATTTTTTAAAGCAACAGTTTGTTTCTAAACAGTTTATGTAACTTGAGCCAAATCTATTGCTTCTGTATGTCTACTCACGTGGATTTGTTTCAAAGACTAGTAAAGCCAATGGTAGGAAAATTCCCTCAGCAGACTCCTCATCAGGATCATTAGTCAGTATAGTTTTGACCCTGTATGCTAACTGGTATACTAGGGGCATGATCATTACTTTTTTTTCATGAAAAAGTCTTCAAAGCAAATGTTCTGTGCTATCAATTAAAAAATGCTAACCAGATCACTGAAAAAAAAACAAAAAAACAAACCATAGTTTTTTTTATGTGGTGATGAGTTGCATGTCACTGTATGGTAACAAGTCACATGGCAGGCACAAAACTTCAATCACTTTTCAGATTAATTTAAAAAGAAATAACACATATGTATTCCAAGAGGGAGGAGTTAATAACAGCATAGAAAACCCACATGCATAAAGTAAAAATATGCATATGGTTCCTATTCACATGCCTATTTATCTGCATTCTTTTAAAGAGATGGTTTTATGATTGTAGCTTCTTCACAAATTTCCTGGGCCTGGTCCTCAGCTGTGCTAACATCAGTGGTCCATTGAGCCCTTAATGGACCTACTGTAATTGTGCACAAGGTGAGGACAATAGCAGTTAGCCTAATCGTGACATGAGGGAAATGAAACATTGAGCAGACCTGTTAAATTCACTGTATAAAAAAATTAAAGTGAAGTGATTCTGGATCTTCAGCTATGGTGGGTGAATTCATCCCCCTGAAGACAGTTAGAAAACATTTCTTTTAACTCTAAGCCGAAGAAAGGCTGCATGAGAAAATGTAAGAGAATGAGAAAGCACTAAAACTACCACCAAGTTGCTGCTCTAGTGGAAGCAGAATTCCTTTAATCCATAGAACTATACAATGCATGTCAATCATGCCTAATCATGCCTAAAATAGTGGGTGACAGATGTGATGTATGGGAAGTAACATCTGTAACTAACTTCTTCTTTGTACCAGAATAAGGAACTCTCATGTGAGAGAAAGGGGAGAAGTGATCCAGCACTAGATGGGAAAAAAGGACGGTTTTCCCACTAATAGCAAGACTAATAGAGCTACCCATTGACATAATGGAAAAACTCTCCTCAATATAAGCAAAGATTGGCCTCCAGTGAAAAAATGGAGTTAATAATTATTCTTTGTTTGGGATTTGTTTTGGCTTTTAAAAGCAAATGGAATGCTTTTAAAATAAGCTAGTAAAAACAAGCAGTATCGCAGCAGCAAAAGTGTTTGCACAGTATGATTTTGGAGACACATATGATGTAGGGCCAGGAATGCAGAGGAACTGGGAGAAGACAAAAGGTCCAATCACCATGTTGGGTACCCTGTTGAAAATGCAGATACTTAAAATTCCCCTGCAATGATTGCCTGGCCTAGGAGATGACTAAGGCCCACAGGCTGCCATGTTGTCGACTGTTGTTTGGGGTGGTTGAGTATCTGACGCTAGGCATGTCCATAAATGCTCTCTAAATAAGCCTAAGTTCTACCAAAATTCACAGACAATACATTTCTCCGTCTTTCTTAACTAGAAGACCAGATTCAATGGGCATGTATATCCAGAGTGTGGTGAGTGAAAATATACCTGAGTTAGTCATGGCTCTGTTCAGAGGAGAAGGGATGGAAGCATTGCTCTGTTCTTCGTTGGGTGACAACCCTCATAACAGGCTCATCTATTCATTCCTCCTCTTCCTCTGAGCCCAGTTAAAATCTAATTAACCCATGCTAACAAGAAGTGATTCAGGAGAAGATGAGGAGAGTAATCACTTTTAGTCATACATTACTTTTTTGGTGCCAGGATGCCTCCAGACAGAGAAGGAGATACATGTCTGGATCTCCCACATTCCCACCTCCAAGATGTGGAATAAAAAAGCAGCGCTGTGGTCACCACTTGCATTCTTGTGAGTCTAGAAGGAAGGACCGAGCAGGTACACAGACCCCTGGAAAAAATCTAAAGATGTGGATCCCAACTAGAAGATGACATTATTTACAACCCAAAATATCTTCTCTGCTCTGCAACACTGGGTATTGGCAAACAGCTCCAGGACCAGAGCTCTGGCTTTCTTCATTGCCACCACCACCTTAGCACCACAATGCTATTCACAAACCCTATGGTCCACCCACTTCTGGAAATATTTTAGGGCCCAAGATGCCCCTAAGAACCTGATCCTTGGCACTTGCCTGGGACCATGAACTACACTTACTGGCCAGAATATAACAGTTAGTCACCAAGGCAGAAAGACTTAAGCTGTCCAAGTTCTTCCTCAATCTCTTGCCCTTTCTCTGTTGGAGAAAAGACTTGAAGGAAGCTATGTACAGCCTAAAAGTAACATGGGGAGCATTTTTAGTGACATCAAATAGTTACCTTGCTAGACTTCACAGAGGTGGTCAAGTAAGCAGAATATTCACCTGACAAATAGCCATTTTTTCAATCATTATATTATTTCTTAATGTAAGCCCATCCTCTGGGGTTGTGGAAAAAATAAATTAAAAGATCGAGATCTGAATGGACTTGATGTCCTCAGGTTGAAAATCTATACTATTGTGAGGAATTGTACCTTGCTTTCAACTTCAGCTGGTTTTTAACCAGAAGTCCCACATTTGGTCCCTGTCCATCAGCAGCAAAACACTTTAACAAACAAAAATAGCTCAGGGAATGCTAGGTATCCTTAACTTACCTAAGGAGCCTGCAAAGCCGTACAATCATTCCCATCATTTCCTGACAGTGCAGATGTTTTAATAGGCAGGGATAGACTAACGGACCCATTTGTTGGCCCATTAAATCCACTTCTTTATTAACAGCATCAAAAATAGAGCTAAAATGGCTACAGTTTAAATTTTATATGAATAATATTAATTAATTAATTTTTTAAACTTAGGTCATTGGACAAAACTGCATTTAAGTTGAATTTATTGATTAATGGTGTCTGAATTTGGTCGAGGAAGACCCAAATGCATTGTAGAAATTCTGTCACCAGAACTCTGGTATAAGTGAAAAAAAGAGTGTGGGTAAAAGCATCAAGGTGTTGAAAAATGTACTCTAATCTTTCCCTTATCTCTTACTCTTTAAAACTTTGTTCTGTGATGTTTGCTACACAAAGCAATCTAAAGAACCTCACTATAGGTTCTTTAGAAATGCATAGAGTCTTAGTAGGTAATACAGGCAGTAGAACAGTGGAATGTCAGTGGGGATTTAGGTTAATGCACAGCGTTACTATGCCTCTTGACTCTACACACTGCTCCCAGACTGCTCCCAGACTAAGTCTATTAATGTGGTATATCTGGCTTCAAAAAAAAACAGGGACGCATAACATTCCATCAGCTTTTTTCATTATGGAAAGCAGCTGAAAGATTATATATACGCATATGGAAGGTGAAATGTCCTAATTTTGATGAAACTTTTGAAAGACAAAATTTAAATCTCCTTTTCACAACATCATTTTTGTGGGAATAAAAAGAACTCTTTCTCAGTCTCTTTCTGCCAGACTTTTTAATCCACTGGAAATCAGGCATGAGGGGAAATTTTAAAAATTTTTGTTCTAGTACTGAAATGAAACCTTATCAGTATTTTGAAACTCTTATCAATAACATTGATAAAACATTTTTTAAAATGAATTCTTTAAGGTTTTTTAAAGCTGTTATAGATTATTTGACTTTTGTTTTTAATTCATTCTGCTCTACCCTGCAAGAGCAGAAGAACTGGTGGCTTTGCTTTCAGAATTCAGGAGGCCAGATTTTCCTTCTTTAAAATGAAAGTAAGAAAGCCTAGCCTCTCTCATTCTTCCTCAGGTATGGCTTTGCATTTGTGAATACTGACCAGTGCAAATGCTCATATATAAAAGTCTGCATGCTGTTATCTGCCATGGTGTACATAAACACAGCCCTGTTGAGTTACTAGATTACAACCATAGTGAGAATAGAAAAGCGAGCTGAAAGGTATTGCTATAAGCCTTTTGCTTTCCAAACTTTTCTGAAAAGGGTTGTCTGACCAGGTTCACTGCAATCAGCTAGACCCCAAAGCACCACTCTTCAGTCAGTACAGGAGTTTCTTCTCACCAGATCTTGAATGGGCCCTCACTCATTCCTTCCTTGGGAGAGAGACAGCAAAGGCTGATTCCGTTCCTGACATCTGTGGTTCAAATAGATATCTACATAAGGATGAGATGAGCCCAGACCTCAGTAATATGCTCAAGGCACACTACTGTAGCACAAGCCTGTAGTCATTAAATACTTAAAAATAAAACATCTAGAATTAACTTTAAGGTATGTACTAGCTCATTTTAATCAACAGCTTTTTTAAGATCCTAATTTAGACTTTCTTTTTTTTAAAATCATTTTTCAGTGGAACAAACTCAATATTTGTGTATGTGGGTTTGTTGTTAATGTCAGTGTGTATATAAGCTTGTTGGAGTTTGAAGGGTGTGGGTTGGTTGGCTTTGCTTTTGGTGGGAGGATTAGGAGGACAAGAGGAAGAAGGGAGACCTGGTAGAATATACAATAGATTTGAAGACTTAAAAATCTTAAGCAATGGACAAACAGACTAAATTCTGAACATGTGTTGGAGATGACAGAACACCTTCCCATCTGCTCTTCCCTGTCCACAAGAAAGTAGAGAAGTGTAATACAGGAAACATCTGGGTTAGAAAATAAAATTCCCAAATTAGATCACCACAAACCAGTAGTTAATGAAACACTAGGCTCTCCTCAGCACTGGAATGAATTATTCATTTCCAGCTAAAATTGTGGGGTAATCTTTTCTCATCTGAATGGAATGTTTTGCAACAACCATTTGTTTTATTTGCATTTATTCCCCTTTTCTATCTAAAATTTTATTCCAGATTGAATTAAATAGTAAATGCTAGTAAATTAATTTCATGGTGTGCTTCAGTGAAGTTCTTCACAGATAATAAGATTTGATTTGAAAAGAATTTATGTGGGACTCAAGTGTTAATGTTTATGCAACTGTACATACCTTGTGAATTCTATATCGTAGCGCTGAGAGAGTACATGCTATAGCTCCTTACCTGTACCTGTCTGTTTAGAAGACCTACAGCAGTCATGAAAACTGCTGTTACAGTCTACTCCTTATCACTCGGAAACTTTATGAATCATGGGACTCTGTCTCACATGAACAGGAATATTTCCAGATAAGAAACAGTATGCCAGACCAACATTAATTGTCACATTTGGTTCAAATGAACACAGTATTCCAAACAACCTGGTTAAAAACAGATTAGTCAAGCATCAGTGAGAGAGAAAACAAATGAGAAACTGGCATGAATGGTACAAATGACATAAAAAAACCCCAAAACAAACCAAAAAACCACAACCCAAAACCCCAGAAGTAGTTGTTCTTAAATATTTCCTCCAGATTCTTCATATGAGATGTATATTTTGATTGCTGATGATTGCTGAGTGTTTAATTATGTTTGATTGGAATAATCAGTGCATTAAAAAAGTAGTACACTAGTAAATTTACAATTAGCAGTGCATGCCTCACTTCTGTGCATTTTCATAGAATACTAAATTGCTTTACCATAGAAACATGCCATAAAATTTCTAATCTAATTTACACCTCACTGAAAGTTTTGCATTAATTCAGTGAGTTGCTGAGGCCACACAAAAACTGTTCTATCACTCATACAGTCTAAAACATCAGACGCATTTCAGAAGCGTATTGAGTCTCTCCACCATTTGCCTCTAAGGTGCGTAATCGGTATTGCTCTGGGACCAAGGTATTAATTTTCTGCCCCTCTGGACCAGTCACTGAGTGACCAGATGAGACATTTAATGCCCAGTGTTGTTCCTGATCAAGATCTCTGTTTACAAGAACAGTACTGAAAGGAAAATTGTGAGGGTGGTAGTCATAACAGCCATCATGGGAGTGCATACCTGCTGGAAACTGCTCAACCAGGGAACTGGCCAGTTCTATTATCCCTGTAATTAAAAAGCAGTCACTTTAAAGACACTGAGGTAAGGTCTCTTTTTTGCCCAAAAGCACGTCAACCCAAATTATATTGGGATGAAAGAGATGGTGTTGGCATCTGGAGAATTTTATATACGGATTAATTAGTGGCAGACTGAATGTTGTATTTTTTTCTTTAAGATTTAGGGAAGTACTTCTGTAAGTTAAGCTGCAGCTGCAATGTGAGGAGGCCTTGTAAAAGTAAAAATATCTGTTAACGAGCAAATTAATAAAGGAAAATACAAAAGAAGACTGCAAACTGCTTTAAAAAATCATAAAGTATTGCAAATATATCCCATGCAAACTGCTATTCTTAAAACTTTCTGCATATAATAATCCACTTTATGTAAATAGTAAAAGAATTTACCATATGCTTAGGCTTTTAAGATTTCATATCTTTAAACCAGTACCCCAGGATTAGGCAAATATTCTGCCTGTGCACCTGACTTGCATACAAGTAAGCAGATACAAAAATACCAATATGTACTCATAGGTTCACACCATTCCTCCCTGTGTGGGTCACACAGATATTTTGACTGAGTAAAATCAAACTTATGTTGGGCTTTTTAGAATAAATTAATTCAAGTTGAAGCTGTATGTGATCTGTGGAACAAATTTTCTGACTTAATGGATGTTTCATTACTTTTTCATCATATAGTCACAATATTCATGCGTAATTATGTTTATATAGTGAATTTGTAATAGATAGAATGTTTTGATGAGAATTAATATTCATTTCATGAATTCATTTTTCTTAACTCAGGTGACTGGTTTTTTTCTTTCTCCCCCTTACAAGATCGGTCGTCTGGTGAAGACACTTTTACTAGAGAAAAGTTACTTCTTGAAAGAAATTCAGGGGCAGGAAATAATTGCTGGAGAAGGCAGCTGAAAGACTGTTTTGGGTTTTTTTGTTTGGGTTTTTTTTTTCCCCTCTACAAGCCACTTTTGCATATTCTCATGCTGCTGCACTTGGTGTTTCCAATCAAGATCAAGGGGTATTTCCTACGGTTTTGGGCTTGTATTAATTATTTTGCACATCTGTTCCTACCAAACAGAGATCACAGATGTGAATGCTTGTACAACAGACAAAAGTGGGGTGGTCTACAAGTATTTTAGATGTGTACTTGCCCTGTTCTTTGTAGGCAGAGTACTTCAGGCATCTCCGTAACTCTTCCTAAGCTAAAGACAATAGGGATCAGGCTATGACTGATTTTCTTCCACCCTCCTGGAACTGTGACCTCTGGACTTTTCATTTTTTGTAAAATGACAGCATCCTCCAGCAAGCAATAACACAGATTACTTTCACTGAATTGCTATAAGACCACTTTCTAATCTTAACCCTACAGTGAGCTGTACTGTAGCTGATAAAAGCCTTCTCATAATATTACAATCAAGTCAAAATTACTTGATACGCAAAGGAAATGAACAGAAACATATGCCTTATGTAATGGTTTCACATGTAATTAGTTTTCCATTTCAGCCACAATTCCATCATTTTCTCCATTTTTTTTTTAATCCCTGCTGACATCTCAATAACTTTCTTCCATCACAGATTTTTACTCTGGCTGGTGTAGCAGTATTAATATTTTTCACGAGAGTTGCTGGAAAGAAAAATGTGTGTACAGTTGACCACAAAAACAAATAAAATAAAGTTTTCTTCAAAAACAGAGATGTGTCAGAATCAATTTGTGCAGCATTGTGTAAGCCAAGTTCACCCAGAGTAGAATGACTGCTCAACAGAGAGATGAGATGTGTTTCCCGGACCAGCAAGTGGCCCAGCAGTGACAGCACCCAGCACCCACCTGCAATGACGGCAGCTGAGAGTCAGTCTCCCCTTCTGCTTGGTCTATGCCAGCAACTTCAGTTTATCTCAGCTACAAGACATTGTTTAAATGGCCACAGAACAATCTGTTATTTCTTAGGTAAATGGGTTTCTCTTCTCTTTATCTTTTCCCACTTTCCTCTTTTCCACCAACCTCAAGCCTTTTTCTCATGATGCAGATGAAGAAAGAAGACAAACAGTCTTAACATGTTATTGTGCAAAAAATGCAATTGTAAAAAGATCTGCTTGTCATCTTTGAAAAGCTAAAGATTATCCTGCCAAGAAATTGATATGAAAATCTGAAGAAAAAGGTGAGGCTGATCTGAAAAGCTCCTAAGATTCCACCCATCTTTAACTCTAATTTTGGTTTATTCTACCATACAGGCCTAAGAGAGTTTTAATGACTGAAGGCAGAAAGGCTGCAAAACCAGTCAAATTCAAGCTTTTCTACCACGTATCCCACTGATGGTTGAGACAGTAACAAACCTGTTGACTTGGCCAGCAGAGGAGAGATATTGCTGGAGGTTCAGACGGAGCAGAGCTATGCCAGATGGCATGTACTCGAAGGTATTTGCTGGGACACAGCACCACGTTAGAACAAAGGTGTTTGGGGTACCTGAAATAGCTTAGGCACCTCTGACAGTGTTTTCCACTATGGAAGGAAGTCACAATTCTTGATCCCTAGGAATTTTGTTTTCAGTGAAAGAGAAAAGAAAAAAAACATTGACACATATAAAAGGTAATGTAACCTCACTCTCAGAAAGAGGTGAAACAATCAGTTAACAAATTCACTGTTTCCATGTTATGAAATAAAATGCTAAGAGCAGAAACAGACCACCTACCAAAATGGTGAATATTCACACATCAGCCAGAAACTGCAGACTGACTGTGCTACTGTTTAATGGGAGGAGCTACTCCTGTCATCTCTATGTTAGCACAATATTTCAAG
The DNA here is from genome assembly GCA_028565335.1 of Limnodromus scolopaceus. NCBI lineage: Eukaryota > Metazoa > Chordata > Aves > Charadriiformes > Scolopacidae > Limnodromus > Limnodromus scolopaceus. The sequence continues at coordinate 137,375,193 of JAOXNO010000001.1, forward strand.
CAGCTTTCAGTACTTAAATAAGCTCAATGTGCAAAATGAGTTTAAAAGTAGTTCATGACTTCATACCAGCTCATTCTCAGAAATCTATTTTATTTGGCTATACACTTGCTTTTTGAAACCATTGGACAGTATCAGTTTGGCACAATGAAGGGGATATCATTTTTGGCACAGCTCCTGTTACCAATAACAGGATGAGACAGGATGATGCAGCCAAGGGATTAAGCAAATCAATTCTTCTTACAATTGAATACCAGGGGTTTGTTCAGGGTTTTTCCTGTTTTCAGTAGCAAAAGAAGCCACGATGTTCTTTTTCAGACAAACATCTCACAGACTAGATTATGATGCCAAACCTGCAGTAAGAATGCTGCTCTGTTTCCCATAGAATAAAAGATATCTTGGGCCTCCATATTAGGGAAGAACTGCATAGCAATAAAAATTCCAGTAAAGGTCATGAATTTTAACCTGGTGAAAAGTGAACTGGGTATATGCCGTACTCAGAGTGAGCAGCCTGGCATCCATCTTCGTGGATGCCCCATCCCTGGAAGTGTTCAAGGCAGGCTGGATGGGGCTTTGAGCAACCTGCTCTAGTGGGAGGTGTCCATGCCCATGGCAGGGGGGTTGGAGCAAGATGATATTTAAGGTCCCTTTCAACCCAAACCATTCTATGATTCTACGATTCTATGATTCTTACTACTTCCACTCTCATTCCCTTTCCTATCAGTTGTACCAGACCCTACTTTGGAAAGAGTGCAAAACATTTTTTTCTTCTCAGATGGTCTCTGCCACTGGATTCAGTCAGAACAAAGCCACTGTAATTTATGGAAAGACAAGCAGCACTGGGGAAAATTTATTTCTTGACAAGTACGTTCCCTGTATATCAGAGCTCACTTTCAGTGTGTGCTTCAAAAATGATCAAGAAAGCAAATAGTGTGATAACATCTGAATAATGAGACTTGACCAGAGAACAGTGTTGTGCTGACAATCTCCCTTCTAAAACTGAATTTCAGGAGTTACATCCTCCTCTACTCTTGCTCTGCAAACATCAGAACAGAGACTCTATGTTTTTTTCTTAGATGACTCAATTCTATTTTACCTGTGAATAAAATATAAAGGCCACCACTATAGCTGAAGAAATATTTTACTTTGTGCTCTGGAGTACATGTTCATTTCCTTTCAGTTACATGCATAAATTCAAAACACATGTTGCAAAAGTCAGAGTAGGTAAATGGCAGATCATTTCATACTTTTCAGAATGAGTGGCACTGACTGAATTGCGTTGTTAATTTAACATACTACTGGACCCGACAATATTAATTGATTTATGACCAATAATATGAAAAGTATACAACAGTAATTTATTCTTTTTTTCCCATTGATAATCTCTGAGATTACCTCTCTCTGACCCAAAGCAGAAAAATCTATAAACATAAATATGGAGTCCTATCATTAAAAAACTTACTCAGATAATGCAAAAAGGCCTAACTGACGCAGGGTATTTAACTCTTACTATGCCAAGAATGAACATATTTTATTTCTGTTCCCTTTCCTGACTTCTACGCAGACCTTTTTGCTTCATGTGAACATTTTCTACTTTTCTGAAAATGTTCCAGTGTTCCCAATTACAATTTAGGGCATGTGCTATCTGCATATAAACAAGAGGGCCATCTGAGTTTCTTCCTCAGTCTCTGAGAAGTGTTTTTTAAGATGTCACAAGTATCGAGCTTAAGCTAGTGATCATGCTTGAAAATTAAGGCTATAAGTAGAACCCGAGAATCACAGAATAGTTGAGTTGGAAGATTCTTTAAAGAAGATCTTTAAATATCATTTAGCCCAACATCTCTGCCATGGCAGGGCCATCTTTCATTGAATCAAGTTTTTTGAAGTTCCATCCATCCTGACCTTGACCATTTCCAGGGATGGGGCAACCACAACTCCTCTGCACACCTGCACCAGTGTCTCACCACCCTCACAGTAAAGAGTTTCTTTACAACAAATATAACCTAAATCTATCCTCTTTCAGTTTGAAACCATTACCCTTTGTCCTGACACTACAGGCCCGGGTACAAAAAATCTACTCCATCTTTGTTATAAGCTCCCTTTATGTATTGAAAGGCCACAGTAAGGTCTCCCTGGAGCCTTCTCTTCTTCACACTGACCAACCCAAACTCTCTCATTCTTTCTTCAGAGAAGAAATGTTCCAGCCCTCTGATCACTTTCGTGGCCCTCCTCTGGATCTACTCTAACAGGTCCATGTCTTTCTTGTGCTGGAGACCCCAGAGATGGACACAGTACTCCAGGCGGGGTCTCACCAGAGCGGAGTAGAGTGGTAGAATCACCTCCCTTGACCTCCTGGCCACAGAATATATGCAGCCCAGTACACAGTTGGCTTTCTGGGCTGCAAGCGCACGTTGCTGGCTCATGTCCATTTTTTCATCCATCAGTACCTCCAAGTCCTCCGCAGCTCTGCTCTTAATCCATTCATCTCCCAGCCTGTATTCATCTTGGGGATTGCCCTGACCCAGGTGTGGGACCTTGCATTTGGCCTTGTTGAACCTCATGAGGTTCTCACTGACCCACTCCTCAAGATCGTCAAGCTCACTCTGAATGGCAGCGTTTCCCTCTAACATATCAATTGCAGATCTCGGCTTGGTGGTGGTGTTGAGGGCACACTCAATCCCACTGTCTAGGTCATTAGTGAAGACATTAGAAAGTATTGGTCCCAGTACAGACCCTTGAAGGACAGCACTCGTTACTGGTTTCCACTTGGACAGCGAGCCATTGATTATAACTCTTTGAGCATCCATACAGCTCCTTATCCACCTAACAGTCGACTTATAAGATCCATATCTCTCCAATTTAGTGGCCAGAATGTTGTGGGGAACTGTATAAAAGGCCTTACAGAAGTGTAGGTGGATGACTTCTACAGGTCTTCTCTCCCTTGTCTATGGATGCAGTGACTCCTTCATAGAAGGCCATTAGATTAGTCACGCACTATTTGCCCTTCATGAAACCATGTACTTCTAGTGTTTATCAACAGTAGTAATGAACACTCTTATAAGAGGATGGAAATAAACATTACTGAAGCATCTATGTACTAAGAATGACTAGAAGAAACCTCTCTTGCCATTTTTAATTTTATATTTATTTAAAGAGCTCATCTAAATGTTTAAATAATTTAGAGAATTAAATGCCATATAGTTATGTTTTGTCAAATATGATCACAGAATGAACCACGTAGGAATACTGTCTGATTTTTTGGAACTTAATGATTCCAAGACAGGGCACTTTAAATAACCAGACTGCTCCTTCATAGCAAAATGTTACACATAAGTAACATTAATAATATATTATATCTATTTCCTTTATATTGCTTTTTAAAATAAATGTCTGCATTGCAAAATTATTTTTGTGGCTAAAACATGTTACAGTTTTGGAAGGTGATAAATCAAAAGCAACAAGAACTCTTTAAGCTTAGGGAACAGGTCAGGAAACCAAGGGTGAAACTGGTATTTTGTCGGGCTGTTTTAGGAAACACCCTCCAGTTACCATTCTGCAAATTTTACGTATGTGAGTTGTCCTACTAAATAAGGTTGTGATAAATGCTATAAATAAACACTGCAGGATCAGAATTTATATGTGTAAGGCCCATCTTGTCAGATTGTCAAATATATGCACTTTTGAACAAATACATATACATTTCACATCCTCAAAGAATTCCTTCTAGATAGCTATTTTGCATCATCTTGAGCCAACTCTCAATGCTGTGTACAGCAATTTATATCAGAATCCCCACATAAATTTCATTAGTGTTTGCAGCGTGTGAATTACTAGTTTTCTAAGAGGCCATATTTTCTCTCTTGAGTTTCTTCTATCAGAAATATTGTCCTATCTACCTCTATAAGCACTCATTGAAATAATTGACTGCGAATTCTGTGAAGGTTGCTGAATATGTCTAAAATGTAACTCAAACTTTGGAGATCTTCTGTGTCATTTCACTTCTCTACAGTACATAGCAAGTTTAATAGTTGTCCTCTGTTACAGACAAATGCATCAACATGAACTTCCAATAGCCTTTAAATACCTGATTTTGATGAAGAGTTGATTGTTTTAGTTTGTGCCCATTGCCTCTTTTCCTGTTACTGGACACCCCTGTGAAAAACCTGGCTCTGCCTTCTCTACTTTTCCCAGTGAAACCAAGTATTTCTGATACTAAATATTTTATGTTTCATAATTATTTCCTAAAAATCAGACTGCTTGGTACCAATTCAAAATATTTATTCTCACCTGAGTTAGGACATCGGAGAGATAATGAACTCAAACTTGGAAGCTTACCTTCCTTAGAAAATGGAGGAAAACTGAGAACCTTTAAAAGGAACTTTGTCACACCAGAGCACAGCAGGCAAGCCTGGAAATACCTTTTTCTTTCCAATGACTACATGGGAGCTCCTGTGTAGGACCTGGCTGACATTTGTCCTCTGGACAGAATGATTTGCAGAAAATGGATTCAAAAATCAATGCATATTTGAAACAAACCTTCAACCGTGTTGGTCTTATAGGTAAGCAGAACCTAACAACATATTTTAAAATACAATTTTCTGTAACCGTTGACCTTCTTTTCTCTAAAAATTATACATTAAATAGAAGGTAAATTACAAGTGCTATTGCTATGAAGCAAGTGATTTTTCACTGCATAATTCAATTGCATAATATGGCTTTAAGACTTAGAGGAAACATGTTACCATCAGAACTAAATAGAGATATCACAATGATACAACTTGCAACAGGTTGGTCATACGTGTCACATTTAGTTTTTCCACAAAAGCTGAACAGTAAGCCTGAACTGATCTGACAGTAACCCTCTAATCCACTTGATTTATTTTCTATAAATTAAGTTCATTTGAAGAAATGTCATATTTATTAATTCACATTGCTATACTTTAAAGCCAAGATTGAGAAATTATTTTGAGAGAGGAAAAAAATTACCCTCAGAACTTGCTTTCCTTCAGGGTAGTCTTTATTCAACTAAACAGGACACATTAAGAGAAAGGAAAGAAGGCAGAAATTAACAGGTTAGTCTGCAGTTTCCATTAGAAGTAAGATGGTGTGGATTATGTAATAATATTCAAAAATCTTTACAGTTCAAAAATCTTTAGAGGCAGATGTGTCTATATTCTGTAATTTATGTGTAGAGCATGTTTTTTTGGTGAGTAGATTTCCTGTACAGATTATATAGAAATTAACAAGGAAAAATACAGGAAAGAAGGGTCATTGTCTTCCTTTCCTGTGTGTTTTCTAACAGACCTTACAATTCCTCACAAGATGTGGAAAAGACAGTTAGCAGGGAAAACTTTCATGTTACAAGAAAATCCTGGGAGACCCATAGCTTAAGCTGAATTTTCACTCAGCCTACCAAATTCATTTAAAAATATGAGGATTCAGAGAACCAATGACCAAGGTCAGATAAAAAGTCTTTCTCCTTCCAAGAAGAAAGATTTCAGATTGGTATACAATGATACATGCTGGAGCAGTCTGAAGAATTTGGGTGCACCTTCCTTTCCAACACAGAGTGGGTAGACAGTAATGTGAAATGCTTATATATGGACTTTTTGAAAATCCCCGTGTTTTACTGTGCTTTGTTCTTATAGCTAAGATGAAAAAAACAAGGACATGCAGGAAATAAGAATAGGAGGAAATTTGATATGTCATTTATTCCATCATCTATAGATAATGTCATTCTCATCAGTGTCTGTTTAACATCTTTATTTATACATACTTTTATTGGGGAAGACTTTACACACTTACTGGAGAAATTATTCCACAGACTTATGACTGTTAGCAATGAGAATGTTTTTGCTCTTTTCTCAATCTCACTTTCTGCAATACAGACTTGTTATTTCCTATAGATACCACATAAAAAGTTGGGTTTTTTTTTAATTCCCTTCTATATTTGATTGATACATTGAAGACAGTTACCATGTTCCTCTTAGTTTTCTTGTTTTCTAGGCTAAGCCACCCCTGTTAAGTCACCCTCCCCAAAACCCTTTTATTTCCGAGATCTGATCGTTTTCAGTGTTCTTCCCTGGTCTCTGTCCAACTGGATCACATCTTTTCTGAATTACAGTATCCCAAATAATACTTACTGCTTCAGCTGGGGCTTCAAGAGCTTCAAGAAGACGTGAAGGACAACTTAATATGTTGTGCAGACAATGTGCCTCCTAGAGTGCCTTTTCCGCAACACTATTGGCCCACATTCAGCTTGTGCTCCACAATAAGCACAGATCCTTTTTTCTTGTTGCTGTTGTTAGAAAGCTGCTTCTTAGCCAGCCCTTCCCCACCCTGTGTTTGTGCAGATGGCAGTTCTTAATAAATTCCTAAATTCCTTCAGTTCCTTGCCTGAAGAAAGCTGCCACCAGGTCCCAAGAAAAACCCTGCACAGGGCCAGAAAACCAAGACTGACTCAAATACTGAGAGAATCAGGCTTTTCTACTCTGGGAAAGGTAAAAGCTTGAGACCCAGTGTCTCAAAGGATGCCATTTCCACAGATTGGAGAGGGGACCCAGTGCAGGCTCCCTGGAGCCTTGGCAGGGTTGGAAAGAACTGGTGAATTCACAACAGTGGAAAGGTGCATGGAATTGGTCCGTATAATGGGAAGTTTTATACAAAACAATAGCATGTGAGAATAAAAAGAGGGTGAGGGGATTTGAAAACAGACAGGTAACTCCCCCTTCTCTGAAGCTGCCTTTTCACCAAGAGTTCATTTTCAATTCACTTAGTGGTGACAGATTTACTAGAAGAAGCTAAAGGACCTGCATCCCTCCTTTTCAACCCCCCTTACACACACACACACGCAAACACATGGAGGTTGGCACAGGACACCCTCCCAGTCATGGAAGACAACTTTCCCCCATTTACAGTTGCTTCTTAATCATCCTATGGCCCTGTCATCAACCCTCTCACTCCCATTAGCTCCTGTGCCTGAGGTTATTGTTTGCTCAATGTGATTCTGACAACCTGTCCTTCAGAGGGGTAAAGCATATAATTTAAGCAATTATCTTTCCTGTGTCATGTCAGCTTTTGTAATCATGGTCACGGCCAAAGGAGTATTCAAACAGATGCAATTCTGTTACCAACATTTTAATTTCCTTTTCCTTTACCACTTTTTTTCCTCCCTTCATCTAGATGTAATAACTTCATAACTTGGTTCTCTGTGGAGCAGATAGGTAGAGGTGAATTTACAAGCCACCGAAGAACAGACTGAATGTGTAATGCATGTGTAATGGCATTTTTTAAATATAAATTAAAGTGGAGAGGAGGAACAGATTGCTGCCAAATGGTGAAGGCTGCACTAGTAATGGAAGAATTATTTTCATGCAAAATAAGAGAAAGTGCTAAAGTGCTGAAGAATTTTATAATCTGTTTTATAAAGTACTTGACAATGTCCTTCTAGCATAAACCTGGCCAGAATAATTACTAGATTCCTTGGCTATTCTCAGCAAGTTAAAATAAAAGCTCCTCCTTGCCCTGTATGAAGAGTCGTGATTTCTGCCCCTTCAGAGGGAATGAATTCATTCTCCTCCTGCTCATACTATCATACGGCCTCCTCCATGCAGACAAGTATGAGGGCCAAATAAAATGCAAGTGTTTTCTGCTTGTGCTTCTTTTTCCCAGAGCTTGGAAGGGCTTCTGGGCCCTTTCTCTCCTGCTTCAGATTTGTAATGGGCCTCTGCCAAAGCACAGGTCAGCAGTTTGCCCAAGTTCTTGTCTTTGACTTAATCCTCCTGACAGGCACAGGTCCAGTGCCTCATGAAGATCCTCATTAAGTACGTCTGCCCTGTTTCAGTCAGGTGAACATTGTCATGTTGATGAAATAGCCCAGAGGAACTACTCAGACACGACTTTATTACTTACACTGAAGTACCGCATCTACTAGTCTTAGCATTGAAGGGTGGTGTTTCTCTGAAGCTCTCCACTCACCAGATGGACTGCAGCACCTCCAGTAGCATTTCAGCCGTCTTCCTTTGGAAACAGCACTGACCACTGGGTCAATAAACAGCTATGAGACACTTGAGCACATACTCTACTTTTATTGCTCTATTAGAGCTGTTTCTATAAAAGATACTTATGTTTTAATGAATAGCCTGCAAGGCACTATAGAAAATGACTACCAAACCCATGAACAAATTTTTACATCAGATGTTTGGGGCTGTTCTTTCAGAGAAGTGCTTTCTTGCCCCTGCAAGTGTTTCAGAAGATCTGAGCAGCCAACACGTGGTGTGTAGTGCTGCCTGCGAAATCCTTGATGGCTGCAGAAATATCATATTAGAAATGGTCTCTGATTTGGCAGAAAACTGCATGGTGCACTGGGATAGCTTATACAATAACAAGGGGAGGAGTGCTCATACATCTTTTTTCTTCAGGTAGTTGCTCATGTCAGTTTGAGAGAGGGAAGTCTTGTAGTTTTATCTTTTGTACCCTTTTGGGGAATGATCAAAGGTAACAGCCAGGTGCAGTTTTTTATTTGTCAGAGCATGGTTATAATGCCTTCTGCAAAACAAGGATCATGTTTCAAAGCCTCCTTTTTAAACACTGTGTCAGAAACCTAGAAGTATACAGCAGATACAGAATCTCAAAGGGACTATTACAGTCATTTTAGTTGATAGAAATTCATTTCTGTGATCTCCCAGAATTTTCTGCAAATTTATTGTGGGTGGGCTACAGTATATCTAACTGAGGCTAAAGTACAAAACATCAGTACCTGGGAATGTGGAAAAACATTTAATAGTGGTCATAGATGTAGCAAGAACCAAAAAGATGTCATTGATGTCAAGCTGGTTAAATACTCATAACTTACCTATTTCTTCAGGAAATAAAGTTTTCTCCAAAATACTGGAATGTGTAATCCTACAGGAATAAACTGGATTTGCCCAAAGCAGTCAAGCCCTTTGATCACCTCTCTTCAGCACTCCCATCCCCTATCAACAGGATAACACTGCTTGAATGCTGCCTTAGTTTTCAGAAGCCCATAATTACACCCTGTTATTTACTTCTTAATACACCTTGACAAAGCTATACTTGCTCAAGAGCAAGACTTTCCTAACCATGCAAAATGTAATTTCTTTTCAAACACCCATGGAATAAAATCCCCTAGAAATATCTAAGGTCCAGCATACAGCAAACAAAATCGGGCAAAAGCAGGTCCTTCCTTCTCATGACTAGAGGTCCCTTCACCCTGACTGAATGCTAGAGGACACAGTTTATTTCTTTTTCTAGATTTCTTCCTTATTAAGACTCCCTCATTAGTGAGAGAAACCTACTGAGCAATGAAATGACTCCAAAAATGAGTGTTTATGGAAAAAAAAGTGGCCAAGAAATCATAGGCAGGAACCGCAGGGTGGCCTCGTGCACTAGTTCTGCCCTTCCTAGCAGGGGATCTGGATAAGCTCTCTTTTCTTTCTGCTAATAAAACCCAGAAGAACTGTATCTTTTTACAAGGCTATCCAACAGTGGTCACTTAAGTAAAAAAGCCCTAAGGTCCCAGGTTTTTTTGCATACACTAAAGAGAACGGCAGAAGCGTGGTCAGCATCCTTTGACTCTCAGCTCTACACCATACTAAGCTAATTCCAGCAGTGACATGAACAGTAGTTTTAAAAGGGAGCATCCACATCTCCTGCAACAACTGCTGCCACCTAACCTCAAGATACCTTCCAAAGAATTCTATTTTTGTATTTAAAAATTAAACAGGCCTGACTAACTATCCAGTAAAGTGAAGAAGGGTTGTCTTGTTGAAGAAAAATGCCGGATGCTGAAAATCCTGAGGCCTATACTTCTGGTTTTGCTACAGGTTTCCTCCCCAGCTATTGTTGTTTATACCCCAGTAACACCCCAATGCAGGAGTTAAAACTACATTATTATAGGTACAGCACACTCAACAAAAAGATGACTCATGCACCAGAGAGGCTAAGTTCATCGTGACAACAATGCTCTTGTTCGTCGTGAATATTTCACTTCGTCTTCCATAAAAAGTAGAGACAGTAACACTGCCTCCCAATATCTGTTTTGAGGCTAGGAAGCGTAGTTCATAAACGTTTGGCAAATGGTTGATTTTTAAGGTGCAGGGTACTAGAGAAGTGTAAAGTAATACAGACTTTCCCTCCAGAGCAAAATAAGCGTTGTAAAGAAATTATGTAGCACATGTAGCTGTTGCAAAATAAGCAACTGTAATATTTCGGAATTTTTTCCACACAAATATTGAATAATAATGTGTTCTTTAAATGACCCCAGGGTGTTACAGTAACTGAGACCACATTCCTTCACAAGTCATCACGGCGCTTTGTTTTATTAATAATTATACTACAATGTTCAGTAAGTTACAGTAATGCTGGAAATCTCTGTCTCTTGTACAGCCTCACTGTTAGATCATCAGTTTGACAGTGAAATACCCCAAATCCCAAACCAACTCAGAAATATATGTCTTTCAGCAGACATTAAAATTACTTGGTCCTTAACCAGGTCTCTCTGGCTTATCAACAGCCAAAATTTCACAGCAGATGTGTCTGCTATTTAAGACTTCTGTTTGCCAAAGTGTTCTTCTGGCTGGGATCAACCCCTTGGGTGCAGTGCTGGAAAACTTGCCAAAAATAGGGGGGGCTTGTACTACATTTGAATCTTTTTGTCTTTTCCCCAGATTTCATTTTTAGCTTGATCTTCTCTCCTGAAAAAGGTCAAGGAAATGACAATGAAGTTATATAATTATAACACACAATGTTCATCTGACATATTTACATAATCACAGAATCACAGAATCACAGAATCTTCATGGTTGGAAGGGACCTTTGAGATCATCGAGTCCAACCACAAAAAA
>JAOXNO010000001.1:137388626-137420573 GCA_028565335.1 Limnodromus scolopaceus
ACCTCCCTGGGCAGCCTGTTCCAGGGCTCTGTCACCCTCACCATGAAGAAGTTTTTCCTCATATTTGAGTGGAACCTTCTATGTTCCAACTTGTGCCCGTTGCCCCTCATTGCATATAATAAATCTTATTTATTTATCCAGTGACACTCTCCAGTGGTAATCTCTTCCATTTCACAAACTCATTTTATTTCTTAGCAGGTTTGTCTGGCATTAGGTGAATGTTATTGCGATCAGTTCATTTCCAAGGCTGAGCTTTCTCACTACCTTGAGAGGGTTTTCAGCCATCCTGAGTCTTGATTGATTTTGAATGATGTATGGCACCACTTCATTATTCCGTGAGCTTTTCCAGCTCTGAAAAGCAAACAAACAAAATGTAAAATCAGTTGCAGGATACTTAAGGCACTCTGCTGTTAATTATTGTGCAGCACTTTTCTCCTCAGGAAAATAATGCTTAAATTATATCACATTTCTTCAAATCTTGTATTTTTTTCCAACGACATACTCTTTGGCAAAATGAAGGTTATAACTTCTGCATGCGATTTAAAAGATAAACAAAAAGGGGGAAAAATCTGCTAGTTCAATAAAATAATTCTGCCAGAGGAAAACCATAGCTAATGTCAGATTAGTGTCAAAGCCTCCCTCTGCTACTTGTGCCTTGCCTTTCCTTGAGGCTGCCTTTCAGAGAAGGATGGTGGGCTCTCATTAGCAGCCTACCTCCCACTTTAACTCTGTGTTTTTGAACAGTATTTCTTCTCCCTGCTTGCGGTACCTCACTGACAGACACAGCAACATATAAATCATGCGGAGTAGGAATCTTTAATTTTCTCAGTAATCACACTGAGAAGCTAAACTGTATGCTCAGTGCACGATGTTTCTCATGGCATCCTTTGCCAGTGGCTTTCCTCCATCCAGCATGGAAACTACTCAGACATATACATTACCAAAGAAAATAGCTGCTTTTTACTCATACATGAATATTAATCAGTTTTACAGCCTAGAATGTGCATCCTTTATTAGGATTGTTATGCAACATTGTTATGCAACAATGTCATTGCTGTCAACAAATACATGCAAAAACTATTTACTGAGGATAATATATACATCAAAAGCTGTTGCAGAAAACTTCAGCTGTTTAGATTTACCAAGATGAAAAGCAGATCAATATTAAGGACACAGAGTGTAATAATATCAACCACGGTTACTGAATAATACCACTGTATGACCAGCTGCAACCTTTCCTAATCTTAACCCAGGGTTGGAAGAAAACACCAGTATCTCAAGAGGACAATTGACACTGTGATGGTTAACAGCTATGCAATTAGATATTTATTACATATAATAGCTTCCAGGTACCCATTAAGGATGTGTATATTTCATTTTATGTATTACTCTTGAGCATATGTTTTTAAGCATGTGTGTGTATATGTCCAGAAAAAATAAAAACATCTTACTTGAATCTGAAATTAAAGGTAGAGTTCTTTGGGACATTCAGGCTGTCATTATTGAGCACTGATACTTGAAATCTGGAAAACAGTATTCAACAACTACTAAAATTACACCCAGCATTCAGTAGTGAATTCAGAACATTCAGAAACCAAACACCCAACATTCAGAAACCAAATTTTCTTCACTCGCATTCAGAGGAAATGTGGTTTTGATGTCTTATATGCTTTTATTTTAGTATAATCTATATTTAAAAGCTGGATGAAAAACCAAACTTTTGATGAGTTCTGAATTGTAACATACATTTAAATTTGTTGAAATTAAATTTTATTATGATATTATGACAGAACAGTTATTTTTGTAGATATATTTCTTGTTTTGTTGCAAAACAGAACTGACTTTATTTTCCATGCTTGAACTCTGAAAATGGCAACAGTGGAGACTGCAGTTAAACTGCACATCAACCTAAATCTTAAACAAGTGTTCAATTATGCACTGGCTAACTTGATTTCGCCACAAATTGTATTGCTTTCTGACAAACGCTGCCATAACAAAATTAAAATAACAGAAATGGAGATTATTTTAGCAGTACTGCCTTTACAGTCAAAGTTTTTACAATCTCAATAGTAGAGATTAATATACTATAAATTAACGTGCTTGGCTTCATAGCACAAGGGTCATATCTTGGATCATAATCTTTCTTTTGAAGAAAATCCTGCCTTTCATAAACCAAATATGTAATAACAGTAACTTTCTACCTGACTGTTCTGACCTAGTTATGGTTCCAATAATGCCAGAGTTGATATAATATCTGCTCTTTATTTTCTAAGAAATACTTAAACATTTCAGATTTTGTGGTTCTTTTGAGCAAAAGTGAAATGAAAGGAGTTACACTTTGTCTCAAAAGTTCTCATGCTGAGATACAGTAAAGAGTAATGTGAACTTATTGTTGTCCAAAATTTTTAACCAAGGATAGTTAGCTCTACGAAAAGGAAACCCTATCTCAAAACTGAAAAATAGGTTTCATGCAGCATTTATGGGTAATGTAGTAAAGTTCTTTTTTATGACTTACATCTTCTTTTATGCAGCAGATTAGATTATAGCAAAGATTTTGTCCAGCTTTAATATTATCTGTTATTTTTGTCTTCCAAAACTGAATTCCAGAGCTGTCAAGAAAATACTGTACATTCAGCAAAGGTCGGACTTTTAGAGGTAATGGATTCAGTGAAACACGAAATCCAGTTCCACACAGCACCACACGGTGCTGGTTATGCATTTTAGCAGAGCTGAACTCTTATTCCAAGTCACATCCATCAAAAGACACTGTATTGGGAGCACGCCTAGACAAACACGTTCTTTTTGTTGTTTGAGACCACCAAGTCCCACATGCTGAATGTGAAACTCAGTCCATTGCCTCCCACCCCAAATCCTTGCCCTGGTGTTTGCATCTCCCTATCCGTGGTGTGGTGCCTCCATCTCTCTCCTCTTCTTCGTGATCTTCCCATCTGCCTGCCAAAACTCACTGTACCCGTGGCCATGGCAGCCCTGTGTGCCCAACAGCTGTGTCCCTGTCCATTTGGCACAATCCCCAAAATATTTGTCTCACACGTTTGTATCAAGCATTTAAGCAGCTTAATGTGGCCTCAGTTTTTCAGTGTATGTGCAAAACTGTCTTCAGCAGTTAACCATTAGGCCTGCAGCATGCTGCGTTTCTAATGTATGTGCTTCTATTTTTAGTGAGATCAGAATATATGCTGTTCAGCTTAATAATAAACATTAGTACTTGTTAAAGGGAATAAAAACATTGGAATTCTGCTGTATTTTTAACTAATTTTTTGGCTGGCTCTCTGCAATGTAGCGGGTGATGGAAAATCATAGCACGCCAATGGCAATGTAACAATTTCCGCTACAGCAATGGGCTTCTGCATGACATCCTGATGGGGAAGTAATGAAATTTTGCAACCAGAACATTATCTGAAAAGCAAAAACTGCTGTGTAGATCTAACTTAGAAGTTAGGAAACTTACTGTTTTCCTAACTTCATTCCTAGGCTTATTAAATATTCTTTGAATAAAGGACATAAATGGCAAGAGAGAAACCGATGTGCAAGATTCTGTAAAATAGTTTGATGTTAACATAACATCAACACCTGAACAAAGAAGGACCACAACTGAAATTGTGAATCCTATCTATCTAATAGAAATGTATGCCCAACTCAAAATCCATATCTTTAAATGTATTCATAGTGATATTGAAATAAAACAAACCCTTATATTCTCCAGTCATCTCCTGGTACATTTTAATTTTTCTTTCTATTATTTTGATCTAAATAATATAAAATGTATAGGCTAAAATTTGCATTGACTTGTTCAGAAAAAAAAAAAAGAACCACAAAATAAAGCATGATTATAGAGATGGAAATGAAAAGACACGCAGTAGGTCAAAAGCAATTGAAACTTATAGGAGGAAAATGAGGGCAGAAAAGACTCCTATAAATTTAATGTTCAACATATAAGGTAAAGAAATGAGAAGGGGATGAACAGCCATAATACAAAAAATAGAATGCAACTGTGAGGGCTAGAGAAGATGAACTAAAAGAAGTCGACAACAACTTCTGTGCAAAGAGTACAATGTAATGGCTACTGAGGTCTGCAGACCAAACAAACAATTATATACTTGTACTATGCATTGCTCACTTTAATAAATGAGAAAAAATTTGAGCTATTGAAATACCCAGTAAAAAAGGGATATGTAACAAACTGCACAGAAAATTTAAAAATTTGCAGAGGAAAATATTCAGACTAGATGTTATCCTGTCAATCTAACTATTAAATAAATACATATCCATGAGTAGCATGCATATATGAAGAATGAATATCTGAAGGTAAATCATATTGGCACAATGGCACACAGAGGAAAATCTCCACAACTTGTAAGAGTTAGGTAATTCTGGGAACACAAAAAGGCATGATGCCAAATAATTCCCCAAAGTGAAAGCAAAATGAAAAAAAAAAATCAAGAAGAGAAAAATGAAGTTGGGGTATCTCCAGCCTGGATGAGCAATTGAGTGTAATTTTTTAAAAGTATAATCTTGGGCCTATATGTCTGAAATCTATATAAGGTCAGCAGCCAATATTTGAGTCTTTTGTTGGATCAGATTGTTTCACTCAACTCTCTACAGCTGCCAGAAATCTTTGTATATGATACGTTTTGCCTTGGACTTTTTGTTTTGCTTTATTTTACAGATTTGTAGGTGTTTATTATCATTTCCTCCTGTGACTCCAGTCTGCTGTGCTGATACGCCAGTAATGAGTGAACTCCAAACAGTAGGGTGTTTTAGTGCATTGCATAAATCAAATATTTTGCACATAATGAGCTCTTTTTATAACACAAGCTGTTGCACCTCCTGTGTGTATGTTCCTGTTTCTAAATTAGTCAACAGCACGTATAGCACATTGTAGCGTCTGAGAGCTTTTCAGTTCGAGGCATCCAGAAACTCTGAGCCTTATCTGGTGCCGTGAAGGATCCAGGCTGCAAAATCCACTGGAAAGTGCCAAAATGAAGCATGTGCTGCTTGACCTACCTCAAAGGGACAGGGGATAATCATGAACATATCCCCATATGGTGGGGATCCCAAGGGCTACTTGACATATGAGCTACAAGCAGGTGTGGTGAGGACCCTCCAGTAGCCCCTTACATGAATCCCAGCTCCCTTGCAGAAGTGGTTTCCCCCACCCAGGGCTGGGAGCCATAGCTGAGGTAATGCACAAAGAACTCCTGTCTCTTCGGATGTTCACTAATGACTTCATCTAACTGGATGATTCACGGTGACTTTCTTAAGAACTTGGTGGAACAAGAAGTTAGGTCAGATTTGGGGGTGTATGGAAACACACATATTGAAAAAACTGCTAAAAGGACCATGCTAACAGCTCTCCTGTTCCTTCTCCTGAGTAGTCTGACTATAGCCTGACCCCTTGTAAGGTCCCTTGCACCTCTCGGGAAATGACAGAGAGGTTTAGGTCTAATCCCATCAGCTACAAGGGCTGTTACATATAGAATCATAGAATTGTTTAGGTTGGGAAAGACCTTTAAGATCATCAAGTCCAACTGTTAATCTAGCACTGCCAAGTCCACCACTAAACCATGTCCCTCAGCACAACATCTACACATCTTTCAAAAAGCTCCAGAGATGGTAACTCAACCAATTCCCTGGGTGGCCTGTTCCAATGCTTGACAGCCCTTCCAGTGAAGAAATTTTTCCTAATAGCCAATCTAAAACTCCCCTGGAACAACTTGAGGCCATTTCTTCTCATTCTGTCGCTTGTTACTGGGGAGAAGACACCAACCTCCACCTCACTAAAACCCTCTTTCTGAGCCTCCCTTTCTCCAGAGCTCTGAAAAGCACACAAACTGCAGACTGAAATGGGAAGAATCATTGTAAGAAAACGATTAAAACTTGGGGGTTGGGAGTGTCAAGAATTTAGGGGTGATGTCATGGTTTAACCCCAGCCAGCAGTTAGATCCTCCCAGCTGCTTGCCCACTCCCCTAAGTTTAGATGGGGGAGAGAAACAGAAGAGTAAGAGCCAGAAGAAAACTCATGGGTTGAGATATAAACAGTTTAATAGGTAGAGCAAAAGGCGTGTATGCAAGCAAAGTAAAACAAGGAATTCATTCACCACTTCCCATCAGCAGGCAGATGTTCAGCCATCTCCAGGAAAGTAAGGCTCCATCACTTGTAATGGTTACTTGGGAAGATGAACACAATCACTCCAAGTGTCCGCTCCTTTCCTCTTCTTCTCCCAGCTTTATATATTGAGGATGATGTCATATGGTATGGAATATCCCTTTGGTCAGTTGGGGTCAACTGTCCTGGTTGCATCCCCTCACAACTTCTTTTTTCCCCCCAGCCTACTCGCTTGTTGGACAGCATAAGGAGCAGAGAAGGCTTTGACTGCCTACCAACAACTGAAAACATCAATGCGCTATCAAAAGTATTTCTCATTCCAAACCCAAAATATAACGCTGTATTAGCTGTTAGTAAAAAAGTTAACTTCATCCCAACTGAAACCATGACAGGTGAGCAGTTGGAATCATGTTAAACCAGATTCATAATCTATGGGAGAGAGGGCTTCCTGAACCTTGCAAGTGGTCGGAAAGAGGAAGGTGTTGAATTGGGAAAGTAGGTGTAGTGTCAGCGAAGAAAGTGATGACAAGTTAAAGGACAGCTTTTCTTACTAAAGAGTTGCAGTCTGTGTGACTGAAGTACTTGACGTGAGAAAATTGTAGGGAATGGGGCAGAAAATGTGTGAATTAGAGATTGGAAAGACAGCTTGGGATGGAACAGGAAAGGGGCACAGAGGAGTTTGGGAAGAAACAGAGTCAAAAGGTGAATGGGATCATAAAAAAAATGAAATTCAGTTTGTTGCCTTTTATTGAAAAATCAAATGCTTTGGAAAATCAAAAAGTTTCCTGCTTTTAGACTGAGAACTAAAAAACACCAGAGCGTCTTTATTTAGCAATACTGTATCTGTGTCTTGGCCTCTTCATTATCTTCTGTGATCCAACTTGACTGTATCATCCCATGATGCACAACAGTGGCCCACCAAGAGGCTCATAAACATATTACTTTTGAAATGAGAGGGAAAGTGCAGTTCTCGAATAACTTTCCATTTGAAGAACTGAAGGCAAGCACTTTAGCAAGTTTTAAGGGATACTTGATATCTTCGTTTTTGTGAACATGAGTTTACAGCATTTTCACTGCAACGGACTCAGTAGGTTATTTTCCTGGACTCGGTAAGCACTTTCAGACTCAGATGCCAATGAACTATGAGAGCACCATGCATCAAGCTGAAATGCTGTCAGACACACAGAAGGACTAAAGGTCATGAGAAACTCTAAACACAGACCAGTTGTCCTAACAGGTTATTTCTAAACAGAAAAAAACTCTTTAGAAACATTTAGGGTCTTGTACTTTTTGCAGAAAATTAATGAGATTTTTTCAGGAAAAAATGGTATTTCTATTTGTCCTTATGGTGCCTCCTGAGTCAGAAGACAGGAGAGATTGTCACATTTCACCTAGTAATTTCTGATTTCTGATTTCTGATTTCACTAATTTCTGAATAAGTGATAATTTTCGTTGCAGGGAAAGGAAGCAAGAATGAGGATGT
Organism: Limnodromus scolopaceus; assembly: GCA_028565335.1. NCBI lineage: Eukaryota > Metazoa > Chordata > Aves > Charadriiformes > Scolopacidae > Limnodromus > Limnodromus scolopaceus. Next base: position 137,396,237 of record JAOXNO010000001.1, read on the forward strand.
TACAGTGAATACAGCAGACACCAGGCAAATGTAAAGATTATTCTGGAGTCTGCCAACAATGACATGCTTCACCACTTGGCTGATGTGACTCCCATGCTTTGTAAGGACTGTTTTACAGCCCACAGATGTGATTTTGTGTTGACATCACTGAAACAAATCAAATTCCAAGGCAAGGCTGTGAAGGGCAACACAAATCCTAAATCAACCATATCTTAGACATAAATGTACCAGTGAAATAGATTGCTTAAATTGTTTAAGTTTAGCTTCAGCTAAATCACCACAATACACCCTTGCAAGAAAGGCAGCCTAGACAATATCATATCTTGCAAGGTACAATGAGGTGCAAAATTACATCTACTCAGGAAATTGAGACAATCTCCGTGAAAAAGGCAACCCTTCTGAACAAGTGGTGCTAGTTAAGCACAATATCCTCAAGAAAGGTTTAGTATAGGCTCAAAATTTACAACAGTAATACATTGTTAATGACAATTGACAACTTCTAAACATTTTCTGGGCTTTCTATCAGAAACAGAAGAGATTTACTTACCTAATAGTTGTAGCAAACAAAGAGTTGAAAGTTAAATTTTTGTTGCTCCCTTAATCTGTGAGTATTTCTCTCCAAGTGTACAACACTTGTAATAATGTATTAATGGTAGTGATAGGTTCAAATCTCAAGTGCAAACTTTGCTAACAGGACTATCTCTATAAAGAACTTTTGCACTGAAAAAGGTCATGTAGAAACACCTCAGATCTGACTCTGCAAAAGATGGGCACATTTCAGTTACTAGATGATGGTCTGGCTAAAAGCACTATCTCAAACCTTAAGCACTTCCAGTTCTTCTAAGTGACTTTTTTTCCATCATGTATCCAAACGTTGTTTTTTTAAACACCTGTGTCTTAGCATACAAAAGTGACAACATACAGTTAAGCCTGTGTTGCTCAGTTTGCCAAATTGCTTACCATGTGATACAATATGCCAAACAGAGATCCAAAGGGATTCATTATTTCAAAACTCACATCAAACAAAATAGGAATACATTAGTCTTACAGGTAAGGAGGAATTTCAGTATGAATTGTGAATGATGAAATCTAGATACTGGCACTGTGTTGCGTTCACACCGCCAAGTAAGTGACCATAAGAATTAAAAAAAGTAAGGCAATAATCTTTTTCCAATATTTCCAATATTTCTTTTTTGCAGCACAGTTGTTTCAAATTTATATTAGCTTATCCTTTCAAAACCATTCCTAACGACTACATAAGTATTTCTCTCTCCAGATACAAATAATTATTTCTGAGTGGCATTTCAACAGTCCTTGGGCAGATGTTTTCAGTTTTAAATGGAGCCTGCAGACGCAAAACTTAATCACTAATTTTTTTTTACCATAGAAGGGAAGTTAATAAGTATCTTCTAGAGCACTCCTTTCAACTTCAATTTACTGTTTACAGTGTTCTTAATCCCCACAGAAAAGTACTCTCATCTTTTAAAAATCTCAAAATTTAGTAACAATTCACTCTGACATTTCATATGAAAATTACTGCTTGTCATTTTTTCCCCCTAGAACATGATGAACTTTCTATGGTATCATTTTATCTGGATGAGTAACCAAAAGATTCAGAATAAAATTTATATAAACTTGCTTTTGCATTAAAATAACTGGAAGAGAGCTCTGCCTTGATAAGCCACTGGAAGTCATATTATTTGCTGCATCAGTAATGGGACCTAATAATTAGACTGTGTCTACAAAGGACCTTTTAAAAAATTCCTGGTAAAGATGTTAGTCCTTTTAATACAGTTACACCAACATTTAATTCATTTAATATTTTCAGTGTGCTTGAACTGAAGCATTAAAGAACTAATTGGAAGTAACAATAGCAATCTGTGGGTCTTATTCTGACATCTTGCTAGCCCTTTATCTATATCACAACTTCTACAGCACTCTGCGCAGTGATAGAAGACCATGATGAGTACACACACCTGCTGATTTATAGACATACATTTGATTTTGTGTGTAATTATAGCACCACTGGATTGTCCATGTGTGTAAAGCATATGACGAGCAATGTTTGATGTTTCCAGTTTCACCGAACTGGAATACTGATCTCCAAATTTGAGTGGTTTGATTTTGGACCGGGCTGAGGATCTTTCCTGCATTCAGAGCCTCCACTGTAGGGAAAACTAAACAAAACAAAACAAAAAAAACCAACCACAATAATTTTCTTCTGACTTTTAGGCACAGCTAAAATGCTATGATTATTTAGCTATGATGATTTAGTTTGGCTCTTATCTGGCCAAAGGGTGGAGACTGCTGCCCTCTGATGCCTCACTGGTATGTGTGATACAGACAATAGTCCATCACATTTCTAGTGAATAAATGATAGACTGCTCATTGCTCCGTGCCTTGTAGATTTACCTACAGCAGATAATAAAATTCAGATGTGTTTACAAAGCATTAGACTAATTGGAAAAAACAGTCTGCTGGTAATGACCACCCACGGTATGAAGCAATGGAGCCACAGGATTGTGTTAGGATTAATTAGCACAACATTTTGGCCAGAGTATCAGGGTCTGAGAAGGAGGTCTAAGGAGCTGAGGAGAACTTTTCCCAGTATAGGTCATCCTTGAAGAACAGAAAAGAAGTAATTGATACTCTAGATAATACTAAAGCTACACATAGGCAGTAGATAAAACAAATTCTGCTCTTGTGTTTAGCAGCACGTGGCACTTGCTCTCTTCTCCTCCTGTACAGGTATAACATAAATTGACAAGATCAGCACTGAAGAATTGGGTCTGGATATGCCCAACCTGTAGCAAGTAAGGCTATAAATCTGGGATTTTAAACAAGCAGGAGCATGGAAGAAAATCTTTTTAAAATACATGCTACAAATAAAAAACACCACCATCAAGAAAGTAAATGCTTTTAGAAAACTATGATACTTGAAAAATGATTGATCAAATGTATTTGGTAATGCAGGTTACACAAGGAGCTACTCTATATCTATTCTATTTTTAAGTCTCAGAGATTTTTTAAAGGATGATTCTCCAGTTTCCATAATTCAAACACAGATTGTGACCCCGTACTTAAAGCTAGGGCCTGCATTCTGATACCCTTACTCAAGTGGGATCCTGTCTTACTCTTCAGTTAACTTTCAGCAATTTCAGCAGGACTGCTCATAATGTAAAGGTGATTGGATCTGGACCTCTATAACAAAGGCATACCTTCCATACGGGTAGGCAGGTCTTGCTGTTCTGTGAGAACATCAGTGCCTTTTAAGGAAGTATCAAGTACAAGTTGCAGCTCTTCATGAGGCTGCACGGGTTTTCAGCCAGGGATATCTTAAAAACTTTTATATATTATTAGGGAAAGATCTGCTCTTTTTTCTTGCGTGTTGGCCAAACCTCAGCAGCACTTCTCTGAGCTCCAGATGCTGTTGTGCCCAAAATTTCAGTGCACTGGATTCCCGTAACTAGAACCAACTCAGACATGAGTAACACACTCCCCAGCAGCTTTCTGGTCCATAACCTTAAAGAAACAACTGCCTCACCTGGCAGCACTGTATATTTTGGTCCAAATATTACTTTTTAGAAAGTATATAAAGGAACGTGGTAATTTTTGGCAAGCTTTTTGAGACTTATTACTCCTGTCAATTGCAGACTGTGGGAGTTTTGAAAGCAAAAATTAGGCAGCTCAAGAGATTCATGGCAAAACTCCTAATCATGTTCTGCAGTCCCCCACCATTTTAAGAAAGAGGTCTCTTTTTCTATCTCTCAATGTTGGAATTAAAACAGATTTAATTAATTCATACACTGGGAAATATATCTGAACTTTAGTTCATTTAATTTCAGAAGAAAAAGCTAAAATAGTAAAAGATGTGATCACTTTATAACAGAAATGAATAGGCCAGGTCCTTTATTCCAAAAGATTTTAAAGTACGCATCTGATGCATCTGTGTTGGGCCAGTCCACATTTGTTTCCTTGTCTTCACTGCAATCTGGCATAATATAGAGCACATCACAGGAAAATCTCACAGAACTGAAGGGAACCATCCCTGCACTGAGTGCCAGCAGAATTACAACTCTATAAGGACGAGCTTTAAGCCACCTGAGCGCGTAACTTAAGAAAGCAGCATGTGGCTTAACTCACTGTGAGAGCTTGCCAGAAACCCATAGCTCTTGAAGACTGCACAGTCTTCCTGGGGCCATAAATGCAATTGTAGCAGCCACATTAATATCACTAACTGCAGTACTGACATCTGTAATTTTATTGCAGTTTTATTCAGGCACGGATGATGGTTGTTGATGTGCTCATCATTTGCTTTTTAATTTTAAACTTTGTTTAACTCTCTCAAAGTCTATTGTTGGGACCTGAATTTTCTTTGTCTTGCAACTTATATTATAAATATGCCCTAAAAATGGTATCATTGGGAATGTGTCTGGTTGGAAAGAACATGAATTATATAAAAAAAGAATTTACTATTGTTAGACTGTCTGACATTTCATTCTCTGCTTGAGAAAGAATTCCATTATGTGGTTACTATCATATCTAAACAGTGCAGCAGGTTTTCCCATTTGATTTTCATTGGAGAGTTTTGATTACAGACAAAAGGTAAATGCTTTAAAATGTTCAATATAAAATATATGGATTTGATTTGTTTGTTTTAAAAAAAGAGAAGAGGCAAGATTTTTATAGAGCAAGTGTTGACTAAGTCTTGGTAGTAAACATCAGGTGAGCTTCTCAAACACAGTTAAATTCCCAAATCTGCAAAGCTGATCAAAATTCCATAGTAAATAAGTGTAAATTTCAGTGGTACTTTGGAAGTTGTAATCCAAACAAACTTTCGTAATGATTTATAACAGAAACCTTCAGTAGCGATGCATGGGAGTCTTGGCTTCTACATATGAGTTCAGAATAAGGTGTTCTGTAACAGACTACTTTTTTCTCCAAATAACTACTCAAAATGAATATATATATATATATGTTGAAGGAAACAAGATAATTTAATTATTTAAAGAAAAGAAAAGAAAAGGAAAAGAAAAAGAAAAGAAAGAAAAAACACAGTAAGATTTGTCCATGGTGTCCCGTCCCTATTTAAGGTCCTCATACTGCACACTACTGGATGAATTCACATATTTGTTCAGGCTGCCATGGGGCTTATTGACCCATGTTTTAACATACACAGTCTGTATGCTTGGATCTGGCTGCTACCTCTCGTATTAATATATATTACAGTCTGCATATACCCCAGAAATTTAACTAATTGGAGGGAAAGGACAGACTTTTTTTTGGAGGGGAGAAGTCAGTAGATCTTGATTTTCACGGTGTAAGTCTGGAAAATAAATTAATTAATCTAGAAGATTAAATGTACTCTACCACCTTCAGTAGTTTAGTAAGCAGTTCATAATTTAGTATGTCACTGAGGAGGGAAGATGTGCAAAAGCCTGTGGATCCACCAAGTAATGGGTAACATTTTTGTGTTTCTTTAAGAGACTTTGAAGGTCACAGCAGCCCCTGCACCTTTCAGGGCTTCAGACTCACTATTAGGGAAATCATGTCAACAGTGAACATGCTCAGGACCCTCTGTAGCTGGTGTGAATTTAATGGCCTGCCTTAGCTTCACTTGGCCACTCCAAGGCACTTTACTTTATACCAGTCTCACACCTGAGCCTATTACTTTCCCATTTGGTCCTTTCCTAGTAGCAGAGATGACACTTTTAGAGTCATTCGGGTCTTTAAAACTGTGGTTCTGTCCCTAGTGAGGCTTTCAAAAGCATTTGAGTAAGCTTGGTGCCTTGATTTTAAATCAGAATATTTCAATAAGATGCTGAATATCTGTGACTATTTGCCTCTGTTTAGCTGCAAAATAGTCCTGAAAATCTGCTTCTACACATATATTTGCATCTGTGTGTTATGTAATTATGTAATTTGTATTAAAATATGTAATTTTAATAAGTAAAAAACAAATTTGTAATATGTAAATTTGTAAGTAATTTGTAAGTGAAACTTTGCAGCCTTGTATTTCTTCAGAGATCACCCCCAAAGTCTCCTAGTTTAAACCATGGCTCCCAGGTTCATTAGACAGCCAGGTTCCTGCCTCTGTGTAAACCCTCAAGCTGCCTCTGATTCTACAGGCCTGCCCCACACAGTGCCCTGACTCTAGGACACCGTAATGAAACAGTCAGAGACTTGCTAGTTTTCTGGCATAAAAAGAAAAGAACTGAAACAATTTTCCAAACTTTTTTTTTTCAATTTCATCTCGTTATAAAATTTTAATTTCCTTACAAAATTGCACAACTTTGACTTTTGGTTTATACCTCAAACTTTCAGAAACACAGAATTTGAGGCTGTAATCAGCTGTAAATGGAATACTTCAAGTAGAATATTTCAATATTTAAGACTGAAAGTCACTCAGGTAATTACCCAATCTGCAACAAAAATACTAATAAAAAAGATGCATTTTTGTAGTTTGTTCTTCCTACAGCCAAAAGAGGTTCTATTTCTTATATTCTTATTTAGGTATTTGACCATTACATTTTCTTGGACATAGTCCAGTTTAAATGTGGTCTGTTTTTTCAGCAGTAATAAACACTTAAGTCTTCCATACCTTTCACTCTTCAGTGCCAATTGCCAGAAAGAGAACAGCTCTTGAATTTGAATCCTGAGGAACCACAAAGTGAGATCAAAGTCTGTGCACAGAATAAGCGTATTTTATCTCTGGTAAATAGTTATGCTGAAATGACATTTCCATCTTTGAGATTTATATGCTCATAAAGTCAAGTGCAGCATTGTAGATCTTTACTTAATTGCTTTTGCAACTTGCTTTACTATGGGTCTTAAATCAGCCCAAAGACTGCCTCATCTTTTTAATAAAGAGGTTACAGTGCTGTTTCCAGGCAAATCTGTTCTGGAAATCTGTACCTTTCTTCTTTATTTGTTTTACTGCCACTCAGAAAATGAAGATGTATATAAACAAGTCATCCATGAAATTCCATGCATTGGTGTCATAACTCCAAGGCCTTTGAATCTTCAAATTTGAACAGTTCACAGCTCAGACATCTGACTTGATTGAGCACAGATGTCTATGATATCACAAAGTTCTTTGGAAGACGGGGTATATTATTGCAGTATTAACGTTGAATATGTTTCTGTTTAATATGTGCTCCTGAGACCAAATTCCCTGTGTCATCTGGGATGCTTTCTGCAGATAAGAACAAGTTAATACAGTTCTGCTAGCAGTTAAAATCAGACTCAGCCCCAAAACCAACAAGTGAAATTAATATAATTAGATAGTTTGTTGTGGATGCTAATAGTTTACATGAATTCAAAAACAGATCAAACAAATTCACAGAAGAAGAACATATTCGGGGCTATAAACTATAAAGCTTAGGAAATCCCTGATGGAGGTGAAAAATTATGCTGCTATTCATTCCCTGTTCATAGACTTTTTCCTATACAGCTGTTATTATCACTTATATAAACAGGAAAAATTAGATCATCTTTAGTCTGATTCATTAATGGCTGTTTATATGTTCTTATCTGTATTTTGAAGAAAGAAATAACAATTCATAGAAAATATTTTACTCATGTCAGTAAATGAATGGATCTTCCAATCTAATGAAAACCACACAAGGAATCTTAGGAGAGCTTAATACTCTATAGTACATACTTTCGATACAGCAGGATTAATACTAAAACCAATAGTAAAAGTACTTTGGATTTCAGCAAACATTCAAGTCATTGCTGATCAATAATACTAATGAAAAAAAATATTCCAAAGTGTCACTACTAGAGAGATAATGTCAGCCTATAGCTCCATACAATTTGCAAATTAAAAAAAAATAAAAATTCTTGCATTGGGTATGCCCTTTTGTTCTTCATCATCCTTTTTGGTATATGAAAATACTCCACTGACAGCATTCATAGCTGTCATACACAATGTTTAATTTGTTGAAATTCTACTCTGTCCTGCTCCCAAGGTGTCTGGAAGGTTTTTTGCTCACTGCTGTGAAAATTCAAATGTCACTACAAAAATCAGAGCTCACTTGCTCTTGTTTAAATTTCTGTCACAACTCCTCATATATCGGCACTTCCTGAATTAACAACAAAAACAGACCCAGAGTTTCCCATTAAAGTAGGGAAGCACTCCTGAATTTTTCTCCCTCCCTCTCCCTCTGCCACTATTACCTGAACAGATGTGGACTTTATTTTGGGGCAGCCGCATTACTTACCTCATCCTGTGGCTACACTTTATATTAAATTCCTTCCTTATCTCCCTAACGTCCATTCTAGCCTTATGCCACAGTATCCTTGCAGAAAAAAGAGGTTTGATTAAAACAGTACAATCAATCATTTATAACCCCTGTACAATCCAATACATGTTGATGTGGTCGTATTTTGTTTCAAAATACACCTTAACAAATGTGTTTAAATCAAAGCACAGTTAAGGTAAATTTAAAAGATAACAGCTTAGAAATACATATTATTTAATGTACAAAATCAATCATCATTAGATTGCTGCTCTGCATATAGTTTTCAAAGGTAATTAGTGTCCAGATGTTTAATAATCCAGCTGCAATTTGTTTATGTTAACCAAACTCTTGAACTTTTAAATGCAACGTTCTTTAAAATCAGATCTTAAACATGTCCTGATACTCCTGCTAAACACAGTTCCAATTACATATCTCAGCGTTCATAAAAAGAGTTCATTTCTCCTTCTCCTGACTGAAGAAGAGTCTCAAAATACAAACTCCAGTGCTCAAAAACTAAAAGGGCAGGAAAAGGAGCCCAGGATATCTTCTCTTTAGAACTGTCAATTTTTAAAGGAATCCTGTGATTTTGGAAGTGTGACTCATATTCATGGATTGTTGAGTTAAATAAAATCACAGAGCTTTCTGCATTTTTGTCTATTGATAATATATCCATAAAATGAAGTTGTGATTTAAGTGTACACTCGTGTAATGTACCGTGTTCAGAATAGCTATGAAGATGTAAATGTTTTAGCTCCAACTAGGGAGTAGAATATGCATTTGTAGAGTTCAAAACCTGGTTGCTAGTACATGCTGAAGATACATGGGTTATTACTACTGCTCCTCATTGATTACATTTACACAAGGATGCCAATACATGCTGTCATCATATCTGTGTTTTTTTTGCAGAGAATACTATCTCATGTATATTAATTAAGTCCTTCTACCTCTTGTCCGGCCTAGACTAGGGAGAAAAGGACTCTGCAACTATGCATGCAAACAACTTGATGGGATTGAAGGGGGAATCTTTCTAAAACATAAAGATAACATATATATGAGAGTGGAATTTTATCCCTTAATTACTGTAAACCAGCTTTGAATTTTAATTCTAAAAAATACCAACATAAAGATGATATTTACAAAATCATTCAACAGAGCTAAGGAAAATACAAGACAGTAAAATACAACCACATTTTGCCTTGCAGAAGTCTAGGGAGAATTCAGTAGCATATATTTATGAATTGGAACATCAAAACAGAACTTGTTTCTTTCACTTCTTTTAATGTCTTAGCACCACACTATTCATAATCCTCGATATGTAATAAATTATGTTCTTCATTGGTTCTTTCTCCTCAGATAAACACAAACAGATGGATACATGTAAGTCAGGAAAAGACATTAGTTCTGTTGAAGAGACATTAAGAAGATGCAAGTTACATCTGTGCATTTATGGTGGCCTTCAATTAATTTCAGCCTTTTTACCTACCCTCTAAACCAAGCTCTAGGAGTTGGAGATCTCTTCTCTCTGAGTATTTTTATCCACCACAAACGACATGAATCACAGTGCAAAGGAGCATTTCCCCCACTGCTGACCACAGAGGAGGTTGGGTGCCTTAATTTCTTTCGGCTAAAGTTAAATGAGATTAAATATTCCTTCTCTTCAAATACCACATGCAGATATACAAATACTTTAAAAACAAAAACAAAACAAAACAGAAACACACCACAAAAAAACAAGACAAAGATGTCCTCAGTGTGTACAGTAGATATACCAGTCCATAGCAGATATCATAAATCTAGGGTTAACTTATTATTCTTTCCCATGCACTTTAATTCACTTTGGAAGTTCCGCAGTTAAAGACTTTTTGTGGTTTGTAGCTCAAAGCAGAGCTTGTTTCTCAGTTATAAACACAGATGTTTCTCATAAACAAAGTTACAAAAATTAAAATTTGAGCACAGATCAGCTTTTTCTATGAAGCTAAAAGCAATTCGCAGTAACAGGTTATATTAAAAAATACTTCCCAGTAATTTGAAGGCCTTCAGAGGCCTGGTCTAACACCTACTGTCAATGCCTCTCCAGCCAGCTGTTTGAGATCCATCACTTGGTTAACTGAAACTGCTCCCTCCAGCAGGACAAGCTACAGCTCTGGCTCATATGCAGCCTTGCAACCTCTCCGCTTAGCTGAGGTTAGGCTTGGAAGAATTGCTCACCAACTCTACCAAAGCTGAATGTTACTGCTTCTGTTTGAGACAAAGAGAAGTTTTGTGGGTTAAAAACTTTACTGCTTTTTCAAAATACATGTTAGCTAAATAAAAGCCATGATTTTGCCCTCCGAAGTTGCCTTGTTTTTATCCTCAGAAAGTCACATCTACATCACTACTCCTACTCATCCAGTCCCACAATTTTCATTGAAAACAGATTCTGTTTACCACTTCCTCACATAAGTACAACTTTCTGGCATAACTATCAATAGCTTAAATAAGTCCTTTCCAGAGATCTGCTGTTAGGGACACCTTGGGGTTTATGATTCACCTACTCCGTTACTTACAGTAATTGCAGAAAACAGACCGTTAGGTTTCACAAGGTTTCCAAATCTATTCACTTTCACTTTAGGTAATGCAAGAAACTAAGTATAACATTAAACACGAGTAATGACTTCCTTGCATCATCTTCTCACTTGCTTGAGCAGGCTTTGAGTTTAGGTGCAAATTCAATAAGGATCTTCTTTTTCCTACACTTCCTGCCTCTTCTCTGTAGTTGTGCGATGGGTTGGTTTTCACATTGGTTTCTCCACAATTACACTGTACTATTCCGTTCAGCTTTAATAGGCGTTACCAACTCATCCGCTGTTACCTTAAAACCTGTTGGCATACTTTCATTTTTCAGGAATTACTTCTGGTCTGATTTGGAAAGAGGACACGGGACCTCCAGGAATGGGCTAGGGCCTACGTATCACAGAAAGCACAAAGCATGGGGAAACTACCTAAACACCTGAACTGGGTCTGACTGGGATGGAGTTAGCTTTCTTCGTAGACGCCTGTACGGAGCTGTGTTTTGGATTTGTGACCACAACAGTATTGAAAACACACCAGTGTTTTACTTAGTATTGATCAGTGCTTGCACAGTGTCAAAACCTTCTCCATTTCCCATTCTACCCCACCAGTGAGTAGGCTAGGGGTGGCAGGAGACACAGCAGGAACAGCTTACCCAAACTGGCCAAAGGGATATTATGCATCATATGACATCATGCTCAGCAATAAAACGGGGGGGTGGGGCATGTGTGTAATTATGCCAAGGTAGCTATTGCTCAGAGATGAGCTGGGCATTGGTCAGCTGGTGGGAAGTTGTGAGTGACTGCCTTTGCATCACCTGGGATTTTCTGCTTTGGTTTGTTCTTTTTTCTTTTTTTTTTTTTTCTTTCCTCACTTATTAAACTGTCTTTATCTTGACCCATAAAATATTGGATTTAAGTGCTGAAATTGTTTACTCGAGCTCCATAAAATTCCCCCCCCAGTACATTAACATGTATGCACACTGAGGACATCACTGTATAACATCAGTGATATGTGTACAGTAGCCTATCATTTCCTGTTTTCTTTCTACATAAATATTTACTGACAATGGTATTCTATCTCTTATGCTATGTAGTAACCCATAAAGTTGACTTTTTAAATTACCAGCTGGCTGAAAACTAATGTCACTATAGTAACCTTTCCATTACAAACCATATCATTGTAAAACACAATGCGTATAGAAAATTTGCCATTAGCTTGCATTAAGATTACAGTTGTAACATGCCTACAATTCTCCAAATATGCATCTGAAAAATCCCCCTTATTTCTAATACCCTAAGCTGCATTTTTTAATTTAAATAACTCCTGACATACAGGCTGATACTTACAGGCCAGAGACGCATCGGAGTAACAGAGTCTCTGGTCTTGATGCATGTCGTGTGTGGCACAGCAAGGACACACAGAGGAGAGGTGGCCGGTGGCTCAGGGCTTTGCACAGATTAAAAGCCTGGGACACATTTTTTTTTTACTCCTTGTATGCATAGCTTGAAAAGTTGGTATCTCTCCCTGAATTTTTCAGTGGTGTGAGCCATCCAGTGGAGCCTGACCTCTTATCAGCTAGATACATTTCTGCTGGTTTTAGAGCTGTTCAAACATGCGTGGGCTTGTTTCACAGGGTGGCCAGATATTGCAATTAACAGTGGATCTTTGCACCACTGTGGCTGAGATCAAGGTAGTTCCCATAAGTAGCACTAAAGCTAGGTTAACGATTCTGCAAGAAAATAGCCAAAAGTAGCCAAAAACCCAAAATTATTTCTAGGCTACCATTAGGAAGACTATAAGGAAAATCTTACAGTAGAATCAACTTCCTGAAATAAATTTTGCATTCTTTAGTAATTTGAGTCAGTTATAACAATAAGAAAGTAGCACTGGAACTATCACAAGTACCCCTGAAGGAAAATCTCCAAACAAGTTGAACTTTTAAAATGCTAAGATTAGTAGCAAATAAAATTGTCTAATACTCCCCATTTGGAAAACAGCTATGCAAGTGCATCTTTTATTAATACTGTTTGCTAAGGTTTTGTGGGTTTTTTCATCTGTAGTATTTAACTGATCATATTTTCCATAATAGGTATTTTAAACTCTACTCTCAATTAAAGACCTAGATAAGATTGGTTAAAACAAAAAGTGCTCCCAGGACTTGAAAAATGGGGCCTTGTAAAATCTTAGGGAAATCAGATGGATTTGATTGATATGCTTGGGAAAACAAAAAAACTCAGAAATGCCTAGGTACTGTCAAAGGGTGCTTAGGATGAGACATATTTAGCTAATCACCAAGTCTTGGGACCAGAGAGAACAACATCTAACAGCGCATCCAAAAAGCAGCTTTCTTGGTGATCCCAAACCGGAGCAGAAACTATCCAAAGGAGGGAGGTTTTTTGCTGCTGGCAGAGTGGGCTGTAGACAGGAGGCCCTGTCCTACAGCCTTACACCCTGGCAGCCTGCAACTTCTGCAAATCCAGGTGAAAATGAGGCCTCTTATTGCTATTTTTGCAACAGCACGTGGCTCCGTCCTCTGCAGAACCATTTCTCTCTTCCTCTCTGTAGCCCCCAGTGCTTGCTTTATTCCTCAGATGCTCTGCTGTCAGTGGACTAGGACTTTTATGAACTTGTCCCTTCAAGAGCATGTCATCTACTTGCTACCATTTTTCAAAAAAGCACTTGACTGCCAGTTTTTCTTCATGACTATTCTTATTACTGCTTTTTGTGAGCTTTTGTAAAGCAGCGTTTCCATATATAATTACCATTAGTTAAACAAGGCAAGTATAAGAAATTAATACAAGAACTGAAAGGCATTTGCAGAACAGAGTGAGCCAAGACAAAGCATTCATTACACTACCTTTCTTTAAAAGAGGGTTTAAATGAGCAAGGTTTGAATCTAAGTAAAGGAAGATCGCAGAAACAAATTGTGAAATCTAACTCTTCCAAGTCATCAAAAGAAAATATTTTCCAGGCTCTAATCTATTCACTTTCCCATATTGATACTAGTTATCACTGTCCCTCCTCCTATATCTCATTTCATGTTAAAGACATCCTCAAACACCCTAACACTGAACTTCTATGAGATCAAAACTTCGATCTAATGTGAGGATTTGACCTATCCTTTTATGCCAGCATTATGGAGAACATTTTGCATTTTTCACTTGCAGACCTTGAGAGCAATCAGTGCACCATGGATAGTTTTAGTACTTGCCAAGCAGATACACTACTCTCTTCATATGTTTCCAAAGCTTTTATCATGTCATTGCTAGTTCATAATCTTCTAGTAAATGATTCTTTCTAGTCTGCCTGACTTGACTAACTTTAAATTGAGAGTTAACTTGAATAACAGTACTGAATTTGGGAACACTAGCAGAACGTGTATGTGTGCATGTCATTACCTAGCATGCCCTTTCAGCTTACACCCATAACCATTTTCCAGTAATGCTCAGGTTCTCAGAGAAAACTGGAAAACATACTTGTAAAAATATGTGCAGGATTAAAAAAGAGATGAAATCTAAAAAGTGCCAGCTAATTCAAACTAAAAAAAAAAAAAAAAAAAGTTTCAATAGACCCATACAGAGAGCAACCTCCAAAAATAACACTTCATGTGACAGTCATACACGTGGGATAAAAAACTGGGCAAGAGGAGCGGAGTCTAAATGCTTAATGCATCCCAGCTTGGCAGGTAGCACATGCCAGTTCTACAGGCTGTTCAGAGTCATCTGTCTTGTGCTTGAGGTGCATTTCCTCACACTCCTCTTTTTATGGACAAAATGACCTTGTCCTACTTTCAGTCTTTTCCACTACCATAAATAGCTATTCATACACTTCAGTTTTCCATTCCATCTTAACAACACACAGGTCGGATCTTTCTGACCGTTGGAATGGGACACATTGACAGTAACCCACTAGTTCAATCTGGTTCTGTCCTGCAGCTCCTTGATGTAACATTCAGAGTTGAGAGATTTTTATGGCTACAATATCCATCAGAGTTATGGGTATTCCACTATTGACATGACAACTGCCATTGTTTTTCCATAAAATGATGGTAGTCATCTAGAAAAACAAGGAAATTAATAGAAAGCACTTCAGATGCCATAAATATATATATTTTTTAATTACCAGTTTTAAATTAGAAAGTGGGGATGGGGGGGGAGGGAGGAATTAATAGTTTTTCTATTGAAAAGGTAGCAAGGGGAGGGTTTTTTAAACTATTTTGTTCCTCCTACAGCTTTAGCTAGCAATGTAAGTCTAGAATGACAATTTACAGTTTGTAATATTTACTCCCAATGATTTTCTTAAAATATGCTTATCTTTTTCTTTTTAAAGACTGCCCTGATACAAAAAAAAAGGTTTTTTCTAATTTACATTTTGAAGTGGACTATTGATTTATTACAATACAATAGTCAAAACGTTGTGTCATTCATTGCACAGGTTCTCAAACTCTGCAGTGATCATTATGCAAATCCACAAATATGTGAAGAAATAAATCATCATCATTAAAAAATATATTATTTCTAGCTGTATAGTTTCCCATTTTATTGTAGCAAATCATACTGAATTGTGCAAAGTGTCTGAATTTTTTTGGTTAATTCTGGTTTTTACCCAAGTAATTGTTAGGGTTTTGATTAATAGGCTAAATGAAGTGCTTCCATTTTCCTTGGAGAAATCCAAGGAGAACAAAAAATTTTTTGTCTAAATCACTAGAATACTTTATATTCCTGTGACAACATTTCCAAATTGAAGTTTTGCATTTTTTTCTGTATTTATACTGAAATGTTTATTTCAGTACACCTTGACAGTGATCACTCATATTTCTGATATATTATACTGACACAATTGAGTTGCCTTATTGAGTATTAATGCAATAAAATGAGTTGAAATTTTGTTGTTCACCTAAGCAGCTCACATGAGCTGAAGGCATGAAGGTTTACGTCTGATTCATAAACAAAATATTTTCAGCTCCTCTAGGACAAAATGGAAGACTTGCACCATGATGATGATTCTCATATTCTTATTTATAATGTTTTACAAAAGCAAGCAAAACAAACCATGATACATCACAAATAAATGTAACAAGATAAAATGTATATACCTGCCATACAATACCCAGTTCCCTGAAAATCAGAAGACTTGATTTCTGCTTCAGATTTTTGCACCTGAGCCCTGTCAGTAAGAGTGACTTAGAAATGGTTCAAGTCAAATATTGGGATAAAAATTTTCATTCACATGAATGAAATGTGCAGCACTGGAAGAGCATATGCGAAGAAATTGAGAAATCTTCAGTACTGGTGATTTTCAAGATTTGATCAGAAAAGGTATGGGTAATATCATGCAATGCTGGTGCAAGATTTTTGTTAGGCTTGACTAGATGACCTCTAAGCTTTCCTTCCAACTGACTCTATAATTAATTGCTGTGAACAGTATCAGCTGCTTTTGCCCAGGTGCATGTCAGAACTGCAGGCACACTTACAAGGTCAGGTATTATACAACAGCGTACACTGATTTTCATGCAGATGCAATACACAGTGACTATAAGCATTTTGTAGAACAACGCCCTTCCTCAAAATCCTGAGTGACACCAGGCTTTCTATACCCAGTTCAGTGGATTAGATTCAAATAAGAACAATATCATGATTTGCCATTCAGTTAGATGAAAGACCACACAAGAATATTAATATTAGTTACTTTGTACTCCTTTTTGTATTCTACTCAAATACTTCAGTTGAATGACATTTTTGTACTCTTGGCTACCACATCTGATTACAAAACCAAGTATACAATATACATATGTCTAAGATACCAACAACATCTGATTAGATCATTATTACGACTGTAGACCATAACAAGGCATTTCAAACCCAATTACAAAGCCCTGTTATAATACAGTCCTGAAATCAATTACAGGGTTTAAAATATAATGAATTCAACACTATTTTACCAAAGAGAAGGAAAGAAAAAAAAGAAAAAACTCATCATAACAGAGCTCTATTTTGAAACACATGCTTGCTTCCCGTTTCCTATACAATACAGGTTCAGGAAATTATTTTATGACCTAATTTCCCCTGACAGCGTTTGTTCTGAGGCTGAGGGGTAAGGAGCTCTGCAGTGCCCCATGCTTTGCTGATTGCAGCCCTGGTGCTCTGCAACTAATGGGGCCCAGATGGGGCCCAGAACAAACAACATGAGCTGGGTGGGAAGGGACTGATTTATAGTCCTACTCGTTTTCCTCCCCCTCCAAAATAAACAAACCTAAGAAAAGGCAAATCCACTTGGCTGCCAGAGAAATCTCCAGCCCACATGACATGTATACAGTCTTAGAGGTTTCAAAATGGAACAAGAAAATGAGACCATCAGATGTATTCTTCCCAATAGGGCAGGCTAATCTGTAACTACTATAACTGCTGTATCTTTTTTTTTTTTTTTTTGGAGTCACTGCCTTGGAGGAACATCTGGTCTAAGAGCGACAGTAAAGAATCAGGTAAGCTATGTGTGATATTTCAACCAAATGGTGTGTATTTTCTATGTGTATGGTAGGGCTTAGGCTCTCCAAGGACTATTGCATTTGAAAAATCTAGTGTAGCAGGCAGCTGGCCTGTTTGTGAATGTGTGCCTGCTCATACGAAATTTCTACATAAATATTTTGTTCTACATATATGATGAGTTACCAGATAATCCATGAAATGAAGTATGTCTCCTTCAAAGTAAATCTAGTCTAGAGGTAGAAGAAATAAATCTTTCATTCATACATGAAACCTCACGCACATAATCTTTGCCCTTTCCACAACTGCTGTCTTTTTACACAAAAAAAGAAATAGATTTTTTTACTGGTCAATAGGAGTCTTGGGTAAGTCTTTTTTTTTCATGGCGTATGTTTTTTCATCTGGCCTTCTTCATGGTTGTTGTAAAGTCTAGCAGTGATCCAAGAGAAATCTCATCCAGATAAAATTGTTTTATGAGGTAACAATACAGTGTGATTGCTTTACTATCCCTCCGCCTACAAATCAGGATTGAATAGCACTTTAAGACTGGGCAGGAAGATAAATAAAGGATAGTGAGCTGTATTGAGAAGAATTGTAGGAGTATTGTCATACCTCCTGGCATCTCTTATTAATTGTAATAAATATTGAACTTCAGTAATATTTCATGGGAGTCCTGGTGGAAAACAAGTTGACCATGAGCCAGCAATGTGCCCTTGTGGCCAAGAAGGCCAATGGTATCCTGGGATGCATCAAGAAGAGTGTGGCCAGCAGGTCAAGGGAGGTCATCCTGCCCCTCTACTCTGCCCTGGTGAGGCCTCATCTGGAGTGCTGTGTGCAGTTCCGGGCCAGTTCTGGGCCCCCCCAGTCCAAGAAAGACAGGAGCTACTGGGGACAGTCCGGTGGAGGACTACAATGATCAAGGGAATAGAGCACCTCTCTTAAGAGGAAAGGCTGAGAAATCTGGATCTGTTTAGCCTGGAGAAGAGAAGACTGAGCAGGGATTTCAGCAATGCTTATAAATATTTAAAGGGCAGGTGTCACCAGGATGGGGCCAGACTCTTTTGAGTGACAGGACAAAGGATAATGGGCACAAGATGGAACACAGGAAATTCCATCTCAACATGAGGGAAAACTTCTTCACTTTGAGGGTGCCAGAGCACTGGAACAGGCTGCCCAGAGAGGCTGTGGAGTCTCCTTCTCTGGACAGATTCAAAACCCATCTAGATGTGTTCCCGTCCAGCCTGCTCTAGGTGAACCTGCTTTGGCAGGGGGGTTGGACTAGATGATCTCCAATGGTCCCTTACAACCCCTACCATTCTGTGATTCCAAGTTTTTTTAAAAAAAGTTATGATTTGGAAATTAAAAGGACATTTTAAATATTATTTTGGCCTCATAAGTGGGAGTCTGAAAATAGCGTCATCAGACCTGCTATCTGCAATTCCAGGAGTACATGGGAAAACACATCTCTGACATTGCTGAAGCTGGGCACGTGGCAAGGTGGCTCTAATTTCACTAAAGTAATGCCACATGGCTCTTAGGCAGTGATGGCTGTGAACTCTCAGCTTTAGCCTGAAGCCGGCCTAATTATTTGCAGAAGCCCCTGACATGTTAGACAAGTAAGAAGTGCTCGTGACTGCACACTGGAGTGTCAACTTCAATGTGTTAACGTTTAACTGTCTTTCATGCACAATGTAATCTCATGTCATTTATGTACTTTTGTGTATTATATTCATGTTGTTTTGTTCAACTTCTTGATTTACCCATGAGTCTTCACAACAAGCAGAAAGAATCAACCGTGGCTTTGTGCACTTTCTCTTAGGAAAATAAATATCCTGGTTAGCAAATGCAAGATTTTTGGAGATTGTGGTCCTTCACAGTCCAGGAAGTCTGTCTCTGAGCATTACAAGAACTTAAAAAAGCGATGAGGGGAAAAAAAGTCCTTCCATAAGCTTAACAAAAAACCTAATAATTTCGTGTTTTAAAAATAATTAGCTCTGTGTGAGGAGTTGTTTAATAATATTCCAGTAAATACATGTGAAGACATTCCAAGATTATTCATATTGACCTTCTGTCAATATGAGTTGAGGAATGACTGGTGACAAAAGACCAATTCCAGTGCAGGAAGAAAGGAAGGGAAGATCTGGGTTCCCCAAGAATCTCTCCAGTTCCCCAAAATCATCCAAGTGAGGGTAGCTTCTCTCATTGCTATATGCGTAAAATATAAGTAATTATTTTGTAACTTAACTGTGCATTTCTGTCACTAAATTAGAATATGAGATCTTGGGGTTTATATTTCCCTACTTAGAGAAGGGGGAGATGCTCTTTCAACAAAAGAAAAAGGAAACAGTGGTGCAGGGCTTACCTTCGGTGAGGCTGTCTAAGGTGCTACTACCCTCAGCAGCCTGATGCTGCTGACAATGAAAAGTGGGACCCGAGGCAGAAACACAGCCCAGAGGCTGCTGCAGAGCCTGAGGAGTGACGTGTGGGAGTGACCAGGGAGGACAAGAGGCTGCATGTGGGATTGGGAGGGAGGGAGGGAGGAAGCCACAGCAGTGAGACCCAACTAACCCGGGAAGCACTGTGTTTTATCCTAAATTATGTATTGATTTAGAGGCTAAGGAATAAAAAAGATAACAGGAGATGTGTACATCTTCTAAAAGAACAATATACTTTGTTGCATTTTTACTGACCTCTTGATTCCTTTATTAGGAATGCCCTGAGACAGAATAATCGTAGCTGCCCTCCAAATTTAAAACAGCAAACTACCGTACTAACAATGATAGATTAGTTTCACTACAGAAGCACCAGGGGTTTTAAGCACATCCCATTCTGCGGGGGATCTTTAATAATCTTTAATCTATACTGACTGCTTCGCAAATGAAGCCAGCTACGAGGCCTGATGGCTTCTCCTTGCTCTCCTACATGGAAGGCCAGCCGCAGTCAGTGTGACATTCCATTTTGCCCTGAGCTGGTTGTGTTTGTGGCACAAATGTGAAACAGTATTATTAAGGATGAGTGACCTAGCATGACACTGCTCATCAAAATATGTTCACACTCTGCAGGCTAAAAATGCATTGATATTCCTGAGTTTTGTGAATGATTGCTGTGGAAGTGAAGAATGTCTGCATAATTTTATTTGACATGTAAACTGCACTGTGTGTTCCAAATCTGTCATCGCAGCACTGAAATCCATCCTTGACATTAATTTGTACAAACGGCAGGTCACTTGAGGAGGAAAATATTTTTTTTCTGGAAAGCAGTGCAGTTTGGTTTTATAGGAAACAAATCTTTGAAGGGCTCTTTGCCAGTCATTAAGCTACGGCTGTCAGCTAGATCTGTTTCCCATGTAAATAAAACTTTCTCCATAGTGTATTTTTTTTCCTCCTGGAAGTGCTTTGTTTAAATACAAATGAATGCAAACAGTGATCACATTTCTTTAAAATGAAGAAGGAGAAGCTCATGAAGGCTGGCAGGGAGGAGGGCTGGCTTTCAAGAATTTTGAAGTTTTGGGCAGACTTTTTAAAAGCATAAAACTTGACCTTTTTGTTTTTCTTTTAATAAAGTTTTGGGGTAAAAAGGCATTGCTTTATTCAGAAATAAAAAAGCAGTTAAAGACAAAGCCAACCCAAAACGTGGATACCTTTTGCATTGTTTTAAACATCAGTCCATGCCATGATTCATTTCCTTAGAAAGGGACTCTAGTGAAAATGCCTTACAGTGTTTTCTTTGTTATGTTCTATGTGTACCTTAAATCATTTTTGAGGCACTGCATAATTCTGGGGATACTAAG
Organism: Limnodromus scolopaceus; assembly: GCA_028565335.1. Classification (NCBI taxonomy): domain Eukaryota; kingdom Metazoa; phylum Chordata; class Aves; order Charadriiformes; family Scolopacidae; genus Limnodromus; species Limnodromus scolopaceus. Next base: position 137,417,308 of record JAOXNO010000001.1, read on the forward strand.
CATTCTCCACACTCACTAGTTTCAAAACCTCATTACATTAGGCCCCAAATATTTTAATGTGGGTCCTAAGCTGTCCAGTAGTCTTATGCCCTTTCCTAAAGAAAACCCAACTCATAAACCAAATTAGTGCCCAAAATATTGAAATCTGAAAAAGTTCCTGTAAGATTTTTGTTCCAGAGTGGAAAGAAATTACTTTTCTGTCCTCCACACCAAGCTTTTTAGTGGCAGTTCTCACAGCCTTGACCATGAAAACAGTTGGAAAATCTGTTTTCCATAACATCTTTAACTCAGGCCCCAGGCATGCAAATTGAGTTTGTACAGTGAGCACCTCAGGACTGACTCTTCCCTAAAGACTGTTTTACTGTAATTACATAGCCATGCTGGACTGGAAAACAGGCCAGATAATAAGCAACATTTTGAACCTTGCTCCTGACACACATGCCTTAGGCTCCAGAATATCAAACCTTTGTTCATAATATAGTTTAAAATGTGAACTGTCCCACCTATTTCCTTTTATTTTATTCATAAATAGAAGTACTGCATTGCTGAGTTATATGTGCAATTATCTTTTAATTCTGAATTAAGATCATTCTTCATTAGCTGTAGAGCTGAGATGTTTCTGAGACTGCCATACATGAAAAATAACTTCTTTTTCCAAGGGCTGTCCCTTTTTGTTCATCTCTTCCAGATTGACTGGGATAACAACAGGCACGGTCACCAGAAATCCTGAATCTCTCACTCCTTGCAAAGTGCTCGAATGCTTCCCTGGTTTGTTGCAAAATCTTCTACTTTTTGTTTTTCTCTCACACCACAAAGTCAATAGAAAAAGGGTTTGAAGAGCAGACAGTGTTGTCTCATCTTCAAAGACTCAAAAGGCTTTTTTTTGGTAACTCCAAACCCCTATTATGGGACACCAGACTCCTGCTGGCACAGCGGAACTGCTTAAGTCAAACATGAAGGGACTGTGCTTGGCTGACAAAGTCAAGTAACAGCAGTAGTAAAATTATTTGTTTATATTCATATTACTTGTTTAATGTGTTTATTTGTGTACAGTTCTGCAAGTTGGATGGTAGTTATCTGTACTGAGGCTGAATTCAAACTTCGCTCTGCTTTCTGGCTTATAACTTCCCCAAACAATCTCCTTTTTCACCTAATTTTTTACAGAAGTGTCAGTCCAAGGATACTTAGAAAGCAGAAGGAAAATGACTTTAAAAATCCCCAGGGATTGTATTCTTTTTCTGTATACAAGAAATTATTAAGGGACATTACAAGTGGCTGCTGCCTTTGGGATCACTGGGGCCTGGGAGCCCCCATCCTGCCTGGGGACCTGGGGTCTCTGACCAGGCTGAGGGACATGGCTGCCACTTTCCCCTTTGCAGGTTCAGCCAGTAGCGAAGCTGAGCATTGTCCCAGAGACACACATGGACACAGACTCCTCCCAGAGTCACAAGCACATTTCACAGATTCCCCTGAATACCAGCATGGCTCCTCCACCCCACTGGTGTCCATGCCCTGACCCAGGGCCTGCTGCTTTCCAGTAGGTCCAGCATGGCGTTTGCTGCGATTGACACAGACACACCCCATGCACATGTAGTTGTGGGGAGATACTGACACTCAGCCCCCAGCAGCTGTCACCAGGCACACTGGCTGCAACCATGGCCCCACTCCAGCCCATCACTTTCCTCATTCATCTCGTCCCCCCATAACTGGTTTTTGGGACACACACTGTTCCTGCCCCACGGGCTGCAGCTGAGTCCCCCATCTGCTCTGGTTGGTGTCCCTGAGACCCCACTGGCTCTATCTGCTCACTCCACCAGCCCGGGGCACCTGCACACCTGTCTGACTGTGGTCCTTGGCCCCAAATCCACTCATGACTCCCCAGCAGCCAGCACCTCATCCCTACAACACTCACACCCGCATGGGGCAGCGAGTGAGGATGCACGGAGAGAGCTACCACAGGATAAAAAGAGAAGACAGGCCAGGCTGGGGTGGTGACGTGCAGGGCTGGGTAAGAGGGGTGTGCTGACCCACCATGGCCTCCACACAGATGGACCCTCTTTACACAGCCCTGGCCATTTCTTACCCCTTTGCTCCTCCCCATCCCTCACCCGATTCGCTTCCTTGTCAGTTTTGCATAGTCCCACTGACACCACACCTACCCCAAGTGTCTGAGACACCCAGTTTTGCACCCTTATCAGTGGCAAAGACTGAAATTTTTTGATGGCCCATCGATCATTGTGACCAAAGAGGTTTGTTTCTTCCCACTGTCTCCATTATCTTTCTTGTATAGGTTTGTGTCTCTGTTTGATCTCATCACTTCCCCCTTTACTTGTTATTCTTTTTTTTCTTTGGAAAGGCCCTTGATCAGATCACCTTACTGGAGCAGGGGCTCTCCTCTCCTGCCTGCCCTTGCAGAAGAAACACGGCAGAAACTGCTGAGATGTAGGCAATGTTGAGTGCCGAAGCGGAAAAGGGGCTGTCCCGGTAAATACTGTTGAGATCTAAAAATCAAGGGACATTCAAAGGCAAATGGCTGGAAAATGTAGTTGGTGTGTTCTGGAAATTGAGATGTCTACAGGCAAGATCTCAGAGGTAAAGATGAAAGTGTTCCCATTGTGTGCTCCACCATCAGAGACGCTCATCTCTTTGTCATATAAAGTATTTTGTGTTTAATTGTTTCGTATCAGAAATAAACGCTTTAGGAACCAGAGACTGTCAGCTACGTTCCTGAGTTTCCCATGATCAGTTATGCTAGTATACAGATAGTAAAAAAGAAAGTAAAAATTTCTCCTTAGTCTTATATTTGCAAATCAGACCACCATGTACTCTAATGGAAAAGAGATAAGAAGTCCATGATCTTGTACCTCCTCTGCCTGTAAAGAAAACCAGTATTTCCATATGGAAAAGACAGGACTCTGTTCATCTTGAGTGCCATCAAAACCCACATAATGGGCAACCAGAGGATCAGGCCTAGACAGCATGGGTTTATGGAAGGCAGGTCCTGCCAGACAAACCTGATCTCCTTCTATGACAAGATAACCAGATTATCAGATGAGGGAAAGGCTGTTGTTATTGTATACCTGGACTTTCGAAAAGCATTCAATACTGTCCCCCATAGAATTCTCGTGGAAAAACTGGCTTCACACGGCCTGGATGAGCATACGATCCGCTGGATCAAGCACTGGCTGGCTGGAAGGTCCCAAAGAGTGGTGCTCAATGGATTTAAATCCAGCTGGTGGCCAGTCACAAGTGGTGTGCCTCAGGGC
>JAOXNO010000001.1:137422703-137468349 GCA_028565335.1 Limnodromus scolopaceus
ATTGATAGGCTGTTATAAGATCTCCCCGGAGCCTTCTCTTCTCCAGGCTGAACAACCCCAGCTCTCTCAGCCTGTCCCCATAGGAGAGGTGCTCCATCCCTCTGATCATCCTTGTGGCCCTCCGCTGGACCCGTTCCAACAGATCCATGTCCTTCCTGTGTTCAGGACTCCAAATATTCTTCTAATATTCATTTCAAAAGCCTCAACAAGTTGCACATTCTTTTCCATAATTATTTCAACAGCAGGAGCTACTTGTCTTGCAAAAGTTTAACACATCTATTACAAAAATGTACTGTACATCCTTTCCAGACTATACGTGTTTCATTAGTGACACATATCTTTCTCATCCAAGATGAACTATACATTTATATCTTTAAAAAGAATTAGTGAAGAGAAATGAAAGTTAACATACTATGCCAATTGCAGGTAAGAATATGAAATTAATCAGATAGTCAAAAACCTCAATATTGCAAAGTCCTTTAATACCAATTAGCTTTGGGAACAATCAATATGCTGCTTCTAGGAACAATCTATTTGCAAAAAGCCATTGCAAATTCAACTAGCCCTTAGGATACATAGTTAACATCATATTATAAAAATTCCTTTTTTCTGGCAATAAGTGAGCAAAAAATCCAGAATCTTTTGTATTAATGAGTCTAATTTAGGTCAACTGACTCGTCACAAAAAAGGTAACTCATCACAAACCTAAAATTAGTATATTAAATCCTTCCAGTGCTATGTTTCCACATCACTATTCACTTTCTGCTTCTAATTTATATACTGTTTTTTCTTTCTTCCTCTTTAATAAAGAAATTCCCAAACAATATGCCGGGTATGATAAAAGCACAAAACACAGTCCCTGATCCAAAAGCCTTACAGGCAACAAAAATTTATATAATATTCATTCATCATATTGCATTCATTTTCTCTGCTCTCCAGAAAAGAAACGTAACATCTTGACAGAGTATTTGAAGTAATCTGAAGGACATAGGAGGAAAGAGTTAGAAATAAATTCATTTTTCCATTATGAGATAATCATCTCTGTTTTGGACGTTAATCTTGTTTGGGAAGAATTCCAGTGTGAAGGACAGAAGCTTGCATATATTGTAACCTATTTTTAAAATAACACACACTGAACTCAAAGTGCATATAATCAAAGAACTTTTTCTTAAAAAAAATCCTTCCTATTCTACACAGGGAATTAAATAAAACTTTCAAAGATTTTCAAACCAGGAAAGACTTGCTTTATCTTTCTTTTCACCATTTTTTTCTCCCTTCCCTCTCACATTAGTCACCTACCAAAAAAATCAAGGCTTTAATCAGGGTGTAGCAAAGGTAAATTAAAAATATTGTTCTTCCCAAATGGATTTCTTGAAAATTGATTTCTCCCTGTTCGACTTCACTTTTGTAAGTCAAAAAATTAACACTGTAGCCTTGGGCAATTCTGTGAAAGTCACCTGGTCAGATCAGACCTGTTTCACTGCATTTTTGCCTTTGGCTTATAGTCCTGTGTGAAATATTGTAAACTTTTCTTTTCCTGGGACATTCACATGCTTCCACTGTCATTTTTATAATGCCAGAAGTGGAAAAAAACCCATCATTTTCTTCTGAAAATAAGATTTATAAAGAAGGCGGCTGTTAGTTTATATGTACTTTTTCTGTACTTGTAAGTAGAATAGGCCTTTTCATCTCTAAATTTCTTTAGCATAAGATCACTTTCACTCACTGAAGATCTGGCCTTTGGCTTTTGTTTTCCAAAGGAGTGTAATAAATAGTATAGCATCACTGCGGAAAATAAAGATACAGCTTGTACTGTTCCTAGCTTACTGGAAGTGATAATAATAAATCTTCAGTGATTTTAATATGTTTTATAGTAAGACAGTAAAGTCCTGTGGTTCCCTACAGGGAGGTGGGAAACAGGTTAATGGAACTGGAAGATAAAGAAGTGACTGGTTGGCAGGACAGTTGCACAACCAGTGACTGTACATACAGTAGTAGATAAATTAAGTCTTTTTTTTTTTTTGAAAGATAATGAGATGCTCAGCATGAACCACTTCCTATCAAGTAACAAAAAGTACTGTATGCCCTAGAACTGCTGAAGAAGATGTTCATTATACCCTTTGAGCTAGTTTACAGTTTCTGCTCTGCAAAATATTACTTGGAAAACCTAATCTCTAGACAGTTTGGAAATACAAGAATATTGGAAGTGATGCAGAGGAGCAGGTCAGCCCTGTGTGCTGAGTACGTGCTAGTGTTTAATCGTTCTCTGAGGTTTTCCCCTTGCTAACTGCAAGCAGCTGACTCTTCGGCAGCTCTTCTTTGAAAAGGGTCTTTAGTATTATAGCACATGTTCATCATGATCAAAACAGCAATAGCAAAAATTTTACTAATGGTCACAAAGGAGACTCATGCAGATCCTTTGTGGTGGTGGAGGAAAAAGGAGGGGAAGTTAGTTTGCTGTCACCTCTGTTCTGTATAATTTGGTCAGAAAGTATTAAGGGACTTATCTCTAGCTTTACCTCCTGCACTCCTACTTTAAATTATTACATTTTAAAAAACTAATTTCAGTACAATACTACATTAGCAGCACCTTAACACAGCTAGGATTTTGTCGGGTTTTCCATTGTAAAGATCTCTTTTCAGAAGTCAAAACTACAACTTGGCGGGGAGAAAAAAGCTTTCTGGGGCAAAACTGGATAAAAGTTGACTTACAAAACCTTAAGTTAATGAGGGTTTTTCAGCCTATTTTTTCCTATTTCTTAAGTGTGGAGAGAGAAAAAAAAAATGACCTTAAAGACTAGATATACAGTTTTTATTATTCTGCTCTCTCAACCCTGTTAACTCCTCCTGTCAAGCAAAAGCAATAGATTCTGGTATGATCAATAAGCATAGTTATTTGGCATATAAAGTGGTTTTAATGTACTTTGGGCTCAATTTTTTGAGGTAATGGAATTTGGGTTTCCCAGAGAGATGGACTGGGATCTGGTCCAACATACTCAGATTCATTAGCCACAATTTTGTATCCCAAGGTAACTCTTTGGAAGAAAACAAATACATCTGGATTTCACATAGACTGTAATGCAAAGCTGCAAAAGGAAATGCTAAAGTAACTGTTTCATTGCTAATGCAATAGACTCAAAGCCTAACCAAAGTCAAATAGAGTCTAATGCAACTTGGGGAATTTAGGTAACAAATAGACTGTCCACGACATATTACAATGAAGAGCTTATTACTCTTTAAGTCATGAGATAATAAGAACCATAAAGCCTTTTCCAGACATAGAAGTTGTGTATCTTTTCTTTAAAAATAGCTTGCTGTATTTTTCCCCCACAGAACCACAGAGGAATCAAATGGAGTTAAAAATGAGTATTTCTTATCCAGAGCTGCTCTGCTCAAAGTTGAAAGTCAAAGTCTACAACCAACAAAACAGTTAGTATCATCTCTGTGTGAAAAGCCCATGACATTGTGCAGCCACATATGAAATACAAACTTTTCAATGAATGATTCATAATTATCCATATATATAAAGTCTTCTGAGCAGACCTCATAAGAAAAATAAATATGTCTATTTCTCTTTAATGTCATTTTGTAAACGTGTGGCCTCTAAAGTCTGTCTCCAAGGGATGTAAATTGAAGTAATTTTCCTTTAAATTAGGGTGGTAAAAGAGTCTTTTAATTCTTAGAGGGGGAAAAAGCCACACTACCTTTCTCTGTACAGTATTTATTGGCATACAGCTTTGGTAGCCAAAGTCTTCAGTTGCCTTGGAGCAGGGGTAACACATCTCATTTTTAATTTGGTGGACCAATATAGATTCCAGAAATAACAGCTGATACACAGGTGTGACAGGCGAGGAGCCTGCCTGGAGTTAGCTGTCTCACTACCACCTGTGTCTTACAGGAGCAGGATTGATTTGAACCTGACAGAGAAGATGCCTTTCCAGGACCTGATAAAACCAGCACCCAGGCTCCCTGGGCTTGGCAGGAAACGTGCTGTAGCCCCTAGGCATTAATACATGTGTAAATGTGTGAGATCCACAAGGTCTGCCGGCACACACTCTTGCATTTTGGATCTTTTCCTTCCAAATAGGCAATATAACCTAATTCCTCATCTTTGCCTGGCTGCAGTTATATCATGCAAGTGCGTGGATAAAGAACGATGCAGCATACTCAAGCAAACACAAGGTTAAACTCTCATTATAAATGTGGAAATGGCTTAGAAAACGAACACAAATTCATTTAAACACTGGTAGATTTTTTTAAGAAAATACCATTTTTGGCTGTGTACTTTTTACTTAGGATATTTAAGAAAGGCCTCAGCTGTTAGACTAGCAGAAACAGCTCATAGAGCAACATCCCCTTTCTGCTCATCAGACTTGAAACTTTTCAATTTCTGGATTAAAAGTTATCTTCAGGAGGCAGAGACTTAGTGCCACTCCTTCACATTGAAACTTGCACTAGAATTTTCTGACTGAAGACATTAATGATCATCATTATAATATTAACAATTAATATTATTACAATGCGAATGTAGCAAGCTTCATTACCTGTATCCATAGTATTTAAAAAACTGAAAGAAATTTCTGATGTTTCTTTGTAGATTGTAGTCTACTTTTTATTGTACTGGTTTGTCTATTGTGTAAAAGGGCCTCTTCTTTTTCTTCTTATTTCTTCAAAGCTCTTGATACTGAAAAGTAAAGCTTTTAATAGTAATGAAATAAATGAAGAGTCAACTCATGTATTATAGAATCACAGAAAGGTTTGAGTTGGAAAGGACCTTTAAATAAGATCTAGTCTGACACACACCTCCACACCCCACCATAAGCAGGGACACCTTTCAACAGATCAGGTTGCTCAAAGCCCCATTCAACCTCACCTTCAGCACTTCCAGGGATGGAGCATCCACCACTTCTCTGGCCAACCAGTGTCTCACCATCCTCATTGCAAAAACCGTCTTCCTTATATCCAATGTAAATCTACCCATTTTCAGTTTAAAACCATTGCCCCTTGTCCTGACACTAAAAAGGCCTTGATAAAAAGTCTCTCTCCATCTTTCTTATAAGCACCCTTTATATATATTGAAAGGCCGCGATAAGGTCTCCCAGGAGCCTTCTCTTCTTCAGGCTGACCAACTCCAACTCTTTCAACCTTTCTTGAGAGGAGAGGTATTCCAGCCCTCTGATCATTTTCATGATCCTCCTCTGGACCCACTCTAACAGTTCCATGTCTTTCTTGCTCTGGGGACCCCAGAGAAGGGTGCAGTATACCAGATGGGGTCTCAACAGAGCAGAGTAGAGGGAGAGAATCACCTGCGAGCAGGTGATTGCCATCACCTCTTGGCAATGCTTTTTTTGATGGCTACAATTGGCTCTCTGGGATGCAAGCACACATTGCTGGCTCATGTCAAATTTTTCTTACATCAGTGTTCCCAAGTCCTCCACAGTGCTGCTTTCAATCCATTCAACCCCCAGCCTGTATTGATCTTGGGGATTGCCCTGACCCAGGTGCCTTGCATCTGGCCTCGTTGAACCTCATGAGGTTCTCACTGGACCACTCCTCAAGCCTGTCAAGGTCATGCTCCTTTATTTTATTGCTTCTTATCTGAGCTGTAGATACTTCACTGATCATCACAGGTACAGCATTTACTGGGTATTCTTAAAATGAAGCAGAATGATGCTTCCCCTCCCTCATCCCATGCTCTAATTTTACTGGCATCAGACAGTGCTAAAGCACATAAAGCAGCAGGGAAAGACAAACTGTAAATGAATCAGTTCTCAAAATTACAGCATTTTTCTTTTGAGTATGAATTTTCCTCATTCAGAAGAGGTTACTAATTTGCTCCAGTGCTGCGATGAGCAATTGTAGCCTTCTTTAGGTAGCACGTAATGTCCTTCAGCAATAGTCCCTCTGCACGCAGGGTAGCTTCCTCTTGTTTGGGTTAAGGCCAACTCTCACTCTCCAGGCCAAGGCACAGGCTTTCAGAGCTCACTGTTTCCCTGCTGCAACTCCTCTCCAACAGCAACACTATCTCCCAAACAGAGGAAAGCAGACAGCAGGGAGAGAATGCATTTTCTAGAAGGGAAATCCTTTAGTCATTCTCTGTTGGCTTCCGGAATAAGGATCCCTCTTTTTACTTTGCTTTGGAGTGACAAAGAAAAGAAGGAAAATGGTGCCAACGCTCTGTGCCTAAAACATTAAGAATTGTTAAGCTGATTTTAAATCCATGGGAATGCATGTGAATCTGCAATGGACTGGGCATTTTTAGAGGTATCAAACCCCATTTTTTTTCTGGCCAGTTACACACATTGGTGAAAACTAAAAACATAAATTGCACATACATTTTTGTATGCGCCTTTCAGCAAAGGAAGATCCACAAATCTGTAGGTACCTCTGGTAGCAGCTGTCAGTTGGTCTCATGGCAAAAGAGCTTCCTTCTGTTATTTCATGCTGCAGAAACAGAACACTCTGCAGAGAGATAAATCTTCTGCCTTAAGTTTTTCATAATTTCTTTAATGGCAGCTATTCAGACATACGCTAGAGAAATTATTTTAATTTTTTGCTGCTCAACAGTATTCACAATTGACTTAATTTTTTGGCTCTGAATTTTTAATAGCTCTGAATATTACTTTAAAATATGTGGTAGTCTTAATAAAATACTAGCTAACTTTGCACATGAGAATGGAGAGAACTTGCTCGGTCCTCAAATCTGCTTCTCTGCCTTTATGAGCAGATATGTCATATAATTCTTTTTAAAAATATATAAAATTATCTAAATATATCTTCAAAGTACTTATAGGTATCATTATTGTGAGAAGGTTGTTCCAGAAGATACCCTGCTAAAGCCAACTTGTAACTGTTTGGGCCTGGGACATCCTTGTTTTTAAATCAGAAATTCTTTTTCACTATTTAGCTACCAAAAATGTATATAGACAGGACTTATGAATGATGTCACACTTTGTCTCATTATCTTCACTGCAAGTTCTAGAAATTCAGCTGATTGAGCGAAGAATCCACCTCCTATCGCATACAGTTTTCTGCCAATTTGTAGATGGGAATAGAAATGCTGTCTTCTGGACAGAGAAAACACAAAGTGGTCTATTGTATGTAGCATTACAGAACACAGTGTATTACCTGATGAATCTTAACAAACAAAGAACCATAGAACAGCCTGGGTTTGGAGGGGATGCTTTTTGCCCTCCGTGGATACTTCTTGTGGAACCCTGCATAGCTGGGCTCTGAGCATATTGAAGGTGGCTCTTCTAAAATCCTGGGTCTTTGACCTACTACTGATCTTCAGTATGCTCAGCAGGATCTAAAACTCCCCAATGTTGTGATCGCTGTATCCAAGGCTAACACTGGCGGTTATGCTGTCAAGTCTTCTCAGTTTGCGAGCAGTAAATCGAGCAATGCGTTGTTCCTTGTCAGCACATCCAGCATCTGTAGCAGGAAGCAGTCCTCAACACATTCCAGGAACCTGATGGACGACTTGTGCACAACCGTGTTGTTTTCCCAACAAGTGTCTGGGTAATTGAAGTCACCCATGAGGGTCAGGTTCTTTTGGCCCAAGACTTCCTTGAGCAGCCAAAATAAGGTTTCATCAGCCTCATCATCCCGATCCTGAACAAAAATATTTTCATTTAAAACTTCAACACTTTACCTATAGACAAATGTTACTCAGATATAAGTATTTTCAGTTATGAAAAAATACTAAAATTACCTATCTCCCACTTTCATTATATACACATATCTTGCAGAGAAGAAATAAATAGTGGCTTGTGCAACTAATTTGTCTTTTTCTGTATTTGCATGGAGATTCCGCGTATGTCTGACTGCTATATGAAATAACTTACTGTAAACTTGAGATGTTTGATACTTTGCCTCTAGAGTTACTCATCATTTTCTATATTTTTAAGAGCTTAATGAAAACTCTGGTGTAGAAATAATGAATTACAGAAATTTAAATTAAAAAACAAAACCAACCAAAGAACTGCATAGAGACACTATCTGTAATTTTGAATAATGAATGTGAACTGTTTGTCTAGTTATTTAATAACACAGACTGTTTTAGTTCTCCTTAGGTAATCAATCCTGATTAGGTAATCTACCTTGATTTTCATAAAATCTTTTTTGTACAACCTTGAACAGATTAGGACAATGGGATTCCTTTTAAGAAGCAAATTACAGATGATTTAAAACAGCTGTCATTCAAATATCCTTTTTCACTCCAAAGGATCCCTAAGTTATTTACAAATACTGTCTATGCAGGAAATACTTCATCATTGATGCATATCCTTCTGGGAATAAGGGAGGGTAGGAGCATTGTAAAACAGGTTAAGGACTGCGGCAAAACAAGACAGCTGAGGTTAGAGAAGGAACTGGGGGAGAATGAAAGGAGTGCAGGCAAGATTCAGCCCAAACACCAGCCCAAACTCTGGTTTAGGGACTGCAGAAAAACTCAAACTGATTTGGATTTGAATCCTACAGCCTGATATATACTGTATTTATATATCTCAGTGCACCACCATTTACAGTTATCAGTCAAGATTCAAAGAGAGAATAACACGCAGCCTGTGAACAAAGCATTAAATTCACATAAAAGACACTTCAAGAAGAGAAGACTCTTAAAGAAGAGACACTTCTTTACCTTTCAATGACTTAAAGGACAGTATTTAATGTCTCTTTGAAGTCTGTGATTTGAAAAGACTATCCAGAACTACAGCTTGTTTTACCACCACTGTCAGGCGCTCCCTGGGGACACTGGGGGCTCCCCATGGTGGGCTCTGGCAGCCAGGGCCCGTCCCACCCCCAGCGAGGCTCAGGGCAGCCGGGGTCACCAGGGCAGCCCCAGCCCTGGGCACTGGACACCTCCCTGGGGACAAGAATGGGCTGAGGCTGGGATGTGGGTCCACGTGTGGGCCCAGCTCAAGGGGGGGCATGGCTGGGCAGGGCAGGGCAGGGCTGTGGGCAACTTGGGACCGGTCCTGCTGTGGCGTCGCTGGGGCAGGGGCTGATGGCCCTGGGAGGCTGATATGGAGTCTTGGGCTCTTGACAGGGTCAGGGGAAAACTTCACCAGGTTTTCATTGTTAGTTTGGGGAATCCTGATCTGCTGCTGCACATGCCCATGCCTAGGAGCTTACCTTCCTACCCGATCGCAGGTAAGCCCTAAGGAACCCTGCCCTTCCCATGCTCAGAGGCTGCTCAACTTGAGCTGTTTTCGACCCAAAGGCTGTGTAGTTCAGCAAAGGTTCATAACCGGCCAAACTACTCGTGTTGAAGGAGTATGGCCCCACCAGAGCCCAGTGCAGCTCTGAGGAAGCCGTCTGCCCGTGTGGTGGGCACGCAGCAGCCCGGAGCACAAGCGAGACAAGCTGGAGTTCGTCAAGCCCCACCTAAGCACACCTGCCGTAAGTTATGGCCTGAAGTTGGATAGCTCAGCAGTTAGCTGGTTTTTAGATACTTCTGAACTAATATATTTAAGAGACAAGCGCATTTTACTGAGGCTCCTTGTTTTAATTAGCATTACAAAAAGCAATTCTGTAACTGACAGAAGAATTGACAGCATAACATTGCAATCCTTAACAAGTATTTTTTCCACATAACCCCAGGCCACTAAGTGAACACATCAGAAGTTGCAAGTATGTTGTAGCTCTGAAATCGTAACGTTTGGCATTGATTTAGAAATGCCTCCTGCACATTAAAGGATATAGGGTTTTGCTACTTGCAAGCATTACATTCCCCTGTATTGTAGTCATAAACAGATCAAGTCATGCTTTTGCTGTTACGGGACACACCTACTCTTTTGAAGCAATTCCCCCTGTGCTTTCATGTACACGGCGCATCGGTTGGCGTGGTGGAGTTAGTGGAGCTGGCACGCACAAACTGGATTTCTTTCAGGTGAAATTAAACTGAAAGATAAACTGCAGGACCACACCTAATATACTCCAGCAGCTCCAGCGTTCAGGCTCCGGGAGCAGTCTGAAGTGAGTCTGAAGTCAAAAAACCAAAAATCTCTCAAGTGTGTTGAGAGGTTGTAGCACCAACTGCCTCACGCTGCAGACCCAGCAGGCAGTGCCTGCCTTGGTCCCTGGTCCTTGCTGATGTAGATAGAGCCTGTGCAACCTCATAGTTGCGGTTTTGACCAAATTTCACCCTTTGCTTTAAGAATTCATACAGAACTGTGTAGCATGATATATTCAGAATTCATATTTCCACAAGGGGTAATGCAGTCTGTATGTAATTTTCCTCTTGTAAAATGGCTTTACACTATGCTATATTTTACTGCCTTGCTATTTCATGACTGTTTTAAAGAACAATTCACGTTCATGTTCTCTTAGTTCCCATTTTAGGTTCCTTTCTGCATTTATCTTTTATCTCTTTCAGCATTCCTCATAGTATTTCTCGAATTACAAACAAGAAACCACGAAGTGAGTGGTATATTACTTTCATCAGCAAGGAAGCATGTAAAATTTAGTAGATAACTTCCTGAAGAAGGTGGGATAAATGTTCTGTAAACCCTTTGGCACCACACACTGACTGAGCTGAGAGTTTAGGGTGACATAATACATTTTTCCATGTAAATGCAAGGAAGAAAAAACACAAAGGAATCTAGGTTTCATCCATGTTGTCACAAAGTCTGGTAAATCCATTAGCTAAGGCTAGTGATTAATGCAGCACTCATGTAAATGAAATGTGCTGTCAAAGTAATTTTTAGTCTTAGTCCAAGTATAACTTCATCATCAGCTGTTGGTAACATGTCATTTCCTAATTTTGGTTATTTGTCAACCGTATGCTCACTAACATATTAACTACTCTACATTATCACAATAATGCATCTTTTAGTACACATGCATCTGTGTTTTCATAACACTATCAGAACATTTTCCAGTGGCGATGTACTTCTCTTTAGATATGATCTCATGACTAAATTATTTCCGACTTGCTGCCACATACACCCCTAGGTCATATATGCATTTTTCATAATGGGTGAACATAAATTCTACCGTATGGAGAGAATTAAAATATGTGTAATAGGGAGGAAAACACATCCCTAGATGGGACTGAGGCAGGAAAAAGAAATGTTGTTCAATTACTTCCCTCTCTCCCCTGCCTCTCATTTATCTTTGTTCTTTTTTTTTCACATAATTATATGTGACAGACGAATGAGATACAGCTTTTCTGAATAACGCGTGTTGTACCAGCATATAGGAGGAACAAAATAAGGGACACCATTCTCATGATACTTAAAAACAAAGAGCTCAATAAAAGAGAACTACTGTCATAGAACATGGAATAGGAGCCATTCCAGATCTAACTTTATTGAAAATAGGGAATAGACAGTACACCCAAGTAAGGTTATCCTCATAAATCACAGAGGGCTCATCATGTTATTTGCCTCCAGTAGCTTGGCTGAGATCCCAGTGACCACCTCCCTCCACCTTGTGCCCATTGTCAGTCTTCAAGAACCCATGAAGAAAGCACCTATTTGCTTGTCAGACTGCAAAGATCTTCTGAAAACGTCAAATTCAGAGAGTAGCTGTTTCCAAACTGTAGGATATCTCTCTGTGAGCTTGGTTCCAGCAAGAGTACTGCTAATGCAGTGTAAGCACGTAAATGGCAAGAACAACCTTGCAATTTAATACATTCCCCTTCCTTTGCTACTAAGAACTCCTCTGGAGGTCAAAATTTTCCTTGGGGGATTAAAAAAACCCCAAGAAAACCACCCAGGGATCCCAGAGCTACAGCTCAATAGTGTTAATAAATAGCAAAGCACCTGGCAAAACATCGGTTGGAACAGCAGAATCTGATGTGTGTGTGGGAGCATTACTGTTATTTTCTCACCAAGTCTTATTTCAAGACAATGTTTAAATCAATCAAACTATTTATATGATTTCCCAGCTAACTAGATCGTTGGCTGAGATTTCTGTGTAAATTTTGCTTCATAGCATCATTGCTGTGGTAGAAATTGATGCTACTAGAAGGGGAAGAACCAGCATATGAAAGCATTGCTGCTGTAAACAGCATGGCAGAGGAATGGAAGGCTTGTTTTGAAACTACATAAAGATTGTTTTGCCACATTAACACCAACTGGAGGTGCAAAAGCTCCTGACCTTTGACTACTGAATTGTTTATTCAGTCAGGTGCCAAAAAAGAATCAGACATTAAAATCCGCAAGCATTTAAATTTGAGGATTGTTTGGGGTCTCTAATAATAACCCACCAGATCTTCTCAGTCACATGCAACGGCTCAGCCATGTCAGACAGACCATAATGGCTCACTGGCATCAGTCTCCATTTCTGTTTGTGCACTCAGATTTGCCTAAAGAATATACTGCATGAAACTTGCAGAAACTCTGGTTAGAGGAGTCAGGATCTGGAAGAAAGCCAAGGAACATTTTTATCCGCAGAAAGTTAGATTCCTGAATAAAGTCGCTAAATCTGGGCAAATATGGATTACTATAAGAACTGGATTAGCATAAGAACTATGGAGTCCTTTTGTACGACGTCTTTACACCAGCACAATACATAAAGCTGTGACTGTGCTTGCATTTCATATCTGCAGATGGTTGAAAGGCAGAAAGGTTATGTCAATTTCTCTATTTACACATACAAGTCTAGTACTTACATTGAAAATAAATGGAGGATTTGGATTTATAATCCCTGAAAAAAATTGCATTCCACAAAAAGATCTTATTAAGAAAGTTCTAGGCCCTCAGAATTTATGTATTGAGCAGTGCTGACTGCATCTTGTAAAAACTAAGGCAGAAGTGCTCTCTGTAAAGTCAGTATTCTTGAGCGGCCCATTAAAGCTATGGCCAAAATAATTTAAAAAAGATAACTAATATAACAGATTTATAGTACACATAAAGTCACACAGGCACAGTTATAGGAACCACTTGAAAGAAAAGATTCACTATGATTTTTCTACACTAGATTATTAAAAGTCATATATTAATATAAAAGAAAGAGCAAGAAAGGGTTGAGAAATTTGTTTGAAGCTAAAACTGCAGGTATTTGTACTAATCTGCAGAATCAATCACGGGGAAGGGGTAGATTTTATGAATGAAGGACAAAATATACGTTGTTTTCATAGTGAACATTTTGTATTGGCATGAGAAATATGGCATAATTGTTTTCTCATATGCTCAGGAACAAGCCACAATTGACTTGACTCAAAAACATACAGTAAGTTGGAAGAACAAAATGAAAATATTTCAGAAGAGCAGCAGTAGCTTTCAATTGCTCCCTGACTAGACAACACCTTACTTGTTATTTAGGCACTATTATAAGCCTGCCAAGAACAAATGGTCCAAGAAGGTCATTCCTTCTTTAAGGCCAGTTTGGCCTTTTCTCCTGTTCTGAACCAGTGGGGTTTATGTTATAATGAAAAAGGAATCCTCCAAAACTGCTTAAAAGCACTGGTTCCTGGTGCGTGCTTCAGTCTGGACCGTCTTGTCTATGCAGAACTGCTAGAACAAGACCAGGCTGGATGGGGCTTTGAGCAACTTGATCACTAGAGGTGTCCCTGCCCACAGCATGGGGGTTGGAACAAGATGATTTTTAAGGTCCCTTCCAACTCTAACCATTCTGTGATTCTATGAACATGTTGGGGAATGGCCTTTTCAGAGACTTGTATGTCAATAGGGACCATAACATCATCTACTCTGACCTGCAAGATATCAAAAGACCTTACATTCCATCCACTTATTTCTGCATCAAGCCCAATAACCAATTTGGCTAGAAATTTTCTTCCTGAAAGGCATCCAAGCTTGAGCTGAACATGTTAAGAGAGAAGTCTATGCCTTCTTCAATAGATTGTTGCAATATGAGATCAAAAATGATGGCTGTTTCCTGTTTGCAGGTGTCTATCCAGATTCTGCTGCCAGCCACTGGTATTTGTTAAGTCTTTCACCATTACTGTATTAGTGACTCTACTATTCACTCTCCCCTCACCCCAATAGAAACCTGCATATTTGTGAGGAATCATATATTGGT
The DNA here is from genome assembly GCA_028565335.1 of Limnodromus scolopaceus. Taxonomy (NCBI): domain Eukaryota; kingdom Metazoa; phylum Chordata; class Aves; order Charadriiformes; family Scolopacidae; genus Limnodromus; species Limnodromus scolopaceus. The sequence goes on from JAOXNO010000001.1 coordinate 137,436,693, forward strand.
ACATTCTTTAGTCACGTCTTTTTAAGCCTCCCACTGCAAATGGTGTTCTATGATCCTAAAATTATTTTTCTGTACCTCTTCCATTGCTTCAAAAGTCCTTTTGAGAAAGCAGACACCAGAACAGCATTCCAGCACTCTGCTACTCATTTTTTGTGTGTTTAAATTCAATGATCACATAATCCTCCCGCTATACTATCATTCTGGCAATTCATGACTCTATCACTAGCCCCTTTTGACAATCACTTTTCCCAAGATACGCTCCCTGTCTGACACAGCTTGCCTTGCACCACACAGCATGTCAATGCCCTGCGTTTGTCGAAAGGACGCAGCTTATCAAGCAATCCAAATTCCAGCGTAAGACTGTCTTGTCTTGATGGTTACTTAATCTTCTTCAGTCCTCTGAGCAAATTTTTAGATTTAAGGCAGATATTTATAAACAGAAGTCTTAGAATATCATTTCCTCACCAACAGCTGCTTTATTTACGATATGCCAGTTAGTCTATTCTCACTCATTTAATAACACTTTGCTGGTATTGTGGAGTATTTTCTTTTAAAATCAGAAGTCAGTCCATATTATTTAGTGTAGAGCCTTTCAAAGCTGTAGGTAGATTGAAATCCTGCAACTACCATCACCTCCCAAACTAGGAATTGCAAAGGAAAATATCGTTTGTTTGTAATAGCTAATGTTAGTGTAGCTAGCCTGGGCTTGCTTGGGTCAATCTTCCTGTGCATTTTTAACATCACCACCACATCACCACTCTCCTACTTTTTTAAAACTTCCCTGTTGTTATCAGTATTTATTTTAAAAGCATGGCAGTAGGCCAAAGATTTCTTTTGCCACCTACTCAAGCACTCAGCCAATGCAGCCTTCAGTTCAGGACAAGCAGAAGGCATGATGTCTCTGCATAACTATCTCATCCAGTCTGGTAATAACTAAGCTGACCCTCTGTAAAGAAACCATGGATGAGCCATGCTTGAGAGCTATTGGTCCTCCAGCATCTCCCACAGTTTCTGCACGTGCTCAGAACAGGACACTTCCCCCCTTACCACCACCCCACTACTCACACAGATAACTTCATCAGCTGCAGTACAGAGAATTAGAGGTTGTGTCTTCTGGATGCCTAAGCCCACAAGAAGTATGAAACCAAACACATACCTCTAATGAGAAAACAATAATTGAAGCAAACACCAATATACACTCTCTGAGCTGGATGCTCACACACAGTCAACAAGCATTGCACTGAGCAAATCCTCAGCTTTCTCTGGGTCCATCTCCTTATCCACAGGCTCAGACTGTAAAGAAGCCAAAAACACTCTTGCCTCCTCCTTTTGCTTCTTTCCCAGCAGCATTAACACACCCAGCACAGAGCAACTACTTTCTTCTGGCTCTGCTTCAGGAACAGGGCTGGTGTCACTGCAGCTGACTGGACCCAGTAGGTGGGAATAAACCTTTCCCCACAGCTGCGGTAGGTTAAAGTCACCCTTTCTTCTCCTGGGCACCTAGAGCCAGGGCTATAAGTGCTAGGGCTACAGGTGGTACTCCAGCTACAGGTGGTACTCCAGCTACCTGTGGTGCTAGGTCTATAGGTGGTGTTTCAGCTATAGACAGTGCTCCACACACAGAGGTTTGGGCTGTTGGGTTTCCCCCTCCCACTCTATCAGCCAGCCTGTGCCAATAAGTGAGGGATAAACAGGGTTCAGGCCATTCATTCACACTGGGCCTGCGTCTGTTCCCATTTTGTTTTTCTTTTCTTCAGCCTAAGCTGAAGCGAAGCTGTTGATGCATATGGCAGGAGGCAATGAAAGGTGACTGTTTCAAGGAGGAATTCTTTATAGCAGATGTTTTTTAAATAAAGTGGGGTTTTTTCATCTAATGCTTTTAGCAAACTCTAAGGAAGTCAAAATCTGTTCTGACTGTTTAAAAATTCAGCTTCCTGAAAAGATGTATTTATCTTCTAATTGTCATTTACTTTAGATATAATTTGGGAGATTTTCTTTTTCTATTTTTTAACTACAGGAGTGCTTCTAAAATAGGATTCACTGGCTTCTAACGTTTCTTACCTTAGGACTCAGATAGCAATTAATGATTTTTTTGGAAGAGGAAAATTATTTTCTGAGCAGGTTTTTTTACTACACAGAAGAAAACAAATTAATGAGAGAAAACAGAAAAAAATCTCTCCAGTTATCGTATCTTATTGAGAATTAATAAATTTCTCTTGACAGCTTAATCATTGATATCTATTCTTCATTTCAGAGTAGGATCTCATATCTGAGATATAGGCATTCAAGGGGAGCTCAGCCTAAATTCCCTGCAGAGCACTACCAGAGAATCCCACTACAAAGTCTGACAGAGGAGCACAGTGCTGCAAAACCCCAGTGATGATGTGAAGTGTCCTAGCACCAGGTGGCTGCGAGTGGAGTCACTGAGAACTCCACTGTAGAACAATGCCCATGGAACATCCAAAGTCTTTCTTTTGCAAGTAGCATGTCAAACTGCTCCAGGAAGTTAATTCATTTAGCCTGAAAGTCAGGTGGGGTTTTTAATTCTACAAAATATGTAACAATTCAAATTATAATATATCCAGTACATCAGAACTAGTACTCTTCAGACTGATGAATGAACAGAAATGTGTATAGGCTGAAATTAGAAGACATTCATATAGAATAAATCCTGAGTCCAGGGATGCCACTTAAAGCCCTGTACACCATTTATGTCTCTAAAGAGTTAAGGAATCCATTAGAAAGCAACAGAATTTTTTGACCTGCAGTTGTGTTCAGTAGAGAACAAATTTTATTAGATTATGTAGAAAGATCTTCTGAGTGGCAAAAGGACATAACCATCCTCCATTTTGAGCATTTTGTTTCTGCTGTTTACATTCAAAAGAAGTTGTCTCAGAATTTAATTGTCTAGTTTGCAACTTACAGATGCTTTAATTACAGTGCATAAGCCTTCAGATAAGTTTAAGCAAGAATCTGAGTTTAACCTTTAGACACTGCACCAATATATTACTCCACATACCATATTTTAATTATGTCACCAGATGGTTAGAAACCAGTCTAACTGTATTTTAAACACCTGCTTATTCCCAGATGCTGCATTCTTGCCTACAGATAAAGATTTTTAAAACACGTCACAAAAATGGCTCTCACAGTCACAGAGTTTTGGATTGCAAATTGCAAAGCTGTGATACAGAGGACAAGGAATCATCAAAAGTCCTACCAGCCTTATGAAAGCAGGCTTATTAAAGTACTTGTGTAGGTAGTTTAGGCTACCTAATGCATATCTAGGCTTCAGCTTTCCAGCTTTAGAGAGTACTTGGGCTCTGTGTTGCAAACTTGACACTCGGGTTGAAGTGAACCCTGATACTCAAATACGTTAGCAGAAGACTGTTTGCAAGAAATCAAGGTAATGATATGGGTTTGATTCACTTCTTGCCTGGGAACTGCATTCTGTTGACTTTATTCTGTCTGAAGCCTCGTGTTGAAAAGAAAGATGGAAGAGCCTCCGGGTCCTAAAAGCAACAAAGCAGAGTTATTTTTCTAGATCAGGGCATTTTTTACTTGCTGACCAATGCTGTCCTCCTCTACCCTCTAGTGGTGAAAACAAGCTCTCAGAAAACAACTTCAGTAAGTTTTTAAAAACATCACCAAGATTTTAGCCAAAAGATAGTTAAGTGTTTGGAAATTATTAATGAAAGATAAAAATGTATTTTTATGTTGAAATGAGATACCAAAGCACTTAAGGCACAAAAATGCAATAGAATTCCACAAGTACTGAAATGTCGATGTTAACAAACCCAGTCTGGAATGAGGGTTGCAGCAAGTGAGAGCGTGCATTAGTAGCAGAAAATGGGGCATGGCTCCAATAACTGCTCGTTACTTATTTTGTAGAGTATTTTAACTAAGAATCTCTGGTTGAAAGGGTAATGCATATGCAACATGCTGCTAGCAGGGGCAGAAAAAGTTAAGGTTTATGCAAGGAATGTGGTTTCTAACCAGATCGTTCAAGCATATGTTATAGTTCAACCCAATAAACAGAAAAATGCAAACTTGATTTCTATATTAAAAAGCTTGTTTTCCTGAAGATTATGTACAAGGCTTTTGTCCATTCATTAGACTGAAGAGTATTAGTTCTGATGTGCTGGGTATATTCTAGTTGGATTTATTATATATTTTGCATAATTTAAATCCCTACCTGACTTTCTGGCTAAATTAAGCAAACAAGCTGACATAACTGAAATAACTGCCATGTATATGCTGTATATCCAAAATGTGTTAAAATACTTCAAATGTATAGAAGCACACAAATAGTTTTATTTTAATAACTTCCCCCTTATTTAATCTTCTTCAGTTGCTCTATAAACTCTAGAGTTTATAGTATGTTGCATTAAATGCAATAGAGTTTAGCTGATTGTTAATATCAGAGCCTAAGTAATGAATAATAAGACTTCCTTATTAGTCTGAGCATGTGGATGCTGTCAATTACACTGTGGATCACAACTGCTGCATTAATGAATGTCTGAAACTTGCACGTAAAAGTATCACCAAACACTGTTCATATCATCTTCTCTTCAGTACAGGAAATTGTTTGGCTATGGTAATTAGCATTTCTTCAGATACATTTTCCATACTTATTAACAAACTAGGTAGCTCTGTAGCATAACAAATATTCTCCTAATTACTGCATCTGGACCTGTTTTCACTGCTAATAGTCTTCTTTTAATTTTCCTGAGTACATAGATAGATAGATAGATAGACACACATACACATATATGCCATAATGAAAAATACAGGAAAAATAATTCACTCTCATAAATGCATAAGAAATTAAAACAAATTCAGAGTTGCTAAGATGTAATTTCCTTTATGCTGAGTCTATAAAGGACAGAACTGAATAATTTCATCATTCAAAATCCCATCTCTGCAGCCTTCTGGCTGTCTCCAGAAACGACATGGGGAACTGCAGATGTCAGAGCTGAGTCTTCTGAAGTCAGAGTGACATTTCCAGTATTTTTATGTTTGTCTAAAATCCCTATTTTTATGTCTGTCTCAAAGATTATGGGCTTCAAACACCACAACGGTTGTCTTCTTTCTTAACCTTACTAGAAGAAGACAGACGGAGGCAGACAGGCATTAATGTGGCCCCAGTGCTGGCAGATACAGAAGTCCATCTACATCAGAACATAGCAGCGTTAGGTCCTAGAAATTTTAGCAAACACTGGGACAGCAGCTGAGCCGGCAGCCCAGGTGCTCTGAAACACCAAAGAGTCTCCCCACACAGAGGTATGTGTAGGAAGAACACATGGAGAAATTGGCTGGAGAAAAGGCTCTGCTCAGGGAGCATGTGAATCTCCAGGCCTCCTGCAGCAAAGGGAGCATTTAAGATTAGTAAAGACACTGAAACAAGGGGGGCTTGGGTCAGGATGTGCTGTGGGGCTGCAGTGGGGCAGGAGGGGGAAGGATCTGGGAATGAATGAAGAGCCTGGAGCCTCTTTGGGTCCTTGGTAAACCTGGAAGTAGATATAGCCCATATTGTTAATGATCAAAAGCTAGGAGAGCCCCTAGAGACAAACGTTGACTTTGGCAGCATAGCAGGAACCAAGTACCTGGTATTGCTGAGCACTTACGGTTGGAGACCAGTTAAGTTATAAAACTGCAAGGGAAACTCTTGATTTGTTTAATATTTCGAAACCAGCCAGTGTCTGTAACACAATATGGGAAGGAAGGAAGTCTGCAGTTTGTGGGAAACCTGATCTGCTTCATTGGTAAACCCAAGCTGGTAAATTCCAGGATAAAACTAAAAATAAAGAGGCTTTTAAATGAGTGCTAGAGTTAGTAAATATGTGGCATGTAAAATACCAGGAAATTTTACTTGTTTTCTGTAGAAGTATTTTGCCAAATATTAGAGACTTGTTCATTTTACAAATAAAAGAAGGGAATTCTAGTTCTGCTTCTGAAAATCTGCTTAATACAATGCCAACAGTAAAGTCACTACTTAAACTTCTGTAACAAGAAAATAAAAGAGAATTCACAACTTCAAAGACATTTCTTAGTGACTCAAAAGATACATATAGAAGGAGCAAAAGATAAAACTTTCTAATTACATTTGTGGGTATATCCTGTAGTGGTGACCTTCCCCAAGCTACACTAGCAGTAGAATTTAATTCACTGGCCCTTAAAAAGGGAGGTCTACAGTACCTAATTACAAACCACAAAAAGCCAATAGGGAGGGAATGGGTAGGAAATTCAGACATATTAAAATAAAATATACACATGGGGGAAAAGGAATTAAATCTATAACTTTATAACCTGATAGGTAATTGGCGCAGAGAGAGCGAAATACGGTTCTCAGCATTTTTATAAGGCTACATATGCTATAGTATTTGGATTCCACATTGCAGCATGTAAGGTACAAGCAAAAATTCCAAGGATATTTTGTTATGTTTGTCTAATCGCCTCCCCCCAAGCCTACAGATATTTGTGACAGTGTGCTTCCCACTCCACCCTCCCCCCTAACCTGATCTTTATCTCCCATAACCCTGCCCAAGTGGTAACCACCAGTTGCGGTGATGATGGGTGCATCTAGTCATGATGGCTGCATCCGGCTCAAAAGCGGTTTCAGGGAGACAGATAACACCACCATAGCCAAGGGCTAACTTGAGCAATGCACCCACATCGACACAATACTGGACTGTGGTCAATATGCAAATATGACTACAAGTCAATCATTTAACCCCCATAAGTAGTGAGAAGCCCAAGAGCCCTCTGAGCTCTCCTGCATGACAGTGGGCTGCAGGCCAGGATCTCCCCTTGAGTAGAGACACCACTCAAGGTTACTATTCAAGATTCAGAGATTCCTTGCCACAACAGATCCTCGGTGAGTGACTAATAGCATGCTAAACTTTGAAATCTTAGCTAAGTGATATAAGGGATTGATTGCGCATATATAATCTTTTAGACATGAAGCGCTGACCAAGTCTGGGACTAGGATTGGATCCAGCCGCACCTAGACTCCTCTCTGGGAAGGAGTTTAGAAAGCAAGGGGGTCCTTTCTGAACCTCATGACTCAATGGGAGGGTCTCCCTGACAGTTCTGTCTGGCCCTGTCCTCTATGGAGTAAATAACCAAGTGTGCCTTGCCATCAAACCTTGTTAAAACACTGTTGCATTTACTATCAAACTTTGTTCAATCCCTCTTTTGTGTCAATAAACGTATTGCTGCTTCTAGTCCTGTGCATCAGTCCACCCACTACAATGCTGAAGTGAGATGTTAGAAGATACAGTACATTCATGAGTGAAAAGCGTGTGACCACATCCATTTTCAGAGCATTTAAATGCCAAGAGGGAATACACTCTTAGCCAATCAGTCCTGCTGAAGGTGCATTTTGTTCCAAAAAAAAAAAAAAATCACTTCCAGCATTTTGTTTGGTTTAGCCATTTCTTTCCCACAATACACAAGCAAAACTGCATTTCACACAGGTCTGGAGTACAACCTCAGCTTAAGAATGCCACTGATAGAAAAACATTTCAGACCTCCTAATCCATGTTTTTGTTCTATGTAGACCATCACAGCAAAGCTGTTTCTTTGTGACTTCATTAGGAATGTTCCCACCATTGATTTCTGGAGCAAAGCTGCATTCCCTGAGGGTGCAAACAATATTCCTGTGATGAACCCACCCGTCTCCTTTCTGCTGTGCTGAAGCCATTCGGGTGCTCAACTGTTGTAGTTGCAGTGAGCAATTTATGTGACTTGTGATTTTAAATAAGCAAGAGGACCTAGTCTCTGCAGAATCCTCAGTCCTGAATGACAAGTACTCTTCCTCAAGCTTGCAATACAAAAATACTGTTTAAATGGGCTTTGATTTAGCAAGAACTATTTTTAATTCTTTGCATTTACAGGTCAGTGTTATCCTTTTTTCTCTCCATTGTTTCTTCAGCGGTGACAATTACAATTAGTAGGCTTGAAATTGTAATGTGCCATGGCTTTTGAAATACTAAACCCAGAAACTGGAACTTTGCTATTAGGGCTGTTTGTAGACAAACCTGAGAGTAGTTCTGTCCCCTGCAAGTCATGTACAATCTGGATGCAATACTTGTTCTATAGTATGGCTCCCAGCTTTTTAAGGAATCTCAAAACTGTTTACCTTTTAAGATTCCATACCTCTGTGGTATGGAAGGTATGGAAGGATAGGCTTCCTTTATTGTGGGTTTAAATAATTGCTTTCCAGTAGACAGAAAAATCGACCTGAATATGGAATACTAAACATTGTTCAGCTGTTTATTTTACTAGAATTTTATATAATGTCCAATTATTAATACCCATTATGATTAATTGCTAATTAATAAACAATAGAAGCTAAAGCCTCCAATACTTCATCTTGAAAGTCTTTGATAAAGCATATTAGCACAAAGACATTTCTGACTTCGTACTACTCGAGTTTATAAAAATATTGAAAGTCTGTAACACCCTGTGAGTGCCTTATCTTATTTAGTGACACCAGTGGCTTGTGTTTTTTCACTATGTTAATTGATAAGTTGTCATGCTAGTAAAAATATTTCGCAAAATTCTCAGTAATTTTTCTAGATAGTCTCTACCTATGTGAATGTATTTAGTCTCGGCATCAGAAAACAGTCTAAAACTAAATACTGCAGATTTTCAATCAGCCCCCTGTAGCTGGAATAGCACCCCACTGAGATACAGCTCTTGGTATCTGCAAGAACAGCTGCAGTGCTGGAAAATTCATAAAGCAGCAGAACATGGGATCAGCTAATACCTTCAGATGCTCGTGCACTATTGTGCTTTATCCCAGACCCTTACAGATTTAAGCAGTTTTAAAGGGCAGAGAACATGTTAGATATGTGCCTTGTTTTCACAATCTATCAAAATCTGTTTTGTGTATTTTATAGATTGTTAGAGAAAATCCATTATTTTTTTTTTCAGATCTCCCCTGTCTGCATTGGTCTTACTGCTTGTTAAACATTTTTGTTTTGTTCTTGTTTTTAATATTTTAATCTACCAGCCTCAACTGCCTAAAACTGTTCTAAATCTGTTTTGCTCTTATTTTCCATTGAAAAAAAACCAAACAACAACCCACCCAGAAATATTTAAAATAAGCTCTGTAAATTCTCGTATGTACGTAAATATTCACACACATTAGGCTACCACTACATTCACTGAAATAGAGGGAAGAGAGGACAAGAAACCACCTGCCTGTTATTAAGCAATTAATTTACATCTGGCTGTTCCTAAAAAGTAGTATCCGTACAGACTGACATGGATGCATACATGCCCTGCATTCTCTGGAGTGATGATATGGTGCTTAGAGGAGGCAGGTGCCCCTCTAGAGCAGCATACAGAGAGGTGACCACTTCTGTGGGACAACACAAGGGCTGTGGTGTCCTGAGAGGGAAGAAGCCAACCAAAAAAAGAAGCTGTAAACCTGTGACAAAAGAAATGCGTGACCAAGGGCAGCAGAAGGGCCTCAGGAGTTTGAATTAAGCACCCTCTTGTGTAGGCAAACACAAGAAGGAGAATACTATTTCCTTTCTATTGAAGATCATCTACAGCAGTTGAGCTGTACAGAGCTGGACGGAGTGGTCATGGTCCTTTTAACTAACTTATAACAAGCTATAAGCCACTCTGAAGAGAGCTAATATCCATCTCTCTAGTAAAAGGTTGGCTTCCTGAAAGGGAAATCCAGAGCCATGGTTTCTGTTGCAAGTGCTCTTTATATACTTTATTCACGGCTTTCCATTAAAAAAAAAAAAAAAAAAAAAAAAAACAAAAACCAAAAATCATGGAAACAAGACCCAGAAGGAAAAGTTTCCATTTTTCAGCTAAGTTCCCATCCCACTTTGCTGAAGAGTTAGATCATGCCTGCATGCACGTACCTGGCCCCTACCGTTCCTACTGGCCAAAGTAGGCCATTATGCTTAGACAGCACAGCAAATTGTTTTTCAAAGTAGAAACACACAGAGATTTTTAGATTCCCTTGAGAGGTTAGATGGTGCGTGTAAGTAATCTGAATCATTCTCTGAGACTTATGAGCAGCCACCTTCTAAGTTGAGCCTTAGGCAGGAACTGGATCATCTGAATTACTGCTTTACACCAGACTAGGAGTGCACTTTTGAAGTGACTCTTCCACTCGTCCCACTTTGGCTAACACTGCAGAGCAGGCCTGGAACACACAGACCAGGCTCCTTCCCGGTGTGGCAAACATGGATTACGTGTTCCAGGATAATAGGTAAGGTTCTGCAACTGTTCATGGCCATTCAGGCCTTGAAGACCTAGTGTAAATCAGAGTTCAAAGAAGTAACACCATTTACATCATTATGCAATGACTTTTAGAAAGGTAAAGTGTGAATCAAATGTCTTCTGAAACATAACAAGATTTCAAAAATAAATTAGTCACTAGAGGGAGCCTCTTTATCATCATATCCTAGTACTGAACTGCTACTAACTTGGGCCTTTGACTCTTAGATGTTGAAGAACTTTAATAAGGTCAGGAAGTGCTGCTTCCTCTGCTACTTATTAGTTTAAAGAAAAGGAGGGTAAAGGACAAGATGATGCAAGGCTTCTGCAAAATTCCACATTCATTCCACATTCTGAACAAACACAGACTTTTAAAAAAGAAATCTAAAGATTTTCCCACAGAAAACAGGAAGAGCTTGTTAGTGCAGTGGCTGGACACAGAATCAGCTTTGCCAAGACCTTTTGAAAATGGCATCTTTACATGGCATCAGTGAGAGGGCATTCACTTTTCCCTTCTTCAAAGATGAAATACCAAAATGAACAGTAATTGTCACTGTGAGAGGAAGGGCTGTGGCATATAACATAGCAGTTATAGTTTGTGGTTCTCTGTTATGAGTACTATAGAATTTGCAAGAAGTCCTGGAAAAACACAAGGAGAATAGAAAAGCTGTGGAGGAGACCTCAGCTGCAAGAAGTGCTCTCCCAGTCAGCAGGGCCCATCTAGGATTGATTGCATCCTCGACAGAAAATCCCCAGCACCTCAGAAGGTGCTTTCCTTTTAGAAAACGTACAGCAGCAGAGGGCATCAGACAACAAGCAATTCTACACACATTAATGAATCCTCAAGCGCTAAAGCCGCAGTGAAGGGGAATGGGAAAGGGAAAGGCATGGATTGAGATGCTGTAAGGCGGGTGGGGACAAGGAAGCAGGCACTGAGAGAAGGCAAACCAGACACATCACCTCTCCTGCGCATGCTGGCTGCAACCGCTCCAGCGTGGGAATGTTGGGGGTGGGAGAGAGCAGGGGAGGGAACACCTATGGTGCTGTAACTTGCCTGAGAGGTGCTCCACTAGCAAACCATCCTGAGCACTGCAACCCGTGATGTACCACCAACTCATAACGTCTACCTTCTCTTTTAAGATACGCAAGCACAGCAAATTCTCTGTTAGTAAAGCGAGGTTGCCGTTCGACAGTATCTCATGCTCTCCCAAAACACTCGGTACAACAGGACTCAAACAAGAAAAATCAAGACATAAAGCATTAGCCAGCATGTAACTTTAATTTGTCCTTTTGAGTGGTGACTAGGAAACACGCAACACTCTGAAGTGAAGCCAAATGACTCATTTTCTGCAAAAGTAAATTCAGGTCTGCTGCTGGCATTTCCTCCCCATGCTCTAAAACTGTTTCTCACTGCGTGTGCGGAGATGACCTTGTCATTGCTGCAGGCACTCGGGGCTGCCACAAAGTGAAGACGCTAGCTTGATTTCTATTTCTACAGACAAAGAATTGCTGCTTTGTAAGTACAGTTGTTTTCTGTTTTTCTCGGTGGAAAGGAGGAGAGGTTTACAGGGAACTGTTATTTATAGCGCCTTTCATTGGAGCGTCTCAGATCCTGCCCTTCCCTTGAGAAACCGCTGCTTGGGCAGAAAGCATTTTAGCTGCATCTGTGGTGTTCCCCAGCCCCTCGCGCGTGTATGAATGTCATCCTTGTGCAAACAGCAGTGAGACGTGCAGCTTAAGAGACTCGGGGATGAGTTAGACCATCCAGCCGCTTGGAAGCTCTGACATAACGCTGCTTTCCTGTGGCGCAGTGCGCATGAGCAGCCAGGGCAGATTTAAGGACTGCCTTCAGAAGCAGATGTTAGCCGCTGCGCTGCTGCAGCAGTCGCTGCGCTGAAAAATATGGAATGGTTTTAAGTCGAGTGGAAGTAAGCTCACACTCCAGTCTACCAGCTGCCTGCTTTGAGCGTAACTTGACCAGGTACCGTATTCCTCCCTTACTATGTTGGGAAACACACAGGAAAACTTTAATGGGCGTTTGGAAATTTATTTATTTCTTGCTTCTGAAGATAAAAATATGTCACGGAGGTTTTCAAAAGGCATTTCCCTTTACAACAACATTAGTCTCATACATGTCTGCATACAAAGTGAGAGCAGACAGCTGCAGGCAACTTGTTATCGTAAGCCTGGCTTTTATTATATTTATATCAAGTCTACAAAATAGGAATTTTTAGAAGACATTTTCACAGAATAAACAGTACCAAACTGAATGGAACTACTTATAACATTCACCAAGTGTTGCCAAACCAATGCCACAAATGGATGCTGGTTTTGTGAAATGTGTATCTGAGTGTATCTAAAAATGTGACTATTTTCTGTCATTCAAACTGGCTTGAATTGGGATTTCAGTATCTTGTGAGTATTTTGATAGAAAAGTGAAGAGATAGATTAAAACAGTTCAATCAGTAAAACAGTAAAATATGAAAGATATGCAAGCTATAACCCCCTAGAGTATTACAATGGATGAAGAAAGGGATAAAATCTAAATTACTTTGTGGGGGGAGAGGTAAACAATGGGAGAGGGAGGAAAGAGTTTTGCTTTAAGCTGAATTCAATTCAGAGAGCAAAGTGGACTGTTTGCTTGCAGCATGGCTTAAGTGCCACTTTGGCAAAAGTGGTCCCAAAGAGGTCCCTGAATAGGCATCCTCCAAACGGCTTGGGGCTGGATCAGGCGGGCACTTGCTGTTGCCCCAGCTGCCGGCGGCTGGGCAAGGAGCTGCACCACACTTGGGGGGGACCTGGAGTCCTCTCTGACTTCTCACAAAGGAGAAGAACAGGGCAAGCTGTTTTTGCTGTACGTCTTGTTTCCACCAGAGCTGCTAAAGTTTCTCAGACTGGACTCCCATCGCCTTTCACTAAGGAAATGGCTTGACAGGGATAATACCAGTCAGTGTGGTAACTGGTTTCTGTATATTACCCGCTATTTTACATGCAGCTTCTGAGGAAACTCAGCCTGGAGGCCCAGCCTATGATTTGAATCAGTGTATCTCTACCGTGAAGTACAGGCAGTTAGTGACAACCAATTACACCACTAAATATTTCTAACTCCCTTTGTGGTTTGAGCTGGACTGGCCACTGAAATGAACGACAGATGCTCTTTATTTCAACTGGTTTGGAGGGACGTACTACATATACTATGCATACTTATGGCTGAAATGTCCTCCGGTATCTTTTCTATACTGACTTTGGATACAGCAAAGGCACAAATCCAAATGCAGGAAACTAAGCCTGAGTGTCTGTAGATAGCGATGCTGCATCGGCATTGGTGCTTGTAAATAAGCATTTAAAGCTGTTTGGATGCCAATTTTCTAAGCATAGAAATTTAAATTTTCCCTTTCAAGCTTGTAGTGTTGATGAATAAAATGTAAAAACTCTGGATATTAACTAAGCTGCTAAATACTATCATTTCTGGAAAACAAAATGTGAAACCAACATAATTTATAAAATTGAGATGCTTAGGATAGTTCAACCAGACATCGGATAAATTTGAAAGGAGTCTATTTTAAAGCCTTTGAACCAAGGTCATTTGGCCCTTACTTCAAAGCAAAGCCCCAGGGGAACCTTTGCAGAAAGCTGTGTAGGGGAGGGGGAACAGCATCACACCCTGAAATTTGACACATACAAAGAAGAAAAAAGCTCAGCTCAAATGACAGGAGGTCACAAATTCAGCATCTTCTACATAAATGTTATTGTTGGAAGAGGATGATTAGAATTTCTACAACTAAAGATATCTCTTACAAGCCTGAAAGGAAACTTGGCATATTGTGTGAAGAAGCAGCAGGCTGCTACTGTCTCTGTGATTACAGAAAAATAAATTATATTGAGGACTGGATTTTAAAAAGCTCTTCTTTTCCTTTCTGAACAGTAAGTGCTTTTCATACATCTGAGTTGTGTAACAAAAGAGAATTATTGTGCTATTTTAAGATAAATTTCTCTACACAAAAAGGAAAGTTCCTCTAAGAACTGAAGAGGCACTAGAAATAGAAATAGCATTAATTCCGTTACTTTTCTTCATTTAGGGTCAGATCTGAGGTGCACTGAAGTAAAAACAAAGAGAGTGTTGATAGGCTTTGATTAAGTTTTTTATCTATTTCTATTGCAGTGACTACTAGGGAGATGCAAACGTGACAGGGCTCTCTCTCTTGGTTTTGCAGGATCTGAACACTCCAAATGCAGAAATGATTTCGCAACTAACATCTTATTGGTAAGAAAAAAGTTAATGAATTATTGTTATATCATACTGAGGTTTAAAGTGATGAAGTTTAATAATGACATAATTCTGCATTATAAAAGAGTAAGGTTGTTTGACTATGTAGTATACTCACAATGTGATTTTTTTTTGTTTGTTTGTTTGTTTATTTTTCTTGTTCTTAACTTTTTCACAACACATAGGTCCCAATCTGGGTGAGAAGGATGTCACAGGATGTTGATCATGTTCTCCGTTTCCCAAAACAACTTCTAAAAAAACATCCCAAGCCACTAAAGCAAATAACTTGTACATCATCTGTCACATGTAAATTCCCAAGTGAGACTGCTCATGGGAAGTTTGGAAATGATCAGAAAAGGAGATTTTAAAGTTCTGGTCCTGACACTTTCTTTTCCATGACATCTGTTTGTGTCAACGATCAAATTATAACACGCTGTCTGTGCCTGAGCAGAAAATGGTCTGGTCTGCAGCCAAGCTCATGTGGGAGGGTCTTCAGCCACATGCAGTGGGAGTGATGAATGGCCAGGTCATTGGCTTCTTTCCTTCTTCTGTGTTTCAGCGCATCCTTGGTGGCACCCCTGGTTTTTGGTCTGCTTCTGCAGCCACCGCTGACACAGCTTTCCATGGCCACAAAGCCAAATATTGTCCTGTTGATGGCGGATGACCTCGGCATAGGGGATATAGGTTGCTATGGGAATGATACTATCAGGTAAGGAAACTGAGCATAACAGTGAAAAGAGCTGGTGTGTTTTTTAATCTAAGATTGTAATCCTCGGTCCACCATCAGCTATTTGAGCTGTTTTCAGGTTCATTTCCTGGGTGCCATGGATAAAAATGTAAAGCACTACCAGGATTATCTCACAGCCTAGAGGGCGTTAACCAGGGCCAGCTCTGCTTATCCCGAGCTGTTTTTCTGCGGGAACATCTCAGCCTTTCTTGCATATTCCTTAATTGGCTGACAATGAGCTCTTGCACATACCTGAAGACAGAAATGTTGTTCCCTCTTTCAACACAGCCAGCCTCATTACCTCATTTAACTGTTTTGCCATTCTTTCCCAGTGTCACATCAAAATACAGTATACATCACTGAAATGAGCTATGTTCCTAGGAAATAATTATCTTTTCAGACCCAAGGACATAGAGTTTTCCTTCTCTTTGAAAATAGTGCTACATTATTGCTTGCTGGTTTCCTACCAGCCTGTCATTTCTTTGAACAAAACCAAACTTGGTACAATCACTCCCTTCATCCAGTAAAGTTCTCAGAATCTCACCCTGATCAGCACTGGCCTACGAGTTTCTGATAGGCAGCTGATGATCATAGGTACCTGATGGGGCTCTGCATGGCTGGGCATTCACTTCAGCATGGCATCATTCCCAAGGCATGACTTTTCTTCTTCAAAAGCAGTGGGGTACATTTCTCCAAGGCCCTTCATAGGACTTGGGAAACAAGAAGAAATTTATCCAAATGGCAATTGTTAATGATGAAAGAAAAAAAAGAAAAGTATTTCCTCATCACTTGAGAAAATTAAAATAAAATTTTTAAAAATGCCAGTATCTTCAAATAGAAGAAACTTCCCAAAATAAAGATAAGTATATTATTCCTCTCTGTTTCCTTGAAGACTCTCTGAATGATATCTGACAGTGCTGGTTGCATTTTTAGGACCCCGAACATTGACCGCCTGGCAAAGGAAGGAGTGAAACTGACCCAACACATCGCCGCAGCTCCACTTTGCACCCCCAGCAGAGCAGCTTTCCTCACTGGCAGATATCCCCTCCGATCAGGTTTGCCTTGCAAAATGAAGCAGCCTTTAAACACTGCTTTATTGCCGAAGGGAACAATGTCATAAAACAGGCACAAAAAAAATGAGGGTGTGCAAAAAAAGGGTTGCCACCAACATGTCCCTCACTGAGGGACACAGAGGCACACTAGTACCTTTGAGGTGGCATCTATACTTACGGGGTACAATGAACTGACCCGGATGGAAGCAGAGTAGAGAAGAACCAGCTCTGCAGAGCATCCTGCTGCCCCCCAGCTCACAACTTTGGTTGCATTTTTGGTGCTCTGTTGCACAGATGGCAGCCAGAATGGAGTTAGTACGAATTGTTACACTCAAAAAAGTCATTACACAGAACATGAATAATAATAATAATAACGTATTTCTAAAGCACTAGTTACATTAATTTCTGTCGTGGGTGATGCCTCATCAGACATCAGAAACCACGCAGCCCTGCAGGGAGCAGAGTAGATCTATGCAGATGTGTGCCTGTTCCCTCCAAATGAGGTGCAGAATGCGTCGTTTACAGGAAAGCTTTGTTACCTGTGTGTCAGGATTCATCCGTCCTATGAAATAACAGTTTGACAGCTGTATTATTTTTCCCAGTTCTGTTTTTGAAGAAAAAATACTATCCTGCCAAACTGCATTCTGGAGATGAAGAGGTATGAAAAACAAATAGCTCTACATGTTTCTAACAGCAACTCTCTAACGCTTGTTCTACTGCAAATGATCTTCAGTGGCTTCCTTCCCAAGCCATTTTGAAGCTGACATGTCATCCTACTTTTATCATGACAGCCCCCACTGAGATAGGTAGCCTGAAAATGCTCATGAGCTTGTACAGACTCTCTCCCACTATAAAAACAGGACCAGAGATATTCAACGCTTCCATGACAGATTGTACCTCGCGTAAGGTTGTACGATGGGGTTATGGCAGTATATAACGCTAAATAACAGGGTGTAAGCCTGCAGGTGAGGAGAAGATTGAGGTGCTGGATAGCTGCTCTGTGGGTTTCAGAAGTCAGACACCATCCATACCACTGTGCACAGAAACCCTGAGTTGCCAGGCAGCAGCATGCAAGCCAGAGTTTGAGGCTGACAGGGGCCTGAAGTCTCCCTACCCTCCTCCCCGCCCTCACAGTCCCACTAAGTAAAAATGCAGTTACACCACTGTGACATCTAAAAGCTCCTATACAACTGTGCCATTCTGAATAAAATAAAATAAAATAAAATAAAATAAAATAAAATAAAATAAAATAAAATAAAATGTCTCAGCATGAGATACAAAAAGAATAGGTATTATCTAATGGAGAGACTTAACTTTTTCTTAATTTTGTCCAGAGTGCTAAGTTCATTTCTCCAAACAGACAGCATTTGGATAAACATTTAACAGTACAATATCAATGAAACCAGGAAACAAGAGTGTATGTTTGACAAAAGTACTCTACCAGTTATACTTACTAAGATTGTTTTTACTTCATTTTTTAGGGATGGATGCTATAAACAATTACCGTGTTATTTTTTGGAATGGCGGCTCAGGAGGGCTTCCTCCAAATGAAACCACTTTTGCCAAAATACTGCAACAGCAAGGCTACAGCACAGGACTGATAGGTATGGGGACATCCCTGAAGATGGCCTAGAAGGTGTTTCACCTGCACATCTCACTCAAACCATTTGTGTTAGTTAGAAACTGCTCGTACCTCAGTTGCAATATTTTTATTTCCTGATTTAGGAATAGCTTTTAAGAAGATATCCTGACCAAAAAGAATCTCTCTTAAAAGAGCAGGTATCTGACAGAGGACAATCTTTCCTGTTTACCTGCTTTCAAGCACAGCTGTGGTTGTTAAAATATATCATGGAAAATACATTAACATTTCTTGAATATTATTCTACCAGGTATAGATACTTATTCCAATGCTACTTCATAAAAAACAAAAACATGAGTGCCACTTAAATATGCATGACAAAGCTTTGCACAGCTCAGAGAAGATTCACAACAAAAGAGAACAGCTACTACTTAAAACAATAGAACCAGTTCATAATATCACAGGATTTAGCCTTTCAAAAACAGAAACAAAGCAATTATTTTGTTTCTTTAATTATAACGTGCCACTATAGTTCACCAAGTTTTCACTATAGCCCACAAAACTTTGCCTCTTTCAGCATGAATACAAATTCCACTTTATTTTAAATTTTATAGGACTTTTTTTTTAACTTTTGGTCAAGAGCAAGTTTCAAATAATCATTTATCTTAGCTATGTCACATAGTTCCACAGACTGTTAAAACATAAATGTGCCTGAGCTGAATTTTCAGCTATTTGCCCTACCTCATCTTAGCATCTAAATGTCAATATCCAAAATCTATGTCTGACACATAAAAATATTGGCTGCACATATAAACTGAATTCACTAATAAAAATGTCTGCAGGAATGGATTTGTATTCATTCAGCAGAATAAATCTAAACCGTACAGGACAATGCTAAATGAAGCCCTCAGGCATTTAAAGTTTTATGTTACTGAATCTTATTCTCCTGTTAGTTTTGTAGCAATATTATTTTAGTTGCTTTAATCAGCTCATAAAAAAAACCCATGTGTCTATTAGCCATTCAGCTTGGTCTCAGCATGTGATCACTAACAAAACAATCAGATTTGTCTCCACTTTGCTAAGGGATCTGCCCTGCAGGGAGGTTGTGCTGCGTACCCCCTAGAAGCTAGCTGGCAAAACAGGCTGGTGTATTCCCTGGGGGCATCTCAGCTAAAATCACACTACAGGCACCAAGAGCATCACTTAGTTTAACCCGATTGACAGATTCTGATTAATTGCACCATAGGGGATGACGGAAAGCACTGGTAATAAGTAACACAAAAAAAAACGCCAACAACTTTACACACAAGTCATGAAGCAATACATCTTACAGAACTTCTACCCACACCACCGCAGCTGAACGAGCACTAAATAGTCTCACCTGAATGGTTTGTGATTTTTTTTGCTCTGAGCACAACCAGTTTAATTGCAAAGTTAAATCTTACTAATAACCTGCAGCTTGATGTGATAATGAGACTTTTTGTTGGGAGATATTTTGCAGTTCCTTTGTAGTCAGAAAGCCAATGTTGTATAACATGTGCCCTAACACGATTCATTTTTCTAAATTATACACTTAGTTTATCTTCTGGAGATTTGAGTCTTTTGTAGCATGTCAGAAGCCTTTATCGACCTCAGCTGGAGATTTAAGTGTTGCAGTGCATTTGAAGTCCAAGAATACTTTAGCTGCACCTGTATTTATGACCAATGTATTTATGTATTGATTACAAACCTATTTCATTCTATAGCTGGCTCTAAATATGTCAAGGGGTAAACTGAGTAGTGATTTTAGCTGAAGGCAATTCATCCACCTACAATAGAACTTTCAGTCTTTCTTTATGTCCAAAAAGCAACATTTTTTTTCCCCTCTAAAACAGTTTTTCCTCCTCCTATTCTAATGCACGGCAATTCTGTTGAAACCTACTCAGGGTTGGCTGCTAGTATATGTAACAGTGAACCATTTGTTTAGGAAAATATCATTCTGTAAGTATGCAGTTCCTTACTCACAGAAAGAATTAGTTTCAAATTACTTTTCAAGTAAAATGATAAAAGTTCATTTTTATCTACAGTTCTGGTATCCAAGGCCTGCATTACATCAGAGATCGTAAAATGCAACTAAATTGTATCTCTCTGATGAGAGGTAGGTTTTGGTCCCTTGATTCAGATATTCCCAAGCCTCAGTATTTAAGCTAATGAGGCACCTTTTAATGACTCCATTTAAGTGCCTAACCAGTCTGTTTGAATGAACTAGAGGGGAAGAAACACGGGGTTTTGATGTGCCATTCATCATAATAATGGACATATGCTCATAATAAAGAACAAATTGTACTGCAAAAAGTCAGAAGATGTTCCTTTTGATACATGAAGATTTCAGAATTTAAAAGAAGGTGGCTTTGACTTTTTAAATTAGATGAAATATAAATAAATGGCAAAAAATACTTATAAAACAAGACCTTTTATTCTCATCCAGTAAATGGGGATATTACTATGGGCAAAATTGCTTATGTATGTACAGCTTCATGAGAAATCCTGATCTCCTGAGCTCAAGTTCTTCTGGATCTGGTGGTCTGCCTGCCCAACCCACTGTTAAGCTGCAAGTTACTTGTCTACACTATCCATGCCTCCCTTATCAGACTGGCACCACCACGTTGCTGTGTGTTGCCTTAGTCCTGGCATCAAGATGGTTAAAACTTTCCATAAACAAATCTGCATAGCATCTTGAAGGTAAAGAGACAACAGGACAACACAACAATGTTATTTTGCTCCGTGCTTACAAAAGGACTTCTTCCTCCTATTTCATTCTTGACGGGTCTGCAGGAAGGCTATACATTTTTGCCCTGCTCCAGAATTTTGAGTTTTTCTCAATTTCTATTTCCCTTTAGAGTCCCATTTTTTACACTTGATCAAAGCTACAGGGCATGAATATGTATAGAGAGCGTCAATAACTCTATTGGAAATATCATTTGTTGAGATTTACTTTCATCATATTGCATTTCATAGCCGATAATCCTATATGTAGAATGAAGAAGTTATCACAAGAAGGAAAAAAACCCAACCTTTTTTGATAAATGTTTTGTGTGAAGAAAAGCCCGTTTCTAAACATAATCTCTACATTTTAATAATCTGTATTTTCAGGGAAGTGGCATCAAGGTGTTAACTGTGAATCCCGCAATGACCATTGTCATCACCCTTTGAACCACGGGTTTGACTATTTCTATGGGATGCCTTTTACACTAATCAGTGACTGCCAACCAACGGAAACACCAGAGATGGACAGAGCCTTCAGAAGGAAACTCTGGGTTTCCACTCAGGTGATTGGCCTTGTTACACTCACTGCTGCCCTGGGAAGACTGACCGGCCTGATTTCAGTCAGCTGGAAAATGCTGACCTGCCTTGCTGGGTTCAGTCTCCTGTTCTTCATGTCCTGGTTCTCAAGTTATGGGTTTGTACGATACTGGAACTGCATTATGATGAGAAACCACGAAGTTACTGAGCAGCCAATGGTGACAGAAAGGACTACCTCCCTTATCTTGAGGGAGTCCATTTCATTTATTGAAAGGTAAAGTGTGTTTCCTTTGATCACAATTTTTCTGCTCCTTGCATGTCTTGCACCTTTTAAACAGCATTTTCCCATGCAAAGTCTTTATATTTTTTATATATATAGGATTATAAGTACTATTATAATAATTAATAATATTAATCATGATATCTTATTATTAAATTGAAAAATCAGCTGCTGCTTAAGGATGTCTGTTATTCCTGGCTTCATTAAAGCTGATAGCATTTCCAAATTTCCATGGGTTGGACTGAACATTTCTAGGCTATTTTGAGGAGACACAAATTTCTGTCAATGAGATCAACATTGCAACCTTGAGGGATAGCAGCTGATGGCAGAAATGTGTGTGTGGGCCAGGGAAGGAATATAGCTGTGAGGTAGCCTTATCATACAGACTGGTACATGAGCAACAGCTGGCAGGAGATGAACCTTCTGCCTTTGTTTCAGCAGCGCAGTGGTGGTTTGCAACAGCAGAAAGTGGAGCTTCAATCTGAAACTCTTCTATCTATGATCCAGGATAAAACGAGGATCATTTTATATAAGCTAAACATTATTTTATCAGACAGATTCTAATCACTGGGGTTTAATACCTTACAAAGTAAGATGGTTCTGAAGTGATTGTTGAAATATGTATATATGCAAATCACAATACCGTTTTCCTTCCTCCCTAATAACAAAGTGTTGATCTCTGTTTTTTAGAAATAAACACAAGCCATTCCTGCTTTTTCTTTCCTTTTTACACTCCCACACCCCTCTCCTCACCACAGAGAAGTTTCTTGGGAAGAGCAGCCATGGTTTATATGGAGATAATGTAGAGGAGATGGACTGGATGGTGGGTAAGTCACCATAGCAAATAACAATGTCTCCAACTACCTAATACCTAGGTCTGAATATATAATAACAATGCAGTTGTTACTAAAAGAACAAGGAAGAGAAAAACAGGAAGGAAAAAAGTCCTAGGCTTTAAATCAATATCTGGTAATCTTATATGAGAGCTTGTAGTATTGGTGTTTTCTTTTCTCCAGTCTCGGACCAAGAGTTTACTCAGTTTTTTGTCTAGTGTTTGACAGTTGTAACCATGTCCCCTTGGCTCCTTTCAAGGAATTCTCCTGCTCTTCTTACTAAATAAGTGAGAATTACTTAGTTTTCTGTGAATATTAAACACCAGATAATTTCAGCCTCTTATGGTCATGTCTTACCTACTTCTAAGTAGGACACATCAGAAGGTGATAAAACTGGAAAACAAATTAATTCCAGCTGTAAAGCAGCAGGCTATTTCTCCTGCATTCAGCAGAATACTGAATAATTTTCAGCCTCATTCATAAATCCAGAAATGTTGATAAATGTTAATTGGTATGCCACAGAAATTAGATTTATGTTATTTTTCTGCCTGTTTTTTGGAGGTGAAGGAGAATTATTTATCACCCAGTCATGACGGAGGAAAGGTAGCCACATTTGCAAAAGGCAGAAGAATCAGGTACACATACAGAAAGAATTGGTTTTCAAACCTACCTGTCAAACACTTACACACCACAAATATAGTTAAGAACATCAGAAACAGCTAAGTAATGACTTTTAAATAAAAAATAACTGTATTATTAATGCATATAGTATCCAGCCAGTAATTTAATGCCAATATTAACTGCCTTCTAGACAATAGAAGATAATGGTACACAACATTTTTTCCTCATTTCTCACGATGGCCATCACTGATGCAGAATCTAACTTTTAGGGGCCTTGGACGATGTTTTCTTTCCATATTTTTACAGCAGATGGCACTTCTGCCCTTTACAATGAAGACTTCTGATCTGTGACTGCGGTTCTTGCACTCCTTTGTGATAATATGAATAATAAAGAAGTTACAGCACATCATAAATTTTCTGTGCTTTTACAGACAGTGAAATCACAACTACAAATCTCAATCCTAAAAACCTCTTCTTTTAACATTATGTAGCATAAGTGATATTTTTGCTTTTTAATACACACATATTCCTGTGTTTACAGGTGAGGTTCTAGATGCCATTGACAAGGAAGGCTTGAAAAATACTACACTAGTTTACTTTGCCTCTGATCATGGTGGATGGCTGGAAAGACAAGAAGGGAAAAGGCAGCTGGGTGGCTGGAATGGAATATACAAAGGTAAGAGCTGTCAAAGACGATGACAACCTAGTAAAGTACTTGGGACACTCCTAAAGCTTAGATAGGACTGTACAAGGAGAACCAGTGTTTTATCATTGAGCAGCAAATTTGTCTCCTTCTAATTAGGCATTTTAAAATGTAGACAATTCTAGTCTGTGCAGGTGTTCTTAATAAACATGAATTCTCAAACTGTCGTTTCCTCATGAGGCAACTGATCACAAGTTAATTTTTATTAAGATTGTGTAACTTCTCACTAACTTAGTTGCATCTTACATCTGAACCCTTGCTTTAACTACAACAAGTATGTTATAGAATTGTAAAAAAAAAGAGGAGAACTAGCCTGGGAAATCATTTTATGCATGAAAATTTTATTCACACTGAGTTCTGATGGGGCAATGTGTTTGTAAAATAACAGAAGGGAGTAAGTGTGTACGGCCACTGGAGGGTTCTGATACAGAGAACACACTTTCACTCATGCTAAGGAGGAGGAGCTTAGTGGTAAAAACAAAAGGGCAAGGAAGGCTCATAAAGGCAACATTACCTTATGATAATACAATAACATTGACTAAAATTTTGATTAATTTTAAATGAAACCTTTTTTTGATGAAAATGTATTATATTTTTTAATCAAAGGTGGAAAGGCTATGGGAGGCTGGGAAGGAGGAATCCGTGTCCCAGGGATATTTAGATGGCCAGGAGTGTTACCTGCAGGGACAGTTATCGATGAGCCTACAAGCCTTATGGACATTTATCCTACAGTAGTTCATCTGGCTGGAGGGGTAGTACCCCAGGACAGGTACAAACACAAGTGACTTTATTCCTCCTCCTCTTCCCAAACAATGGAAAATCTAGTTTGGAAACACATACTAAGAGTCTGATGTTTTCCTTTTCACTCCTGCTCCTTTTCTAGACGCGTAAATGTTACCACAGCTCAGTCACCTCTTCTCTACATTTAAGATTCAGCATCTACCTGCAATCTTCTACATTCTACAAGCATCTTCCTTGTTCAGAGTTGCCAGTTCCAGCAAGAGGTGTGCTAAAGCAATGCAGTCCTGTACAGCTTACCTCAGTCTGATGGTGTCTTTTTTTTCTGCTAGGGTAATTGACGGCCGGGATCTGATGCCTTTACTGCAAGGAACAGTTGAGCACTCAGAGCACGAGTTCTTGTTTCATTACTGTGGCATCCACTTACATGCTGTGCGGTGGCACCAGAAGGACAGTGAGTACAGAACTACTTTGCTAAGAATTAGGTTCAATCTACAGGAGGGCACAGTTGTCTAACACGTTCCTTCTGGGATTGCAGCTGGTGGTAAAGAACTTACTAGCATTGCCTGTATTGTACAGCACAAAAAGCTTGTTTGTGGCTTCAAGGCAGGTGGCGTGCCAGTCAGGCTACTGGAGCTCATGATAGGTCTCACTCAGCTGAATGCAAGGCCTGAGCAGTCCATGCCCTCCTTGTTTCACAGTGAAGCCCTTGCCTCAACCTTTGTCTGTCCTTCTGCTACTTTAACAAGGAAGTAGGCCATGAAAACCCCAAATATTTTTTCATGTCTTCATAAAAATCATGTGAGTTTCAAGTTTCAGCAACTGATACTTGCTGAAAAATTTGGAGAATTTTCAAAACATAAGAAGACCTTTTACATTATTGGTTTAATTCTGTGTCACTTAACTTTAAATGAAATTACAGTACTATATCAACTAATAAGTATAGAGCTGAGGTGCAACCAGAAATCAGCTCTGGAAAAACATTCACTCTTCTAATGCCTTATGATAACCACCAGTACAATTGCAAGCCTTCTTTCTTTCCTGCCAGGTGGAGCCATCTGGAAGGCTCATTATGTGACACCCATCTTTCATCCACCTGGAGCTGGGGCTTGTTACGATAGAGGATTTTGCCCATGTTTTGGAGAAGGTGTGACCCATCATGACCCACCCTTGCTGTTTGATCTCTCGCAAGACCCTTCGGAAGCTAAACCTCTCTCAGCTGACACTGAGCCCCTTTTTGACACTGTGATAAAGAAAATTGGAAGAGCCATAGAAGAGCATCGTAGGACACTGACTCCAGTCCCTGAGCAGCTCTCTGTGTACAACGTGGTGTGGAAGCCATGGCTGCAACCTTGCTGTGGGACCTTCCCATTCTGTTGGTGTGATAAGGAAGGTGATAATAAACTTGCCGACCTATGAAGGAAAGAACCAAGGTTTTTCCTCAAAACTATTCTTAAATTGAGTGTTTCGAACAGGGGTGTTGATTGATGGGTTGGTTGGTTGGTTGGTTGGTTTAATATGAGAATTGTCCCAGTGAACGGCACAGTATTTTGTAAAGGTGGCTTTAGGCTGCATATTCTCAGGAAGCAAGCAAGACAAAATGATCTGAAGAGCATGTTTTAACTTGCAATTGTTGACAATTGCATGAATAGTTCAAACACACTGAAGCAGGCCAAGGTTAGAGCTATCCAAGTAATGATATAACTTATAATCTGTTGTTTATGAATGTATACATAGAAGCTGTGCTTTTTGTTTGATTGGTTATTCTGAATTTCAAAGTAATTTGTGGACTGGGGTCTCCCTTAATTTTGGTATCCTTACTGGTGATGCATAAGGTGGTACTATAAAAAAAATTTTGGAGATCACTGCCTCCACAATAATTCCAAAAAAAATTTTCCCACAGCTCCCCACAAAATCTCCTTTAAAAGTAGCTTCCTTCGTTCCAGCAGCAGTGATGATGGCAGGTGGTTAGCCTGGGGCTTTGGGATCAGGAGAAATTGCCCAAGCGAATCATAAAGCTTGGAAAAGTGACAAGCTGGGTAACAGCTGTCTGCACTTCTGGGAAGGATGGGACTCCTCTGATTTGAGTCGGCCTCTTTTGATTGAGAACACAAAAAGGAAAGGGTTTCCCCTTTTCAAAGCTCCCATTGCACCAGCTCCCTAAGCAGCACTGGCAAGGGCATTGATGGTCACAGAAGTGCCACAGTAATTAACAGTCATTTGGGCACAGAATTGTACAAGTTACCTTGCTGCCCATATCTCAGTCATAACTGGATGCTGCTAACAAGCAGTACATTTGGAAAAGACTCTTTGAAAGATGCCCAATACTAGTTATGAAAGAAAAGAAACTCTAATTTGATATTAAAAAAAAGAAATGCAGATTTAAGGTATTTTTTGCATCACTAGTTAATTTTTCATCCCATTGAACAGCCAGATTTACTTAGATCTATCTGCTTTGCTGCTATAAATTCAGTTCTTTCCTTCTTTGTGTTAAGACAGTTGTTCCTAATAAAGTGGCCTTGCAGGTAATGCTTTTCATTGTAGGGTACAATATATATCTGTTCACATAGACAAGTTTACACTGGTATATCTGAATACGTAGGCATCTGAGAACATAATTTGCCCTTTCAATTTATTTCACATGTGTTTTACTATTTTTCTATCATGCTAGGACCCATTTCAATTTTTCACTTCTTTGATAAATGTTCAGTTTACTTTGGTTATATTTTCCCCTGTTTCCCACAATTTAGCCATCAGGAAATCTGCAGGTAAACAAAGCCTAAAAGCTAAAAAGCAAAGTTTTATTGAATGCTGTGACCTCATGCATTTCAGAGACTGTTATAACTCACCTAGATGCTCCTTTAGTGCTATTGATGAGAAAGGCACTCAGTCTGGCTGTGAAAACTTCAAGAGATGAAGTGAATCCATGAAGCATACTGGATTGTTGCTTAATTTCCTCCATTGTTAACAGTGTGTGCTTTATTTCTCATTTGAATGTATTTTTTTTTACTGGTTCTTTCTTGGCCAGATTTAAAGGTCTTTTAATGTTCAATATGCAGTGCTTTCTTTATATGAAATTACTGTAATTAGACTGGCATTTTTCAAGTTTCTCAGTCATTTTCCAAAATCCATTCTCAAGCCAGTTCAGTATCTGTGATTTTACTTCCTCTCAAATTTTCAACACCTTTAAAAATATGTGGGTGTGACACCTGTTCAGCATGATGATTGAACGAGTTTTTCTTGCACAGAAGTACTTCATAGCGCTGTCAGATATCCATTTGGAGCTAGAGGGCACAAGAAGACAGAGCTAGAATTTGTCCTGGACACTGGTGTTTGCCCATGAAAGCACAGGTACCAGGCCCTGTTGATATAGAAAATGCCACGGGATCAGCAAATGTTCAGCGCTTGGTAACATGGACATTACTCATGGAACAATCACGGGCAATAATAAAGGCTGCCTTGACAAACCACATGGTCTTTCTTTTTCTTTTGGGTAGACAGCAGATGTTGGCATCCTGCTTTCTTGTGCAGCTGCAGCAGTAAAACCTTTTAAAATGTGTTTAATTTTCTTTTTCTTTGGGAATTCTAAACTTACATTTACCTATGTTAAGTGATGTCAGGAGCACAGCCACCTCCTCCAGCCATCACAGCCCAGGATCCTTCTGCTCAGCTGCTGGAAGCCCTGCCCAGTGCCTGGGGACCTGGGGTTTCTGCCCAGGCTGGGGGACACTGCTGCTGCTTTCCTCTTTGCAGGTTCAACCCATGGCGAAGCTGAGCACGTATCCCAGACACACACACACACACACACACACGCAGAGGACACTGGCACGGCCAGTCACTGTCCACATGCATTGTGCTGACATGTAATTGTTTAGTCTGAGGAACGTGGCATAGGCTCATAGGCAGTTTCGATAGATTCAAAATGGCATTTTTTAGATAAAAACGAAGCAGTGCATCAAAATAGCCTGTTTGACGTTAAGTATAATTAACATCCATTTTCACACAAATATTTGCCACTATTAGGAGGCCTTCAGGCTTTTTTTCTTTGAACAAGAACTGTATGATTAAGGCAGGTATTTCTTTAGGGTAGTCTTACTTACAGAGAATGTACCATCTGCTGTACATTTGATAAATACCACGGGAACTGGTTTCTCTTTTTGCTGTTCTTAACCTCTTCTCATCAATTTGTTTGAAAATTTGGTTTTTTCAGAGTAATTTTTCGCCTTCAGGCTATGGCCCTTGTTCCATTTATTGTATAGCCATTATGGCAGTGAGAGCTGCAGCGTCTCACAGCCGGGCTACCAGCTTTTCCCTAGGTCAAGAGAGTATCCAGATTTACTTTGCCAACTGAAAGATCTAACAGTTAATATTAACTAACATATTGCAACCTGTGCTTTGAGCTTGTTCTTATTTATTTATTTTTTAAAATTTTTCACCATTGCTTATCATTTTCAGCTTTTTGGAAGCTCATTAAAATCAGTGAAAACTGCCAATTTCAGGAGATTTGAGATTGGGATTTTTACATATTGTTTATTTATTGTTGCCACACCTGACAGGAAGCTGCAAAAAAGAGTGAGGCTATTCCTCTTTGCTTTACAGGATCCTGAGATATAAAACTCAGAAAGTACATAGGAAAAGTAGAAAAGTAATCAAGGTAATAAATAAATAAATAATCCAGGTAGTTATAAAAAAAAAAAAAGAGAGCAAGAAAAGGAGAGAGAGAGATAAAAAGAGAAATGACCTATTCACTTCTCAGTGAAGAAAGCTTAAGAAAATCTTCATACACGTAAAATAATGATACTTTTTCTGCCAGCCTTGGTTCCTGATATTTTCAGGAATCCACCATCAAGGTGCTCACTATGAATCTACAATGACCGATGTCATTACCCTTTAAATGGCAGGTTTGGTTATTTTTATGGATTTTCTTTTATCTTAGTAAATAGCTGTCAGATAACTTAACCTCTAGGACTGACAAGAGCCTTCAGTGGGAAGCTCTGGCTCAGATAATTAGCCTAATTACGCTCACTTTTGCCTTTGGATGACTTTTTTCTTATCTTGTGGGAGGCAGCATCACCTACTGAATGTTAAAGTAGATTTCCCTGCAAATATACTTTTGTTTCTAGGGCATCTTGCTTCTCTGTTTGAATGTCTTGAGAAATGAAGGATCAGTAAGTCTTAAGCCAAGACTTCAAAAGTAAGAACGACTTTATATTAATGATAATATTATGTCTTCATTCCAAAAGATAAGGTAGACCTGAATTTTCCAACATCATTTGCTCTTTTCAAGCACTGAAATTTTTTCAGGCTTTCACATTTTGAAACAAAATTGTCCAGACTAAACTTAAATAAATATTTACTTTTGCTCAGGAGACCAAATTTTAAAGGATTGCAGCCAAAGACAGGAGTGGATTGGTATCCCAGAACAGCACATCCTACAGCAAATATTTCATGCCAACTTCAGTTCAGAGCCCACCAAATTAATCACATCTGATTGTACTTTACTTGAGCTACTGACCCACGTAAGAACTACAGGGAGGCTTTGTCTATTCTCTGCCCAGTACTCCCCAGCAGGGAGGATTCATCATAATTTCCAGTCTTCCCACTTCTGGCAGTACTGCTTAAGGCAAGTTCCACAATAACAAACCACATTAATTTCTGCAAGGGATCAAAAGCCAGGGATTCTTACCTGCTGTTTTAAACTTTTCTCCTTTTTCTTCCATGCACGTGTCAGGAGATGCTATCACAGGACCGTTAATCACAGCTGAAAAACCAACACAGATCTGCTGAAGAGCAGAGACTGATTTGTTGTTCTAATAACTGTTCAATTAATAATATAATTACCACATTTTGACTATAAAAAATACATTTTGTGTAAAGTACCAAATATTTGAAATAAGTGTCTTTAAGTGCAGTGACTGTTTAGTTGTTACAATATGCAAGCATACCAACACAAGTATACTCACCAGGTTCTGATTTTAAATAGTGTTAGATGGGACTCATCAAATACTGATACAACTGATAGACAAATGTCATTTTAACCTTATTACTTCTGAGTCTTCAATATTTGGAACAGCACTGATTGCTGATGAACATTTTCAAATGTAGAAATATGTTTATGAATTTTAATACTTAACAATTAGGGGCCCAGACCATTCTCTGTCTCTGCACAAGGTCTTAGTTGGGAACTGGGTCTCTATATATGGCAGCAAAGATACTGCTAACAAGGAGCTCCCTTCACAAAATGGTCTTTCTTGCACTTGGCTTTTTCTGTGATTGAAAATACAGCTCGTGCAAACACTGATGTTTAAGCTCTGCGCAATTGGCCCATCCATTAAGTTTGGATTATTGTGGGGGCTGAATTTAATGCTGGTCTCTTTGGTTACTCGTGTATGTTGGGTATCCACAGGTCACTCAGAGTGATTACATCACTCAGTTTGCCAAATAGATTGGTTTGAATAACAATAAAACAGCCTTATTGTAAACCCCAAGCTAAAGGTATTAAAGTCATAAAAATGCCAAAATAACCTATAAAGGCATGACAAACAACACTGGGGAAAAAAAGGCCAAATTAAAAAAAAAAAACTTATTTAAGGTTAAACAATGCACTTTTCAGTTCTGTGGGGAGAATAAAGAATAGCTATGTATAATGTAAGCCAATAAAAAATGGTTAAATCAATAAAATTACATACTAAAATATTCACACAAAACTAACATCAAAATAGCAGGTATTTAAAAAAAATCATATTCAATTTATATAAAAGAATTTGAGAAATCACAAAAAAAAATTCATAATCAGGAGATAATGTAGTTGCTTTATTTCACTATATTTCAGTCTTTCTCTACAGGCCAAACTGAAGATGCTGTTGCCAAGGAGGGTTTTAAAAACATCACATTAACTTACACGGCTTCCGATTATGGCAGATGGTCAGGGAGACAAGATGTAAGAGCCTTTCTGGCTGAATGGAATTGAGATTTCCACAGGTTTGAGAGTCAGGAATGGTGTGATGAGATCTGCACTGGAGTAAAAAGACCAAAACCAAATGGCTACTTTCTTCACCATGTCTTTGCACAGTGGATTCTTTCCTTCAGTCTTGGTTTGGAACCTAGAAAATTTCTACTGTTTCCTGAGTTGTACCATTTCCACCTAGTTCTTTCCAAGTCCACCAAAAAAAAATCTCTTTAGTATTTCTAAAGCTTTACTTTAATATCTGCTCCTTGATGCCTGCAAGCATCCTTCTCTCTCATCCTGCCCAGTGACAGGACAAGAAGAAATGGGCACAAACTTGAGTATAAGAAGTTCCACCTAAACATGAGGAGGAACTTC
>JAOXNO010000001.1:137468449-137478752 GCA_028565335.1 Limnodromus scolopaceus
TGCTCTGGCGGGGGGGTTGGACTAGATGATCTCCAGAGGTCCCTTCCAACCCCATATGATTCTATGATTCTATGATTCTCTCCTTAGGAGTATCCTTGTCTTAATTTGATCTGAAAGTTCCTTCCTTGCACTCTCATTTCTTGGCCCCGTTCCATGAGCTTCTCCCAGCTTCAATTACTTCTACCAATTTCTTCTTTGGGCAGAAGTTCTTTGCTCTGGACGAGCAATTGCTACTGCTATATCCAGATAAACATTTAAGTCTCTAATGTTCTCGTTGAGACTCCTGCACTGCACCCACTGACGATGCTATGAATCTCATTGTATCCATACATTGTATTTATCAAAACCTAGTTAATAAGTTCTGATTATTCTCTCCACCTTGCCATGACATTTTGTATTTATATTTATTTTGGCCTCTGGATGATAATATGTCTACACCAAGAACCTCTATCCTTTTTTTCTGGGTTTCTTAGAATAAAACCCTTATGCAGTGGATTACAGCAGGACAGATTTGTACCCTATTTTTAAACCACCATAAGCACACATAGCTAGTAAAAAGAGGTGTCTGGTGCCCCCATGGGCTTGTGAAGTTGTACGACAAGCCAGACTGTGCAACCACATAAGTATCGGAGCTGGCACATGAGAGAACTCACAGCCAGAGAAACTATAATAACAAAATGAGGAATTAGCCTGCCTGATGGAGTTTGTATGCATACTCCAACGTGACACTACAATAATTGATCTTCTTTGATCTCAAGGAGGCTAGTTGGCTCACCCTCTGTGTTAGCCATGCCTATCCTGCTTCCATCCACATGGCATGATGTAGCCTATAGTCTCACTGCTCGTGATTTACGATCTTCCACTCGCTTTCCACTAAAGCTCTTTCTATTAGCCTTGGCTGTTATAGGAGCTCTATCTCTGGCTTCTATTTTAAAGCAGTTGTTCCTTACTCAATAGTTGTTAGTAGCAGGCAGGAAAGCCCTCCCCTGCGGCAGGCGGGATGAAATACCTTTGACCAGATTTTTAAAGGAGACCGACACCCACTAATTACTCTGATACGAATATACAAGCCATGCTTTTGAAAACCCCTTTTTAGAAGCAAAGATCAGAAAGCCTGGGACGAAGAAGAAAGCAGGACCAAAGGTCATCCAGTGAGTGAGCGAGTATGGAGTAAGTAAAAGATCAACTTTTTAACTTTAAAAAAAAAATAAATTAATAATTTTAACATAAATTACTTCTGTTTTTCCCTCGGGAGGGGGTGGGGGCACGACACGAAACTTTTTCCTGCCTCTTTTACACAAAGCTGACGGTTCTTTCGAGCTGGGGAGTGAATTTGCCTTGGCTCCCACAGAGCCCCAGTGCCTGGTGCGGGATGGGGATCGGGACGGGGGCGGCCAGTGGGGCCAGCGCTTTCCCAGGCGGCCTCCCGCCCGTTTCCCGCGAGGCGTTCCTTAGGAAGCTGTGCTCAAACAATGAACTATGTCCTGCAGAGCCCCGCTTTCCTTGGATGGCGTCCTGCCTCTGCTCCTGCCCTGCTAACCTCTGGCTGGGGGGGTAGCCTAGCCTCTGCCTTGCAGCGGAGCTGCTCCACCAGATCATAAATAGCAAAACCAAGGTGTGAGCGGGGTTAGAGTGCGCATATGGGAGGTAGAGGGAAGGTTGCAATAATTAGCAATCTCTGTTTTACTTCCCTCTTTAGTATTTCAAATCGAACTCCAGTGTTTGGAGTTAGGTTAGATGGTGAATGGCAGGTATTCTGCTTTTAGTATTGCTCGAGTTAGCATGGCTTTACAATGGCATCCACAAAATGTCGTTTGTTTCCATGTGATCTTCACTGTTTCTCTAGCAGCCGTGCTTCTAGTTGCTGCTCTTTTAATCTTGTTTGTCTGCCCTGTTTCTGTCTCCAGTTTTCCACCCTCGTGCATTGCTCTTGTCCCAGCTGTAAGGAAAGCTGCATGTTCCTAGCTGAGCAGTTTGAAGCCAGAAGGCACAATTAGATCATTTAGACCAGGGAGTGCTAATCATGAGGTGAAAATGCATGACCTAATTTAAAGCTGAGGGGCAGACCATCTCTTTCTGCTAATGCTCTGAAGGCAATGTACTGCTGTGCAGCAGCAAGGCTAGAACAGGGTAGCCACAATAAACTAAGAAATGTGGGTTGTTTACCACAAGAGTTTTGGTTATGAACAAGGAACAATGCAAAGTGGTAATACAATACTATAAATGTGGTAACAGATAACAACCATTGATGTTATGCAGATCAGTAAGGACTCTGTCCCCTCAGTAAGCATTGTGGTAGTTGATTCCCTGAGACTGCAGAATGGACAGGAAAAAAACAGACTACTGAGCATCCCCTGATTTTTGGCTTCTACCTTTCTTGCAAGGACTTCCCTTGCTTTATGGTTGATGAATAGCACCTGTTTCTGGCTCACCAGCTGCAAGCACTGAGCAAGTAACTGCGTTCACACCAGCTGGGAGCTTTTTCTTCCTTGTTTCACTCATTCTTTGCTTGTTGCCTCCTCCTTTCTGAACACCTGGATGCCTAGAAGCTACAGGAGAGAGAGAGGGGAAAGGGACAACAAGGTGGAACAGCGTGTTAATGTATGTTTCTTCCAGAGGCACACTGTAAGATGAAGTTATTTTTTTTAATTACATTCCAATATACTGTTGAATGTGTAATATATTTTTATAGAAGGTGGAAAGCGAGTGTTTGTTTTTGGCTAGCAGCTAAGCAGCAAAATACCTCCACATGTTACTTGAAAATGTTTGTCCTGATACTTATAATTTATTGTTGTTATATTTAAATAAGCGGTAAAGGGTTTGGATTTTTGTTCTGTTTTTGCATCAGCGTGCAAATACTTTTTTTCAGTAGCTGAAGTTAGACAAAAGAAAAACAAAAAAGCAAATTCTTTTGTTGTGTCTGATTACTGACGAGAGCTTATTCCAAATTTTTCGGTCAGAGCTGTATCTCTCAATGTTTTTAAGAATGAGAAGTTCCTTTCAGTTCTGGTTGATTCCCAGAGTGAGTGGTGGTATTGCCAGTCTTCTGGGGAGGAGCGTGAAATGTGAGATATTCCCGGCTTCAATAAACTTTTTGGCCGCGGGCAGATGTTTTTGAAGCAGAGGTTTGTTGGTTTTTTTTCTTCTCTGTAACCATCAAGAAGGACAGACTCTAATCTAGGAATATATTCAATATGTGAAATATTCGGAGGATGGGAGAACTGCCTGGAGCCAAGCTGCAGTGGGCGAAGAGGCAGCTAATTTTTTAGCAGTTTCAGGCTTGCAGCTTGCTTTCTGTAAAGAAAAAAAAAAAGGGGGGGGGTGGAGGGTGTCTGTACAAGACAGCCGGCTAGCAAAAACTGTGTAACACTCTTTGGAGTTGTTACAAATCCATTTGAGTTAGGTCCACCTACTTCAGCCACTTAAACCAAGCAAAAGCTTCCGTTGCTAAATCTCGTCAAGTGACTGTCGAGGCACTGCAAGCTTTGTGGCATTCATGGTGGGTTGAATGAATTGTATTGTAAGCTGATTAAGCTTTCATAAATGGCTGATAAATTTGGAGAAAGAAGTGGTAGTTCAGTCATGTGTAGTATCAGCTGCAGAAGAGAGTAAGTTTGGGATAAGGTTTACAGACAACCAAAATTGTTTAACTAAGGGGAATGTGTCCGCACAAAGTTGTGCTGGCCGGTTGCTGCTGTTCATGGCTCTGCAGGATTTGGCCTCCTTTTGCAGAAATGTTTAGACTGAATTATTATAGAGTCCTATGACTTTATATGTGGAGGTACTAGGCTGAATAACTGATGGTGTGTACTTCTGGTTGTAAGGGAAATAATAATATTTTTAGTTAATAATTACATTTGAGAACTCTTAAATTGAAATTAAGTAGTAACAGCAGTGATAAATTGCAAGACTTAACATGCTATCAGCTTGAAAATAACCAACCCTAGTAGACTCTGGGAAATCCACAGTTGCATCCAGTAATTCTTTGGGACGACTTTTGTTGAGAGTATCATCACATATATTCACAGTCCCCTTTGTCTGTGCAAAGACTAATCCTTAGAATTAGTATTTTAAGACTACTTTGGGATTATATGAACCAGAATTTATATAGTGGGGAGGCTTATTAGTGTGAGAACCAAAAGCAGTCTTGAAATAAAAAAGGAATGGTTTGATGAGAAGCAGCTTCTTCAAGACAATGGCTACTTTCTTCAGGTTATTTCAATTCTTTAGGTAAGAGTCTTAAAAATAGTTTTAATTGGGCTTCTTTACGCAGCTTCAAAAAAGACGTCTCATTAAGTAGCCTGTTGTAGAAGATACTATGGATTTTATATCAGAATGTCACTCTGATCATGTTTATTGTGAACTGTTAAATTTCAGCTGACCGCCATTTATGCGGAGTCCCCTAGCTTGTGTTACTTTATAATAATTTTGGTTCTTCCACTTAGGGTACACAATCATGATTATATTGCACTCTTCTTGGACACATGGTTGAATAATAAACCACCTTGCTTGCAGAAAAAGCATGCTCTGTTTCTCTGACTTCACCTTCCTAATACTGTCTCTGCAAAATTGATGAGCTTTCTGAGATCTGTGCTTTCTCCCCATGAATATGTGTACTAATTAATCTTTTACTGTCTTGTTCTCTCAAAATAAAACATGTTTTCCCACTCTTGAATCATTTATACATGGTTTTCTGGCCCCTCTCCAATTCTCAAAATTCACTTTGAAAATAATTCCCTTTTGGTCAGTACACAGTTTGATCCCATCGGTGCTCTTGTCTTTGAGGTAAAATAATCTCACTAGTCCCTCTTTTGTAAAGAGATATAAGGATTGATTGAGTTCTTTTTCTTCCTCCAACATCACACTGGTGACTGTGCTGAATTTGTTGCTTACTATAAGCTTATTTTCAGAATTGCCACCTACCAGGAGATGATTGCAGTGCTACCTTGCACAGGCATTGCTGCCATTCTCTAAGGTGAACCGATTTCTGACTTCTTGCTGCATGTATTTGTTTCTACTTCATAGAATTAAAACTGTGGTGTTTGAACTAACCTACTTTTTTTCCCCAAGCAACCCTGGGCTCCCTGACTGTGAGTCCCATACTGTTCTAAAGTCTCTCTCTTTGTACAAGCCCTTCGAGAAGTAGTCTAAGGTGCCAGGCTCTTACACAGATACAACTTCCTTACAAAGTCTTGTAGGAGGAGCAGATTTCTTGAACGGAAGGATGCTATAATCTCATAATGCTGTATTCTCTAGGTATGCACTTAACACAGCAGTATCACCTTAGAAAATAATTCTAAGGCAGGTACAAGCACCAAATTATACAGTTCAGGGGTTTTTTTCAACATCTATTTGCCCGTGCCAATGGTTTCTAACCTGTC
This sequence comes from Limnodromus scolopaceus, assembly GCA_028565335.1. Taxonomy (NCBI): domain Eukaryota; kingdom Metazoa; phylum Chordata; class Aves; order Charadriiformes; family Scolopacidae; genus Limnodromus; species Limnodromus scolopaceus. The sequence continues at coordinate 137,473,831 of JAOXNO010000001.1, forward strand.
CTCAGAAGATCATTGTCAAAAAAGCTGTGGGAGCTCAACTGCGGTGTAAATCCATGTTAAGTCTTGTAAATAAAAGTTACAAATATTTAATTTATTGTTCTGGTGTTTTTTCTTGTATCTTCCTAATGGTTTGCACTTACCTGATCCATTAAGCAGATGTTGTAAAATCACGTAGTAATGTTAGCTGCCAAATAATTTTTAGGACCATCTTCATGTTTTTAATCAATGAGAGCTGTCTCCTGAGTGAAAGTCTCTGGCTATAATTTTAACGTCATCATTTCCAGAAGTAGCTTTTCATGTAATTCTGAAAAGGTTTATATTTGTACATATGTATCTATAGACATGTTTTGTATTCTACTTTCTTTCAACCTATTGCTTTCAAGATTTATGTGCGTTTAGTAACTAAACATTCTTGCATTCTTCCTCCATGTATTGCTGAAAGATGATCACTTTGAGCTCTAAGCATGGTTATTTTATAATATACAGTGACGCTAAATAACAGTTTGGAATATAGGCTTGGAACTGTAAGCAGTAGGTTACCTGAGATGGAATTTGCCCTTGACCCTATCTTAATCCACAAGCAGGATTATCACAGGGATCAGTAAATATCCAGCACTTAACACCATAAGAAAACAAAGTCCTAGGATGGGGCTGCAGATGATTGATTGGGCTTTTTTTTTCCTTTTTTTTAAAGTAACAGAGAGAGGTAGGGAGCAGTACTCTTGTCCCCAGCTTGGAAAGAAGAATGCCCAAGTGATTGAAATGTGCTGTTGGGGACTGCTAATTTCCAGGGTCCTTTAGAGACCTTCCTCCTGCAGTTCTAACTGAATGTATTAGTGCTCTGAAAGGATTCATGATACCAGTATAATGCCCTGTAACTCTTGGGAGATACAACATTCGCAAATTGAAAATTCTCCTTTCCTTAAAGTGAATAATTTCCAAGTATAGCAATGGGAATTGCCCACACTGTCCTTGGAAAGTAAGTTTTCCCCACAACTCTCTAAATCACTGTTGTAACTTAATAATAGAATGTGCAAAAACCCCCAGCTGGAACTTTGCTCTTGGATTATTAAATCCCCATAGCCAGTGGTTATTTATTTACAACTAGGAGTTCACAGTCACGTTTACAGAAAGTCCAGTGTGTCGTGTTTGCCTGTCAGAGGTGATGGTTACTTATTCATTCAAAACCATGTTTTTGTACACAAGATTTTCATACCAAAACTGCAAATCCTGGAAAGATTTGCAGGAGCTTTCTCAGTCCATGCTAGAGAGTTGCTGCTGCCCCATGTCCTACAAAATTAGTACATATTGCAGTGATAACTCTGCCCAAGTGAAAAATCAGTCCAGGATTAGGTTTTAAGACTATGGATCAGCAATACTTACTTGGAGGAACACATTGTTTCAAATGTTCTAGGCATATTTATATAAAAAGTATGGTGTGTAAAAACTTAAATTCTGTTTTCTGCAGTTATTAAATGTAGTTGACGCTGGTATGGGACCTGGTTGGCGTCTTAGAATAGGAGTAGAGGAGATGGCTTCAAGTTCAAGTATTCTTGAGTTGGAAGTGAGAGTTTGTTTAGATTTTTCCATTTCTCTTCCAAATATAACTAGAACTGTTTTATTCACTGGAGACAAGGCATTAAAAAAATGCCAGAGTGACTTTGGAACATAACCTGAATTTTCATAGATTTATAAAACTTAAAACCACTAATTTTTCTCAGCTCTTTGAAGTTTTTGATACATTTTGGAATCTATGCAACTGATTCAAGATGAAAATTTCTGGGCCAAATAAGATGACTGCCTTCACTTATGTCTGTCCTTCTTGGGCTGTAGAAAGGCTACTGCAACCTCACTGACTAGAGTCATCTAGGTGGTTGAGATGGAAGAAATGGAACTAGTAAAACTCTGTCCTCCTCCTTCTGACTGAAAGTGGAGCTGGGAAACAAAGTTCCCCACTATTTTGTGTTTCATGCTTCAGATCTGCTGCCAGACGGCTCCCATCACTCTCCAACCTGTACAAGTCACTTACGTAAAAAGTTATTTTGTTGTGTTTCAGGAGGTACTTCCTAACGGCTCTGACTTCATGTTTGTTCTGGAACGTGTTTGGCTTCAGTGCAGCTATGGGCTCTAAACCGAATATACTTCTGTTTCTGGCTGATGATCTTGGCATTGGAGATATAGGTTGTTATGGGAACAATACCATAAGGTAAAAGATCTATCAGTACAATATATTTAACACGATAGAACACCTATCCTGGGTAATTAAGACGAATTATAAAATAAGAAACGTTCTTAACCTCTTAATCCAAGGCTACTGTAATTGTGTATTTAAGTACTTGTATATATACACATAGGATTGGGGCTAAAGTAAACAGTGTAGTGAAAGAAAAAAGGAAATACTGTATTTTCATTTGTTTTTTTAACCACCCCTTCCTCCTTTATGCTAACTCTCCAGCCACTTGTTTTACAGGTACTGTTTTCTCTCCTCATGCATGAATTTCATCCTTGCTTTTCATTTGTAGTTAAGCTTTACTCTACCCACCAAGAACTTTTCCAGAATACCTCATCCACTTGCTTGCTGTCTCCTCCAAAACACTCCAGTTCATGCGGACTGACACACCTAATCTATTACATGATTATGTGCCTTCAAAATTAACAAGGCAAAACAGAAGTGACTGGGAATTGAGAGCACAACTTACAAGCCTCAACTCATGTCCTCCAAGCAGAGCAGAGATCCTTTGTTGTCATGCTCTGGTTGCATCTCCCTCATGGGATGGTGGTGGTGTTGTGCAGAGAAATGGGAATGTGCTTGTGGAACTCCGTTGTCATCCTCTGCTGGTGGTGAAGACAGGCGGAAGGCCTTTTTCGCTCCTTGTGGTGCTGTAGTCCCTTCTTCTCAGAGAGTTAGGCTCCCATACAAATGGAACTATGTAAAGATATCGCTGTATATAACTATGTGTATAGATACATGTCAAGAGGATGGGGCCAGTCTTTTTTCAGTGGTGCCCGGTGACAGGACAAGATAAAATGGGCACAAACTTGAGCGTAAGGAGTTCCATCTAAACATGAGGAGAAACTTCTTTACTTTGAGGGCAGCGGAGTACTGGAATAGGCTACCTAGGGAGGTGGTGGAGTCTCTGTCGCTGGAGACATTCAAAACCCGCCTGGACATGTTCCTGTGCAACCTGCTCTAGGTGGACCTGCTTTGGCAGGGATGTTGGACTAGATGATCTCCAGAGGTCTCTCCCAACCCCATATCATTCTGTGATATCACTGAAATAAATAGCACATATTAAAAACATGGAGCAGAAAATCTTGGCTCTGAGAGCTCCAGACACCACAGGAGATTCTCTGGCTCAATGAACTCTGAAATTTAGGGCCCAAATGTCTTGGTGAAAGCTATCTGTTGGAAGTATTGGAATAGAAAAATATCCTTCTTATTTTTATTTTCAAACTAAACAGTAGCCATAATGCCTAGGTTTCTTTTCAGTGTTGCCAAATGCACTCTATGGCTGTGTCCCTAGAATGGATTCTTCAGTGGCTACAACCCACTTCACCGCGATATCAAATTTATTACTATGTCAGTCCTGGAGTATGTAAAGATGAGATTTTTTTAATTTTTTTTTTTTTTTAAGGAACTATTCAAAAGCTCTAGTTCTTCTTGGCAATTTATTAAAATAAGTTGCAGATTACCTTGCTTCTATTAAACTTGAAACTGTTTTTTAGGACTCCCAACATCGACCGCCTGGCAAGAGAAGGTGTGAAACTTACTCAGCACATTGCCGCAGCTCCACTTTGCACTCCGAGCAGAGCAGCTTTTCTCACTGGCAGATACCCCATTAGATCAGGTTAGGCCCATTTTGAATTACAAATTTCTGTGTATGGTGCTGAGGCACTACAATAGCCAATAAGTACTGGAACAGGAGAATTCAGTATTTCCTCAAGCTGAGGTAGAAGATACACTGCTAGAGGCTCAAACTTTCTATTAGTAACTTCTGAGTGGGAACCACTGCCTCACCAGCTGACAGATCTTTAGCCTGACTTTATAGGATGTGGGAGCTCTACATGATGAAAATAGATAGGTATGGAGAAATGCCAACAGTAGTAGTATCTGTCATTTCCTTTGCATTTCCGCTGTAACACAGCCTAGGGAAAAACGATCGAATTCCTTTTGATGGTGATGGTTAGAGGTGAGGGATTGAAACAGAGATCCCAAGAGAAATGGCTGAGTTCACTGCCAACAAAGTGCAGAAAGTCATAAAAATCCAGTGAAAAATGGAATGTTGCATCCATTCCCCACCAACTAAGGTGCCTAATGGAGGACTTCAGAGATATCCTGCTCTCAATAGGTGCTATATAGGAAAATTACATGCCTACTTTGAGGGCTCAGTACAAAATCAGTGTGTTGGGTGAACTATATCTCATCTAATATGATACAACATCCCTATGAGGTAGGGAAATGCAACTGTTATCTCTCATTTTAGATGAAGAGCGGAGAGACTAAATTATCATAGATACTCAGAAAGGCAGAAAATAAAGCTACTCTATACTGTCACCAGTGATTTATTTCAGTTTGGAGGTAAATCTGGTGCCAAGCAGTACTTTTTTTTTTTAAAATATAACTCTTGACTACCTGAAGTACTTAGACACACTGATGTGACTGTCTACAAGATGTGCTTGTTTTCACATCTTTTTGATGACACAAAACTAGGAGGGGTGGCTGACACACCAGAAGGCTGTGCTGCCATCCAGCGAGACCTGGAAAGGATGGAGAATTGGGCAGAGAGGAATCTGATGAAATTCAGCAAGGGCAAGTGTAGGGTGCTGCACCTGGGGAGAAATAACCCCCCTGCACCAGTACAGGTTGGGGGCTGACCTGCTGGAGAGCAGCTCTGAGGAAAAAGACCTGGGAGTCCTGGTGG
>JAOXNO010000001.1:137479055-137493730 GCA_028565335.1 Limnodromus scolopaceus
GGATAAGAGGTAATGGGCAGAAACTTGAACATAAGAAGTTCCATCTAAACATGAGGAGGAACTTCTTTACTTTGAGGATGGCAGAACCCTGGAACAGGCTGCCCATAGAGCTGGTGGAGTCTCCATCTCTGGAGACATTCAAAATGCACCTGGGACATGTTTCTGTGTAACATGCTCTAGGTGGACCTGCTTTGGCAGGGTGGTTGGACTAGATGATCTCCAGCAGTCCCTCCCAGCCCCATATCATTCTGTGATCTTGTGAGGAACTCTGCTGGCTTCAGGTTGAGCTCCTGAGGAGGAGATTGTCAAGAGCAGTCCAGCCTCCGCCAGCAGGAATAACCAAAGCTGTTTCTGTCAGGGATGGCATCCAACAACAGGTATCGAGCGCTGCAGTGGAACGCCGGGTCAGGAGGGCTCCCTCCTAACGAAACTACTTTTGCCAGGCTGCTACAGCAACAAGGCTATACCACTGGACTAATAGGTAAGGGGAAATGCTTTTGTGTGACCTTGAAGAATGAACTATTTATATGACGGGAATTTAGGGATTGTGTTCACCAGAAATGGTCAGTTAATCACAGATACAAAACCTCTCCAAAAGGTTGAAGGGGAAAAATCTTCTTATTTGCAAGAAGACTAACAATACTGCAGTCTAAAGATTTTTAAGACCATGCTAATGACCTGTACAGGGCACCCCAAACAGGAAGAATTAAAAACTATCTCATTATAATGGGTGAGCATTTATTTTACTCGGCCTAAGGTTTTTCAAAGGTTGTCCGCTGTGAGTGTTTTGTTAATGCAGAGATTATTGCAAACAAAACAATGTCTTTAGGTATTTCATCTGCCTTTAGGAGGCAAAAGGCAGAGAAACAAAAGAGGATAGGTAAAGAAAAGAAGAAAGTTTCTACCCCCAGAGGAGAAGATGAAGTACAAGTGTCTCACAGATGAGGTTGTGAGGTGTCAAAGAGGCATGATCAAGTGGCTGTTTCCTTAGATGAAGCTGAAATGCAAGGGTGTCAGAGAAATACTGCCCCAGAGTAGCTTCCTGTCTGTGACTTTGGTCAGACCTCAGTAATTTCAAGATTCATCATTCTTTTGCCAAATATCTCTAAAATTAACTGGCAAAATCTCTTTTCCCCTTCCATTCACTTTTATTACTGTCAAGTGACAGACACTCCTGCAATGGATCCCTTTGCATAAACGGGTGGTAGGGTAAACACTGTGTTCCTTAAAGTTGATGTGGCTGGGTCCAGCTGTGCCAAATTTACCATCATCTCTAAGTGCTGGAAATAGATGTGGCTGCATTGAATCACAAGCTAATGAACTGTAGTTCTTCTGGCTGAGTCTGTAATTACTTGGCAATCACATAACCCAGCAAACCTCAGAGTCCTTTGATCCAGCTGATCCTGCTCATTTTCTAAGCAGACAATGGCTGTTGTCTACTTGCTCAATTTTGGCCAGGGATAGAGTGAAATGTTGGTTTACAGCCTTTTCATATAGAGTCAAGACATGCCTGAGAAATCATCTTTCTGAGTCTGGTGATCACGATATATGTTAATATTGTCGAAAAGTTTACTGCATCTTCCAGTAAATTTTTAATGTTATGTTAAAATGAAGTTGCAAATAAACAATTGAAAGTTAAGAAGGGAATGTATTGAAGCAGCCGGTGAGTTAGAGTATCTTAATTCCCTGATCCTCATTGAAAGGTGATGAAACCCCATCCTTATGTCACCCTTAGTTAAGTAGCTAAACATCTTGCAAATTTCTCTGTTTATCCCATGTCCATTTGGCAATTACCCATTACAGTATGATATTCCCCTGATTGGGCACTGGTTTCACCCAGCATCCTTGTGCACGAGGAGAATGCGTTCAACTCTGTTGAAAAATACTCTGTTGACTTGCCTAATTTCCAAACAGATGCTAATGATGCTACCTCGGGCTCCTTTTGAGTTGTCTACCTTAATGTTCTAATTTCTTTCATGCTTTAAAACCTTCAGGAAAGTGGCATCAAGGTGTAAACTGTGAATCCTTCAATGATCATTGTCACCATCCTCTAAATCATGGATTTGACTACTTTTATGGTATGCCCTTCACACTTCAAAACACCTGTCAAGAAAACAAACCTCCAGAGCTGGATGTAGCCCTTCAAGCTAAGCTTTGGCTTTACAGTCAGATAATTTCTCTTGCTGTGCTCACTCTCACTGCTGGAAAACTGACTGGTTTGATTTCCATCCGCTGGAAGATAATTGCCTCTTTTACTTTGGCTGGTGGCCTTTTCTTCATTTCTTGGTACTCCAGTTACGGCTTTGTGCAGTATTGGAACTGTATCCTGATGAGGAACCATGATATCACTGAGCAGCCGATGAGATTGGAGAGGACTGCTTCCCTCATGCTGAAGGAGGCAGTGTCATTTATCAAAAGGTAAACAATTGTCTGCAGTTTTCTTTAAAGGGGCCAGGATGTTCTGGGCACTTGGAATAGAGTATTTTTCTCCAGTAACTACAGCTGTATCATGATAACTGCTTTGAAACTCATATCCAAGTTCTCTATTTAGAAGCCAAATGCACTTAAATTTTAACTGCAACTGTCTCACATTGGAAGTTACAGAAAATGAGGTGGATTTTAACCAAATAATACATGACCATCTCACTATGCCCTGTGATCTGTAATTACTATTGCTTCAAGATTAACCAGCTAATTTTTACACTTTGCTCTACAAGCCTCATTTGTGATCTTTTTCATAAACCCTACAAAACACCTAGATAAAGCGTGTGTGATGGACAAAATGATTTTGTGTGAAAATCTCAAAGCACTTTAAATCTATTTTTATAGATTGAGAAGGAAGCCAAGATCAATCATTTTCTACATTAAAGTTCTGCCTGCGCAGCCTTCTATAATAGTTCTGTGCATCAAGTCTCTTCCTGTAAAACAGGGAAAGCAACTATTCTTTTCTTAAAGTTTTTGTAAACAAATATATTGAAAATTGAAGTGGCCATCTTAGAAAAGCCACACAAATATTAAAGAAAATATGAGACTGTATCCGGTTGCATTTAATTAAAAAGGCATCAGAGTTAGGCACCTGATACACTTAAGCACTGTGCAAATGCTATGCCTGTTTACACATTGCCGTTTGAAAACAATCTGTCTGAAAAGGATCTTTCTTGCCCGCTTTTCATGCAAAAAGAAAACTATCAACTGTGATCAGTGGGGGTGTACTAGATGTGGGTACAGTCTACACCCAATGTGTGTGTCTGTGCATAGATTAATGTGAAACCTTTCAAAATATTCCCAACAAACAAAAAATATTTTTATTTTTAATCTGTTTCCAAGAAACAAGCATGGACCATTCCTCCTCTTTGTTTCCTTTTTACATGTTCACACCCCGCTTTTTACCATGAAAAAATTTCTTGGGAAGAGCCGACATGGTTTATATGGAGACAATGTAGAAGAAATGGACTGGATGGTGGGTAAGTATTTATTTGTCACATACACCTGTGTGTTTTAAAGCAGAAGAACTAATAAGGCCAAAATACCTGCAGAAATCTAAGCTATTAAAAATTTCTTATAGGGCTTTGCAGAAGATTATTATTGAAATGTTATAAATGTGGCTTGATCTTTCTAATTGGTTAATAGGAACCTTGCTGTCTCTCTTCTTAAATTTAAGGCAAAATTCTGGATTCTCTTGACAAAGAAGGTTTGAAAAATCACACATTCACATATTTTGCATCTGATCATGGAGGACACTTGGAGGCTCAGGATGGATCTTCCCAGCTAGGTGGTTGGAATGGTATTTATAAAGGTAGGAAAACCACTATGACTTTACATGAATGTTAGTATCAGAAACAATTCATCTGCCTGGCTGAAGCTGTCAAGGCTGGAATGAGTTGCACTTTTAGCTTGAAATATAGGTGACATACAGAGATGCTTCAAGATTAAAGTCACCTTTTCTTTCAGTAAAGTGCAAGCATTATTACACATCTCCTTGACAAAGGTATTGTCTAGTGTGATACCTGTAAATTATTTGGTGTTCTCAAGTAAAAGGTACTAGAAAAAAGTGTGATAGTTCCTTATATTGAATTCTCTCTCTCTCAGGCTTTTTTCCTCTCTCCACAATAGGACTGTTTCCAATTTTGCATTTCTTTTTCTCATTATGTTCCAGAAATCATTACTCTCCAGCTAATCAATACGAAATAGAGTAAGGACATGTTGTGTCATGACTCATCACAACAATTTATTCCCCATATGCTTTTGTATTGCACCCAAAATCAATGATTGGCATAAAATCCAAATGGGCTTGGTGGCCTAAGAGGATCTCACACTTTACCTCCAGCTCATATCTTTCTGCTGTGAATCATTCTTCAACCTGCTGAGCAGTGCAGTGGCTTTTTTCAAGCCTCAAGCATATGCATTCATTGCATTTTCTCCCACCTACCCCAACAGCCCTGTGTCATCAGACCACCTCATCCTGTGACCTGTCATGAACACGTGACAATACGTGTCAGGGCTTAGGCTCTGTTATCACCGATGAACTGTCCACCTCTTGCCTAAAATGTTGATGCTTTTATTTTCAAAAAACGTTTTTTTTCCATTTCAAAACCTCTCGAGCTGCTCCACAGGGCACAGCAAAGGTGAAAGACGTGGAATTTTGGCTCCCATGAGGTGGATGCTCTGCTGCTGGGCAGTGGAGATTGCTAGCCCTTACGAAGGGGAAGGGCTTTCAGTTAGTCTGTTCATCCTCCATCTCGCTCCCTGCTTTTGCTTGAGAAAGCACTTCTCTGTGGATGGTAAGACTGATTCATAGGCCTGATGGGATCTAACAAAGACAATGTTCATTTCATATTGTAAATATATGAATTAAAACAGGGAGTTAGGTAAATATTGTATTCATACAGGCAGCATCAGGATGCTTTATTAGGTTAGTTTCTGTTAGTAGCAAGTTGAAAAAAGATGTTTTCCTGCCATTTGAAGAAAAGCATATGTGATACGATTTCACAGGTTCAGATTTTTTGGCTTCTGAGTTAAGAGATGTTGCATTAAGCATTGGGAGACTCAGATCCAAACCTCAATTTCTAAAAAAAGAAAACAGAAAGTTGAAGCTGTTTTATTGTTGGTGAACATAGGTTTTCAAACGTAGATTTATTATTTCTACCTTCCCCTGTGGTCAAAGTTAAAATAGAGGTTGCCTTCCCCCATACTTCTAGGTTTGGATGAGTTATATGTCGCATTTTGAGGCCTTCTAAAGTATATGAATTCCAATGCAAGAGTTAAATCTGCTGGATAAGCAGTGTATTTCTGTACATTCAAATGCAACAAGCCAATGAAGGGGTCTGTGTTTGTCTGTGAACTGCCATATGTTGACTCATTTCACTGCAGGTGGAAAAGGCATGGGAGGCTGGGAAGGAGGCATCCGTGTGCCAGGAGTATTTAGGTGGCCGGGAGTGTTACCTGCAGGCACAGTTATTGATGAACCTACAAGTCTTATGGATATTTATCCCACTCTTGTTCATCTGGCTGGAGGAATATTGCCACAGGACAGGTATGGAGATCTTTTCAACAGAAGAAAATGATAGGAAAGCTGACTGCAAAAAATTTACCTTGGAGATTCCACAAATATTTTTTAGCTTCAAGACTGGTCTGAGATTTTAAATTAGTGGGCAAACTCTCCCAGATATGTCCACAAGTGTGCTCATGGCCAGAGAAGTTGTTCCTGCCAAAGACCAGCTGCTAGTTCAAAACCCAGGTTCCTGAATGAGTTCAGAGAAGAATTGGTGGAAGAAGTTGTTTTGGTACTAACTGAATTGACTTATGGACACTTACAAATACTTCCTAAAGTCATTAAACTCAGCCTTGCTCAACAGATTTCTTTAAGCTCCTTTGAAAATTGCTAGATGTAAACAATTATGAGTTTGGTATTGATTTCCCTAACGAATTACTTCCGCTAGACCAAACTCTAAATATTGTTCACATATTGCTAAATGGAACCGTTGACCCAGACATTAAAAAAATTAATATTATCTAGGGACCTAAATATTGGCTTGGCAGCCTGCTGGCTGTTCTAAATCTATGACCAAATTATTCTGTATGCTGTTTCAAGCACTGGTGCAAGCAATACAAAGTCAGCGATAAGCATGCAGTTCACTGTCAGGTTTGTCCCTACCTGAATACACTTCTCCCCATTTTATTAGGGTGATTGATGGACGAAATTTGGTACCTTTACTGCAAGGAAGAGCTCAAAAGTCAGAGCATGAGTTCCTGTTTCACTATTGTGGGTCCTACTTGCATGCAGTGCGGTGGCACGAAAAGGACGGTAAGTATAAATGTTTGTGATAACTGCAAAATGTGATATTTCTCCTCTTGATAGCCATATTGCTACTTGACAAATTTATTGCATGATGGGTGTTGATGAGGACTGAGACAGTGACTGGCTAACTGTACGTGTCATACAGCAAAGAAATGTTTGTAAGTAACAAACCTATAGGAAGTGGGGAGGGAATATAGGCAGTCTACTATCACACTGGAAATTTAATGAGGCTTTCTTCATATTTCTAGTGTTTTCCACCTTCAAAGTCAGTACTCCACACAGAGAATCTGATCTGTGGTGCTGGGGGTGCCAGGGTGTGTGAGAAGAAGTCTCCTTAGTAAACAGCTCTACTCCTATTTCTTGAAGGCATTCTCCATTTTCCTCTGTTTTGTAGTTGTGACGTAAGATTTCTTTCCTGTCAGGCGGAGCCATCTGGAAGGCTCATTATGTGACACCCATCTTTCATCCACCTGGAGCGGGGGCTTGTTATGGAAAAGGAATTTGCCCATGTTTTGGAGAAGGCGTGACCCATCATGACCCGCCCTTGCTGTTTGATCTCTCGCAAGACCCTTCGGAAGCTAAACCTCTCTCAGCTGACACTGAGCCCCTTTTTGACACTGTAATAAAGAAGATTGGAAGAGCCATAGAAGAGCATCGTAGGACACTGACTCCAGTCCCTGAGCAGCTCTCCTTGTACAACATCTTGTGGAAGCCGTGGCTGCAGCCTTGCTGTGGGACCTTCCCATTCTGTTGGTGTGATAAAGAAGGTGACAGCACACAAAGTTTGTGAGATGGATGTCTACTAAGATGTTCTGTGGCATCTGAGTCTTCTGCTGACAAAGATTTTGGAAAATAATTGTGTCCTTTCTCTGGGACACAAAGTGGATGAAAATAAAGAACAGGAATGTTTATCAGAGATTTTCCCCTTCATTCTTTACCACTAGCCAAAGGTCTAAGGATATCCTGTCTGGTGTGGTAAAGGGCTTGAATGGAGACTGGTTTTGCAGATTTGGATGTAAGAGATGGCTGTAAAATTATATGCCTAATCTCTGCATAATGTATGCCTGCGGAAGGAAGAAAATTGGAGAACTCTGCAGAGAGCCTAGTGTACGGGGCCGAGCAGGCAGCGGTAAGAAATACTAGACTTATGCAGAACTCTAGATCTTTGCAGTTTTTCCCCTGCAGTCCACAAATCATGGTCATACGCACTCCAAACATAGTAGTTTGAGTCATTGTTGCTTCCTGTACTGATCTCTGCAGAAATATTGTTAAGAAGTTGAGCAATACCTGACACCAAGCGAATCTGATTTAGTGAGGGATCATCCTAAAGTTGTGAATAGCTTTTTTAACAGATTAACAATAGCTTATATGACAGACAGTAGTACCAAAAATATTTGGTAGCAGAATATATAGGTTTACAAAGTACAACTTGTAAAAAGGGATCTTGCCAATACTTGTTAAAAAGAAAACAACCAACCATCAAATAAACAAAACAAAAAAACCTGCAGTGGTGGACCCTAGCCAGATTTTCTAAGGAGTCATGACTTTGACTGAAGTTTGCAGTGAAATTCCAGAGATTTTAGGGCTTTGAACTGTATTAATGTCTGTATTTTTGCAGGAATAGATGAAGTCAGAATTTATTATAAGCCTGCTGCTAGAACTTTAGAGAAATTGGAGTTTTAATTTAGTAAATGGAAAAAACCCTATTATAGTTTGTGTTTTGTTGTTGTTTTGTTTTTTGTTCCCTTGAATACCCCTGCAAACATTTTACTCGCTCAGCCACTTCAGTTGATAACAGTTTTCTTCTTATCTCTTAGTGTTTTTCCTAAATGTAACATAGAAACAATTTTACAAATTGCTGTTTGTGTCATTTCAATATTTATGTTCTTTACTCCCTAAATTCACTCAGGAAAATTGTCAAAGATAGAAGGGACTATATTGAATGCCAATGTTTGCTTTTAGTACTCACGTGCGAAAAGACAGAAAGTGGCAGTATAAAGCACACAATGACTCCAAAATTAAGTTTTTGCTGGCAGAGAAGTTGCCTGTATGCAGCAGTGAGTAAACAGCAGCTTCCTGTGCTCAGGTGCAGTGAAAAACCAGTTAGCTGCAGAGGAGGAAATACTGCAGAGCTCAAAATGCAGAGATAAAAATCATCTCCTTTTTGCTTGATTGTTACAAAGTGCTTTTTTTTTTCTTTTTTTTTTTAAGAGAAAGTTCTTGGTTTAAAGCTTGGTTCTGTTGAAGATGATAAGTAATCACATGTATTACCACTCTACGGGGCCACTAATGTAGTGATGAGGAACAGAATGCAAGGTCTATGCTAGCATAATGCCTTCTCTGCTTCCAGATAGTTTTGTTATCAGGGAAAAAATTTAAAGTTGTGGGAGTTTGGGGTTGGTTTGGTTTTTTTGGGGTGTGGTGGGTTGGAGTTGTTTTTATTGGCTAGTTTTTTTTTTAAAGACATACCAGCAGCAGCGTGGGCACATCTTCAGTAGTGCTCACATGGTGAGAAAGATGTAAACAGTCTAGAAAGGCTGTCAGACAAGTTTAGTCATAATTTGGACTAAAGGGAGATGGAAATTAATACTTATGTTACTGACAACTCTTAAAGATGCGTCTTTCCCAAAGCATGATGTAATTTTTGAGAAATATAATTTTTTCAAGAAAAATCTTTGCACCAGAAGCATCACAAGCTGTTAAGTAATCATACAAAATAAGTAGTATAATCAAATGGGTATGAGTAAGCCCAATTTGAAAACTTATAAAAATAACTGAGTAAAGTTATTAGTGCAAGGGGGTCAGCAAACAAAACAAAAAAAAAAACCAAAACCTGTTTCCAACCATGATTATCCCTGCTGTGTATTATACAAATCTGATAGTTTAAGCTGCTTCATCTTTCCAACTCACTGACTCCTACTGACTTTTCTAGAATGCAGTGTTAAATTCAGCATTCACCATATTCAAGTAACTTAGAGAACTGAAATGTCAAAAAACGAATAGATGAGAGCTTCTCTAAGTAATTGCTTAAGACCTTTTGAAGGGTGAAGTGTATTACAACAGAGTTAAGTTCTGAAAGAAGTGTGATTGGCAAGGGGGTTAGTAAACTTTCTGTTCTTGGGGAAGGGGAAGAAAGTGCTATTAGTATCTTCAGCACAGGCAGGTCTACCTTTCTTGAAAATGCAATGAAGAAGAAAAGACAAAGTGACTGAAGAAAAGGGGGAGGACAAGCTAGTCCTCTTATCCTGCCTGGAAGGCTGGAAAAGTAAGGTGGCAGAAACAAAACCCCAGGGCTCGAAGTCCTGTGTTGTTATTATTTATAGCATCTCTTTTGAGACGCTGAAATAAAGCAGTGACAGGCTTTATATGAATCTGCACAGAATTAACTAGAATCTAGCAAAATCAGTAGCCACATTGTGCCAGTATTTCAAGAATAAGGACTTTGTACTCTGCCTGGAATTCATGTAAAACCTACATGGCAGTTCCAGTTTGCTGGCTGTTGCTGGCAGGGATCCCAGGCGGTCACAGTGCTGGAGACTGGGGGAAGGGAGAATACAAGGAAAAGGAGCAAGTCCCAGCCTGCTTCCTCCCATGAGCTTCTTGAAGGATCAGGACCGCTCAGCACCCCAAGGAGAAAGAGGGATTTCAGAGCAAGAAGAATAATTGAGACAAGGGTTTGTTTTCTACATTGTTAAAAGGGGTTGGTCTTTTTTTTATTAGTCTTGATGATCATTTATTGTAGCATGCTGGCTTACAGAAGGAGTTGCTATCTGATGTTTTCTCAGATTTCTGTAAGTAACTGCTGATTTCTAGAGGCCAATGTTGGATTTATTAAGTTGTTTGTTCCATTTAACAGCTAACAAAACTGGACAAGCCCTAGGGCCCAGTTCATCGCATTCTAGCGATGTCAGTGAGAGCTCTCTTTTCAGAAGGAATCAGCTCACTAACAGAGAAAAGTGAATATGCATATTTAAATTGATTTTTTTTTTTTTAAACAAGTTTGGTACTTCTAGTCCTTCAATAAGGGCACTGCTCCTAAACTGGCTTGCAGTAAATCAAGAAGCACTAATTTTAATCATGTCATAGCCAATGTTATTAAGACCCAAATATAATTTGAAACCACCACTGCACTTCCCTGGTTCTATATTCACTGCTTGCCTGAGAGAAGCTGTACAAAAAAACCTACTGTGCTGGCTGTGACTAGCTGGCTGTGCTGCGTGGACCCGTGGGGAGAAAGTAGAAGGCAGCAGAGCTGTTGTACAAGCTTGGAGAGCTTATCAACATCCATGGGTAATCAAGAGATTTCTTAGATGTCCAGATCCATCCGGTTCCTTTGCACCACTACAGCTCACAGGAGCTGTGATGATGCTCAGCTACTCAGTGTAGCCTGAGAACATTTTCATTGCAATAGTTATGGCTTAATCACATACCCTGAGCCCTTTAAAGGCAGGGCTGCCTACCAGTTGCTGGAAAGATAGGGCTCTGCCTCCATTGTTAAAGCACCTTAAAGATACGGACCAGAGCCATTGCTAGTTCTTCCATTTTGCAGGTTAATGCCTTTGTGCACATGCCTGATTGTCACCTCAGAGCTGTCCTATGGGGCCATAGCTCATAGAGGCTTTGGGGGAACTGCTGCCAGGCTATGATTCTGAGCCACCATTACCATATAAATAAAGGATTTGAGCTCTTGATAACAAATCCTTTGCTTCACGTTAATACAGCCTACTTTTCAAGAATGATATTAGGCTTCTGGTGTCTGCATTCACAGTAAGGTCTTGGTTCAAACAGTCAATGCCTTGGGTCAGAGGGAACTTGCTGCTACCCCATTAATCTCTGACTCAGCCAGTGGCCAGGGAGGATGAGCTCTCAGTACTGTCTTTCAGGATTTTGCCAATAGAAAGGGGAAGCATCATCAACCCTATGAAAAATTCCATAACTAATAGAGATCAAGCATTTTTCTTAATTTTGATTTCCCATATTGTCTCAGCCATAGCCAAACGATCACCTAGGTGTTACTTGGAAACCTCATCAATGGACCCCAGCTTCTGACTCTTTTTACACTATTTTCCTGGTCAGAATAACAGCATCTACTTCTTTTTAAATCTTATAGCTCATTCTTTGAAATGCGTAAGGCAGGATTATACTCTACTCTGGCCAGTTTAGTATTCCTTAGACATTCAAGGTAACTGTAACACCCTTATGTACCAAAAAGGCAGAAAAAAGTTCTCTCAGAAAATGCTGGTTTTCTCCTCACTGGAGAACATGTTGATTTGGGGGGGGGGGAACCCCACCACACACAAAAAAAAACAAATTACACCACCCCCCCAAAAAAACAAACAAACAAAAAACCCCACAAAAAAAAACACCAGACAAGCCTCAAAACCCCACCAAAACACAAGTCTTACATTAGTTAAGATGGAACTTTTCATTCTCCGTGTATTTAAGTGACTTTATGTTTACAAACATGCTTTTAGTTGTCATAGAAAGTAAATATTCATATTATCTTCACTATGTTCCTTAATAGAGCTGACAATGTCTTTGTTTTTGTGCTGGTTTGAAATGGAAAGAAGTGTAGAAAAGCAGGGATTTTGCATGGATGGGATATTTCAGATTTTTATCTCTCTTCACAGTGAGGGAATGAATGTCATCTCGTATTTACTTCAGTATACAGCCTGAAGATGAACACATGCCAGTCCCTGTGGAGCTGGTTTATGATGTACTTCTGCATGACTGTTTGCATGATTCCACTACAATATTTTCTGCAGATCCCTTAGTCTGTGGCCATTCACAAGGACAAGGCATTTCTGGAGGCATTTTTATTTCAAGTGACTATTTGTGCTCTCTGTTCCAGCACGCATAAGAAACTGCTTCCACTCATAAAATTTGTCTTGCCAGATAAAAACAAATATTTAAAAGCTGAAAGGTTATTTCTAAGTTTTTAAAATCCAGTCTGAGTTTATAGAGTTGGCAGCTAGAAAACCTGGCTTATTAAATTTATAAATGTTATTAAGCTTTGAAGTCCTCTAAGGAAATAATCACAATGATATTTATGTTTCTGGGCAGTTTTTAGTAACATTCAGATAGAAACACCTCCTAGAATGTACTAGATGGTATCCAAACCTAAGACTGTTGCAGTTCCTTCCCTAAAAATTACACAGCAAATATTACTTTCCAGGATGACTTTTCTTGGAGTCATTTTTTTGTAGTTTCTTAACTCACAGTATGGATTAGATTATTTTCCTGTACCTTAAAGAAAATTTGAGGTTAAGTAAAAGTGAGATACTAGTTTTACTTATCATTACTTCATTTTTAAAATGGTGCAAAACGTCCTTTCAGTGATCACCAATGGTTCTGGCACGTGTCAAGTCATTGGCAACTTTAACACTTGTTTAAAGCCATGGGCTTAAAGCCTTTGTGCCAAACACAAGTCCCCCTGAAGTTATTGGCAGCTGAGAACAGGCCAGATCTTGCAAAGCTGCATGCTGTGCTGTCTATCTGACCTTACCAGTCCTCAGAAGTGCTCTTTGTGCCATGCCATGTCAGTCCAACAGGGCTCTGCTAACACACGCTCAGGAATGTAGGGCCTGCGTAATCAAGCCCTGGGAGTTCACTTCACTTCTGTGGTAGCCGGCCGCAGGCAGTGGGCAATATGATTGCAGTAATGCAGCAGGGCAGTTAATGACTAACCTCACAGACAAGATCACCAGAGCCACTGGGCTCTGATTATTTATTTATTTTTTTAATTATTTTTTTCCCAACAGAATTTGTGTAACCAACCATGTACCTGTTTTATACAAAGGGAAGCCATGAAGTTTACCAGAGAAAACAATGGTAAGAAATTACATTCACTGAGAGTTGTCCTGGTTTTTACATGCTGTCCTTAAGAAAATTTAAACAGAACAGATCTCTGTTTTTTTTTTCTTTTAGAAACTCTTTGAGGATTGGAAAGCAGTTAATCAGTTAATACAGGTTTAGAACTATTGGCCTTTCAAGGCCTTTTACCCTACTTCTATAGGACATGAAAGTTTAGGAATACATACAGTATATATTTTAGTACATTTAGTATGCATTTGTGACACTGTGGTATCTATTAATGAACTAGCAGCCAGTTGATATGTTCTAGGATATGTATTTTACTTCAGGTGAACATCTGCAAGCTACCTCTTGCAAACCCCTTGAGCAACTAAAGTAGGTGCTGAGATATTCTTAGGGTCTTCTAGGAAGATAAGCAAGGTTAAGCCCGTTGCTGCAAACTTGATTTTGCAAATAGTCCCATGGCTGAAGGAGCACTTTTTAGATGCTGTGGGTAGCACTGGGTGCAGTGAGCACTGCCATCATAGCCAGCGTGCCTCCCCACCAACAATCTCCATGCTCCTGTCCCACTCATTCCAGGAGCATTAACAGGAGTGTCATACACCCCTGTACAAACAGTGCCTCAGAAGACTTGCAAGCATCCAAGCACTCATTCTACTGGGAACATCTGCTGAGATCAGTGCAAATCTCAATAAAGGAGTGCATATAAAAGATTACTGTGTGAATAAAAAAAAAAAATAATAATTCTGGTGTTAGAAAAGTCAGGAACTTTTGTAAATATTCAAGAGCTCCATCTGCTGGCAGTATTTGGTAGCTGTTTGCATTTATACTGAGTCCTTATAAAACTTTAATAATAGTTTAAAGTCTGATGTAAAGCTCAGAAATGTTTTTGTAATATTACCTCTTTACTTTTAATTTCAGGATCTGCCTAAACGTTTGGTTAATTTTATGCTTGTTTCCAAGATCCTCTGTATCAAATCCTTCAAAACCCAATTTTTTGCTGATACTGGCCGATGATCTTGGTATTGGAGATGTGGGTTGCTATGGCAATGATACAATAAGGTAAGAATGTATTCTACAAAATCAATTATCCTTCCTGGTGAATTTAAATTAAAAAAACACTGATGACAGTATTCGTTATTATGGCTTAGTTTATCTAGATACACTTCTTTTCAAACCATGTACAAAATAAACATTCTACAGTAATTCCTACTGGAGTAATAATTATACAGGCATGTTTGAGCAACTTTTTTGGACTTCTAATCTTCAACATATACAGCTAGAACTTTGCAAATGTGTCCATGCGCTGTATTTGCCAGGCATGTGTATAATTTATAAGTTTCCACAACTCCGGGGTTGAAAAATCAAGGACTGAGATTAGAATTTAATATCAGGTAACAATTCTAGAAGGCTTGTTATGAAATGAAAGCTCAGTCTACGTGATATATTTATCCCTAGAGCTGTTATCTTTTATATATAGGTGCTGAAGCGGGTCCAGAGAAGGGCGACAAAGATGGTGAGGGGTCTGGAGAATAAGTCTTATGAGGAGAGGCTGAGGGAACTG
>JAOXNO010000001.1:137526600-137561143 GCA_028565335.1 Limnodromus scolopaceus
TTAAAAAGTATTAAGAAAATATTTACATATGCATAACAGTGATCTAAATTGTCATGTTGAATACAGAGTTAAAAATCGTGCTTCTCCTACTCGTTACTTTATGTTGCTGGTCTCCAAGAAATCATCTATTTATCAACAGATTTTTTATTCTACTCATGAAAACCATATATTGCTGCACTTAAATGCTTGTTGACATATCAGTACTGTAAATAACATCCTAAATGTAATTAACACTGTCTTTGCAAATCTAATTTATTTGTTATGAACCTCATAATACATAAGTTATAATGCAGTTCTGAAAAAGTAAATTTTATGATAGTTCAAGGGCTAGTTTGATGGTCTACATCGACTTTGTTCCAAAAAAAAAATCAGAAGTCTGTTTGTTTCATAGCCAGTTTATCACCTTCTGTGGAAAACTTGTCTCACACTTTGTGTTTAATTTGTAGAATCTATACACGTACATTCCCATACAAACTCTTCATCAATTAAGAAGGGGGCTGGGGAAATCTTTGGAAAGCCAGTATTAAAAATCCCTCCTAAACTGCTAGTTTAGATGTTTCTAGAAGCAATCATTGCTACTACCAATCAACAGATATTATGGGGTTTTTTATGTAATTCCTTCCTCTGGCAAACATATAATTTTCAGAATTTTTCTTGTGATTTCAGCATATTGCCACTAACTCCTTATTAGTTACCTTGCATTCCTCAGATTCCGATTCTTCCATCTTTTGAAGTTTTTCTAACAAAGGCAATATACTGGTGCTGTATATATTCCACCAGAGGGCAAGAAATGACAGCTGATGAAAAGATCCAGAGGTGGTACCATCCTGCATAACTCTCTTTGTTTGAAGGTTATATTTGTAGTTCCAGGGCTTCGTCGCTCCCAAGAAGTGAACAACTTTGGCTTCTCTACCAAAACTGTAGTGATTAAACATACATACATTAAATATTTCTTTTAGCATATATAAACTGCTAAAGAAACAGGCTTACTCATACTGGTGAGGTAATTTTGACATTTTGCAACAACAACACATTCAATATGAGTATATATATTAATATTTTTTCTATATTATTAGTTTAAGGTATCCTGTTTGGTATACAGAAAACAAAAGGCTGCATTGCCATTTGCTTTCAGCTGCTGATTCTAGTACAAAAGTTCATGAAGGAAAGTGACAGGCTCATGCAATACTATTTCCAGTCTTCCTGCACACACTGTTCACAAACAAATAAATACCACTTCACCTGCTGAATCGACAAAATTGGTTATTACTGATCCCATATTAAAAATGACTAATAAATGCATCGTCCTAAGTTCACCTTTCAGTAAGTGTTTTGCGCAACTGGAGCAGTAATTCATGACATCCTAAAACCAAGTTGCCTTCTGGCAGAAAAGTTTCTCTAACTGCATTGTCTGAAGTCCTATAATTACTAGGACAAATTTTGTTTCACAGAAGAACCTAAGAAATGAATTTAAAAAAAAAAAAAAATAAACAAAATATCCCAACTGTTTCCCATAGAACTGACTGGAAAACAAGGGAACTACTTCAAAAGTAAAGCTGTCAGAACCTAACGCTAAAGGAAACTCTACTCAAAGCAACCTCCGCAAAAGTATCTACAACTACTCAAACACGAGAACAACTTCTCTGAAACAATGTATGAGACAGTGTAGCCACCTCTGAGACTTTGTGTGACCAGATGCAAGACATTCATGTTGTGTTTAAGCTTCTGCTGCATGATTTTTACATAACATCATGTGTGACTACTGTAATTTATAATCGACAGAATATGCCATTATTATTCTCTCTTATAATAGAATGCTTGTTAACAAACTACAGAGGTTTACAGTCAGTCAGAAACGTTACTACTTACTGATTGAAAGCAGGAACATAGGTGTATACAGCATTGCTGCTTAAATTATAGAGGAAAGGTAAGTGTTTGCCAATATCTGCTGTTGCCCAGTTGCTGAAGAAGCTATTCAACAAGCCTTGATCACCTCCTAAAGAATATATAAACCAATATTACCATAATTATGCATACACTTAAATTTACATCAAAATTTCACATCCAAGGATGGGAGTGAGACTGGTGTGTTCATGGGACTGCAACTTGGACTTGACAATATGGCCATGTGAGCAGGTACAAGTGAGTAATACCTGATCCATTCCAATGCAAGCTCAGTGTAAATGGAGTCCTACTATAATATGTGAAGGAAGGAGTAGCAAAGGGTTTTGGTCTCCCTCAGAGCAGAAGACTGAAGATCAGCTGTATTTCTCTCTCCTAAACCAGACAGCAAAATTAAAACTTACTGAGCAAGACTCAGACACAATGTCCCTTCTTTGCACTTTTCTGGAAAGCAGTCCACAATAAGTACAATAAGTCTTAAGTACAGTGTAAGAGGCAAAATTCTGCACCTTAAATTTTTATGGGGGCACAATTATATAAAGCCCAGAGAACTCCTGCCTTCCTCCATTCGGCCAGACAGCATGGAATCTACAGAAAAACAGCTTACTGAGAAGGAATGTATTGTCTTGCACTTCATCCTTTATGCCTTGCCCCTTACCATCAAAGCTGCCGTGTTCAGCAGCAAACCGGAGCAGTAGATTGTAAGTTTTCAAAGACGGTCGGAACACAAATACACCACTATTAAAGCAGTCAGGCCAGCCAGAATCAGGAGCTGCTGAAAACTCTTCTCGATCAAACAATTCATCAACATTGCAAAGCACCTTAGAGACATCAGGAAAAGAGAAAAACTGTTAGAGCAAGTGTTCTTCTAGAACACGAGTAGCAAAATCAGTACCAAGGGAGTAAATTGTCAGTTTTGCCAAATATATAGCTTCCACAGCATAAAAGCAGTATCAATGCAAACTATACTAGGGGTCAGAAACTTTATTTTTAATATAATAAAATAACATAGAATTATTTGGATTGGAAGGGACCTTAAAGATCATCCAGGTCCAACCTGCCTGCCACAGCCAAGGACACATTCCACTAGACCAGGTTGCTCAAAGCCCCATCCAACCTGGCCTTGAGCACCTCCAGGGAAGGGGCATCCACAGCTGCTCTGGGCAACCTGTTTCAGTGCTTCACCACCCTCACTGTAAAGAATTTTTTCCTAATACCTAGTCTAAATCTACTCTCTTTCAGTTTAAAACCTTTACCCTTCATTCTATCTCTACACTCCTGGATAAAGGGTCCCTCCCCATCTTTCCTGTAGGCCCCTTTAAGTACTGAAAGGCCACTCCAGGCTGAACAACCCCAAATCTCTCATCCTGTCTTCACAGGAGAGGTGCTCCAGCCCCCGATCATCTTTGTGACCCTCCTCTGGACTCACAGAGACAAGTCTATTAATTGTGGCTCTCCATGATTTCTCTGATAAAAGCACAAACCCTGTCAAATTACTTCATGAGCCTCAGAGACCCTCTAGAAGGTTCTTTGAAATATAACATACCATACCTTCATCTTAAAACTGGCCTGTCTTCCTGACCAGAATAAGTCCAAATGAAAGTATACAACAGAGATCTATTTTAAATATCTGTCAAAACCCCATTTGCATGGAGTTTGTGATATCTTTTGATGACAGTCCTGAGGCTACTTTCAAAATAGCATTTATTTCTATGCAGCCAGCAAAACTATGAGCATTGCCAAAACATGCCAGATGGAGCTCCTGCGACCAGCAGCAAATCTGGTCAGTTCACAGGCCAGCAGGCTGAGTGATGAGGAAGTATCCAACACTGAGGGCAGCTCTTTAAGGCATACACAAATGTTTCCACGGCTCCCAGTCTACTCACCAACGTGTCTGCATCCATGAAGACACATTTGCTATAATGAGTAAGAGTCCAACAGTGAAGTTTAGTGAAGGTTACACCCAGTTCTGGCCTCTGCATCAGAGCCAAACGGACTGAGTCAGCACTGTCAAGTGCATCCACTTCAATTACTTCATCAAACACACTGCGGAGGACAGACCTACCAGAGCAAGCAGTGGAGAGGAAGAAGGGAATTTAGAGAGGTTCAGAGTTCATTTCTGGCATTAAAATAGCAAACACACAGCACAACATTTTTTATGTCAATAGCAAAGGCTAGATTGATTGGTTTAGAATGAGAAGTCAAGAGTGAAAAGTCCTTGTAAACAGTTCTGCTGAAGAGGCAGCTATTGGGCCATAAACCACCACCTCTTCCACTACAGGGCCAGCACATCTCAAATGCGACAGGTGCTGTATGGAGGAGAAACCAATTCTAATTTTAGTTACTTAATGCCCTATAGAAACACCAACAGAAATTAGCAGCTTCCATCCTGCACAATTGACTCTAAAGCATAGCACTGTACTGTGTTCCCTGTGCAGTGCACAGGATGTGGCACACACTGTCACTGCGGTTATTTGCATCTATTATGCCCGAGTAAATGCAGCTTCAAAACTGCAGCTTTTAGAACAGGCAATATATAGTTGCTCACTACAACAAATCATCTCAAATTAGACTTTTAAGGAAGACTCTATGCATATCTTTCATGGGAATTTCATAGGTGATACCAAAGTAGGTAATTGTCCTTCAAGATACAAGAAAAAAGTCTTTTAAACGCAGCTTATTTATTTACATTACACCATTAACTATAAAGTCCTGGCTGTCATACACACACAGAAAAAGAAAAGTCTGTGCTGATTATCTAGATTTCAGAGTCATCAGCTTTTTCTTGACTGATCTTCGAGGGACAGGAGTTAACTGGGAAAGAATTAAGAGTTTTAGAAGCATAGTTCAGTGATGTGTTTTTCTAAAATACCATCCTTGATTTAAAAAAAAAAAAAAAGTAGTATTATAAGGGTTTTTCCCTCCACTGAATGGGGATGAAAAAATTGACTTAGTATCCACCCATGTGTCAAATTTATGTAGTATTCACTCAAGAAGGTTACAGTGTTCTGACAAAATCCATACTTAAAAAAAACTGTAAAAACAGATTTCTGTACATCTAATCACAGCAAAAATGGGAAAATATGGTTTTTTTGAGCCTTATGTATTACAAATACTTTCACATGGCATACAGAAATCAGGAGCTTGCATGCTTCCTAAGCCATAGCAGAACTAAGAGTTTAAGTAGATATAGCATTTAAAGTTCCTTTTAACAAGCAACTCAGTCCTTCAAATAACAGGGTTTGAGTTCAAGAGATCTAATGAGATTTCTGTACATGCAATTCTGCAGTGCTTGTAGAATCACAACCCAAATTGGAAAGTGATTAAAAAAAAGGCGAAAATTAATTTATTTCTCATCATGATAGCCATGCACCATTATTTTAACAAGATTAGTCATCTGAAACTGAGGCCCTAAGGTTTTTGGAGAGTTCTGATGTCACAGGTGTTACACATCTTACTCTTTCTAAAAGAGAAACTCTTGGGGAAAAGAAGAGTAAAGCCTTTATTTCAGCTCAACAGCAAGACACAAGACCTTGGTCCCCAAACTTTCATCTTATGTTCCCAAATAGGAGCTTAAGACAACTTCCAGCCACAAGTGCTATTTCTGTAAGTGAATTCTTATTAGGCTTATGATCTTATCATGGATGTTATTTGGGACTCCTCTCAGAAATCAGTGGCCAAGTGGGAACTTCTAGACATAATGCTGTGAAATCCACAGAAAGCCTATTAAGATCTTTCATGTTATTGTTTGTTCTTCCACATTATCAACCTCCAAAAATACAAGAATACTTACCTCATCCCACTGGAAACCACTGGTGTAATTAGTACTGCCAGTTTTCTAGATGTCGTATGGTTCCTCAACGACTGTCCGAGAACCAGAGCTCCTTGACAGTACACATCATTGGTAGCAAGGGTCACAAAGGCTTGATCTGTTACTGTAAGCAAATATTCACAGCTTTAATATAAGCTCTTTTGGCAGGTTCCTACAATCTCCCTCCTCCAGCTAACCAACAGGCTGCGGCTTATAACAACCTGCAGTTCCTGTGATAAGCTCTTTTCTTTCCCAAACTCCCCCACAAGACACAACTGAATAGAAAATCCAGTGAAAGAGACTGCAGAATGTATGTTTCTGAGTTTTGTTGGCTTTTGTTTGCCTGATTTACATAATAACAGGTATTAAGTTTTCAGATCAGCCTTAAACAAATAATTTCCCAATTTTATTGCCTAAACATAATCAAAAAAGCCCATCTGTAAATATTTGGTTTTTACATTTAACTAACATAGTATAATACAAGTGATAAGGAAAATGTTCCTGTTTATACAGTGCCAAAAGCTAATTGAAAAAACAGGAAGTTTAAGTACTAGCCAGAAATGTCCTTCTTTCCATAACCTCACTGAATCCACCCAACAGGCATTATGCTTTGCTCTGTCCTCTTTGTACAGGAATAACTGATGCTGGCTGAACAAATGCAGAGAAATTGCTACTGAGATTGGTACACCTCCCAGAAGCTAATGATCCCTACCTCAAGTAACTTCAAGAAAATTAGGAGTGTTTCTCATTGTCAAGAAACACATGGGAAAAAAATTACAATAAAAAAAAAGAAAGTAAGCTACACTCCTGCACAATAGCAGACATAATGTATTTTTGTAATGATACCAGGCCTGTATCACCAGGGGCTGCTTCTTCACTCTGCCCTCTGACAGAACCACAGTTACGGGGTTCTCCTGGGGAGAGCCAGAACCTGTGATTCAGCAAAGTGAACAGCATCCTCAGAGCAGAAGGAAGACCTCAGCTTTCTAGGCTGCAAAATTAACCAGAACAAGATAAGCGGGCCACACAGATGAGGGGAATTCCACTGAGCTCTAGAGAGCTTCAATAAATAGTTGTATTGAACTACTTGTTTAAAACCACCATCATCTTAAGGGACAAGCAATTAGGCTAAGTAAATTAACCAACAAAACAATAACAACAGAAAAAAACACCCTGTCATACAGTTTCCAGGCTCTGTGAGAGACTCTAGGAAAGAATCTCACAGAACTAGTTGCAGAGAACCCAACAAATGACCTCATGGCTGCCTCAGACAGAGGCTGCCAAAATGAAGGAGTTCAAATCTCTAACCTAATACCAAGGTATGCAATGAAGAATGGTTGGCGCCAGCGACAAGCTCTTAGGTACTGAGTATTTTCATTTTCCTTCAAATCCAGATCAAAGCACAGACCCACTGGTATGCTGTCTTTTGCCTGGTTTAGTGGGTGGTGTCCCTGCCAACGGCAGGGTGGCTTGGAATTAGATGATCTTTCAGGTCCCTGACAACCTAAACCATTCTATGATTCTTCCCCACTTTTTGCCCTACCTCCCACTCATCTCCAGCCAGACCTGAATTTGAATCAAGCACATACACCTTACATTTGCTGACATTGCAACAGATCCCTACACCTCAGAAGAATCCTTTTACCCATCAGTGTAAAACTTGGCCAAATAAACTGAATCATCCATCCAAACTATAAATAGTTTGCAGATCCCTCACCTAAGCAAACTCCAATAACATTTTTATTCACAATTTCCAGAAGCAGCAAAGGAAAAAAGGAGCTTTCAAATCTCCTTTATCATAACAGCTCTAGCAAGTTATGGGCATTCCAGAAAACAAATAGTAAGGAGTTGCTTACATGGAGTGGTTTAAAAAGGACAATTGTGCAAGTTGTGCAGAACTGCTCCTACTGCAACTTTCCGAAAGGTTAAATGAATAAATATAAGCATACATAAAAATCCAAAGCAGAAAACCACTGAAGGCTACTTTAGCAATAAAATTATTCTCAAAAGACACTAAGAGCCAGCAAAGAAAAGCACTGTTGTGTTAGGCAACAGGCATCTTTAGCCAAAGAAAGGTAATAAAACAACTACTGAGAGGAATGTGGGGGGTAGGTTAAAAAAAAAAAAAGTGTGAAATGAGTGGGTGTTTAAATCTTAACTAACAACCACAAAACTGAACGCATAATCTTCCTATTGCTTCTGCATATCCTTTTAGCTACAACAGCTGAATTTTTACATAAGTAATACATCTAAAAATACAGAAGCTACTCATCAAAATTGTTCAGCAAGTTGGTATGGCAAATTACCACATCCTACATATGCTTTCATGCCCTGTACTTCTTGGGCTAAAGCTGTGGTGAGCACCACAAGCAACTAGTTTGCCAAACAAATACCTCCCACAGACAAAAAAAACCAACAACAAAACAAAACCACCACCAACACACAACAATTGTCTCTTTTGAGAATCAGATGTGGGATACATATTATAGCCTTCTTAACAGAGTGAATCATTACAAAGATAATTAAATAGATAATCAAATATTGACTGAAACCATGCAATATCAAAACATTTCTAGTGCAAAGAGGAACCTAGCTATTTTAAAATCATACAGGGGCACCACTAATCCAGTAAGGATCCATAGGGGGTTTAAAATCAAAAGATTTTATCATTAGTTGTTCTTTCATCTAATCCCTGTTTTCAAGGACAAAGTATTATTTGACTTGCTTCATTTATAATGTTCTTTGGAACTCTGTCACTATAAATAGATGTTTTATTTTTATAACTGAAAGCTAAGGATCAGTTTTTCATATAAACTCGTAAGAGCAAAACATTTACCTGAGAATTCCCATTCAAACGAAATCAAGGACAACGCTGTATTACATCTAACACACACAGGGTTTCACTCACTGACTTTAAGCTGCAAAAGTTTTGATCTTTTATGTTTGAAAGGTGGAGGTATTTAAAAAAAAAATAATCTAGTTGCAATGAATTTTAAGTGTCAAGTGCGCCATTATGCAGAACTTTCAATTCTTTGTGCTGTATAACAATAGTGTGAACAGTATTGAACCTAGTGTGAACAGTATTAAGTTTTCAAGGAAATTGTTTTCAAGCTGTGGAACCCTATGGCTAATACCACTGACTCTCAGTGAACTATGAGAAAATTAAGTATATTATTAGAATCAAATTAAAAGCATGTCATATAAATTTATAAATCTGTTCATTTCTCTTGTCTGGATTACCACACAGCACATAAAGATGCAAATTGAGAAATCATTATCATCAGCAGTGGCTGCTCACTTTTAACGCCTAACAATTGTTTCGCAGAACAAACCAAGGATTTTCAAGCAAGTGACTTTGGTGAGTTATTTTAGAGCCTGCACTGCAGCTACAGATACCATCACAGAAAAGACAGCAAAAGTAATGGGAATCACCACAGTCAGTGTGATTTTATGTTAAACTTGTTACAGTTCTTTTTTTTTTTTAAGCCAAGGTCACCAACTTCTTTTAAAGCTTACACATAGCATTAGTACCTCTGACACTGCCAGAGGCAGAATTCTTCATTAGGCCTGAAAAACAATTCTAAGGCAGCTAAAAGCCTTACTTCGAATCCACACCAGCAAGCAGACAGGGTGGTGCTCACTTTGATGTTCAAAGGAAAAAAAAAAAAAAGAAAAAAAAAAAGAAGAGAGCAAACCTGAGGTAGGCACCAAGAATCAGGAGAGACTCGCAATAACAAGTACGGAATGAACCACATGCACCTGCCAGCTTCAAGACAAGTTAAAGTAAGGCCTTTTTTCCTCCATTATCCACTAGACATAGCTTTTAAAACATATTTCAGTCTTTCTTCTGACAGAGAGAGAAAAGATACATGTGGTCCTAGGACATCTGTGTCTCCTAAAGTAACAACTCAAATTTGCCAAGTTGTCCACTCCCAGATTGTGATAGGAAACTAGAGACTCATATGCTACAACTTTCCCATAAGCATATTCTAAATAACACATTGACATCTTATGCATAAAAATAGGAGTTGATAAATCAATGGCTCCAACAGGCTGGTTAGGTCCCCAGTATGTACTGCCATTCATACTAACCAACCTTCTACAACTGGTTTCTTAAAGTCCTCCCTAGTGCCATCTGCTGCTCTCGTTACCTCCCCCCATTCTACTTCAGACGCAATCTGCAGGACCAGGCAGGCTGCAGTCTGGACCTGTGCCCGCTGAGCCCAAAGCACCTTTCTGAAATCCCGAGTGACACTGACATAGCACAGCCCCAGCTCACATCACGTTTTCTAACAATATTTTTACACCCCCTTCCACACGTAGGTCTTTATGCATCCTCCTCCAGAAGCACATCTCAGTGAAGATGTGTCGGACTACTGCAAAAAGAGATACCAGCCTTCTCACTTCTCTGATCTAGCACAACCGTATCAGAAGCACTTGGAACAGAGAGTTCTGCTTCAGATGGCACCTTCAACCTTGAAAGCAACCAAGAACTATTTTGGTTTAAGTGGGTAAAATTAATAACCTACCATCAGAAATTATTATGCAAGTTCTCAGCAAAGAAGCAGTTCTTGCCCTAGTAAAAAAAAAAAAAAAAAAAAGACAGCTGGCAATTTTAATTCCCATACTTCTTCGATCTGGGTCCAATAGTAGAAACATTTACATTACT
The DNA here is from genome assembly GCA_028565335.1 of Limnodromus scolopaceus. Taxonomy (NCBI): domain Eukaryota; kingdom Metazoa; phylum Chordata; class Aves; order Charadriiformes; family Scolopacidae; genus Limnodromus; species Limnodromus scolopaceus. Next base: position 137,536,983 of record JAOXNO010000001.1, read on the forward strand.
GATGGATATAGCACAAGCAATACCTTGACACAGACCTTTTCATAACAAATATAAATTGACATTTGATGGCATGCAGTATTTCTCTTGGTCTAACAAAGTTCTGCCTGATCCAAAACTAGATTCTCTCCTGCTTTATTAAAACAATACTGAATTTTAGTAGATGGGATTAAGACTGTTATCTTGAAGACTACAGAAAGAGGACTTGTTTCTCTTTTTTTGTGTAGCTTTTACTATGTATCTTTCAGTCAAGAACAGTTACATATTGCTTCAAGACCCTGCGATTCTGTTATCCACCAGATTGTAAGTGATCTTTAGGAACAACCAAATGCAACCATATTACAATATGCAAATAAGCATAACTCACAGCACCCAAAGCTGGTCCCAAAATAGTAACATATCATTTTGAAAAAAAAAAAAAAAAAAAAAGTAATAGTTGCTTAAGCAATCCAAAGACAGCAGAGAGGATTTGTTACAGTTAGGTGTTTCCAGTCTTTCCACTCTCCTTCCAAAGGAAAAAAAGCAAACAAAATACCCCAACCAACCACGAAAAAAAAAAAACCCACCACAAACTACAATCCCCTAATCCTCTAATCTGCAGGCTCCCTTTCTGCATCAACCCCAGGCACTGAGTTGCCACACACACGAATTCAACCTGGGGACCCACCAGGACGAACGCCCACGGCAGGTCTGTCTGCGACACCCCTCAAAGGGCTCCACAAGCACAGCCCGGGAGGTGGGAGGGCTGACGCCCCGCTGCCTCCCCAGCTGGGACAGCGCCTTCCAGAAATGAAACGGCACCTGCAGCCACCCCTAAACCAGTCTCTCCTGGCTCTAAGGGTGACTGCGACCAAACTGCCGCTGCTGTGCGAGGCGGGACGCGGGAAAGGCTTCTCTGAACCTGCCTCAGGCTGAGGGAGCTCCCCCCCCCCCCCAACCTGCCGCCCACCCGGGAAGCGCCCAGAGGCCCGGGCAGGCCAATCCGTAGGTGCAAGCAGAACGCATAAACGAGTTTAGCTCTTTCATCCCACCAGCCAGGCGGTTCAAACCCTAATCTGAGCCTGCTAATTACAGCACGCTCGGCCGATATCGAAGTGGGGGAGACCCCTCGCCCGCACAGGGGTGTGAGGAGGGAGAAGGCCCCAGAGGAGACGGGGTGGGGGGAGAGGGGGGAAGCGGCCGGGCTGCCCAGAAAGGCGGCGGCGGGCAGAGGAAGCGGGGCGCCGCCACCGCCGAGGGGCAGCCCCTCAGAGTACTCACCGGACATCCTGCGGCCGGCGGGGGGCCAGCCGGGCGGGGGCACGGCCCACGGCCCAGGCCCGGGGCGCCCACCTCCGCCTCACCTGCCCGCGGCGGGCCCGGTAAGTGGCGCAATGGGATTAGCCTCTTTCCTGCTGAAGCCGGTGGGAGGTGAATTATACCCGCCGGGACTCCTGCGCAGCGGCAGAGACACGGCATTAGCGGCAGAGACCATCGGGGAGGGTAGGGTTGGCTTGGCACGGCACGGCACGGCACGACCCACCCTACGCTCCCGGCACTGCCTTTACAACAGGGCGGGAGGGGGGAGGCACCCTCCTCTGGCCCCACCGTGCGCCCCCGCAGCGCCCTGCCCCCGGGGCAGCGCACAGCCCAGAGCCGGGCCGCGGCAGCCGCCGCCTGACACGGCCCCGCACCGGCCCACTGCCTCGGAACGGCCCACCCGGCCGCCGCCCCCCCATCCATCTCCGTGCCCCCCACGCCCCCCACGCGTGGCGGCAGCACCGCAGCGCCTCCTGGCGGCGCGGCGTGGCGCCCCCGCCACATTGGCCGCCCCGCAGCAGCGTCCGCCCGGTCCGGGTGGCGGCGGCCCGGGGAGCCCTCTCGTCGTGGCGGGGTCTGGGGGCTTCCTTCCTGTCCCTTTCCTTTCCCTTTTTCCTTCCCTTCCTTTCCCTTTTCCCTTCCCTTCCCCTCCCCTCGGGGCTGTGGGACCCCCAGAGAGCCTCCCTTAGGCTCCCTCAGAGCCTCCCTGCCTGCTGCCTCGGGGGGCGCCGGGGAAAGAGACAGGCCCCTCCTCCGCCGTAGTTTCCAGGCTCCCGGGCGGGTGAGGGACTCCCATCCCTGCTGCCCGCCCCCCCGCCGGAGTTAAAGAGCAATCCCCGTGGGGAGGGATGGAGGGACCCGCACCGCGGGTGCCTACGGGGTACAGAGGGGGCTGGCGGGCAGCTGAGCAAACCGAGGGGGCGAGGGGCGGCCGCATCCCGCCAGCCGCCCTCATAGAATCATAGAACCATACGGGGTTGGAAGGGACCTCTGGAGATGATCTAGTGCAACCCCCCCGCCAGAGCGGGCCTAGCTGTAGCAGGTTGCACAGGAACTTGTCCAGGCGGGTTTTGAATGTTTCCAAAGAAGGAGACTCCACCACCTCCCTGGGCAGGGGCAGCTTGTTCCAGTGCTCTACCACTCTCACAGTAAAGAATTTCCTCCTCACGTTTAGGTGGAACTTCTTATAGTCAAGTTTGTGCCCGTTTCCTCTTGTCCTGTCACTGGGCACCACCTTCCATAGCAGCACAGGGCTGCCCACCAGCCACACACCTGTGTCAAAGATGTTGTCAAAGACACTGATGTCTTTGACAGTGAAGATTTCAGAGGTCGGAAAAAAAGGTCTTTGAGCAGGAGCAGGGTGACTCTAGTGTGGCTTACGGTCACCCAGCTACGTGGGGTTCACCGTGAGTTAAGGGGGTCTGCCCATCAGCTTCTCTGGAGCCATCGTAATAACCCCTTGAGAGTACGCACAGTCTGATAACTTCGCACCCAGATAAATAAATAAATAAATAAACGTTTTCAAAGAGCTTGTGCTGTATATATGTTTTCACAAATATATATAAAAATGCACGTATACTCGCACAGTGTATTTTCACCAGTAACGTAGAAGTGGGGTAGCCATTATATATAATTCAGCCCCAAAATGTTGCTGCAAAGTAGTTTTGGGCCGACGTGGCTCAGCCAAGGCATTTTCACCTCAAACTCTTCTGCGAATGGCAGTAACTACTCAGCAGAGGACCATTATGACATGCTGCTCAACTGTTTAAGCCTTTATTTCCAACAATTTGCAAGCAATGAGTGTTGCCACTCCAACCTGCATTTGTGCTCTCACCCACTGGGAGTATCCTACAGGTCCACCGGAGAAGAGGGTGTCATTGCTGTGATATTGGTGAGCTGTTTAAGGAAGGAAGGGCATAAAAAAGTAGGAAATCGAGCTTTACTTGTCCCACAGAAACAAAATTCTGGGGAAATGTGCTCATCATCTGCTTACACAGATGGGTCAACTAAACAATATGCTTATGAGTAGCAAGATCGCTATTGTAGATAACTTTACCAGCAGATCTATTTCAGTTGGGGGACTTTTTCATCAACAAAAACATTTTCTTATTATAAAAGCAATGCCTACATTTAGCTGATTTTATGTTTTACTTGTGTGCCAGAGTCTTTTTTACAGTATAGAGTAGATTTTAAATGTCAGAGCCAATAATACAAGCTGGAGTTCTGGTGGTGTAACAGTTTATATTCCTTCCTTCCCCTCCAGATTTAAATATGTTAGAGCTTCCCTACATAAACTCCCAATTATCTGAAATTTTTATTATTACAATAATTATAAAATTATTATTGTCATTATCATCATACTAGTTAAAAGGGAAATTAACACTGAAAAGTGTGCCTGCATACCAGTATATTGATCTTATGTTGATGTAATTAGACCACAGAATTTCAGAGGATTAATCACTTTGATGAGCAGTGTTTAGCAATCCAGATTCATGGGTTTTGCTCAAATTCTCCATAATAAAATCTGCTTTTTGGGCAATAATATTAACACAAGTAAGAAAATCTTTTTAAAATACTATGAACAAATTTAAATAAATTGTAATACTATTATTTCAAATGCAAATATGTTAATAATGTACATAGATCCTTCTCTGGACACCACTACTGCATAAAAAGAAAAAAAGACTTCTTAAGCTGTTTTCTTTTTTTTCCCCTAGAGTCTTTAATTTGAATAAATTCTTTCTCTTTTCTAGTGGGACATAGGTTAATTTGTATATAAAAGGTATCAGCTGGCATATGTGCCAGAAAGTAACAAATAAAGCAAACAGAACTCAGATCATCTTAGATACAACACGGTATGTGTTTATTGAAAATTTTCAAGAGAAAGAAGCAAAATATATATTTTCATCGTTAAACAAAAAAACTGAAGTGATAACGACAAAACACTTTAACATGTCATTAATCAAACTTTACATCTACCTGACAAAATATATATCAATCTGTTTTAACTATTAACATGGAAAATTAGAATTTTTGAAGAAATATCAAATGTCCTTGAAAAGCAATTTAAAAATATGATAGTATTTGTAAGTTGAAAGTGATAGCCGCAAAGGTGCTCATTTGTTTGTGCATTGTCGAGATGTTTCCGTATTTAAACTGATGTACATAATAATTTCTTATTTTCAGGATCAAAATAAAGATTATGGTAATCTCCTCAGCAACTGATATATATCCATATCAAATATAATTTAGATAGAATAGTATATTCTTTCAAAAAAAAGTACTTTTTCTGATGTTGTCTTTCTCTCAACAATTTAATAAACACAAAATCATGTTTACCTCCATCTACATGTAATTTCAGTAAGAAAAAGTGTGCTTCACATATAAGAGGAAGATAAAAACACACAGAGATTTCCTCTATGCTTTAAAGAGTTAGCTAAAACAGCTGCATTGCAAATTTCATCAGTAAACTAGTTTTGCCAGCTTTCATCTGCATTTAATTCATTTGCGAGTATTTTGATTCAGTTAGCTAAATGAAGGCAGAGAGACTGGAAAAGTGTTGGTTTTTGTTGATAGGTTTGTCTATGTAAGGACATTTGTTAGCACAGCAAGGTTCATCAGGAATAAGGGAAAAAAGACAAAACAGCCTTGCTAGCAAAACTGCATCAACCATACTGCCACATAGGTATGAAGTTGAATAGTTGGTCTGACATAGGTTTTATGGAACAAAGTGTCACAGACTCATTCTAAATTATTCTGAAAACTTGGTGCCTATTTTCTCTTTACAAAAATTCTGAATAATATGGTTCTTAAAAAAAAAAAAACAGTCTGCCAGATTAATGCCTTTAAAGGCTCCTAGAGCAGGACCTAAGTTTTCAAGAGAAACAAAATTTATGTCAAATTCCAGTTCCTGAGAAGAGCTAAACACCACTTCAATAATAAATAAATAAATAAATAAAATCAGCATGAGTTCCTCTCATTTTTATTTTTTTAAACACTGGTTTGTAAATGTACATATTATTTTCATGCTATATTTTAACATAAAGAATGAATTTTCCATCTACAGCTCATTTCACTTTGCTAGAATTCAGACATAAATACAAAGTAAAGGCATTAAAATTTTTAATCCTTTATACAACTTTAAGTTTTCCTTAGACTTTATAAACAATACAGAAATACACCAAAGAAACCCAACAGTATGAATGAAAATGATAATTTCCTTATTCCTATTCTATCAGAAGGATTAAGTATTTTGGCTAATTTTGAAAAGAGAAAAAAAAAAAATTGTTCAGTGACTCAAACACTGACAAACAAAAAACTTTAAATTTTTAGCTTATATTAACTTGATTTCTTTGCTCTTTAAAATAACTTCTGAATCAAAACACGTATCCAGCCTTTATGAATGCAGGTCAGATAATTCAATACTATTCCCGGGCATTTTAAGCATATCTTTGATGATGTAAAGCTCAAGGTCCAAGACCGACACCGCGTAAAAGAGAGTAGGATTGCAATGTCTCAACAAACATTCATTAAAAGGAAGCTTTTCTTTTGTCAGAATGATAAAGTAGAAAAAAATCGTTGGGTCTGGGGGGTGAATGTCACCAACGAAGGGAGCCTGTGATCAGAGGGCAGCTCTTCTTCCAGCGGCTTACACTGTAGCCCCACCTGAAAAATGAAGATTGAGCATTCAGCATTGCCACCATGGATGCCCTTTGCCAGCTCTTCTGGACCTTTTTTTTTGTTGTTCTTTTTGAGGTAACAGGTGGGAACCTCATATCCCCAGGTGCATATAGATGGCCTTCACCCTTTGTCTCACTCTCCAGAGGGCAGCGGGATCACTGGCCTGATGCTTTAGTTACACCCCAACCATAGAAACAGAGGAAAATAAGTGTCTGTCAGACCCTGAGGACACTAACAGCCCTCACGGCCCTGACCTGACTCGCCTGGGGTATCCCAGGCCGTGATCTGTCTGGATGTCCCCTGTGTAACCCTGTCCAAGCCTTCCCCAGGTGCTTCACCAGCAGCAGCTGTCCCAGATCCCACTATGGCAGCCCCAGCCCAAGGGCACCACAGACCACTCAGAAACGCCTGTGAAGCTTCTCCACACACCTCCTGTGTTTCTCTTATGTCTTGGTCATTAATCCCATTATGGAACACATAACACGAATTTGAGGTTTAAATTCATCTCTGTGGCAGCTAAGGGACAGGGACGGGTTGTTCCCGAAATGCTGGGAGCTGAGGGCAGCTGCAAATGAGCCTGGGCTATCGCCTCCCTGGTGGCGGGCACGCACGGAGGGGTAGTGATAGCAAATGGGCCCCATGGATGGGCCAGCTATCATCGGGTGGGCAAGTGGCCCACCCAAGGCCAAGCCAGGAAGAAAAGCCAGCCAACCACCCAGACTCATGGCCTGAGCAGGCATGGGAGGATGTGGCAGGAGGCCCACCCAGGCCAGAGCTGAAATGGGGGCCCTGGCCAGAAGATATGTGTAGATGCCCCGGACAAGGCTGATCTTGGCCACACAGACTTGTTTCCACACACAGGGCCATGACAGTCAGTCACCTCTGGTGGCAGAGACCTCATGTCATGCAATTTCCTTCATTAAGTGGCGTGCATCCATCTTTGGGGCTCATTATGGCTTCCTATACTTGTTCTTGATGAAGAACATTAATTACCAGTATCTCGTACAGACCAGTGAGGTTGTTTAGGATGATATTTTCATATTCCCTCATCCCTGACCTCTTTCTGTCCCCACTGAAATTGTAAAATTCCCATCTGCTCCGGTGCTAAAGCAACTTAGAAAGCTGGAAACCAATTTAGCTTACCATGTGGTTTGAAGCAAAGTTTCTTGTTCTTATAAGCAGAGTAGGCCGCTATCGATCCAACAACTAGTATTACGAAAGCAGAAATTATAGGAGATGTAACTCCAGCTATTAATCCTGAATCTGTGGAAAAAGAGAGAGATTATTTTCAGAGGCATTGAAATGCTTTAACTTAAACATGTTTTCTACTAAGGTGTGCTTTTGCCAAACTATGAGAATCATTTGGTGAAACATTGGAAATTCATTAAATAGAATTAAGCAGAAGACTAGAAATTCTGTTACATTACAGCTGGTGTGAAAACAGTGTCTTAAAGCCTAATTTAGTATATGTACTACTTCTATAAGGCTAACATTTTCTTACTATTTTATCATGATCAGAAACAAATTATAGAATAAATTATTTACTATACCCGTGTTTCCTCCACGATTGAAATGATGCTCCTCTTCTCCTGGAATAGAGGATGAATTTTCATCAAGAAATGTTTTTTATCTTGTTTTGAGAACAGTCTTTACTTAGCACAGTGTGATTTTGTACAGGAGATGAAAGGGGGTGGCTCGGCAGGACTGTGGGAGAGGAGCTCCACTTCCAGTCCTTGACTGAGAGTTGTGCTGGCTGGAGGAATAACCATCCACCCTTCTGACACTTCATTTTTGGAGAAGAATATTATATTCTAAATAAAGGGAGTCGGGGGCCGGTATACTCTGCCTAGCCTCTACTGCCAGACAATTTATCAGATGATTTAATAATCAATAATTTAAGTCAAGATCATAGGCCCAGTCCATCTACTTTCAGTTCTCAGCAGAAGAAATGTTTAGGAATATGTTTCAAGAATATGTTTCAAGTTTGAGCTTCAGGCTCAAAGTCATGGTTTGCAGAGAAGGATAACTAATCTAAATAAAATCTAAATAAAAATAAAAATAGCAGAGTCTTGTCCTATACCTTCAGTGACAAACAGATTGTCACTAAAGCAAAACTAGCCAGCTCCGACTTACAAGTATTCAGAAGAAGCTGCAACGAGAATTGTCAAATGCTACCTGCTACGTGCGGTGGTAAAGGCTTCCCATCAAGGAGATCTGAGTCATCAAAACCTCCTGTAAAATAAAGATTAGGATTTCTGTTGCAAAATTATCTGGTCAATGGTAATGCCCTCAGCTCCCTTGTCCGGTCTTTTTGTAATGTACTAGAGAGGGGTGAGGTGTCTTTGGATTCCCAGATTCAACATGTTGGATGGGTCAGGTGTCTTGCACTGAATGGTCACCTATTCAAATTCACCTGGAATCTGGAGTACTAAAGCTGTTTTTGTGTCTACCCATTCTGGTACCTGCGGGATGTGTGGGCCTGGGCTCTCAGTAGCACAAATCCTTTTATAATATCGACGTCCCAAATCCCAGTGGTTCCTGGAGCAGGAAGTCCTTTCCAGGAAAGACTCTAGAAGAATGCCAGAAGGACCCATCCATGGTTCACCACTACAATCATACCAGAAATAAATATAGGATACACGGTGGTAGCTCGGGTAGATGTGCCACTTCCACTTTATTTCAGTGGATGTCTGGGATTACACTCAAACCCAATACAGATTTACATCCATCTCCGCAGTCCCACCCATTGTGTGCCCCAGGGCCGTCTCAGATGCACATCTCAGCATGGATTTGAACACAGGCACCTGGGAAAACACAATCCAGGAGTGCAGCACAGACTGGGATCTACCTGGCTGGAAAGCAGCTCTGTGGAAAGGGACCTGGGGGTCCTGGTGGACAGCAAGCTCAATATGAGTGAACAGTGTGCTGCTGCGGCAAATTAAACTGCTGGGATGTTGGGTTGTATCAACAAGGGCATCACCAGCAGAGATAAAGAAGTGATTATCGCACTCTACTCAGTGCTTGGCAGGCCACACCTGGAATGCTGTGTTCAGTTTGGTCCCTGCTATACAAAAAAGAGATGAACGGGATGGAGAGGGTCCAGAGAAAGGCCACCAAGAGGATCAAAGGACTGAGAAGCCTGCCACATGAGGAAAGGCTGAGAGAATTGGGTTTGTTCAGCCTTGAGAAAAGAAGGCTTAGGGGAGATGATATCACCAGGTTCCAGTATTTAAAGGGTGGCCACAGAGAAAATGGAGACTCCCTTTTTACAAGGAATCACATGGGAAATATGAGGGGTAATGGGTACAAGTTACTCCTGATTCTGATTGGACACAAGAGGAAAATTTTTCACAATGAGAACAGTCAGCCATTGGAATAATCTCCCCAGGGAAGTGGTGAATTCCCCATAACTAGACACTTCTAAGATTCAGCTGCACATAGTGTGGGGCCATCTTGTCTAGACCATGCTTTTGCCAAGAAAGGTTGGATGAGAAGATCCTTGAGGTCCCTTCCAACCTCGTATTTTGTGAATCTATGATTCTATGATAGGCTTATCCACACCCTGTGGCTAGATGTCAAATCAGAACGTTAGCGTGGTTCAGTGCATACATACCCAAAATGAAAAGGCAAAAAACGTGTTAGTCTCATGCCACTTAGGAGTCAATATTCCACATTTTGGGCAGACAGAAAAGCTTTATGGTAATAACATTAAAACTCAGAAAATCTTTCCAAACGCTGAGTCAGGAACAGCAATTACAAAAGAGAGATGGAGGAAAGGGATGATAAAAACTATTAATAAAGAAATTAGAGTAAACTATTCAAAATATGTTCTCTGAACAGCTCATAGTGCTGGATTTTTGTAGGACAAAATATTCTTACCAGAATTACTATGGCTTCCCGGTCGTGGTGGAAGAGGTGGGTATAAAGGTTGTCTTGGGATGTCACCTATTGATAATTAATATTGTTAGATGGTTGGACAGGCAAAACTGAGAGCTGTAAATAAAGAGTATGATAACCTGAGATTTTATACCTATTTCTAATTTATCCTCTGGTGAATCAAGAAAAGGACCTTGTCCCTAGTTAAAAAGTCTCAAGCACTATATCAACAAATAGCTAGCTACTGAAACTAATTAGAAAGTGAGAAGGGAATATTTTCAAAATTAAAATGAGAGAAGAATTCACAAAAACGTTGAAGGAAAATATTTCTTATATTTCTGGCAAGTGGTAATATTGTTTAATGCTGACAGCTGGGAAGCACAGTGCGTTACTGTAGGTGTCAGTGGTGCAGTTCTGCAGAGCCGACAGAGAAGCTGGTGTTCTGGGCTGGGCAGGAGGCAACAGGTTACCTCTGTGCCATCAGCAGGTATTAATAAGATCTGCAGATTAGTTTCATCTAACACATGCTGAATTTATCTAATGCATGATGAATTTTCAACTCGAGCAGTGCAAAATGGATGCAGACTTCATCTTTGTTGTTTAGGACTTTGTGCTAGTATTTGGGCTTAATTTTTGCCAAAGTATTAGGAAGAGAAGCATTGGACAGTGCAGGAGATCTGGTGACTAATAACAGTTTCCAAACCGCACATACAGTGCCAGAGTAGCAAGAGCTGACTCAGTTCAAAACCAGCCAAAGTTAACGCCCAGGGCTGTTGCTCTGCATATACAGAGAGTAGGTTCCTTCTTGCAGTCCTTTCTCCAACCAGTTCAGTCACATATTTAACTGTTCTCCTAGCCAGACAGCAAATTTAGCTCTGAATAAATCAAAGTTAGGTCACAGAAATAAATACCAATTTCTCTCCCTCTCCTTAAATCTTTCTTTCCTTGTAAGTACATGCCAGATGCCCTTTTATCTTCTTTTCTTCTTGCCTAGCTGCTAAATATAATGCTTTTGTTTGTGAGGAACATTTAGGTTCTGGTTCAGCAACTTATTTAGATAAATGCTTAACTTCAGGCAAGTTTAGCCTACTAGAGTGAATAGATTTTAGGTAGAATCTTAAAGCTTTGCTGAATCAGACTTTGTCTAATTAATTCTCTTCAATAGAAGGAGAGACTTGTTCTGTTCCAGATCTCTGTGTAAAGAACTAAGACTCCATGGCACAAAAGCAGAAAACTGCTGATCCCATTATTCATTTCTATTATGATGCTGCACTTACTCAGTCTTCTCTAAGCATAAGAAGATATATTCTGTGGCATAGCTAGTGAAAAAATAATGTCTTCAGAACTATTGATAATGAGGTACATATCATAAATCCCATTACGCCATGTATGAATTTAGAACCTGAACTGAAAATGGAGCAAAGAAATAAAAACTGAGGGAAATATCATTAGCCATCCTCTGAATGAAAGGTGGGTTTTAGTGAAGACACTTAAGCATTTAATTAAGAATTTAATCAACATACTAAATCCATCTTCTCATAAATGTACCCATTAGAAACTTGCAGGAGTGGAACAGTTAGTATGGGCAGGAAGAAGTGACACTATTAACATGGAAACTATAAGCAAAATCAGATTCAGCTTTATAAAGTGTGGGCTAACTTGTCATTCAAACACAAGCATGAAATGCAACAGGGTAACATGGAAATGCGGAAAGCCCTGGAAATGGGAAAGAATGATATAAAAGTTTTGATTCTCTACAACTGAAACATTAGTAAACCAGACCACTCTGACTGTAACCATAAATCAGAGGTTCTGTGCAATGGTCTGAGAAGTAATTTTCTTTTGTCTAGCCTTGATTCAAGTGGAACTTCAGGCTTTGATTCAATACTACTTGCATTTTAGGTAGTTTCAGTGTACAAGAGCCTTTCTAGAGCACTTGATGTCCTCTAAACACACTAAACAAAATATGGTGCAAAAATTCCCAAAGTCAAGGATTTCATATGTCTACACAGCTCAGCATGGTATTGCAAATACTTCCCGGGTCAGTTCTGTATGTTATAGAAATACTTGGAAGTTACAGCTGGTTACAACAGCTTGACTGCTTCAAGGATAAGCTACATCATGCCCATCAGTGCTCATCTCTGAAAAACATTCCTTTCTGCATTTCCAATTTGGGATTGGAAGAGCTACAAGCAGCTCACACCTCTCTCTATCCACTGTTACCTCTGGTTCCTAATCTTAGGCAGACTCATTTTAGGTAGCTGAAGAATCTACTACCATCACCTGTTGTCTTCAACCTTCTGCCAGAGTCCACCACCCTGAACCATCGCAGCAGAACGGGCCATAAATCCTTTCCCCAGCCATGACCTTGGTAGCCTGGCACAGTAATGTAAACCATCACTGACTTCAGTTCCTACAGGTAGGCCAGCCTGCAAGCTCCTGTAGCTGGCAACCAGACACAGCCCATCCTGCTGTTCTCACTCTGCATGGTGGCCTCTGGCAAAAGGTCTGTAGGTACATGAGTTGTCATGACTCCCATCACTACAGTTCCTCCTATGGTCTTGGAATCTCTTTTCACAAATTAGGCAGACTTCAGAAAAAGACTACAGAAAAAAAGCCCAATCATTATATTTGAGAAAAGAAGAGAGTACTCACCCCCACCAAGAGCATCTCCTAAATGCAGATCATTGTCTAAAAATGGAATGGAGGAAGATGTAGATAAGTGAGTTACACACAATTCTTGAGGGAAGTGGAATGTTAGTTTTAATAGAAAATGTACAACTGAATGTTTGACAAACAACTTTTTCAGGTCAGTCCCACAAATTCAAATAAGGTATCACACTTTTTTTGAAAACTTTTATAGAATTTAATATATGCCCACACAATAATTGACAAATGATACTGTATTTTCTACTCAAAATACAAAAGATTTATTCCTGCTTTAAATAAACTCCAAATAAATCCCATAGTGCAATGAAGACCAATAACTCTTTAAAGTATTCACAAGCACATAAATAAAATTAGCTATGTTAAGGCATAAAAATCTATCTATTTTTTAAATATACTCATTTATTAACAATTATATTTGTGGCTAAAAATGATATATGCACGTTTGGCTCAGGTATAATTTGTTCAACTGCAAAAACTGAATACCCATTTCAAGAACAAATACCAGGAAGAAGTAAGCCTACTTGGGGAGAGAGATTTGAATGAACTAGTTTATGTGAGGGTCATGGTGACAAAAAATTCGGCTTCAAGCGATCATACACGCCTGTCTGAGATTGGGCGACAGTCTGTTTTTCTTTGGCTGAGCTATGAAAGTTGTAATGACTTAAATGTCTGCATGTGCATGTTACACGGAGAATCAACAGGCTATTGCCGTTCCCCCAGCACTGTACACGTGTCTCACTGTACCTGGGATGGACTTTTCCTTCCAGTTAACAGTTTGTCGATGAACTACAGACGCATAAACAAGAGGAACTCCATTTCTAATATGCAGGTGTGAATATGAGCTTGTGGATGATATTTTAGGGTCTGTATGGAATGGCTGAGAGGTCAGCGAGTAGTAGGCAGAAATACATTAAATGGATTTTATAACTCCAAGGATCCCTTTCTTGCTCCTTATAAATGTAGAGTGCTGGAATGAATCAGAAGGAACAGCAAAATCTACCAAAATTTTTATACCGATGCTTATTGCCACAGAAAATTAGGTAGACACTCGAATGTGTTTTTTTCATTGTAATTCCAAAAATCCAGGAAAATCCATCTGCATCACTGTGCAGAAGTCTGCCTTCATGTGTTCTTCATATCCAGAGGGAGTGGGAAGCTGCTTTTGCACAGTATCTAGTCTCATTTGTGTAACAACTCAGAAATGCTTTGATGTCACCAGGAAATCTGGCAGGAAAATAATCAAATTCATACAACATGACTCGGTTTGCTCTTTTTAAGCCAAGTGTTGATCCTGTCTGTGTCCAGCCAACAGAGAGCTGCTTTTCAAGAATACCTTTACATGTGAAATGCTAACACTGTAAGAAGCAATAAATTGCAAATTGGGTTCAATTTATTGTGGGGATGAAGAATTCAGGTAAAATGCAGGATTCCACTCTGGAGGGTTCATGCAGAGATTTGTTACAGAAAAGTTAAGGTTGGTATGAATGAAATAGAAATGGAATTGAGTGTGTGCCTGTAGGGACCAGAAAAAAATGCAGAGTGGGGGGGTTAAAAGAACAGACAATAAAGGTCACCATTCCCAGCAGTAAAATTGAGGAATGTGTTGTTTCTGTCAAAACCAGCAGGCCTGCACTCTGATAAGACGACAGCACAGACAACTTGTCAGCAGAAGAAGAGCAGAAGGGCACTCTGACGCCAAAGGTTGCAGCATATCACCTATTCCACTACTTTCCTGTTCGCCCACCCAGAAAATGCACTGTAGACATAGTCTGTGTACCCCAAACAAGTAAAACCAGACAGTCGCCAGCAGTGGCCTTGGCCTAGGGTTCAGAGATGCTGAAGTAAGCAAGATTATGAGGCAAAGGACCTTTCCATAATAGCTGATGACTCCTAAAGGAGTACATCTGTACATAAACTAGCTTGTCATTTCTGACCATGAAGAACCACAGAGACAGGATAAGCTGGTGTACCTTGTCCTATGGTGCTCACCAGACCACCTGAGCACCCACTCAGGTGCTCATGAATATGTGGATTTGAGTGTATGGCTGAATGAAATCAATGGCAGGACGAATGTGAGTGGGTGAAATCAACTTATTTAGAGATTTTGTAAATAAACATCACCTTCTCCTTCCATTAAGTTTTGTGTTGAACTTTATCACACTAGATGGGGGGTGCCTACAGGAGAGCTTCAACTCAGGCAGATGTTTCTATGAGGGAAGCGATGCCCAGAGGACATGACCTGTACAATAATTGGCCCCAGCTCAACCAAAGTCATCATCTCAGCCAGCCTTAATTGATTAATTCTTGCTTTTTTATTATTACAATCATTAATTCTTAATGATACTGGCTGAAAGAGACAAAGAGGAAACCCTGAAGTTAAGATGAAGCATCAGACAGATGCTAGGACATACTTAACACTGTTTTTTAAAATTAGTTTTAATTGCTTTTAAACTTCCTGCAATCCTCTTCAGTGCTGAAAGAGATTCCAAATTCATCTGGAAAACATGGGACTTCTTCTTTCCCAAGAATTAGTGAAGTTGATCAGGTAGGGCAGATAATCATCTGACGGTCATATCTCTAACAGATTTAGGAGTCCCTGAAAATGAAATTCCTCTCACCTGACTGAGGCAGCTTCACTGTTGATACTGGCATCTCTGGGTTACTTTTAAACATGACTGAGGACGGAGTCTTTTAGGGCATGATTCAAATAACCTACTTAAGATGTCTATATTAGGATAAGAACAAATCCACATTTAGAGTGACATGAACTGTCCCTAGACATGCTGATTTCTCTCCACAGACTTCAAAGGAAGTTAGGACAGTGAGCTAAGCAGAGGTCAGTGGCTAAGCAATACTTTACAACGGACACTTCTAATCTAGGTCAAACACAGATTTTCGTTGCAAAATGGAGTGGGAAGGAAGAATACAACCATTACAGGATTTAGTAGCTACCACATTTGCAAAATGCTGCCTTGTTTGCTCAAAGAGCAAGCCAGAGAATTATGTGAAAATGTAACTGCTTTTGTGTACCTAAAGACTTATTGCATTGTTTATCCAGAAAAAGAATGAAAGTTGTTGTGGGAGTTCATGTTATCCAGCATTTCCTAATTCAAGCATTTTGTTCGATAATCAGAAATTTCTTTCAGTGTAGTTTAGCTGAAAAATCTCTATGTTATCATAAAGTGTTCCATCATAAATGCATAAATGGTCTTGTTCTTGGTTGGGCTTTGGTTTTTTTCAACAATAATGAGTGTTAATTGGAAATCGTCATTTGCCATCCTCAGGACTACAGCTAAAACTTTTTGGTCCTTTCCACTGTTCATAGTATCTTTTGCTTTCTGACACAGGCTTTTGTAGCAATCAATACTAGATAGTACTAAGTAAATACATGGCGAGAAGAAATAATACCAAAATTCCTTCTGATTCTTTTCCACATCCACTATTAAACATCATGAATATTTATGCTAAAAGAAAAAATAATGGAAAAAATGTAGAACAGTTACTCATTTTTATCAACAGTTACCCATTATTATACTCCCCTGGGAGTTCAATATATATAGGCTGGAAAAGAGTGAAGAAGATCTTCAGGAAATAAAATGCCACCAGTGGCCAGTCGTGCTCTAAAGTCTTACTGGAAGCAGTACAGACATGTAATTGGTAATTGTCCAAAACCCACTTACTTTACATACAGAAGCCAGCTATTCACACAAACGATCTCCACTACAGTACATTAGCAAATATGATCAAGAATCTTATGGGAAACAGTTTCTACTTATCTAAAATCAGCTATGGCCCATTGTTCTCATTACTCACTCAGCACAGGCCTTGTCGGTCTTCTGATCACTGTAGGTCTCCTGGTAATTATGTCCTCTGTGGGACACAAAAGCATTCCAATAAACAATAATAGCTTAAACTTTTTCGACTTATCAAAAGAAGGTATCTGCATATCTAGAGAGCTGCATTCAATAAATCTTTATGTATGATTTCAAAGCCTTTTTTTTTGTTTTATTTTGTTTTAAAAAAAATTTAAGTTTTATGACACAAACATTGAAATGTAGCATTTCTCATTTCTGTGTATCTTTAACTTAAGTACTAGGCACTTCATATTCCAGTCCTCAAGGAAAAGGACTTAAGATTTATTATTGGGTCTAAATGCCACGGTAAAAGAAAGATAGGAGATTTACCTACCTGGGTGATCAAGAGCATCAGCTAAATCAAAATCACGCTGACCTAGAAGGAAGGTGACAAAAGGAAAGAGACTAAGTCAGTGGGCAGGTTTCCATGACCTCCAGATCTGAGGGCTCTGGAAAAAGCCGGAGCACCAGTAAGAGGCAAAAGAGGAATCCATCCAAACAAGAGCAGGCACGGGGTGAGCGGTCGGCTGTTGTCCCTGTGCACTGCAGTCCTGAGTGACCGTGCAAGACGGGCTCATTTAATTCAAAGAAGCTGTTCAAAGAAGCAAAGAGAAGCTGCTCTCTCATGTTATCCCTGTTCAGCTGCTGTGCAAACATGCCTTTGAAGGGCACAGGGTGTCTGTTACAGGGCAAAGGACTATTACTGGGAGACAGCTGAAAGTAGCATTCAGCACAGTAATTGCAAACCAGGATCATTAGGTAAGAACTTTTAATATTTTCATTATTATTTTATTAGCTCAGCTTCAGAAAGCTGCTTTACTGGCAAGCCTGCCTTACGGTCACTTGTAACATGAATCAAGTTTTTTTTTTAATTCTTCCTGTAACATGTGCCAGCAATAAAAAATACAAAGATGAGCTCTCCTAATTTAGTTTCTGCTGTACCTTAAAAAATATGAAAGGGGAAAAGAGAACCCTTCCTCTTCTGTGTTAGGTGATAATAATGTCAGAAAATGTCACAGTGAGGCATCAGCACCCTGACTTTTGAAGTTAGCAGGTAAATAAAACTGGAAAATGTTTTAAATGTATAAAGTGAAGCATACAACTTTGAACTGAACAAACACAGCTATTCATGGGAGTTTTACTTCCACTCTGTACAGTCTGCCCCTTTCCTTTTCATACACAGCCCTCATGAAACATCTCTTTGCAGAGTATGTATCCATGAGTTTTCATCCAGGCTGAAACTTCACCATCCTTGTGTTTTGCACACCAAATACAAGATCACCCTGCACAAACCTGCAAAAAGTCACGACATGCCATGGCTTCCCTAAGCAGAAAAGTTTTACTGTGCTCTTATCGAGTGAGCCTCTTGATCTGCACCTATTTATTATCCTGTCTAAAAGCCTTAATACCTAACCCTTCAATGAAGTGTTTTTCTTTGTAAGTCTTGAACGCTTCACAGCAAGAAAGACATCATTTTTCAAGCAGGGAAACTGAGGAAGGGAGAGAGGTTCAGAGGTTCTCCAGCATAACAGCACTCTGCGTTCGGCTCAGCCCTCTCTTCTCAACAGATGCTGCCCATCTTCATGGCATTCTTCACATTAATTACTGTTCCTGAATAATAGCTGTCACCTGTGTCAAAGAGCTCCTGGAAAGATTAATTATCAGTGCTAAAACGCTGTGTGATCCTCAGATAAAAATCAGCACAGGAGCATAAAGTAGAAATGTTTGGATTCCCATGAGGATTTTCACATAAGTCTGTGAACTTAATTATAGCCGGTGTCTGATGGAAAAGACAAAATGAGACTGGAATGCAAAATAGTGAATGGCTTCTAAAGCAAAACTGTCCCTATAAGATACTATGAAAAACCTGTGTTTGGAAAGGAAAAGCAGGTAACAACATTAAGCTTTCCCATTTTTGTTATTGGAGTAGCATTTTGGCTCTTATTTGAACTGATCTTGGAGTGTCACCTTGTCCAACCACTTCTTCCCCTGCCCTGGCTGCTCAGCCAACCTAGCTAAGTCCGGTAAGCTTTGGACTTGGTTGTTAGACGAATAAAATTCCAAGACCCTAACAGGTTGTGGGGTTTTCTTTATATGAATCTATTAAAATACATAAATACATAAAATTGACAAGTGGTTTCCTCAGAAGACATTCCCTGATGGAGCCCTGAGGACATCGCCAGCCCTTGCTGTTGCTGAGCCCCTGCCTGTGGGCTGTCACAGCCATGCTGCTGCCCAGCCATGGGGCCACTTGATCCCAATTCAGACTCCAACCCGCAAGCTGAAATCCCAGCATTGCCTCAACTTATATGGTCAATTTATATTTTTCTGAAGCATTTCTTCAGCGCTGACAAAACGAATGTCTTAACTTTGAGTGTCCTTTGATTTTGTCCTCTGGGTAAATCTTCATTCTTAATCAGCATCCTGAGTGCTGCAGGAGGCTGGGTGACCTGAGCCCTGCTGCTGCAGGATACTGCTGGCAGGATTCAAACCATTTCTCATCGGAGTGAGTCATCAGAAATAATTTTGTAACACCAAAGAGCTGTTGGCCAAACCAGCTCCTTCGTTACAGGTCCTGACAGGCAGGAACTAACGATACTGAAAGTGGCTACCAAGGTCCTAATGCTGTAAAGAGAATGTGACAAAATCGTCTTGTGAAGGAAGACTGGAAAACTTCCAGGTACACTATTTCTTTGAAGTCAGGGAAATGAATAAAACAGAAGGAGGAATCTAATCAAAAGAGTATATGGAATTCAAACAAGATGATGCAGATGCTTCCAATTGCATGAGAACGAAAACAAAACAGCATACTGAAATAGTTACTAACACCTGCCCTTCTCCTGAGCAATAGTAATGTTTCCCTCTCCTGTTGTATGTCTGCTCTGTTATCAAAAAAGTGGGAAAAAACAAGAGGTGTTCTCTTTTGAGAAAGCAACGAAGAAATAGAAGACAACTACAGAAATTTTAAGAAGAGAAAAAAGAAGCCTAAAAATCCCCTGCAGAAATTATTCAGATTGATTTTATTTTTAATTATTTCTCATGATAAACCAAGTAATAAAATAAAGAGACACCGCCACAGAATGACTGATTGGGAGTAAGACAGGAATCTACATTGAAATCTCTTTGGCTGTGTAAATATAAACCTTGACAGATGGGGAGACTGTACGTGGACATCTGTGCAGCATGGTAAATGATATTCCAATAAACCAAAAGATTGCTTGGACTTCCATCCCAACTTCCTCCGATAATAACATCAAATGACCGCAAGGAGTAAGGCTTTGTGGAGCAGAATTTTAAATGCTCATTACCATTTCTGAGACTGCACCTAGACATTTTAAGAATCTAATTTGGGAGGATAACAGATGGTTAAATAGCTGAACAGCCCAGATTTCATCCACAAAATGGTGGGTCTAAAAACAAAAACACATTAGAGACTCAGAGAATACTGAGCTCAATAAGAACTGCAGTCACTTCAGGGAACTTGGAAGATAAATGACAACAGAAATAAATTAGTTGAGCTTCTTCACAGAACAAACAGACTGAAAGAAATTCATTTTCCACATACAAAAATGGCTTTTTTTTTCTTTTTGGACCAGCTTTCATAACAGAAACAGCTGGAAATATACTGACGAAAATGAGAATGAAAGAAACTTTAGTGGGGAGAAAACAGCTTTGTTCCTTTGGGGTTTTTTATTTGGCTGGGGTTTTCTTGTATGTGGTTTTTGTTGATTTTTTTTTTTTAACCTGCATAAAGTTACGAAGAGATTTATCTATGCAGGAGGTATTATCTCAGAGTTATCTCTGTTATTCCTGCTTTGGGCTAGTATGCTATTTCTTGGCATCTCTTCTCGCCTTTCTTTTGGGAGTATCCCTGTTTTTACATAGAAATGAAATTATTGTAATAATGTTTTTTGTTGGGTGGTCCACAATGATTCATAACAAAGAATCTGAGAAAATGCTTATAAGCTCCTGTGTGACACCACAGAACCATCCTTATCTGCAAATGAGAAAGTCTTAAGCTAAGAAAGCAAGTCTTCCGGGTAGATACACAGTTTGTATTGCAAAAGGTCCTGTTTTAATCATGTTTACACTAGCTGCTCAAACACAATGAACTGTACAAACAGCAGGACTTTTGCTGGCATTGCCAGCCTTATTTAGGATGTAGTTCCCTCATGTCTACCCAATACACGTAGCTGTGCCTATAAAAATCTGAAGCTTAGACCTGGCCTAGATAGTTAACAGTAGACTTCTCTGTAGCAGGCAGACAGGGGACAAGAGACTCCGTAAAGCCAAGCATCAAAATACAGTAGCTTAAATTTCAAAGTTACTACATCTATTTTTATAGGCATGATTCTTTCAGGTAGGACGCTTGTTTTCATTAATGCCCATACTTTCTATGAGCTTTTTAAATGTAGTGTATGGAAGGCTGGTGATATAAGATGCTTGTTACTCCACTTGTTCTGCTATGGAGTCTGTTATGGTTGCTGTTCTGTTTGCCACAGAAACACTGAGCCAGCTTTTAGTAAGTTCCCTTGAATATAAGACACATCCTGCTGAAGCATCACAGAGGTGAGGTCATCTTGCCCCACCAAGGCAGTTCCCTGCAAAGTCCTGTCCTCAGGCCCATATTAGTTTTCTGAAAATGGGACCCAAAGACCTGGTCACCAAAACGCAGACAGCAGCATCTTTTGCCTATGGCTGAATTTGTGACCTAAATGTTAAATAGACTTGTCGCCCTTTAACTGTGAGCTGATTGATCACAAGGGTCTGAGGTCCCACAGTTTTTGAGGAGGATTTACGAGGAACAGGGCTGGATTCTGCAGGTGGGTGTTACCTATTCATCATTATGTCTGTAGTCTAAAGTTTTCTGACAAAAGGCTACCATGGCATCACTCTGCAATTTTTAGTCTCCGTAAGTAGGTTCAATCCTGCACTGGATCCATATGAACACAGGTCCTGGCCATTAAAATAATGCACATTTAGATAAGGCAGTATGAATATTGCTAAATGAGAATCAGGTTATGTGGCAGACGAAATGAACCTCTCAGGCATTTATTTTATATGTATAGTCTAATATTAAAAATGAAGATAAGGTCCATGAGAAAACATGTCTTTATGTGTATATACATGTGTGTGGACATACATCTTAAATGCATACACGCATTTAAGACGCACATGTGTCTTAGATAAATCTTTTTGTCATTAATATGATTAAATTAATGGGTTTTGAGTGCATGGCTAGCGGTCATATGATTGGGATGAGGTTATCTATGTTACAAATAAATTAGAAGCAACTAACTTAGAAACATGAACTAGGTAGAAGGGGAAAATAAGTTGATTTTACATTACTTAAAAACAATAACAAAAATTATTTCTTCAGAGTGATTAAATAAGAAATGGTTTGTGAATACAATGAGCTTAAAATATTATGAAACTGGCAGGGGCTGAGGAAGAAGTGTGTGACTCACAAATGAGGACAAAAATTCCCTAAAAAGTAACAATATGTTACTGAAATTGCTCATGGAACCCATTTTATGTTCTTTTTAGCTGAAATGGTGTTATTCTTTCTATAGATCATTTCTGATTATTATACAATCATGAGACATATTTCCCCTGTAACGAGAAAATAGGATGTGTTCTCCCAAGCATCTGATTCAGAACACACACTTTTACTGGTCCAACTTTATTCCGGAAGCGATTATGTTTGTTTAAAGGAAATTACTCATGTAAGAAAAGCTGCGGGAGAACAGAAACGTTTATGCCCCAGAGTGGACACTTGGGACAAAATTTCAATGAGCAGGTACTATTTCTTTGATGTAATACTCTCATGATCCATATTTCCTGATGGGGTTACTGTAGCTTTTTTTTCCATCATGGCCCTTTCGTTCCATAAACAATGATTGCCATTACAACCCCTTGATGTTGGGGTGGAAAATGAGTATGCTTTAAAATCTGTAATTAAGACCTAAGTTCCAGTCCATTGACCACAGCATATGGACCTGATTATTGGCTTCATGTTTTTATTTCTAGGCCAGTTCTGTTTATAGTTTGAATTCAAGGGAAATGAAAAGGTCTCTCTCACTTATTCATACAAGAACACATTTAAATAATTACCAGCAGCAAATAAGATGCACTAATAAAGCAAGAGTGGCAGTACTGCTTTAGGTCTGTGCAGCCTGCTCTCATCAAACATGAAAGAAAATCTTCTAGTTCAATGGTGTTTGCTTTGCTGTGGAGAAGCAGCAGCTGTTCAAAGGTAGCTGCTGTTCTTTATGATGTGATATGCCCTGCATACATATATAATTTTCTATGTTCTGCTTCAGAGTGAGTGTAGAAGAAGCTGGTGTGTGCTGTGAAATTACAGGGAGAGCAAAGCAGTTGGGGTCTCTGATGAAGCAGCACCATATGTCTGCGCATCTTACTGAAACTCAGATTTTCAGCTTTGTGTCACGGGGAAGCGGAGCTTAGGCCATTAGGACATGGGCTGTTCAGCCAAAGCTTCTCTCTGTCCCTGCGTGGTTGTGAAGCTGTCAGTCCTTTTCAGCCTCTTGGTCTGAGGGTGTCAGGCTTAATGGCAGTCACGTTACATGAGAACTGTACATGTAGATGGCTCAAACAACAGACCTATACCAGTGTTCCTACTGAAGCCCTACTGTATGGCCCAAGCAAAAGCTGAGTTGGGCACTCTGAGCAACCCCTCACTGCCGGAGTACCTGCTGGCTAATCCACACTTTCCCCAGCTGGTTGTTTAGAGACAACAGAGGGAGCTGAAGGTAATGCTGGAGGTCAGGGAGATGTCAGGCTTTGCTATTTCTGTTACTCACAGAGTGTCTTTTAGTGTTCCTCATCCCACCATCATCCCAAGTACACTGGTAAAATACACGCAAAATAACCTTTAGTTCTTCAATATAGGTAGTACAGATCTTAGTAGTGCTATTCTTTAATTTAACATCGAGTTGAATTTGTTTCAGAAATTCTGTTGGATAACTAATCCTATGCCCCCTGAAGTCACAGAAACCCATCAGTGTAATTATTTATATTCCTTCCAAGGGGTCAGTAAAACTGCCAAGTCAAAGTGGATGATCAGGGCATTTTGTACACTTTCTTTGCTTGTGCATTTAAGACACAAGACAGCAAAGAAGCAAGGCCTGCATCTTCTCTGTTTCATGCCATTAAGACCATGTTTTCTAGAAAAGAGTAATGCTGGAAAGAGCTGCTGGATGTCAGCAAGCAGATCTGTTCAGCAACAAAGTCTCTGCAGTGTCTCAGGAGCCATCTCTCCTCTCATTTGGGCTGAAGGAGAAAAGCAATTAGGAGAGCTGAAGAAGCCTCTGCACATACTGCCAGAGTACACAGAGAATCCTCTCTGGTTGACCCAGGGCAAAGGGTGGTGGAGCATTGGTTGATATCTGAACTTCAAAAGCAGGAGACTCAGGAGAGGATCTGGCATCTTAGCCTTTGGAGGGAACAGAAATCAAGAGTCTTGGCATGCAGAATGCTCTGCGACCCTGGGTTGGATTTCTGAACAAAGAGCCAGCCTTCTTTTTGTTACTGCTCTGCTCAGGAAACAAAATGGTCTGTACAGTCTTTGTGAGTAGAAATATCTGGCTCATATCTCAATTTCTGCTCTGTGCAGATGGTAATCTGCCAGGTAGAGTTGCAGTTCTGATGTGATATAGATTGTGACCTGGGAGGCTTTGTTGCTGTTAACTCAGGACTGTTTCCTGTGTGGAATGTATGCCCCTGGGTCCTCAACCACCGATGTTATAAGACCCGGGACATAAG
>JAOXNO010000001.1:137561243-137600386 GCA_028565335.1 Limnodromus scolopaceus
AACTCAGGACTGTTTCCTGTGTGGAATGTATGCCCCTGGGTCCTCAACCACCGATGTTATAAGACCCGGGACATAAGGAAGGACTATGCTTTAATTTGTCTGTTAATCTCAGTGCCCACTCTGGCCTTTGTTGTCCTTTAATCTGGAACATTGTTGTCCGCTGAAAATATATTGCTGCGGTTTAGCTTTTTAAATAAATTCCTCAGGAATTAAAAAATGCATTGATGACAGGCAAAGTCTATTCAGTGGACGTGGGACTGTTACATCCTCATAACCTGTTCAAGCTCTTTCTGTCAATTGGGTTGGCCTATTTGCCTTCATGAGATATTGTACTACAGACAAGATTTTAGATTAGATAGCATTTTTCCATAACATTCATAGATGTCAGCTTCCCCTGTGGAAAAGAAGGAAGACTCTGATCAATCCAATCTGAATCTCTCTCCTCCTAACCATGAGGCAAAATGCCACAGAGAGGCATATTTTTACTGATTTTTAATCTTGAAAGAATTATGACTTTCATTTGTCTATTTATTACCCTCAATGGGATGGAAAGGGATTGACAATCACTGATGCAAATTACGTACTGAAAACAGGCAGTTTGGACACGGCTACTGGGCAGCAACGTTTGAAAAGTGAGCCCAAGAAGCTGAGCAACCCCACTGGGTGTTAGCTCTTCCCGAGCACTGATGTTCCAACAGCTCCGCTGCTGCTAGCGTTTCAACCAGTTCAGGTATGTCTATTTATCAAGCTGCCGTCACACCCTTGGGTGACAGGGCTGACCTGCCTACAGATGATAGCAGCTCTGGTATTGGGAGTGAAATAGTTTTGGCGCCCAGCAACGCTGTCTGATATATCCCTGCCGATACGGTGAGTGCTTCAGCACGTACGCAGGGACCTCACACGGAGCGACAGCAAGTACTGGACCTAGCGATGGAGCAGTGTGAGAAAAACAGGACTGTTTTTTTCCACCTCTCCCATTCTGATTTTTAACTCCAGTGAAAACTACATTATTCATAAAACTAAGTCTTCTGGTGTCTCAAATCCAAACAGGTCTGTAATTTTCTCCCCATAAAGTGCCTAGCTAATTAGCCAAGAATATAATTAGTTTTGAGTCCACAGCTCTGTAAGCCCGAGCTGAACAGTGGTACATGGTTTACTGGCGGCAATAAATGCTCTTCCTTTTACCTGCGTAGGGTGCAATACTTGATGCAGTAAAGTTAATGTATCTTAAACATCATCAACCTTTGTGCTGTCTTTGTTACTCACTAAACGTGATCAGTTGGTCTTAAAGACCATGGAGATTGTATCTATATTGTCAACCTGAAGAGAATTTCTGAGTAGTCAGGTCTGAGTGACTGTCTCAGCTGCTTTCCAGCTCCATATGGGAGAGAGCCCTCAGGTTGCAGTGCTTCCCCACTGTAGATATGCACACAGGTGTATGGCCTAAACGGGACCTCCAGTACGTTCAAAGAGGTGCATGATCTCACTTCCTTGAGGACCAGGATCTAAGTTGTGTCTTACCACACCCTATGTGGGCAGTGTAGACACAGACAAAGCTGAATTACCACAGGTCAGCCGAGCCACAGTAATTGATAGTGGGACATTAGCATAAACTTCAGTAGAAGTTCTTTCTAGGAAGTTTCTTTCATTTGAGTTGGGATAAAGCCTCTCAGACAATTAGTTGTTGCAACTCAACTTTATATGGGAGACCTCATGGAACCTGTGTAAACTTGGAAATAACAAAAGCCAAAGAGTGTAGATAAAAGTATGGAAGACTGCAGTGACCATGCAAGATTCTGAACTATATCAATTCCTGTAAATATCCCCTGAAACATGGTAAATACTTTGATGATAAAATTCAGTGGCTGTTGCCATAGACTTAAAATAATTAATTTTGCTTTTCAAAGTGGATTAAATAGTTTCCACAGTCATAAGACTGTGCCCAAAGCCCACAGCAGCTTTCACCAATGACTTCTTCCCCAAAGCAGGGCTTGAACTGGCTCTAAATTAGCACGTGTAAAGCAAGAACGTTTAGGCTGGCTATCCTTGTAATTAAAGTGATAGAATATATGGAAATTGGCTTGCCCATGCTCAGACTGTTTGAACAGAAATATTCAACATAAGAGAGTCTTCCAGAACAAGAAAGTCTGCATGCCAGAGATGAGAGACCGTGTGAATCATCGCTGTTCACAACATACACGGGGCTGTCCTACTGCTCTGCTGTTTCTATGTCAAGCTACTCACTGAAAATCTCCAAATTATCCCTCATTTGTTAAAATGGAACTATGGCACTAATTTAAGGCAAGGTTTTTTCACTGCCTGCCACTGCAAGATCTCCTAAGGCCTCCATTTAAATCAGGGGTGGCGGAAGGATGAACAGCAGCAGCAATTTTGGAACTAGTGGTTAATGACAGATTTCTTCCTGCAGTCAAACAGAGCATTCAAAGTTTTTTGAATTAATGCTAATACACACAAAAAAAAGAAAAGCTTACAGCTACATTACATGGCAGATTCTCAAGAGGGTGATCCTCTTTGGTTTTATATCAAAAAAAGTTTTACATGATGTTTTGCTAAAAGAAATTTCTGTTAGAATGTAGAAAAACACCCCAATATAAAAGGCTTACATTTTTCCAACTGCTATTCATTTGTAAAAAAAATGCACAAAATGTATTCAATTCTTCATTAATTCAGCATGAAAAAAAAAAAATGTCGTTGTGTGTGGATTTTATATATTCCAGATAATGTTGGCTAAAGTTAATAAATTATTAATTTATAATTATTAAAGCATGAGCACCAATATGAAAGCATAAGTATCTTTAAACTGAATCAGAATTTGTTTTACAATGTAACTAGCATGTTTCAAAATTACAATAAAAGGTCTAAAAGCATGAAGTTATTGTTTGACTAAGGATCTCTTTGGAAACATTAAGTTCCCCTGGAAGCTCTTATTTTGCAGCTTCCATTTAAAAAGTTTATTCTCAACTCAAAGCTTGTGAATAATTTTAAGGAACAATTTTAAGGAATAATTCTAAGGAAGCAACACTAAAGAGAAAATAAGAAATTATAACAAACAGTATCCAACTAGCACGGCTATTACAAGTGATCATCCAAAACATATGTATATGTCCTTAGAAACTGCAGAAGCACTTATCTAAACGCTCTCAAATGCTTTTCATGAAACAGCAACAACAAAAATAATGGCAGCAAGCATTTCTAAATGAACAAGTATACTTTTTGAGGGGTTGGGGTTTATTTTTTTTAGTTTTTTTTTTAAATCTTTAATAGTCTCACCCAAGAAATAAGCTAAGGCAAAGGTCACTTACCTTGTACGTGGACTAGAAGAAAGCCAAGACACAAGAGGATACTTCTGAATTTGCCCATGGTCTTCTATGCAGTGCCTTGATTGCACTGGTTGATTTTTCCAAGCGATGACAGTAGATGTTGCAACTGCAGCGCCAAGGTTTGAGGGAGATGTTTGGAATCAGTGGCTCTGTCCAAAAGGTTCCCTCACCATCACTTTTAAGTACCAAGAAAGAGAGAGATGTTCCCTAAAAGCCTCTTCTAGTACAAGACAAGTATCAAAAGCAGACAACTCTGCTACGGCCAAGCCGTGAGCAGCACCGTAGGTGCCACCCACCCTTGAAGAAATCTATTTATTGCCCAGGCAGAGGCAGGGAGAGCCGGGGAACCAGCAGCAGCGCCCAATGAGGAGGGAGCCAAAGCACCCTGGATCCACCTCCTTCCCTGAGGGAAAGCCAACCTGTTTGACATCCTCGCCTTCAAAGCAGGGTGTGGTACCAGGGGAGCTCAGGTAGTTTGGAAGAGGAGACCGGCCTTCTCCGCAGCATACTTGAAAACAATCTCTCAGGTAGACTCTGTCCTCAAAGCACTGATTCCCTGCTTGGTTTTTGGCTGGGCAGTAACTGCTGGTAAAGGCAATCCTGTCAGAGTCCTAGCCGCTAACTAAAGGGAAGTGGAGAGCAAGAATCTGCTTGGGGAAGGTTTACAGAGGGATGACAAAACCCTCTAAAACCCTCTAATTTTATAAACTTAAAACACGATCTCACACCACTGAACTGAAGCATGCTCAGCTCCCTGTGGATGCCGGACAACATTGTCTGTCATGATTTTTTCCACTGATCTAGATCACGGATTCACGGATTTGACAGAGTTGGAAGGGACCTCTAGAGATCATCTACTCCAACTCCCCTGCTAAAGCAGGATTGCCCAGAGCACATTACTCGGGACTGCATCCAGGTGGGTCTTGAAGATCTGCAGGGAAGGGGACTCCATGACCTCCCTGGGCAGCCTGTTCCAGGGCTCTGTCACCCTCATCGTAAAGAAGTTCTTCCTCATTTGAATGGAACTTCCTATGTTCCAGCTTCTGCCCGTTGCCCCTCGTCCTATCGCTGGAAACCACTGATATATTTTTAAATATAAATATCCATGCTTATCCTACATGGAGAGACATCTGAGACAGTGCTGAGCGTGAGGACACAAAGCTTTGGAAAATGAAAAAAAAATCATGCATCCATCCATCCATCCATGAACATTATTAAAATCACTGATGCCATTTAAATCCAGCTTTGTCATGGCCTCTCTCTAGCAAACACGTATGTCAGCGCACTTGTCTGTTGAACTGGACTGCCACCGTCACACTGGTGCCTGGCACCAGCAAGGAGACCTGCGTGCGTCCTCCCTTTCCCCGGGGGTTACGCTGCGGGCGGTTCTGTCAGCGCTGTTTTGACGAGGGCAGCAAATACTCTTGCTACCACGAATGGCTGATCTGGGCGCTCGTGGTGTTGCTGGGTGATCCAGCCCGATGTGGGGCACGGGCTGGCCCCAAGTGCATTTTTACTGAGTGAAATAGAACATATGACACAGTGTGCGCACTGAACTCACGCGTTCATGCCAACTGCAAGAAAACTGACACAGCAACATAAACAGGACTGATAAAACCCAGTGGTATTGGATCGATCTTCAAGAAGCTTGATGTTCAAGTAGGTCAGCTTCCCACCCCCACCCAAATTTGAACCAGCAGAATGGCTTATAAGGGCCTGGCTTACTGTATCACACGGTTGGACTACTTTTAAGCTAGTAATAGAAGCTCTAAAGCTCAATTTATGCATCATCATTTTCCTTGTCAGGGCCAGTTGCTCAATCTCAGAAGGGTTAAGGACATCTAGGTTTAAGAGGCGACTTCGTCAGCCAGGGAAAACAAGGATTATACCATGACACGAGCAACCTCGTAAGTCCACTGTTTATTTTTTTTCCAGAATAACAAAAGCAGGCACACGTGCTAATCTTTGTATCGGTGATGAATTTGCCTCAAGGGAACAAGAAAGGTTATGTATTAGGCCCAGGCACGTCCAAGCAGCTCACAAACATTCTGCAGCTTTACTTCAAAACAGTTGTTCCTGTACGTGATGTCTTCCCAAAAGGTGTTATCTCGCCTGTCTGCCGATACTAGTTCATCGGGATATTGAAGGTTCTTAAGTTTGAAAATGATGTACCCCTTGTCTAATTCCTCTGAAGCCAGTTACCGCTCTGTCTAGCTAAACACAAACAATATGCAGAAGGCACAGAGAGGGCAAACTGAAGGAGTGGATCTAGAATTGGAGTTGAGATGTCTCAAATACTTATCCCACTTTTGCTCTTGGGGCATTGCAGGAATTTCTTAATCTTGGCCCCCTCTGCCGAAGATGTGCAAGTGATTGCCTGAGATATCAAGTAAACAATATTATGTATTAAAAAACAGATACAAGGCCTTACACCTGACCATAAATTGCAGTTTTACTACTTTGGGAAATAATTGCCTCATCTTTTTCTATTGAAAGGGAAAATAAAGTTCTGTTTAATATTCACCTGACAAGGTGGATGACTTACCTGTTTTTTTAACTTTTTCTTTCAAGAATAAAAACCATGTATTTAAGAGATAGGAAATGGGTGGAAGAACGGAGCCAGTGTGTCTGTCTGTTCTCTACACCATATACTTTAGCCCATCGGGCCTCTTTTAGATGAGATAAGCTAAAAGAGAAGAGGAGGGCAGTCACAGCTCCCCACAGTTGCAGTCCCACCCTTCCTGTGGGCAGAGGTTAGACATTGCTCTCTTTGGCTTGGGTGACCTGCTGCGTGACTCTATCGGGAACGAAAGAACCAAATTATACACTAGAACTAACTGGGGAAAGCCACTAATATCCTTCGGTATTCATCTTTTGTCATAAAAATGGAAGTATTTTAATTAAAATATGGAAATGGCTGGTAATATTAGACATTAACTTAAATATATGCCAAATACGCAAGTGAATCAGCAATACAATTTCTTGGCAATGGAAGAATACAATTGCTACACACTAGTTAAAACTTCAATGGTTTTTCACAAGCAGATGGAGGAACACGCATTTTATTATTTTATCCTTGTGGTTCTTAAAGTATTTAAAATGCAGGGGGTTGAAAAAAATTAATTTCTGCACCATTCAGGTACTTTTCCTATTCCTAATCATCTCTTCACTTTCTTTCAAATGTGTCTTTTATATCTGTGTAATAGAAAAGAGCAAAAAGAACACAGTCTTTTCAGTTTATGAAAAGCTTAGGGTTTGTTTCATAATGTTTTCAAGTGAAAAGCACCCAGAGAATAGTACAGTTTAGACAGTGGCCTAAAATAATTAGCGAGAAAAATACCAAAATGCACAATTGGGAGTGCAATTTGGCCCAGGGTACACTGACAGCTGAGTGCACTAGAAAGAGTTTTCCTTAGCATTCAAAATCTAGACAGATACTGAAATGAGCATGAATAGGAGCTACAGTAAAAAGCTGCCAAATTTTATGCTTAAGAATCATTTGCTTTCATTTCCACAGCCCCATTCATTCGTTTGGATAAGTTTAGATAAGTATTTGAAACAGACATCCCATTTGAAAACCTTCAAAACATTATCAAGCAGTCCTTTTCACTGACAGTTAGGATGAATTAAACTGCCACCTCAGCTTCCTTGTAGAAGCTAAAGTGACATGATACATCTACAAGAAGATCCTGCTTTCTTTTTCTCCTCCTGTTACTGAAGGGTATTCCTCCTCCTCCTCAAAGGAGGTAGACTGGAGAAATACCAGAACCGAAGAGCTCCTTGTTGCCATCCATTTAAACTCAGCTTACTGGTGAAGGTACCTCACCAGGTGTGACCTTGCAGTTTTGGTCTGGAAAGGGCAGCAATTTTTCATCCCACTGCACAGTCTGGTCGAAACCTGTATGGAAACTAGAACTTTAATTCCCAAATTGAGATCTGAAAGTCACAGAACAGCCCATAAGGCTGTGACGAGCAGCTGATCCATGGGAGATAACCATAAAAATACTTCAGTAGGGTGATGAATAACTATTAACTGATGTTGTTTCTGGACCCAATAGCTATGAGAAATAATGAATTTAGATATTCAGTTATGCAATGCAAGAGCAGTTGAGCTAGGAAGGCACAAGATCAAAGTCTCAATGGATAGTGAGGAAAATAGCAACATAGCAATCAATACTCTGATAACTAAAAAATAAGTGAAGTGCTAGGTTTTATCCACAGATAAGTAACAGAAAGCCATAAATTGGGAGTTTCTTGCTCACTTGTCAACAGCAGCCTGAAATTTCAAGCCTTCTCTTTAACCTTTTCTTCCTAGGTGGCAGCAGCCAGTCTTTCTTCCTTCTCAACACAAAGACCATTAAGTTTGCCCATACTAAGCCTTCTATTGCTGTGCATATTTTCTGTAGATTCTGTGTTACCAAATCCAGGTGTTCTTCTTCAAAAGCCATGCCTGTTCTTCACAGAGATAGACGTCTTCTCTGCACTTCGCATTGGTAAGCACCCTGCGAAAGCAGCTCACAGTTTTGTTGCTACTGGCCAACTTCTAAAATCATCAAAATGGCTCTAAGAAATAAACCTGAAATTGTTGATGGAGCAGGAAGACAAACTCTGTTTGAAGACTGCTTCACTGGTACAGCACCAAAATTTCTGTATTTCTAAAGCTACTAAGAAGGAAAAATACATAAACATTTTCTTTTTTCTTTTTTTTTTTAATTTATTTTTAGAAAAATCACAATGTTGATAGGAGGTTTTAAGAAGTAATTTTTAGTCTTGCAAAAGCTGAAAAAGGATTCAAGAGTCTGGTTAGCTAAAAGCTAGTTTGAGCTTCCCTTGCCGTTCTATCCCTAACAAACACCGGCTTATTTTTGTTTTCTCTACACTTGGCACTGATATGAGATACCTGTTTATTTATGTAGGTAAGTAGTCATTTCATTTCTTCATATTTACAGAGATCAAATGTTTATATAAAAATCAATTTTCCACTCTCAAACACACTTAAAGATTTTAGCACTATTATACCAGAAGCAGAAGTGGGGCAAAAAGAGGTTTACAAATTAATTCCATAACAAAATACTAAAGTCTATGTAAAGCTTTGTTGCAAGCTAAGAAACATGTACAAGAAATTCTTAAATGAATTATCCTTGGCATACATTCATATTTGAATGCACAGATATATTTACATGTTTAATATCCAAATTCATAATGACTTCTAAGATGTTCCATAAAATGCCAGCTTTCTGCAGAACTTTGCCAGGTGGCTGAAGCACGTTAGTAAGACACGTACTGTAAAATTGCATGAAAATTGGAAACAATTTTAGAATTTTTTCTAGAATGAAAATTAGAATGAAAGCCAACAGAACTGGTCAGACTATTCCTTCCAGACAGAACTAGTTATTATTCCAGACTTAGTCCTTTAACTGTTATGAGCTGCAGTTTTCCATGTTTCCACAGATTCTTGAAACCTTCCTGTAGCTTACAAGAGCTACAGCAAAGCTCAGAAGTGCTTTCAGTTGAGGATGGTCCTCATTCCAATGGCAATCCTTCACAAATCCAAAAGCATTCTTTACACGTATGCCATTTATACCATTCAATGGATGCTTGTGGAATGAGGCTGGGTTGTTCTGGTCAGTCTTGCTATTATAGACATTCAAATTGTTATCTTTTTTTTGCCTTTTAAGTGTTTATGATAAGCCTTCTGAATTCAAAGTATCACATTATTTTCTTTTAGACTTTTGGTTATGGGAGTCTGAAGATGTTAATTCCCACTCCCCTACACTTCATCCACAACTGTTCAGGCAACTGCCAAACATCAGTCTCACCAGATGTATAAAATCCAATTATGGTTCTGATTTGTAAATCAGGCTTTTCCACATTTGACCAGCTCAGTACTTGCTAAGCAGGAAGGGCCAGGAGGGCTGAGGGGTTTGTGTGCACCAGTTTGGGTGTTCTGCACTAGTTTGGTGTTCTGAATCTGTACCAGACAGACACAACGAAAAAAAAAATGCAAAAACAGAACTCTGAATTTTTGTCTCAGATGCTCAAGAACAAAGTATCTCTCCCCTGGTGGCTGACCCAGGCAGCTACACAGATTACATCAGCAGCACCCACACCCAGATCCATTATCCACACGCAGTGAGCCCTTTGCTTTCGGGTGCCCACGCCGTGTACCGAGTTGTTTGGTCAGTACACTCACTGCGTACAGGATATTAAAAAAAATGTTTGCACTGCCTGAAAGCAATGGTGTAACAAAACATTAATTGCTTATTGTTTTTAGAGGTAAGGAAAAGTTTAAGGTACTGAATGCACTTGAGACACACCCATTTGTACAGGAAAGAATGTAAAGGCACAACATACTTCTACTCTCCTGTCATTAAGGCCGTGTACTGGTGTGCAAAAATGCTTCACAGGGCTAACCATACAGAACAACTCAGGTCTAAGTCACATTCCCAGAGGTGTTTTAAACAAGAACTGTTTTCTCATGCAACTTCAGACTCTGCTTTTATATTATGCTTTTTTCGTTTGTTTCATTTTTTTTCTTTCAGGCAGAATGCAGGCTCTCTATCCAGTTTCAATGGTCTGTTCTTCATCATGCTTTCTTTAATTCAGTTCTCCAGAAGTGTGCGCTGAACTAAAAAGTGAAAAACAACTCAAGATTAGAACACTAAGTTAGTATACATTTTAAGTTATGTATTACTATGTTACTATGTATTACTATGTATTACTATGTAACAATGTATGCGGACAACACACATTGTCAGTAAGCATTTGAAACTATGGAATAAATTCAGTTAAGTAGAGACTTGAATATGTGTAGCCAGTGCCCTGCATATCAAGGGATATTACAAGCCAGATTTCTCACTCAAATAACCACATCCTCCTAGGTCCATGTAGCTTGCACTTGCAGTATAACCCAACATGCAGTTTCAGGCTTTCATTTTTGCATCCACAAAACTGCAATGGAGTACGGTCTGTCAAGCTGATGGAAAAAGCAGGTTATTGAAAGAAAAGTGCTAGCCTACGTTATCTACATTTCCAGGAAGTCTAATATAAGCCTACATAAAATTTTAAAAATGCAAACCTGTTCTGCCATGCCATCTGACCTGGTTAATGCAAGACTGCTTCTATCTAGAAGCCACAGAAGGTACGTCCACACTATATCACCAAAAGCAGAGCTAATGTCTGCTGACTCCCAGAACTTAGATCAGGAGTAGCACTGTGCTGACCATGGTGGCCCAGTTTCTTGGCTCACAACATGCTCATGCTTGCCTGCCAAGTAGAACAGAGGTATGAAATTTCAGATTTAACATGATAGCAATATATAGGCAGGAGTAATCATTTGCAGTTTGACCTTACAGGTTAAAATAAAGTATGTAATCTGATGCATTTGACGCCTGCGTTCTGGTGAATCTTGGCCAAAATTTTAGCATACCCTGACTCCAACTCCTATGTTAACTGCCTTTGGTAAAGGTCTTCAAACAATACTGCTTGCTTCACTAATGGATAGCTCAGCTGAGGATACCTGCCTATCTCCAGTCCTGACTTCAACAGCTAGTCATAAGTAAGCGTTTTCTCCTTGAGAGTTTTATATATTTAACAGCTTAAATGAAAAATCTTTATGAAGAAGATCATGAGCCAGATGGAAGCTTGTAGTAAACTGATGAAATACCTGTAGGAAATAAGGTATACCTTTTTTTTTTGTTTAATTATAAAAAACCACAACTAGTTCTGTAGGTTTTAGATTAAGCTCACAGAAGAATACACTTCAAATTTATACTCCTTTGAGTTTTTAATATTCAGTGTTTCAAAGATATTCAACAAACCTCAGCATGAGGGTGTACTGCTTCTTCCTCTGTTAACCAGTCACAAGGGCTAGAAGGCCAAGTTTTCACCTATACTGTTTCCTCCAGATCTATCTATGGCTTTCCTGGAAACAACCACCTGTTCCATCAGCCAAGTATCCTAGACAACCACAGTTGGAAGGGTCAGGTTGTTATAGTTTTTGTTGCTTTAAAAGAGATCCTTCTGCAGCTGTCACCATTGTAGAAAGATTAGCTATTTGATGATTCTTTCATACAAAAAACAATCTATGTTCACAACAGAGAATGTTTTAGTTACAACAGCATGCTGCTAAGTTCAGTCCTCCTGGCTTCCAGTGTAGTTTCATCTCTGTCCAAACACTATTAACATCTTTTAATATGCATACTTGCAGAGTTCTATATAGGTTTACAATCAAAAAAGGTATCAGATTCCAATCAGACACAACATATCTGATAGAACACCTGTCAGCTAATTGCAGTTGTGTATCACACTAAAGGAGCAGGCTTGTGTTTTCATAATCATCTT
This sequence comes from Limnodromus scolopaceus, assembly GCA_028565335.1. Classification (NCBI taxonomy): domain Eukaryota; kingdom Metazoa; phylum Chordata; class Aves; order Charadriiformes; family Scolopacidae; genus Limnodromus; species Limnodromus scolopaceus. The sequence continues at coordinate 137,572,928 of JAOXNO010000001.1, forward strand.
TAATAATACTTTGCAGAGAAAATTCTATTCTTTACTTTCTCTAAGCTCCTGTATTTCAAGGACTCCTCAAGGCAATAAACCGATCTGTTCAAAGAACAAAAAACTAGGGAAGAGTGGCCGTATAATCAGAACTGAACAGATTTGGTTCTAAGTTAGTTGTCATGGCAATTAAAACAAATTTTTTTTAAACAAAACAAAACAGTGCAAGTAATTTTCTCTACTATGTTAGACGTCAATAAAGTGCATTTAATAGGATCCCCACCAAAAAGTTGATCTTCCATCTAGATTCTTCTCTTACCAGGTGGCTCAGATTGCGCTCCCCGATGGCTATCCATATTCACATTCTCTTCATCTGCTAGGAAACAAAGATGCTTAGCATTCAAATTCTCTCATCTTCAAAGTTATTGATTAATAGAGACAATTTGAGAGGAGAAACAGCACCGAAGCAACTGGGCTAGTGTCAGCAGTTTAGTTTCCCTTGTTTTGCCTGGATTTTAATGTTCATGGTAGATGTTACTCAGTTTCCAAACTTCCTAAATTACAATCCAGCCAGTGCTGTTCTATCACCTCCCTTCACCAACCAGTTAGAGAGACAAGACAGGGCAAAACCAAAGCTTCTGCCCTGCCTATCACCCACAGTATTCTCCAAATTATCTAATCCAAGTTATCTCTTATTTAGGTGGAATGGAAGTTGATAGTAAGCAACAGACAACTGCAGAAGAAAGAATCATTTGGGGATGAATATCCGGGTAGTTGTCAGAAACCTTGTATGCAGGCAAGCACCTTGTGAAGACACAAAGGCAGTATTTACAAAAGTAAAAATGACAAGGTATTCTCCAGCATGAAAATAGTCTCTAATCCCCAACCTCCAGCCAATTTTCCTTAATGAAATGTCTTCTTGCAGTCTCTCCTCCTTACTCTTTAGCAGGAAGTGCTTTTACTTGAAGAAATGCAAAACCTTAAGTCTGTCTGCTTCTGAAAGCCTAAAAATTTTGGGCAAGGGACTCTTCAGATATCCTGTCTTAAATGACTAGTAAGAGAGGTTACTCCCTGTGAACACAAATTCACTGCACTATTAAAACTGCCTTATGCATAAGATCAATTTCTATCCCCCATATAAATGCAAACCCACATCTCTTTAGATAGTAGAAAACAAAACTAATTTAGAATTCTTACCGCTTTGTTTGAAGCAGAGTTTCTTCTTCTGGTAAGCAATGAAACTAGATACTGCTCCAACTACAGTAGCAAACACAGCACTTACAATTCCGGCTATTGCTCCCTCAGAAACTGAAAAAAGAGGTTTGTATACATTTTTCAGAATTGAAAGCAATGTCAAACTTGCATTGTCTCAAAGTAAACCCAATGAACAGTTCCAAAAACGGTAAACTGAAATTATTACATGAAACTGTAGCAATGAACTCTGTGAATAATAAAAAATTAATCCTCTAATTTTATAACCATTGATTTCTTAGCAATGTCTATTGTTAAACAACTTAAGCATGGCTGTTTTAAGTTCCACTAATTAAAAAAAGCCACCCTTTCATAGCCAAATCTAAGTTGTGTGCATGCAATCACTGCACCAGTATCTGAGACCGTAACACTTTTGAATCACTTGCAACATAGAGATTTTAAAGCACCATGAAAGCAGCGCTTGAAAGTAAGAAATCTAGATTCCATGAAAGTTTTTAAGCTGAAACCCACCACCAGCAGTGACCACCCTAGCAGAATACTAGCAATATAGAAAAAGCCAGAAAACAAGCTTCAGATATGCAGCTGCTATCATAGACATAAATTTATGCATTTACCCTCAGCTGTTTCACCATTATTTGGACTTGGGCCCTTTCGTTCTGCAAAAACGAACAAAAGGTTTAGATTTTACATTTCTAAAGAACAGTCATATCCTAATTGACAACCTTTTTGTAAATTAATCATGCAAAATTACAAAACACCTATTATATCCATGCAGCGCTAAGCTCTCTGGCACTCCGACTTTCTATTTTCAAAGCACAGCTCATGGTGATGCCAACTTCAGCCTTGGGTGCTCAGCAGTTCCACAAAATGAGCACAGCACCTCCGTTAAATCTGTTTTAATGAACTCACCCAGCACCACAGAATACTCAGTGGAGAGAAACAGCATACAATTTCAGGGTAGCATTCAACTGTATTTCCATGGAAGCAACTATCTTTTCCTAAAATCGCAGCCTCATTTACTAAATACGCTTGCAATTCTCTTATGAGACCAGACAGAGTTCTGTAAATACTGTCCTTATTTGGCACTGAAGCAGGAACCTGTGTGGATGAAAACACCACCCAAGTTTCAACAGATGCTTCTTGCCCCTACCAAGTTTCAAGTTACTACCCCAAAAGAACCTTGGAAGGTGAAAGTTTCCCAAAAAATTTGCATCAGCAATGTCTGTCTGGGACAATTCTGTGAAGAAGTCAATAACCAGCAGCGCATCTCAACATCACATCAAGATACGTAACCTAACTGACCTGGAAACAGAAAGTTCCAGTAATGCACACAGGGACTACTAACACCATCCTAATGATGACCATTACTGCAGCTTGGTCCCCATGACCACCACTGTACTAAGCTTCAACATAACAATTATTCATGGCAGATCAGTCAAAAAAGGTTTTGCTTTTGTACTGCTCAGAGTAGATAGAACCTACATCACTTGGAAGGCTTAGGATCAATTCAACCTGTGGGACAGATGAGATCTTTGAGAACACAAGGTGGACCGTCTTCTGGCCCACCCCTAGGTTTCCTAACCACAAGAACTAGAAGAAACTGACAGTATGTCACAGAAGATCTGGATGCCTTTAAGAACTGTATTTGTGGAGAATTTTGAAATAAGTACCACATTCACATTTCAGTTTTAAACCCCATCTTTCTTAGCATAACAGTGCAAAATCATTGAAGGTTCCTAGATCAGTTTTACCTCTTAATTTTCTGGGATTTTTGGCAGAGACAGAAAACATTGCTTTTGAACTGTAAGGTACGCTCTTAAGTTTCAGATGCTGGAACCAAAGGCGTTACAAGTTGAACTGTGGTAACCAGCTTGTGAGCAAGGCAGCCATAGGATCAGTAGGAAGCACAGCCTACTAGTTTACCATTGCTGCCACTTACCATCGCCTCCTCCTTTTGGTAAACTGCCACCAAACAGATCTGCATCTTCAATGCTGCCTATAAACAAACCAAAAAAAAAAAAATTAAAAAATTATCTTACATGTTTTAAGTTCAATGAAAAGATGCCTCAAGGCACATAACGACATCAAAGTTTTCTCTAGAACATTCAGCTGAGTTCGTGGTGGTTTTAGGCTCAGTGTCAGTCACAACATGTTTGTGTTTCAAAAGATGTCCCAATCTCAAGTCCCTTCAGGTCGGCACTGTACAGTTTGATAGCAGCACTGCTGCCTCTGGACTTCCTGAACAACTGAGAGAAGTCAGTGTCCAAGAGCAGGCAGTTCTGCACAAGTCATAGGCTGAGCAAGCAAGAAGCCCTGTAAGCTAGTGAAGTGAAACAGGGCAAGTCTCACTATCCTGTTAACGCAGAGAAAGGACATGGACAGGAAAGGACCGTTTCTTTTCAAGGCTGCAGCTGTGAATGTTTCTTCAGAGTTGGGTATCTAAGTCATAACCAATCTTTTGCACCTGTACAACACAGTAGTTAGAGGGGAAAAAACACGTTCAACATGCCATAGTCCAGTGGCTGCAGTATTTACCTGACAATGGGAAGATCCAAACGTAATTCCCTCCTCTGATTTATTGTAAGACATTGAACCAACCCCTCTCTCACTGGACCCAAACTCATGGAGCCTGAGTTCTCCTCCTTCCCTCTACTGTCAAATGAATCTTTAGTTTATGCAAAGCAAATCTGTTTCAAACACCAAAACTAAAGGCACTGCATCAGAGGATGTTTTAGTTGGGTGGCAAAAGCACTGTACTGAGGCATGCAAGACCTGCATTCAAGTATCTGCTGCAAATCAGGCAGAAGAAGGAACAAGAACCAGGGCTTTCATTTCAGGTAAGGACTCTTTACCACTAGATTCCTGGATAATGATATCATCACAGCCGCATCCATCTGAATGTTTTGCTCCAAGTTAGATAAAGACAGAGAAGACCTCTAAAGTAAAACAGGCAGGGAAGGACATGTATTTTAAGCCCACCTTTCAAAACCAAAAGAATTGTATTTCTTAACTGGGCCTTTAAAAGAAAAACTGAAAAATAAGTAACCTTTTAACTTTTGGGCTTTATCTTTAATATAGACATTTTAATAATACTGTTCACAGGTAGTTCCTACTGAGTTTTTAGCAGGACCAGCAGGGGTTCAGCTTGTAAAGATGAAAGGAATCAATCCAATACACAGGTGCTCCACCACAGGCAGACAAGAACAGCACTGGGCCAAGCACACACACTCTGTCCCAATCCTTCCTTCTCCCCACACCATCCCATTTTTAAGTGAAAGTGACTCAACAGGTCTGTTATGGAATGTCAAGACTACTGCAAAGCTTATTTGCAAGACAATTTTTCCTCAATCCTCAGCGTTTATCCAGGGCAACATCTGACATACATAGCAACCAATTAACAAGGAGTAATTATTAAACTTTTAACTGAGATACTAAAAACATTTCACAATTCAGAAGCTTGTGCTAGAAGGCTTACCAGTGTCTTTAGGATTGTCTTTAGGATTAGGATTGACTTGCTTGGGGTTATCTACACACAAAAGAGAGATTTAGAAAACAAAAATAAGGTTAAGATATCAAAAGCAGACTACAATACGGTAACTTTGAAAGGGACTAGGAAAGATTAACAAATACTTTTCTACTGTTCAGAAATTCCTGTTAAGTCAGTCTTACCGGTGTCTCTAGGATTTGTGGGTAGACCTGGCTTGGGTTCATCTGTAGACAAACAGAATAAAAAGTGAGCAAAGTTACTACTGGGAAGAGACCAAAAGCAGAGCACACAGTGACCTTGAAAGACTATCTAACCTAAAAAATGGTATGAAATCTTCCATGTGCCATATTCCTTTCCTTTTATTAGCTATTGCTGTATTTGTTTGGTTATCTTAGGTTAAACATTGTACTTTAATGCAAATAGCAGTGTTTCTGTTACATTAGCCTGTATGTCAGGCCCTGCTATAACCGAACATATACAGAACTCACCAAGTGTTATGCAGTATTTTAGTTTGCACATCTGATTTCAAATGCTGAATGTTAAGTGTTTCTACCAGGTACAGATTACTTGGCTGTTTTCTCTTTTAAAATTACCATATTTTAACCAATAATAAAGGTTTGTACCTCACTGAAAAAAAAAAAAAAAGACAAGATACACACAACAGAACTAGAAATACGGTCCCCACAATGACACTTCATTTAGCTTGCCACAAACTAGGAGAATAAGAGATCTTAGTAATTATCTCTGTACTTTTTGGTCACAGTCTTTGTTGCCCACATCAGCATTGGTTTTGTAAAATTGTGTTTTCACCAACACCTGAACCAATTCAGCAGCCCATTTCTTCTATATACTACTTCACCTTGATGTTGTGTGGTCTTGCTTCCTCCCAGCTCCAGCACAAGTCAGACCAAGTCTCCTTAGGCTCTCTATATATTCAAAGTAAAGAGACGGGCACTTCCAGAGCACAGGAGAGCCTTAGGCTCTCCATCCCATAAAGGATCCTCTCTCTTCACTGATTCATTCAGCCAACTGCTTCTCAGCCAACTCTGTTTTCAAAAATGTCAGCAGTTGGAAGCAGACGGCTTTAAGAGAGACAAAACTTCAAAGGGCTAAATTCAACAGAGCAGCAAACAGCGCTACTGTCCTACAGCTGTATGCCCTGTGTTAGGAAAGCCGTCTATACTGCAACAGGTCTAGCGATGGGACTGGAAAAGCTGCTGTGCGTTATCTGCCTCATGGGGTGCACATTCTACTGGCTGAGTGAAAACAATGCTGCCGTTTCTACTGCTGACCACACTGCACAACTGAAGCACATTAGAAAGACTACCTTCCCTCATGTTACCTCAAACAGATTAATGTTTCCTTGTGCTACTAAAATTACTTCCTGGGAAGGAAAAGATTACTTCAGATTTAAAAACTACTTCCATAAGTAATAGCTTATGGAATTAGTGCCATCTAGTGAAGACACAGCAATGAAACAAGTAGGACTTGGCTAAGAAATGAGTGCAATTCATTCAGATATTGTGATCCAGACCCTTGAAAACTAAGGTAAATAACATAACTAGACTGCAATCATTTTTATATGCAGCCTGCTACCTTAATCAACTCAGTGCCCTTATTACATTTAATTAAAAAAAGACATAGACATTGCACCAAGTACCACTGAGCAGTATCCAGGAAAACACGATACTTACCAGGATTAAAAGCATCTTCCAAGTTGAAATCATCTACAAAGAAAGAAAATAAATTTTAAATGTAATCCAAAAACTGGACTAGTTTTAGAATATTTTTACACAATGTTTTCACCAAGAATATAATGGCGTGGCCCATGGAGGAGCATCACTGAGTTACTAGGCATTATCTGCCAAACTACCTGTTGCTTTGGTGATCACATGCCAAGGGCCAGCTCAAGGTGAGCAAGCTCAAAACATGCAGATTGAAAGTCAACAGAACGGATTCTTGCAGAGGCTTTGAGCTTGTGTAATCACAAAGTAAATTTGTGAAAGCACTAGCAGAAGACTCCAAAATGCAGAAATCCTTTTGCTATTAGGGAACGGCTTTCTTTTATAGTAATACCACAACTCTGTGTGACACTACATTGAAAAATTCAGGCTCTCAAATTAGTACGTACAACTGCACTTGACTTCACAGTAAAAGGCATTACAAGCCAATTAGCTCTCACCAAGATCTGATGCTGGTGGTTTCCGAGACGGAAGAGGCTTCTTTGTAGTTCCTGTCAGGAGTAGTTAGAAAAAAAAAAAAAAAAATTAAATAGTATTTAATACATTATGCAGAGGATACATGAAGGACAAATGTAAGCCTATATCTATACAAGGAAAAGCACAAGATCAAGTTCATACAGCAAGACATCTCCCCTTAAGAGGAATCCCTGACTGTTCCCAAGACAAATTTTTGTTCTATGCAGTCAACATTTTGACATACCCATAACTGAATTGTTCCATTGAGGTTTACACAAACCATATGTGGGCAAGGTGACATGCTTGGTCATGTGGCGATATTCGGAAACAGACAAGTCAAAAGAGCAGCCACTATTTCCCCACCTACCTCCCAAAATTTGCAAGAGTGTAATAATTACCGAGTGCCTCTTCTAAGCTGAAGTCGTCTAAATCGCCTGTGAAAGATGAAAGCAACAATAAGCACACTGTTTTTTCTTACTCAAAATCAAGACTTACTACAGTCATAAACATGTCTCTGGTCTATTTTGAGGTATGTTTTCTGCTTCTTGCATGAGACTAGAAGAATATTTCAGGGCTGAAGACAGATATTCTTCTCTATTTCTCCAGACCGCCATCCATGCATCTCTTTGCAAAAAAAAAAAAAGGAACAGCAAGAAAAATTGTCTCGATAGAAAGGATCTGGAGGGCCACAACATATATTCCTACAGTCAGAAAAATGCACTTAATCCTTTACTCCTACCACTGCTATTGCCTGCTTTTTCAGTGCCATCTACAGCATATTCTTTCCTAGCCTTCTTCCCATTGAACCACAAAATGAGCAGGGGCACAGCTCAAGTTCACAAGAATTTACAAGACTCAAGTCTGAAGAAGAGCCTTGGATCACAAAGGCCGGTAGGAAAGTTACATGATCACATAATGGATTTAACACCCTGCCATTAAATATTAATTTTCATGGGTTTATAGGACTTATCTTTTCCCCTAACAAACATTAAGAGTATGAAGGTGGTTAAGTTATTAGCACAGATGATCTTGAGTAGTCTCTTCAACTTCATAAAAGAAAGCTAGTATGGGCTGGCTCTCCACTCCAGGTAGATTAAGCTTAATCTTCTGTCCATAGGAAAAGAACAGTCTCTCTTGCTGTGTTAGGTCAGTTGCTAGAACTACTGCTGCTTACCCAGCCAACTGCAAACACACTAACTCAATATATTCATGATACAAACTGGTTTCACAGCATGAATATAGTATCATAGCATGAATATGTGATCTCAGCAGCTGAGGCTTGTAAGATAAATGGACAGCTAAAACAACTGCTTGGGATATTTCTAATAGTTCATCATTCCTGCTTTCACTGAAGCATGGAAAAAGAATAAGACAGATACCAGCAATTCCAGAAAAATACATCCAAATATACTGCTCCAACCCCAAAGAAGCTGGAAGCCTCTTTCTATCTACGAGTATCAAGCCAGCGAGAACAGAACTTTATTCCCACCAGAGCTACTTTAATTCAAAAGTTACACACATAAAGCATTGACGTGTCTGGCTTTTCCTCTAAGAATGTAGCTACAGAAGAGGAACTGGAACTGGCTACTGCAAAGTCTGAAGAGTGGAATAAAAAACAAACATCAAAACTCAAACACCAGGCAGAATGTTCCTTCTGCTTACATGACAGGCCAAGCTAAGACAAGGACAACTCAGGAGTCTAGTACCAGGAATGATGGATGCTCATACACTTGGTGACATCCTTCATCTCAACTGAGGTCAAAATTGAAATCTCTTTTCCTTCTCAGATAACTGCACTAGTAATGCCATCTTTTTTCCATAGAGGAAATGAGACTGACTAAGGTACATTTTTATTTTTTTTTTAATATGGAAGCAAGGAATGACAACTGGGATAAAAAAAATTGAAGGCAAGCTTGCAGTTTCCTGAAAACACCCTTCAAGCTAGTCTGCAGTCTGGCCAACTGCACTGCTACAGCAGAAACTGAAAACTGAAGCCTAAGCAGTGATTTCCATACTGTAACATTTGAACTAAGTACCACCTTGTCACAGCTAAGTAGGGACCTAGCACTGCCTCATCAGTGACAGGTTCCTTCATGGAAACAGAGGCAATTCATGGCTTTATTTTGCTGGAGCAAAGTGCATTTAGAACCTCCTGGATAAAGTTACTAGGTATAGATCTTGAATAGAAAGCAAGGAGATATTTAACTTGGTGTTCTTCACTCCAGGTGTAGACCATAAGCTCTTCTAGATACTCGGCTTTTGAAAAACTGTTTCACAGAATGCAAAGTATTTGCAAGTTGTTTATCTGAAGCCTACATCTTCTTGCAATACAGTCTTAAAAACCTTGGTAAAATGAGCAGTTGCTAAGACCCAAATCTCAGTTACCTCTGAAGTTACCCCTTTGTTTGGACTACACCAGGAAACCCCCATATTAACAGGCAAAAAAAGTAAAAACACTCAAGCAGATGTTTGCATAGTTGTTCCTCAAACTTGAATTCTGGTTTGTTTGTTTTCTCAAGTACATACGTCTCTCAGGCTACAGTCTTCCAGGGAGGAATGCCTAAGACAGAACTCAAACAGATATTTGCTAGTCTAACTCTAAGAAGGCAGGCAGAAGGATCTGTTGAAGATGCATTGCATGCTCCTTAAAACAGTCTACCAGAGTAGCAACCAGAGGACGGACCACTACCATCTGTTAACACCATCTGTCTCCAGGTTAAAGACATATCATTAAGTCAGTGCACGTTACATTGGTGGGTGTATTTCAAGAGCACTATTTCTTTTTACAATAAATGACAGAGGGAAAAACAAGCACATATACTCAACACTATGCTTTGGTGCAAGTTTTACCCGGAGTAGAAAATAAGCTATTTGAAGAGTCTCCCACTGCCACCATGAAACTTACTCCAAGAACTCTGAACAGTTCCAACTGCAGTGGTTTCCCTCAAGAGGAGGAAACCAGTGTAAAAGAGTTTTTTAATCCTCCAAAAGAGGATTGCTTTCACATGTGATGTTCATGGAGAAATAATTTAGGATGATATTGCTGACTGCCTATCTCACATAAAACATGCTTTGAGAGAGCAATAAACAAATTTGAGAGTTAATAAAATAAAAAAAATCCTTCTGTATTGACTGGAATGATTCAATATACTGCAACCACAACTCTGTTTTCCAAGCATGCAGCAAGATGTCAGGCTCTTCAAACACATTACTTTATCTCAATAATGGTAGCAGAAATGTTGGAACCTACCTTATGAAACTTATTACAATAATCTGTACTCTGAAGTGCTGGCAGTCTGCTTTCCCAGTAAAGACCGGGCGTTTCTCCACTGTTCACAACAAAACTTCGTATGTCTTTAAAGAGCTTGCTTTTACAATTGTACTCACTTAGCTTTTAGCATGGCTGGGTCCAGCTAGACTAGAAGTTCACTTACTTAGCCTAAAATGAGAGAGGCTCAGTACCAGGGATTCAGCTAATTCCAGGGAAGAAACAATCAGGCAACAGAAACAAAGCTACGGAACCAGAATAAAGGTGGCATCAGCATCCGAGAAGAAAGAGTCAGCAAGAATATGTTGCACTCCATACAGGTATAAGGAGTACCCAGAGTAACTGAGCTTATGAGCATTTTCTTGGTCTAAGCAAAGATAATTGCAAATAAAGCAGATATTATATTGCATATAAAGCATCATACCACAGGTATTACTAGCTCCTAGGGGCATGAGCAGGTTCAAGAACATTTCAGAAGTGTTTACACTATTTTCCTTTCAAGTCCGTAGCTCAAACACCAGGATCTCAAGACAAATCTTCAGCAGGCTGTCCCCAGTAACCTGCAGAGTTTATGATGTCAGATGGGGGGAAAAACAGCAGGTAAAACAAAAAAGCAAACATAAGCTTTTGAAAAGGTGATGAGCTAGAGGGTATTCAAGTAAGCCAAGTAACTACGCAAATAGGAGTTCCTTGCAAAGACCCATCACCGCTCTCAGACACTGCTAAGGTATTAGATTAGTCATATTTACATTCCACTACAGAAGCCAACATGAGCTTTGAAAAGTTCCTCCGTTAGTCACGTGTATGGCGACACACCAAGAAAGGAGATTTATGATGAATCACCACAGGCATAATTTTCTGACTTGAGCAACACACCGCTTGAATTTCGTTTTTCTAAAAATGCTGGTGCTCTCCTCCTTCCCTTCCCAGGGCACCACAGGGTGCCACAGAGCCTGCATGCTGCAGCTGGTCTTTCAGTTGTAGGCCTACAGACCAGGTGGCAGTGGTCAGCTTGTCTCTATCCCTCCACTGGACATTACCTGCCACTCCATCAGTGGCCTACTAACTTACAATCACAGAATCATAGAATATCTTGAGTTTGAAGGGACCCATAAGGATCATCAAGTCCAACTCCCTGCTCCTCACAGGACTGCCTAAAACTAAACCATATGACTAAGAGCATTCCCTAGATGCTCCTTGAACTCTGACAGGCTTGGTGCCATGACCATTTTCCTGGTGAGCCTGTTCCAGTGTCCAACCACCCTGTTAATGAAGAACCTTTTCCTAATGTCTAGTCTAAACTTCCCCTGATGCAGTTTCATTCCATTTCCTCGTGTCTTATCACTGGGCACCAGAGAGAGGAGACCAGCTCCTCCTCCTCTGCTACCCACTCTGAGGAAGTTGTAGACCATGATGAGGTCACCCCTCAGCTTTCTCTTCTCCAAGCTGAACAAACCAAGTGACTTCAGCTGCTTCTCGTAAGTCTTGTCCTCCTCTGGACACTGATAGTTTCTTAGAATCATTCAGGTTAGAAAAGACCCTTTAGATCATTGAGTCCAACCATTTGACGTCCTTCTTGAGGTGTCCAAAACTGCATGCACTTGAGGTGGGGCTGCACCAGTGCAGTGTAGGGTGGGACAACCACCTCTCTCAACTGTCTAGTTATGGGGTTCTTGATGAACCCTAGGACACACCTGGCCCTTTTGGCCGCCAGGGCACACTGTTGACTCCTGCTCAACTTGCCATCAACCCAAACCCCAGGTCTCTTTCCGTGGGGCTGCTCTTCAGCCTCTTGTTTCCCAGTTTGTATGTATAACTATGATTATCCCATCCCAGGTGCAGAATCCTGCACTTGCTCTTGTTAAATTTCGTGCGGTTGGTGACTGCCCAAGTTGGTTCTGTCCTGCTGCTTAGCACCTCATTTTCATGAAATCTGGAAAAATCTTGAGCTCAAGGAAGCCTCTCATCTCCATAGAGTTTACAGGAAGTTTGGCAGCCCTATCAGGGGATGAGGATTCTGGTAGCCACAAGGGCATAAGCTCTTGGGCAACCATGCAAAAAGCAGCTTCTCCAGCTTCCCGCAGGGAAACCTGAATTTTATACTCCCATGTCTTGTACTCCTTCCCCTTGGGGGGCTGAAAATAGGAGGAGAAATATTCAACATTTAACTATAACAGAAGCTATAGAAAACACAGGAAGGCCAACACATTGAAACTTGTTCATGAAACATTTTAAATAACAGTGCAAAGCCATCGTGTTCCTTACAATTGCTTTTCAAGCTTACCAGTGCTTGATTCCAATGCAGGTTTTGCTCCACTAACATTAGTTACCTACAAGAAAAGCTGCTTCTGCCCAGCTCACATTCTGATACTTACTTTCCAACACGTCCAAGAGAAGCAATTTAATCACAAAAAGCCTGGGAGAAAGGTGACATGGTTCTCCATACCTTGCTGTAAGAACTGCCTTTCTGAAGTTTTAAATGGACAACCTGCAATGTGAAAAATACTTGAAGAATGTACTTAAAACTGTACTCCTCCTCTGAGCCAGGGCAGAGGTTTGCAGGCAAGATCCCTCTGCATCAGGCAACACAGACGGGATGTTTACTCCCACTGCCAAGCAGCAGTTTATAATTAGCCCTGCCTGGAGTCTCGTGAAATTAAATCCCACACAGTTGGTTTCAAACCCTGTTCCTCCTATAAGCACTCACCTATCTAATGCTGCTCTTCAAGATTAATTTCTCTGCAGAGCAAGAGAAAAAAAACCACTTTTTCGTTATGTTCTGTTCAGAAGAATTAAACCTCTTCCTACCTAAGGTAAATATGGCCCAAACACAAATAACAACTGTAAATCAGCCAAAAAAACAAAGATAATTTTTTACATCTGTGGAGTGTCTGCTTTCTGCACATCTGGAGCATTCACTAATGTATCTGATGGGAATAAAGTCAGCAAAGCCTCTACTGCAATCAATAAAAAGATTTATTTCCTCTTCAAAAAGATACATAAGACTACCCTAATAACTATCATATTTATTTGTTTACAGTGATCCAGAAAAAGATAGGTAATTATGTGGTGTAATCTTCTTCTGATCTGATTACTAGAAAGGTTTGTAGACCAATATGTGATTTATTTTAATATTTGAATTACTAAGTATTCCTTCCACCCAAAAATGGCAATTTGATATTTTAAATAAACAAGGAAAAAAGCCTACAAGGTCACATTTTGACTCAAAACTATTTACTTAAATGACTGTAGTCATGTGAAGGTTTTTTGTAACAGAACTTGGTAAAACAAGCCATTCATTGGAGAAGAAAAAATGTATTTTGAAGCATAGTTTGTGGAATTCTGCTTGTCTAAGTTTTCCCATGCACTGGGCAACTTTTGTTGCCCTTTTGAGCAGCTGAAAGTAGAAAATGGGGATCTTAACATTAGCTATCATCAGGATTTGATATAGGAGCAAGAGGAGAGAATAAATAGCTCTAAATCAGTAAAAAGCATATAGGAGAACCAAGTCAACCATGAAGACAGAGGATTAACATGATGGTAACAATCCTGTCAAATGCTGAGCTGCTTATCCAGAAACAAGAACGGGTAAAAGAGAACTATGCAATTATTACAAAAGGTCTAAGAACCCCTGTGAGTCCCTTCAATCAAGTAATGAAGATAAAAGCAAATATTTGGCACCTTAATCACAACCTGTCCAGTGACAAGCTGAATACCACAATCTGGTTGTCTTACAGTTTTTAATTCTGCATGTCCATAACTAATGTGACCACTTTCCCTCCAAATAACGGTTTCAATGCTTGGCAATTCTCCTCTGGTTACAACCCTCACTGGCAAACCAACATCAAATGGCAGAGCCACAGACCCCAGATTTCCTCCTTAAGCTTAAATAAGCTTCCAAAGCACTTTCACTAATAGCAGCTTGGAAAGAGCTAAAATATTCTCCATGCTTTGAGGAAACTTTTCTTGCAGAGAGTGCCTCCCCCACATATTCAAAATATTCCAAACCTGGTTAACCATGATGCTGGCCAGCCTGCAGCGGCTGACCCTGCTGGAGCAGGGGGTGGGACGGGAAAGTCTCCAGAGATGTCCTTCAGCCTCAACACCCTGTGCTTCTGTGACCTGGGCCAGTTCTAGTCCTTGGACTAAATTCCTTGCGCTACAGAACTCATAACTGCAGACAAAATAAATCACTCTGTCGCTTTGCAATTCTTTTTACAGATGTGAACTGAAACACATTGCTCTCTCATGAACTCTGTAAGCAGAAACCTAAAATACATTAACAAAGGCTGTTAGAAGAACATTTGAGTGACAGAAGCATGGCACTTGCATCAAGAAATGACAAGTGTAGGGCACATGGATAGGAAGTGGGAAGACAGGAGAAGGGTTTTGCAAAAAGTGTAGGTTATTTTCCTGAATCAAAAAGGACAGGAAAATTTGGAAGAATGGGGCGCTTTATTAGCGGTGCTGAATCCAGATGGCAACAAATAAAAGGATATTGGAGATAAAAAGATATTGGAGATTTTTATTTGACTTTTGCTCATTTCTGCTTACCTGTAACTTCAGGAGGGCCTGACCATGCAAATGCCATATACTATGCTTATTGCTATTTTACCTAAGTACTTGACCTTACCAAGCATAAACGTATTACTAAAATTAGTATTTTAATAAACTATTTTCTAAAAAGCAAATGCTAAGCTTCCTCTCATGTAAATTCAGGGACTAAGGCAAAATATGACTGGCAGTCAAAAGCACAGTCTCTGCATTCAAGTGCAGGGTACCCTTGACGAAGGCTGCAGGTGTTTGATTAAATATTGCCTAGCCTTACATTATTTAAAGCCTGCACGTTTGCACTTGTACCTGCAAGTGCTGGGCACACTGAAATTTTCAACTTTCTAGGTAACTACTCTTGAGTTCTTGGTACTCTTCGTCGGAGTAACCCTAAACCACAGAGGCCTCACTCTGTGCATTAAGCAAGCAGTGATGTCAGCAAAGTTCCCCAGCTGTGCAGTGTCACCCCACAACTGGGGCCACAGATGCCACTGCCTTCTCTTGCTTCAACACAGCACCTACAGAAGCCAGCCCTGTCCTTCTGCTCCCGGGGCAGGCAAGGAGCACCCCCTGCCTCTCTTCCCAAGTCTCAGGTGCCGGCACAATCACCGCTCCCCCAAGGAGGCTCGTAAAACAGGCACAACGGGCCGAGACACCTCTGCTCTCTATCATTGCCTCTTCAGAAACCTGTACCAGGGCTGGACAGAAGCTCTGAAGCAGTCTTAGGAAACCCTGTTCTCAAATCTCACCATGATCAAGCAGGCAGTATGCACCTACTTTGCATTCAGACACTTTTGAAATTCTGTCTTGGCATAAAAAATGCCAGTAGTTAATTTTTTATAAGCCTAAGAAACCAAAATCCTTTAAGTACTTGTTGCTCACAGTCTACAGATTCAAAGTTTAAGCTGCTTGACAGACAAGACTTTAAGCTTTCACAAAGCTGACAAGCCTTGCAGCTACTACTCAAATAGCCTAAATTTCCATAACCAGGTGCATTCTTACCACAAGGCTCACATTTACTCTTCTTATGGAAGTTCCCGTCCGTAAGTATTATATCAATCGGTCTTTACAGTATGAAAGTGTATTAACTTTGTATATATATATTAGTTCACATTATACATTGCAATGTAGTGAGGTAGTGGAATTTTACTGGAGGCTTTCGTATTTTTCATGCTTATGTTAAAGAAACCAAAGGACAGCTCAGCTCTGTAAATAGGGACTTTATTTCTTGGAAACTTAGAGCTGCCCGTGAAGCACAGAAGATACTCCTGGACAACCAAGATAATGCCAGCATGCTAAACCCATCTAACACCTCTTTGAAACCCTCCCAGTGTGAGGTGGCATCATAGATAAGTAACTATAGCAAGACTGACTTCTGGGATGTCTGGATTAACAGACAACCAGCAAGAATGTTGTAGAAATATAATTGCTTTGCAAAGTTTTACAGTAGTGTGGGTGTTAGTGATTAGTCAAATCACATTGTACCCGAATATTTGAAGGGTACAACTCTGCGTAAAAGAGTATAAGGTATAAGAACTCTGTGTAAAACCACATTTAGGCTGCCCCAATTTGGCTGGGATACCTCATGTGTATGAGTAAGTATTCACCCTCGTAATTCTGCATTTTGGTTCTAGCCTTTTGCTAGCAGACATCTAGCAATAGCAATAGTTTCAACAGATCTTGGCAAGAACCTTTCCACAGTTGACCGACATCTGTAAAACCTCTTGCTCTGTAGCGTGTACTTCAAACAGTGGGCATATCACAAACAGTCAAAACTATATTTTGAAAACTGAGGAGCAATGTACACACTGATGGCACTAAGATGGACACCAGAGGAAATGGTAGGGCTGGGAAGGAGCGCGCATTCAAGGCCCCTTGGACACTCGGGTCTTCTCACATTCATGAAGAGATTCACAAGTGTTAAAGCTCACTGGTACAACCACCCAAATCGCAGCCAGCACCAAAGATTAACTGTTAAATGCACTGGAAAGACTACAATAGCGTTTAGTCAAAAGATTAGTCTCAAATTTAAGAGACCCATTTTATCCAAGAAGGTTCCAAACTCTTCAGTACTGAATAATTGAATAAAATCATTGGTTCTCCTGAAAGTAACTACAACTGATATCGTGTGACCTAATGCTGTTTTATCACCAGACGTTTTTATCTATTCTTCTATTTAGATAGTAATAGTCTTCTCTCTTTCCACTGAAAACCTCTATATGCATCTGTACAGTTCAGCACCCTGCCTTACCTTGTGCAGAGAAAGGAAGGTGTTTTCAGGTCAATTGTGTGATCTCTTGAGCCACAACTTCAGGAACAGCACGCTTTTTTTTTGGTTCACCCCAATTCAGTAAAACACTTTACACAGTGATAAAGTGTGTAAGATGATGTCTAGCAGGAAGTGTCCCTGCCCATGGCAAGGGGTTGGAACTAGATGATCTTTAAGGTCCCTTCCAACCCAAACCATTCCACGACAGATCGGAGACTTCCCTCCCCACCAAAGGGCAAGGAAACACCAGCGTTTTTTTGTCTGCATCTTATTTGCTTACACTCTGCACCTCTGGTACCCTCTTGGATTGGAGCAGGGAGGGACGGAAGGAAGAGCGGTCCCAGAGAGGAAAAGGGAAGAGCAACAGCAAGGCTCGGCTGCAGTAAGGTTAGGGAGGTCTGCAATAGATGAAAGATGGTAAAATTTTAGCACAAGGAAGAAGGAGGTATTAAGAAACCAAGATTTGTGATCTGGCAGTCAGTGAAGTAAAAGCTTCAAGAATTCAACAGTTAGAGTTGATAGAACAGTTAGATCACTCTGATCAAGAAAAAAGAATTTAAGTTATAACTTACGATGAACAAGTAAATTTTCTTTTAGAAATTCCTTCTTTAAAATAAAATCTAGCTGAAATATACACTTGCAGTGTGCACAGAACTAAGTCAAGAATTCTTTTATTTTTACAGCAGTATACTGAAATGGTGGCTTGCGGTAAGCAGGACTGTTTTATGTCTGCTGATATTTGTAAGCTGACAATTTCATTTCACAGCCTGCCTCTTTTAACTTCCTCACCACAAGCCTTACCAGTTCAAAACAGTCTGTGTACTAATAGCGAAATTCAAACAAAATTTGTAGTCCAGTCAGAAACATTAACTGAACAGAAAAATTGACTTTGCTTTTATAGACTCTTTTTCATCGTGGCTTGTTCAGCTATGACTAAAGAGATTTTTCAGTCTTCTCTATCTGCATACTTAAAAATAGCTACTGCAGCTTTTGCTAAAAGGAAGAAGACGAAGACTTTGGGG
Source organism: Limnodromus scolopaceus (assembly GCA_028565335.1). NCBI lineage: Eukaryota > Metazoa > Chordata > Aves > Charadriiformes > Scolopacidae > Limnodromus > Limnodromus scolopaceus. The sequence goes on from JAOXNO010000001.1 coordinate 137,590,914, forward strand.
TTTACAATGAGGCTTTCCTGTGAGGAAGGAGGGGGTAGAGGAAACCAGACCCAGTACAGTGGTTTGCAATGATTCAACTCGTATTTTAATCCATTGCTCTGAGACTGAATCAGTTCTGGCAGTAGTCAACTCATTTTATAACCAAACCTATTGTTCTGCTCAAACTCCAAATGTCGGCATGTTTAAGTAGCATCAATGACACTTGTATTCCTGCAAGTATTTACTGTTAAGGGATCAATTGAGACAGAGTTGCATTAAGAGACAATTCAGCGAGCCAGGATTTCCTAGCTTGTGCTCCACTGCACCACATCAGCATTGGTTTGGAAACGTGCAGATGTGCAGCCATTTGGAAATGTTCAGCCACAGGACGTGTGATGTGACAGCAGCCTGCTTCTCTGGGTGATGGGGAACAAACACTACAGGAGAAGGCTCATTTTTTGTACTTCAACTAACTTTGTATCATGTATGCAAAACTACTGCCTACAAAAAATATTTCTGAAAGACAGCCATGCAGACAGAGATACTGCATGCACCCAGATCAATGTGACTGTTAGCTGCCCAAACCAGAGATATAAAAAATTAAATAGATTAATTAGAATCCAACTAAGTGGCAGCCACAGATATACAACAAGTCAGAAACTTGGCATAGGTTTTGTCAGATGAGGGTTTATTTTTCATTTCTCATTTAAAAAATGATGGGGTTTCTTTTGTTGTTCTTTTTACTTCCCATCCTTCACTATTGACATTTGAGAAATACAATAAATCTTCTCTTTTATACCAAGGCTATGTTCTTAGTAGTTCCAATATGTTCATGTACTCAGCACAACATCTGGAACATGTTCACAGTAAAACTGTAAGCATTTCTAGTTCAAGTGCATCTTGTGAAAGTATTTCTATTCTGCTACATTTAGACAAAAACTTTTATCAAGAATTCTCCATGTCTACCCTAAGAAATAGTTTCACCATATTCACTCTGGTTTTATATCACTTTCTAACACAAATTGGATTTTATATTCCAGTGTTATCACATGCAGGCAGCCATTACACATGCCAGACTTTAGTTTGCACTATAAATGTACTCATTTTGTAGAACACCACAGGAAAGAAATAGGAATGTGGATGGAAAAATTGTCCTTGGGTAAGAACTGCAAGATGAAAGGACCTGTGCCTGGGTACAGGAGTAGCAGTGGCAGTGGAGACAGTGACAAAGGTGCAATAGGAACACCCAAGAGAAAGGAGTAAAAGAAGCAGTGGGCAGGAAGGAGGAAGAAGGAGACAGGGTCAGAGAGGTCTGGATGCAGAGAAGTTATCAGCTTGCTACAGGCACAAGCTTCAGAATAGCAGCTCTTGCCTGAAGTCTTGGGGAAAAAAGGTCCACATCTCTGCTTAGTTGGCACAGTAAAGAGCTAGCCTTTACAGAAGGCCAAAATAGCAAAAAGAAAAGCTGGAAGTTTTTGTGAGAAGGGGAGGGATGTCATAAATCAGATTACAAACTTGCTGGCTAAGACAAGGAGGGACAGCTCTGATCGGAAGAAGTGATGTCTGCGTATCCATTTGCAATGTTTGGGGAGGGAGAGGGCAGGGAATAGTTGAAGTAACCACTGAATTTGGGATTCAATCACAAAATGCCTGGCATCCAGAATGTACTGAGAAACACAGGAAGAGATGTCTGGTGTCAAAGAGTGAGAATACAGACAGGCATGGATAGCTGGAGGTGAGGGAAGAAACAGCAGACTGAAAGATAAAAATAGAAAAAGATAGCGTTATCCCTAAGCTTTCCACATAGGTTTCCCCAAACCTTTCCTCCAAACTTTGTTCTGAAACTTCTTGTTTCTAAATTTAACAAGGACTTGTATGACTCCAGGGCTGCCTGTTTTATCCAACAACAGCATCAGCTCTAATAAAAACTGTACCCTACCCGAAGCATTTGCCTCACTTATTTTTAATTCATCACATCATGCTACTACTACTATCATCACTAGTCCCTTCCCTCTTCACACAGGTTCACTATTTTCCTTCAAATCACAGGAAGCAAACAAGTGGTGGTATAATACAAGAATAAACACTGTATCTCCATTATCTCCAGACAGAAAAGGTTTTGAGTGTAGTATTTTTGTGGCAGTAATAAAAGCAGTAATACTACCAATATTGCAAAGTATAACCAGACTTGCAGAATTGGCCATCCTGGAAATACCAGAATTTAACAAATTTGTTACTTTACTTTAACTCAAGAATATTGGACTTTTTCACAAACAGAAAAGATGCAAGCAACATTTTCTGTATCTAAGCAAAAACGGAGACAGAGGCAGTTTTATAATTAAAGTCTGATTTTTTACCAATTCATTCAATGGGTGTTTAATCAAAAATAACTTCTATTTCATTAAAAGATTAACTTGTGTACTGAGACATAACATCTACCTGATGAAAGAACAACTGCTATTCAAAAAACAAAGTTTGATTTTAGGCAGATTAAAACTCTTTGGCTCCAAGTGAAATGAGCTTTGTGGATACTTTACACACATCAAGAAATGAATGTCATTTATTGTGAAAGATTTTGAAGAAACGAGAGATCCAACAGGAGTTGTACAGAGCTCAAGCTATGAGGAAAGTAGAGTGGAATTAACATCTGCAGTTAATTAAAACTTGCCTCAGTCAAGAGGTTCTCCTTTTACAAGTACAGTTAAAGATGTCATTTCTTAGATGTTTACAGTATGTGGACTCTTCACAGGTGACTGAAATCTGTTTAAAGGAAAACAATTCCATTTGTTATACAGACAATCATCGTTGTTGTGTGATGAGGCCCGACTTAAAACAAAAATGTTTTCTTTTAAAATTATTTTCCAAAATCTGTTAGAATGATTCCTACATTTGACATGTTAATGATGTACTTTAAATGAACTGTTCTATTTTTGGAAAAACTGTTGTAAACAGGCCTTACACCACAAAGAACTACGTTCTTGGATTGTCACAGGAATTTGCCTTATGACTTTTTGAAATTCTCTATAGAAAATGTTCTGGATCTTATTCTTCTGTGCTCCCCAGTCACATCAAACACAGAGACTAAAACAGTTCAAACGGAGTTTGTGATGAGTATCACTGCAGTAAGTTTATTGTCAACAGGTGAAAAATGTGTTTTCCTGCAGCAAGCAGGGAAATCTTTCCCAGACTATTTGCAAGCATATAGAGAAAGCAAGATTTATGTGTTTTTTAAATAAAAAAGTAAACTAAAACTAGCTTTTATGATACCAAGCAACCTTCCAAACATTAGCTTTGGCAGTATTGGTTTGAAGTCTGCAGAAAAGCTGACTCCGTGCTGTTGCTGCCATGATGTGTTTTTGCAAGATGGCACAGAGACCTCCTTAGGCAGCTGGTAAGATAGAGACAGACAGGCAAAGGGCAAGACACACAAGCTGGAGCACTGTTTCTCTCTATTGGGAATAACTTGCAGGGTCTAGGAAGCAGGGTCTGAGAACATGGTGGGACCACTACTTAAAAAAGTAATTAGTAACTGATCCCTGGAAAAACAAGGGGAGAGGGGATCCCAAACACATTAGCCTTACAACAGTCCTGTTTGGCCTGTCCAGAAGCATACTGGAGAACAGCAGTTAACAACAGACGTCAGAGCTTTGAATGACATAGCTGCTGCATTAGCTGCTCTACTTCCAGGCGTGCTACAGCTGCTGCATGAGCCAAAAATTATACCCAGTATGTTACAATGGATGTTGGAAACGCTTTCTTTTCAATCCCTCTGGCAGAACAAGCAGGACACCAATTGCCTTTACCTGGAATGGAGTGTGACATGGCTGTTGCAAGGGGTGAAAACACAGCCCTACCATCTGCCATGGCATCATCCATAAAACTTTAAAGCCGTACATCTCTAGAGAATTTTTCCACTGCATTGATGATATATTAATTAGAGAAAAAACTCTCAGAACAGTACTAAGTAATGGGCAACAGGTAACCTTTACTTTTCCCAACTTGAACAGATTAGTCCATGGCCAGAAAATCAACAATAAGAGGAAGACTGAGCTCCTCTGGCTATAAAATGCCCCAGCATATGATAAATTATATGGTGATAAGTTAATATGGTGATATGATAGGTTATATGTTTACAGATGGATCCTGTAAAATCACAGCAGGAAATGGGGCTCCAAGCAGCTGCCACCTGCAAAGGGACAAGAGGAAGTAATGGCCTTTGGAGTCACCTTGGAACATGCTCCAGAGCATCAGTGGCCCTGAGTATACGTATTCACACACTCCTCCTGAGTGATCACTAATGCAGCCCGGAAAAGGCTCAAAGATTGGAACTGTGATAACCAGCAGCAACGAGGAAAACCACTTCCCGCAGCAGAAGAATGGAAAGTAACACAACAGCCACTTGGAGAAACATCTACATCAACAACACATGGTGTTAATACGAGTATCTGAAATTCAAAGGCAATTTGAGAAACGTAATAACGAGGATGACCAGTTAACTCAACTTGCCAGCACAGGTTTAGGGTGTGAGCACAAAGGAAAGCTATTTTTAGCCAGGTAGCTCCATGGGACTGCAGCTCATGTACTGGGGCAGAGAATGCAGCTTAAACTTGTCTCAGGAAGCCATAGTGCAGGCAACTAAGCAGCATGAGATCTGTGGAATTATACGACACACATGGAAAGTATGAATGATGAACCAGTACGTGTGATGGGAGAAAGGGAAGTTTGAAGAAGCCTGGCAAGTAGATCAGCCCCTTTCTTTTCAGCAACACCAGCAGGTTCTGAGTCTTCACAATGACAAAGCTAGAAACAGGTTGCTAGAAGCTTTTCTACTTGGAAAGAAAACATAGGTAGCACCCTAGAAGCTTTTCTACTTGGAAAGAAAATGTAGGCAGCACCCTAGATGGAACAAACAAACATATTTGTTGGCATTACGGAATGCAGCCTTGGCTAGACTCAGATAGCAGTAGTCATTTCAAAACCACAGCTGTCCAAGAATGAGGGGAAGATTGTGGAGCAGAGTGGGTGTATCATATTCCCTCTAATCCTCAGGCATCTGGAAAGGTAGAATGGTGCAATGGCTTACTTGAAACTGCACTCCAGGGAAGGGGAACCTCACCTCTGTAAAGGAGGTGGGGGGGGGTGGGAGCTAGTTAACCTAAAAGTAAGAACTTGTCATAGCAGCCCTGCAGAAAACCATATACCCCAAGTTCAGCTGGGTGACAAAGTACCAGGCAGCCCTGGGGACACCACAATTAAGACCCAAGTTTGTGTCTATCCTTCTGTAGCAATTGAAATCCCTAAGGAAGGAGTCTTTATCAGTTGAGGACCAGGACTTACCTACTAGGTGGCCGCTAGAAAAGTGATAATGAAATAAAATATGTGCTGTTACATATGAAAAATAATCTAAATTTACTTCATAATCTATGCCATGTGTTTTGGAGACATAAGACATGTGTCTTTGCAGATATGATGTATGTCCAAACAGTTCCTAGGTACATGTTGCTCAAGAATGTACAGGACATGAACTGGGTGAGATTTCAGCAGCAGGGGGTCGCAGGGTGGCCTGTCTGGGGAAGAGGCCATGAACTGCCCCATGCCGCTTACAGTCATGTCACGTTGCCACTGACACCAATGGTGTGCACCAAACCTTCAACTGGTCAGAGGAGCACAGAGTATTCCTGCTTGAACACATATAAGAAAAAGCACCAGCCAGCAGGGACAGGAGACACATGAGAAGACAGTCTTAGAAACTCATAGAGGGAGAGACTGCAGAGGGGACATGAGGCTTGAGATGTGGCTCTGGGCAGGAGAGGGTACATCCCTGAGGGGTTGCAGCTATGACATACTCACATCAGGGCAAGGACACCCCTGGGGACTGCAGCTGTGGGCCACTCATGCACACAGTGACCCTCACTGGCACAGGCACAGTGAGAAGCAAAGGAGAGCAGAGAAAAATCAGCAGGAAGCAAGGAGGAGCAGCAGAAAGAAACCATCAGGCTTCCTGCTCTGCCCATCACCTCACCAAAGGATCAGGGGATGGGGTAAGCATAACCTGCAGAGAAAACCAGGGAAGTTGTGGTGGGGTGGCTGGGGGGGGGGGGTTGGCTTAAGTTGAAAGTAGGGAAAGAGGAGGATCTTAGAGGTTTGATTTTCTTTCAGTTCCAAAGACAATGATTAGAAGTAAGTGTTAACTGACAGTAAGCTAATTTAAGTTCTCCAAGAGACTGTTTTGCTCATAACATTCTCTCAAAACACTTTTACTGGACTCCAAAGAGTAGGTTCCTGTCCTGGAGCATGGAAAAGCAGTTTGGCTAAAAGAAAAAGTCTTGCCCCTGGCAAGATGATCTTAACTGATGAAGATTACTATTATTACTGCATTTCACTAACACAGCTGTCACCCGATGAGAAACAAGTTGATTGCAGTGAGAGGTTCAAGACTGCAAGAGTTAAAGCAGAGTCCTTTCTCAAGTGCAGGCGACCCCAGCACCAGAGCAACATCAGGAAAATATTGAAATTGGTCTTGGCTGGATGGCAGTAGGCTGAGTCACGCTTAACTCTTGCCAAGTTAAATCACTGTAACTGCAGAAAGCTTAAGGATTGTTGCAGTGATGTCATTTTGATGGAGCGGTGCGGTGGCCATTTTATATAAAAAACAACACATAAAAAACCCCTCTTACCCATTTCAAATTGGAGGAAACAGAAAGATGGAGAAACATGTGCTGCACTTCTGAAGTTCACACTGTCGTATGCACACTGGCACTGCTACTGAAATTGTTCAAATGGAAGAAAGTTGCGTGGTGGTTGTTTGTTGTCTTGTTTTGTTGGTTTGTTTGTTGTTGGTTTTTTTCTTTTTAATCAGATTTAAAAGGCAAACAACTCCAGAGCCCACAAAGCAGAGATAAGCCTCCAGGAGCCCCTGTGCCACCTCCTTGCCCCAGCTGAAAGCTCCACCTACTGCAGCACAGACAGGCTCATTTCACTGTCGTTTATCCAACTAGTCTTTTTTCTCCACACTGACTTGCCTCAACAAGATGTCAAAGGCACAAGTGTTTCCTTCCCTTTGCTCATAGCTCTGTAATTACAGCGGTCTTACAAATAAGGAATCTCCACTTGTAATTCACCTTAGGCTACTGATCTTACAGCATAGATACCTCAGCTTCCAGTGTGTGTTTTGCTCACCTCACGGTGTTCACTAGCACAAGTGTGTTTCAATCAACAAGCTCTACTCAATTCTTGCAAAGGAGACTTAAAGCACGTAATGCACTGTCTGCATGCAGCAGTTTTCTGCCGTTCACCATGTACAGATGTTCTTGTTTAATTCTCCCTCTGCTGTGTTCTTCGCAGAAATTATACAGAAGATCTGCTGCTTAATACTTTTTTTCGTACTTTGAAAACCAGATGCCTGCAAAGAGGCGCTGGGCTAACCTGGTGGCTTTGTGGCTGTCAGATGGCTGAGCCAGTCCCTCCTGCAGCAGCCGAAGCAGGAAGCCTCCTGCTCTCTCCTCCCCTGCTCCTGCCCCAGCTCCACTGGCGGATGCTCGGCCCTGCCACTCCCTCCCGCTGGCTCCGACACCCATCAAACGCCCCGCAGAGCAAACTCAACGCACCGCATTAGTCACTTGCTGACTTATCAAGCTGAATCATCTCAGTACAGGCCACGATGGGCACCGGACCAAACACGGGAGGAGAGAAATGGAAAGATCCCACTCTTCAGCAGGGGCAAGCTGTCAGACTGCCTATAGAAACCAATGATATGAAAACTCACATTTGCCCTTGCTCTGAATCCAACCCTAATGATATCTAAATTCCAGCTTTGCCTGACTTGCAGAGCTCATACTTGGCAAATGAGACAACATTCAAACACCAGTTTTGAGGTTAAAACTGCAAGCTCTTTTTCTAAGCAAGCTTAAATAACAAAGTTCACCCTTGCTTAATAATACATTCAAAGCCTCGTGATATGCTGAGTATTGTTTTAACACTAACAGCTTTCACATGCCTAAAATGGATGATTCCATAAGAAGTTCCCAGTCCCAAGGCATAGACGTGTCTGCTTGTATCATGAGAGCAAGCAGTCCCAGTGAAACCAGTCACCTCCAAACCATCACACAACAGGTGAATTGCTTATAAGGTAAGATCCTTAACATTCTACAGCAGTTCTACAAATGCAGGCTACAGATAGCTCACCAACAGTGAAATAAAAATTTCAGAAGTATGGAATTCAGGTTCTGGCTATATTTTAAGATTGCACCACCACAAATCTGAAATTCCCCTGGATGGCCCCACCCTCCCCAGGCTGACATTCTCAACAGTTCTCGAATTCTTACACATTTTGTTTAAGGAAAAAGTGTCCAAACTAATTATAACCTATGTATTTGGTTTGTATTATCGGTATTAACCAGTACTCAGATAGATTAACTAGCTTTTTAAGAGCAATCTGTTAAAAACGTAGCATCATTTTCCTTTGAATTTGAAACAAAACCCCTGAAGGCAGTTTTTGTGTGCCTTCCCTACGGTCAAGCATAAACCAGACAAACTCTCTTCACCTCCAGACTTCTTGGCAGCAAGTTTAGAAAAACATATTTCTGAGTAACTCCAAGCATCACTCCTAACTAACTTAAGACCATCACACGAAAGATCTTACTGTCCATGGCCATGAGGACTGTTTGCAGAGGTAGAGGAGCAAGTTTTCCACATAAGTAGCAAAATGATATCTCAGTATTAGCAGCCTGAATAATCTATCAGTTTTAAAGGCAGTTACTGTAAAATTGTGCTATTTTTTCCAAGAGCTCTGCTCAGTTTTGCTAACCTTGCAGTTAAGACCACAATAAGCCCACAGCAGAACTGAATTCAAACCAGCCTGAAGCCAAACTGCTTATCAGGCATCCTACTGGCAGCATCTACAGCTTCCAGTCAAAGCTAGGAACAGTTTTTTTTCCTTCCCCCTGACAGCGAAGAGACAGATATTTAAGTTTTGAAGTGTAACTATTACAAAGTATCTGAAAGAAAATACCTAGACATAGCACCAGGTGTGCTTATTAACATGGAAAAAAAAAAAAAGCAGCTTCTTAGAACTAGGTCATACAAATGGGCAAATAACAGTTTGCACTGCATATTCCAGTTTAGGATTCTTCCTCCTGGGACAAAAAAAACCAAAACACCTCGGTATTGGGAACTTTGTTACTTTTCTACCCCACCCAAACTTGTTTCCTTATCCCAAATACCAACGTGCTGTTGCGTACACACTGTTTTGATCAGGGTTCAAGAAAATCAAACCTGACGCACACCGAAGCCATGAGAAAATGCACTGGTGTGTTTTACACTGCAGTTCTGCCACAATAATAATTTAAAAAAAAAAAAAAAAAAAGGCTATCGTGTGACAGCAGACTTTCTGGTGAGTAACTATCTCTTGCCCTGGAACTGCCGTAACTCCACTTTCTTTCCTAAAATGGAAGCCGAGCTGCGGCAGAGCTCCCCGCCGCCCCGGACCCCCTCCC
>JAOXNO010000001.1:137600410-137636141 GCA_028565335.1 Limnodromus scolopaceus
CCCAGGGACCCCCCCGGGCCCCCCCGGGGCCAGTGCCACGGATCCTCCGGGGCCACTGAAAACAAGACAGGGTTTCCAGCGTGGGCGGAAAACTCAGGAGTACTTTTCCAGTTAGTCGAAAAAAAAAAAAGAAAAAACAACCAAAAAACAACAACTGAACACCACCAAAAAAACCCACCCAAAAGAGCGCTGGAGGGGAGAGACCGCCGTTCTCTGCCCCGGACAGCTGGGGACAGCCGTCACCGGGACCCGGCCGGCTCCCTCCCGGGCTCCTCTCGCTCCCGGGGCGGCTCCGCAGCCCTCGATCCCCCTCCCCGGGCACGGAGAGCAGGGGGAGCCGTTCCTCCCCAAGCCCGGCGGGGCAGCGGGGGACAGCGGGATGAGCGCTCCCCGCCTCCCGCCCCTCCTCACCTCTGACAGGGACCAGGACGGCGAGTAGCACCACCGCGGGAAGGAGCCTCCAGCGCCGCATGGCTGCTCGCCCGCTGACAGCCGCTCTCCACTAGTCGCACCCTCCGCAACACGCCCGGGCCGCCGCGCCGTCAGGCCGCCCCGCCCCGGGGCGCTCCGCCGCGGGACGGCCCCCGGCCGGCCTGACAGGGCGGTGGCAGGGAAGGGAAGGAGGGGAGGACACGGAGCCCGCCCGGCAGCCTGGAGGGGGCTGGCGGGAGCGGCGAGGCCGCCGCGGCTTTCCCTCAGGGCGCGGCGGTTGGGTGGCGGCCGTTACCTGCCGCTGCCGCGCCCGCGGGGCGAGCGGGAGGTGGCGGAGCCCCCCGTTCCCCGGCGGGCCGGAGGCGGAGGGCGGGGAGCCGGAGTTTGCCCTGCGGGCCGAGCGGGGCCTAGCCCTGCTGGCTCCGGCGGGCTGGGGAAGGAACCAGAGCGTCGGGGCGTGCGGGGTGGTGGCACCGGACCAAAGAACCCCGAAGGAAGCCTCCATTTTCTGGGCGAAATGAGCTCCAGGGCTTAGTCACCGGCCGCGGGTGGTGATAGCAGAAACGCGGGCTCTCGCGGCGCTGTCCTCTCTTCACCCAGGCACTCTCTTTTCCTGCTTTTCCTCGGGAAAGGTTCCCCAACGAGAACTGTGCCAGGACATCTAATAATCTTGCCCATAGCAAGCTTGTTTTTTCTCTGGTCGGACCGAAAATCAGTGAAACGGCTTGGAGTTTTGTATTCGCGAGCAGTGCCCACGCTGGGCCCGCAGTCGACAGGTACAAACATAAACTCAGTAGGGCACCGAGTTTTCTTAACTAATTTTGCTGGTGTGGGAAGACAGATGTTAAAAATCCTGTCTTCTTGCCTGCTTTCCGAAGTCCTTTCCTAATGGTCTTTTCATGAGGGATTGAGGTCCCCTGGGCACTACTGTAGCAGGCTGAAGCGCTGGTCGGAGCCCTAAACCTTCCTCAGAGGGGTCTACGCCTCTTCTTTAGCATTGGTAGGACCATGCCGGCTGGAAAAGTGCAAAGCCACAGGCACTGTGGAGCCCTGTCACCAGTTCATAAATCACACAGAATGCTTAGAGTTGGAAGGGACCTTAGAGATCATCAAGTTCCAACCCCCCTCCCACCAGACCAGGTTGCTCAAAGCCCCATCCAGCCTGGCCTTGAACACTTCCAGGGATGGGGCATCCACAGTTTCTCTGGGAAACCTGTTCCAGTGCCTCACCACCCTCACTGCAAAGAATTTCTTCCAAATAGCTAATCTAAATCTCCCCTCTTCCAATGTAAGACCATAGCCCCTTGCCCTGTCACTGCACTTCCTGACAAAGAGTCCCTCTCTGGCTCTCCTGTAGGCCGGGTAAATCGAGGGTAATAGCTTTTTCCTCCTTGACAGTGCCTAGTCAAGTAATTTTTAGATTTAACCTGAGGCAATAAAGACTTTAACTGCAGTAGTAAACTTAAACACACTTAATCTTAGAATTGTTCTGTGCTTTAAATTAAGGATAAGCTTTTCCTTTAAAATACTTGAGTTTTGCAGGAGTAGTACTGGAGAGTCCGTTGAGGACTGTAGGCAGGAGGTGGTTTTTCCAGTCATTAACATTTGTGGAGTTGTGCTGGTTCAGGCGGGGGCAGAGTTGATGTTCTTCACAGTAGCTAGTATGGGACTATATTATGGGTTTGTGCTGGAAACAGTGTTGATAACGTAGGGACCTATTAGCTGTTGCTGAGCAGAGCTTACACAGAGTCAATGCCTTTTCTGCTCCTCACACCACCCCACCAGCAGCTCTGTGCTGCTTAGTTGCTGGCTGAGGTTAAACCATGACAGGACTCAACATGACATTGTTGTTTGTGTCCTCCTTTTTTCTGAACTGCAAGCCCAGAAGGCAAGATTGAATATATGCACATGCATTGTGTAATCCAGCAGTATGGATCTACTATCCAGCAGTGTGGATCTACTCGTTAATGCTACGTGTACACACAGGAAATCATTAGTGTTGCTCAAAGGATGTCCTTTCACAGAGTGTTTGTAGCAGTTGTTAAGCATCATCTAAGAGGTTGCCCTAGACAAAAGGAACAAGATTGGTACTCCTCAGACTAAATACTCTCTATTTAATCACATCTTATCAAAACAGGTTTGGTTTTTTTGTTTGGTTGGGGTTTTTTTGTTGTTGTTTTGGTTTTTTTTTTCTCTAAGATTGCAGAACTAACAGAGAAAGCCTAGTGATCTCACTGGAATTAGCACATAGCTTCCTGTTTCCAAAATTAGTCTTTGTCAAAGTTACCACCTTCAGATGAGGTAAAAGCAACCTCCTGTTAGAACAGATGTGAGATAACTGCACTTTGTACTAGAGCTGGTGGTTTCCAGTTGGTTCAGTCCTTAAGGCAGGGGTACAGTTTGCTGGCACTAACCACTTTATGGCTAATAAATTTTCCAGATTTATGAATATCAGGTAATTTTTTTTCAATCTTACTAATCTTTTGATCTGAAGATTTCACTGACATCTTGTGAAACTGAGTTTCATTATTTGTCGTTACCAGCTCTTCTACGTGTGGAACTTTGATTAGAAAAAAGCCCAGACTTTGTCATTTCACGTGTAAAGCCAACTCATCTGTAAAAATAAAAATAATTTAGTACTAAAGTTGGTTGTCTGGTTGAGTGAGTAAAATAGCACCTATCTTTGCTCCACTCAACCTACAATGGTTGTCCTAGCAGGTCTTTGACTCCATCTGTTTCCTGCCCATAGCTGCTACCGGGAAGCTTCTGCAAACAGCTTGGGTATTTGCCTGATCTGAAGATGCTTCAGGAGAGGTTACCTTAGGATTTATTTCTAAAGAAGAGTATCTTTAAAAGACATGCATGCTTTATGGTTTGGCTGGAAAAGAAATATGACTTATATGGAAGCACAATAAAGGCTGGAAGTTGTAAAACCAGATGAAACTGTTCAAACCTGAACAAATGCAGTGATGTGAGCAGCGAAAGAGCTGCCTTTGCAGCTGTCTGTGAGCTATGAAGATAAATGCTCCTTTCTTCTCAGTTTCCTCCAATTCCTCTTCTGAAGTAAGGTCCTTGTAGCTCTTTTCCTGCCTTGGCATAACTTTTTTGCCCTTTTTACCCATGAGCTCTCAACCTTGCCAGAAACTGCATAATTCTCCAGATGTTCAAAGAAGCAAAGGAAAGACAAACAGGGCTTTATTTCCTAAAAGCAAAGTCTTCATGGAGCAGTTAAAACCTTACTGCTCTGTCCTCTGAGGATATCTTTTGGAAGAAGAGGGCCACAGCCGCTGCTAGTGGATAGTGAAGCAGACAGGCAAAGACAGCACCAGGGAAAAATGAAAGGTGGGTGGTATTGGCAGTGGTAAAAAGGTATTCTTTGATGCACACACGCAGTCAGTTACTGGCACAAAGTTGGTATGAGTATGAAAATAACGCTGGAAAGTATGTTGCCTTTTTTTTTTTTTGCTTTTTTAGTATTCACCAGAACTTGGCAACACAATGCAATGACTCTTTTTATTTCAGGTGCAATGTTTCTGGCACCAGGAACGCTCATTTGCAAGGAGTATATTTGGATCTGTTGATGTTGCAGTTGTGGCCTCATCCGACAGCATGCACTGGAAGGGTATTTGCCTGGAGCATCTCTTATTTTTTTAAATCAATTGGAAATCAAACTGAAGGGCAGGCTTTCAGTGCTGGTTTCTGACATGGCATCTGCTGAAGCATGGGTTCTGATCTTTATGTTTCTTGTTGCTGCAAGGATAAAAGGTTCACATTTGTCTTCATTTTTTAATAAAAATCAAACACATGAAACCTTATTTTCTCCTGGTGTTTTCATACTTGAGCTGTGAGAAGAGGCTAGTTCCACCAGCAAACTTTTCTGTAAATAAGCGTAATATTTGAGCAGCAAGTTGGAGTTTTAGGGCCACAAGTAAATTGATGTGCTGTAGTCAATCAATACAATCGTGATTATTTTTTTTAAGGGATAAAATATAAAGCATGTATTTCAAACATAGTTAACACCCATTTGATCTTTGGTTAAAGATTATAAAACTGCATCACGTTTGTTTGGGTGTTGGGTTTTTTGTTGTTGTTTTTGTTGTTTTTGTTTTGTTTTTAAAGAAGCAGATGTGTTATTTTCAGCTCTAAGTGTGTATTCAGAATGAGCCAGAGTCCAAAAAGACTCCAGAATCTGCTGTGCAGCCTCTGCTGTCTCCCCTGTTGTGTGCTATTTTCTGATGCTTTCTGCTTTGCAGGACAGGAGAGGCATTAATACACTACAGCCTACGGGTTTCTTCCTAAGGAAACAGATTCCTCTACAACCACCCTGTTCAATAACAAAGATTGTTTCAGAAGGGAGTTTCTGTGGGAGCTGTGCAGATCCCAAACAACCTCTGCAAGGGCCAATTACCTGGTCTCAGGTAAAAAAAAAAAAAGCTCAATTCCCTGAGCTTTTCCTTTGGCAAATGCCCTCTCTCTATTGGTACCACTTGTTCCCTTCTAGTAGCAGCAATTATTGCAGTATGCCTACATGACTTAAAGCACTAGCTTGGATAGGAAGGCACCGAAGTCCATGCCAACTGAAAGCCCATCTCTTTTAAAGGTCGTCCCATTTCTGCTACTATAGAGATTTCTCCTACTGTAACTATCAGCTGGGTATTGTTTCCTTTTCAGATGCCCTCCACATAACTTTTATACTTTGTTTTGTTGTTTTTTTATCTTCCAGTAACATCTATTCATACTTTGACTACACTTCCTGTAGACTACACAAAGAGCTTTCTATGTCCAAAGTCTGTTACGGTTTTTCAAAAGGAGAAATATGATTTTATAGATCATTTTTCTGCATACTAATCTGCTTTTGAAGAGATGTTAGGTGAAAAGTTGTAGCTGTATATAATATGACAGGGATGCCACTCAAAGTTTAGTTCCATAAATAGAACATGCAGCATATTGCTTAATGAAATAACTTATTTCTCTTATAAGTATTTTTTTTAGCATTATTCTATTTTATCAGAAACAGAGGGATATTTTAATTCCTGTAGAACCCCTTTCAAGCAAATACAGCCCACAGCAATAACCCTTAATATGTTCTTCCTTGATTACATGGAGGCTCAGCTATGCTTTTTTGCATACATTAGTAGAATACAGGAAGATCATCAACTAGATTTGTGGTAGTAATACACAGGCTATTTAAATGAATTAATCTTGTTATCTGTAACTGTAGATACTGCTAACTCTTTTCTGAGTTTTTTCTGGTTTCTTCTTAACCAATACACAGATCTTGAGGAACTAACTTTCCTACAGTTTTCTGAGCAACTGTTTACTGTAAACTGTCTTTACTGTTTCTCTCTCCTCTTAGGAGTTTTCATATTTAATACATAAGGGATACATACTGCAACCCTTTTCCAATTAAGCCAATTTCATTTTCTTCTGCAAAAACTCACACGACTAGAATTGGAACAAGTAGCCCTTTATTAGGGTCTGGTGTTAAATAGCTACCTACCCATCGTTTAGGATATTGAATTACTTATCCATATGCAGTGGCCTTCTTCAGATGTTTTAATAGTTCGTCTGAACAATATAGTGATGTCAGAGTAAGCAGGATACAAAGAGGTCTTCTTTGGTAGAATTAATTATGTGGTATTTTTATGATAAGCATACCAAATTCGGGGGGTTTTAGGTATTATTTTGTATTTTTATGGATTTCTCTTGTGTTGGAACAGATTTTTTTTACAGTTCCTGCAGTGTGTTAAAATGTCTATTATTTATTATAATTATTCAATTAAAGTTTTTTTTTTCTTTAATTCCTGTTTCAGTAGACTATAGTATCCTTACTGAATTCTAGCAAGTTGAGGTTTCTGCTGTCAAAAGAGCCATTTATGACTGTTTGTCTTCATAATAGTATGGGCTAGAAATATGTAGTTAGTATAAATGCTGAAAGCAGTCTGGTTGTAGCAGTATATGATATAGACCTCTACATAGACTTACCAATTACAGTGAAAAGCTTTTTTGAAAGATAAAGCCTTGTAAGGTATGCTATGGTGTAGATGTATCCAATCAAAGTAAAGCAGGTCTTCTGCTGATAGGAGCTCTTGATTCTTCTAGTAATATTTCAGTTTTATACTAACTGTATAAATCTGGCTTTGTAATTTAACTGCTCACATTCAAGTTTCATGGTTGGCTACATATCTTTGGAAACCTGTTTCTCCTATATCCACATTGCACCATGAAATTTTGTTTGGAATATTTTAAGTCACTTCTAATTTAATGTAAATATTTGACTTACTGAAAAAAAACCTTGAAATACCTTTCCTCTGTTCCTGGCAAAGTGACATTTTCAGTAATTAAATGTTTGTTCCTTTTGAAAAACCTGTGATTTTGAATTTTTTTCTTTCTTATTCTAAAATATTCTTTAAATAATTCAATTTTAAGATGATAACTTAGTGCTGGTTTTGTATTTTCTCTGATTCTGTCTCTGCTCTTCAGAAAGGAAGGAAGGAGAAAATTGACTAAAACAGTTGTTAAACCGGTGAGTGCCACATTCAGTTTATATTATTTGTTTGAGCCGCATCCTTCTGAGTCTAAATGAATGCAGTTTTGGCAGTCCTTACATGCATTAGAAGTGTTTTATTCTATAAGCCAGGAACATATGAATATATGTTTTATTTGTTCAGATGTGAATGTTATTAATTTTGCTGCTGTTTCCATTTTCTTGTCGAAGGAAAAATAGCTCACTTTCATGAACTGTTACATTCACAAGGAGTAAACCAAAGTTGGAATGCCTTCATTTTTAGCCACAGTGTGATGTTTGTGTTACTACCTGTACCGACATTGTCTAGATAGTCAAAAAAGGCAGAAAGTTCCTCTGTTCTTTACAATCTCCCTTTCAAGTGTAACCCTGCAGGCCACACTGTTTCAGAATCAAGTTTCCCCAAAACATCTTTCCTGTAAAAACTGGGGGAAGCAGAAAAATTGTACGTCACTGCATGTATTCCTTTCCTTGCCTCGGGAATTCAGCCCTGGGTAACTAGGGCTTGCTGGGGTTTGCTTTCCTGCATGCCCTCTGGTCCATTCACCCAAAGCCTCCTGTGGGCAGAAGGCCACCAACACCAGAGACATCAGGTGGACCAGTTGCCTTGAGGGGCAGTCAGTTTGACACCGAACTGGATGATCTTTAAGACAATGAGTATTTAGGAATTTTGGTGGTTTTACAAAGAGATAATCCCAGGTTATGTGGTGTGGTGAGGGTTTGGGTTAGAAACAACTGATTTAGAGCAGGGTAGAAAGCTGAAGTTTCATGAGAACTAATTTTTCTTCCATGGATTGTTGTCTTCTATATTTCCACCTCTGTTACATAGCATGGGTTATGTGACTGCTCAGTTTCATAAACACGGTAAGGGTGTAGCTGGATTCTTGAAAGAGGCCAGCAGATCTGACAAACGTGGCAAGAATTTAGCAGCCATTTGTGAAGGCATTTTGTTCATAATGGTTTTTGTGTATGCATGCTAGATGCATCACATCAGGGCAAAATGTTTTGAGCTGCACTGATAAAACAAAAACATCTCTGTATTTCTCACTTAGATGTCCATATAAGAATGCTTCATTAAGATGCTATGGCAAATGCTGTTGGCAACTTCAGCCGTCTACAGTCTAAGACAGCCACGAGCTATTTCAGTCGTGTGTTGCAGAATAAAAGAAGCAGCTGCTTCAGTGTGTTATGAAGTGCACTGTTCTTGCACTTGGCATTAAAGGGGACCTTCAGGAAAGATGAGGAGGGATACTTTATCAGGGAGTGTAGTGATAGGAAAAGGGATAATCTAGTGGAACCTGATCTAATGGGACATGTCCCTGCCCATGGCATGCAGGTTGGAACTAGATGATCTTTAAGGTCCCTTCCAGCTCAAACCATTCTGTGATTCAATGATTCTACAATAAAGGCTTTTAAATATACACTTTGAGCTCAGTCATAGTTTGAAAAACAGTGGCCTCTGTCTTTGCGTAGCCTGGCTATGGACTCAGTGGCCCAAAGAAGCTCAAGTCAGTAATGTGTGTGTGCGGAAAGACTCTTGATTTGGTGCCTGTGCACCATGACAGGTATACACTCTCTGTTCTTGAAAAGACAGAGCTATGTAAATGAATGCAAAAGCATGGCAGCAAAAAACTTGCATTGTTTTAAATACAGGAATACCCGGAATCAATCTTCTTCCACACACAGGAAAACTACATGCACTGCTCATCATGCATAGTCTTTGGAACAAACGAATCCAAATAAGCAAATGCCTCCCTATTTGGTGGGTGCTTAAAAAGACCTGTAGGAAACCCTTGTTCTTATCTCCCTTGGAAAACTTCAAAACTCTTATTTAAAGAATGATTTCCAGCAAATTATTATTTCCAGAAAAATTCCAGAGTGGATTTCCTGCTATGGGATCTTTCTTGTGGTTTATCTTGTCATCAGTTTAGGAGCAGATGACAGTCTGTGTCTTTGTGCTCAGTGATGCTGATTAGCCAGCTCACGAGGCTCCCGCCTCAACCCATAGAGCTTTTTTTGGATCATGACACAGAAATATGTGGCTGTCCTGATGCACTTTGTTGGTGAACAAAGTTGGTTGCCTGAATTTTGTTCCCATATGATGACTGTTAGTACCTTTCCCTTGCAATGGCAGAGAGAATGGCGTAATGGTGGGGAAACCTAGATATTTGTCTGGGTGGAAAAAAGCAAAAAGTTGAGGATTTGCTGATATTGATGTTGTGGTCCAGCTGAGAAGAAACAAAAAAGCAGTTTAAATTATTCAGTGGTTCAATTTACAGTGAGTGATAATGTATTTTGCAAATTAGTCAGTTGATTCATACTTGGCTTTCTTTTTTTGAAACTGATGATTTAAAGTCAGTTGAAGGGCAGGAATAACATTGTAGGGCTTTTTTCTATACTACAGAGGGAAATAATTTTTCCTCCATTCTCTATTAATTATTTGCTTCCTTTCCACTTTTGTCTTTCTGCTTTCTGCCTTCACAGAGAAAAAAAAGCACATATACCAGTAAGGCACTTAGTAAGCTTAAATAATTCAAGTCCTCTTTTATTGTTTCCTTAAAGGACATCTTATGAATAAAAATTTACTTATTTATATGTGATTTTGTTGCTAATGCTGGGATCTGCAGGGCAGATCTACACTGTAACTCTGAGCAAGAACATTCACAACATTGCATTCTTCTAATATTTTTCTCTTATTATCTAAAAGGGAAAAAAAAGAGAAGTGCAGCTTACTAAAGTAAACTTGTTCTTGACCGTCTAATTTTTCTACTGCATTGCAAAATTAAGTCAAAAAAAAAAGAAAAGAAACACAAGGCGAAATAGCATGTATGTGAAATACAAACCACACAGCTGGAACACCCCCTTTTCCTGTCTGTCTAGTTTAGGAAAAGTCATTAAGTCAAACAATACAGCATTTTCCATTTGAGCACATAAAATTTGAGTTCATAAAACAAGCTAGCATAACTGTACCTGCCTTGGGAACACTAGCTGTGAATAACTTCTCCACAGAATTTAAGAAATGTGGAAAGCAAGCATCACTTAAGAAAAATAGCTCATGCATTTGTCATTCCCACATCTATTTTTCTGACTCATTTATTTTTACACTGCTATTTTCCTAAGTGCCCAGAGTGCTATCAGAATGCTTAAAACAAATGAGAGCAAATCCTGCATTTTTCAGCGGGGGTGGAGTGGGGAATTGGAGTGAGGTCCCACTGGCCCTGATAGGGCCAGATTTTCACATATGGAGCTTGTTGTTACCAGGTTCAAAATCTCAAAGCTATTACTGCTTGCCTTTCCTAGCACTGCTTCACCTTTTCCCCATATATTTTGTTGTGTATATATATGTATGTATTATATATGTTATATATATGCATTTTGTTGCCATGTCTCCTTCTTCTGCATCTGGTTAATTAGAAAAGTCATTTAAGCTGGCCCTTGCTGTCTGCTGAGAGCTCTAGACAGGAGCCAGCAAAGGAACTCACCGTGCCTTTCGTTTCAAGCACCCCCAGCTATGTCTGGTACTGTGGAGTCAGGGAGGAGACCACATTGAGATAAGACTTGCGTGGAGGCCGTTCCCCCACACCCTTGTAATGTAAAATCTGAAGCTTTATGTTTGTAAGATTTAAAAGAAGCTAAAAGTACATAGTGATAACAGATGCGGAGGAGGGATCAAAAGCACGAATGTGTGTATTGATGAGGTCTTGCATTGCTGCTGACTACGCCGTATCTCGTTTCTTGTGCAAAACTAGGCCGAGCTCTAAGGGTTTGTTATGCTTCAGTCTGCACTGTGTTGAGTGCAGTGACAGACTTCAGAATTTTAAAAACAGCCAAGAAAATGGAACTTATCATGTTGTTCATATCATATCTCAGAAGAGAGGTAAAGTTTATGTATCTGCCCAGGGCATTTCTACCATAATTATATATTTTACTATAGATGGTCCCCAGTTCTAGTTGACATCTCCTGGTATATATGCCAGGGGGAATCTTTTAAAATGTAAAAAATAATACAGAAATCTATAATTTATTACTCCTTGCTCATTACTAAGAACTGTGTGTACACTTCTATGCTTTGAGTGACAAATATACATTTGCACCTCACTTCCCTCTCTCCAGATGCATCTTGCTAGCACAGGTTCCTACAGGAGACTACTGTGTAATGGGACACTGGGGGCAGCTGTGGCCTATGATTTAGATGAACTTAAGCAGAAAAATAGAGAAAGGTGCACTTAGTCTCTCTCTATGAATATTGTGTGAGGGAGTCTGCCTACAGGGAATGAGCTGTTCTCTTATAATTCAAGTGGCCAAGTCGTACAGAGCGCCACTGGCTTTATATTAGGGTACAGAATACACTGAATTTTACTGAATTTTTTAGAGTTGGAAGGGACCTCTAGAGATCATCTAGTCCAACTCCCCTGCTGAAGCAGGATTGCCTAGAGCATGTTAGAGCATGTTAGTCAGGAAAATGATTTTTTGTTTGTGTAAAGGTTCAAAAGAGGAATTTCCACATTTTGAACAAGGACAGTGATTGTTTAGTGATGCAAACAGGGAGCTTAGTATTGAGATTTCTGTTTCTATTCCTGGTTTGTAATCTTGAAAACATCAGGCTCTTCCTCTTGTTTCTTTCCATAGCTCTACAAGTGGACTGACACCCTTGAAACTTTCAAAACTTAGCTCTAATTTTTTTTTAACAAGCTAAAGTGTATCAGGTGCAGTCCTTGGACGCAGCCAGTGCAGATGCAGTCGATGACTTGAGCAGACCACAGGTAGCATAAAAGTCATTTCTGTCTTCCTGGGTACAGAACCAGGAAGGCTACATTTCAGCCTTCACAGCTGAAGTTAGCACAGCTGAAAAACTGACCAAAACTTTATTGCAACATCTCTGCTGAGGTAGAACAGTTAGCAGGAGCATGCAGCACACCGAGTCTCAGCTGTGTCTTGTTACATTCTGGTGCTGGGGTGATTGGGCGGCACAAAACTGACACCACCAGAAAAACCAGATGTTTACGTGTTGTTTCTCTGACATAGCAACAACAACCAGAGGTTTAACTTTGTACAAAAGAGACATCAAGTTTCTTCCATCCTCTACCAGCCACTCCCCACAATAACTTCTTAGCCCTCTTTTTCTTCCTCTCCTTTCCTGCTGAAGACAGCGCTGAGAAGAAGCAGGTAGAATAAATTCTTCCTTGCTGTCTTAAGCACAGCTGAAAATGTTTTGAACCACCTTCAGATCCACAACATTTTTTCTCTGCTGCATTAACTCTACTCACCAGCCTTAGCGTTCACATCCTAAAGCTGGCTAATGAGAAGGAAAATCAAGCTTTGCTTATCTATTTGTCTTCTGGTAATGAATTTTCTGCTTCAGAAGTAATGCTGGGCAGGAGAGGATGCATGAGGAGGGTGAAGCACTGGACAAACATGCATCAGACTTGACAAGTTCTGTTCTGGCCCAGTGCTTTTGCAGGGAACTTTTTTAATGCGGCACAATGGGATTTAAAGAAAACATCAGCTCAGCACACCAATTCTACTGTTTTATTGTCCTCCCTTGGCAACAGCTGAATGTCATGTTTTTGCTGTACTTGCACATGTCTCTTCATCTTTATTTACAAATAATAATTTATATAACTTCCTTTAACTTTTTATACAACTCTTGAAGATAGCCGCATGACTCGCAGTATCATACATACAAGTATAAAAAGTGAAACTTATACACACAACTAATTTAGATATATATATATAAAGTCAGTTATTGAGCTAGTGCCACATAAGACCAGAAAACTAAAAGTTTAACTTTAAATCCTTCCCACCATGGGAAGGTGAAAATCAACACTTGATCACTTGGTCAAATTCTCAGGCATCAGGCTTGTGGACCCTTCATTTACTGAGCAGCATTAATTTTGGGCAGAGCTATTTAAGAGCTCAGAAACATTCCTTTGTAGAGAATGGAAGAGTGGAAGAAAATCGTTAAATCTACATTGACACAAGTATGTTCTTTCAGAAGCTGAAGTAGGACTTTTTTTTTTCGCAAGAAGAGGCAGGTGCATTTTTCTGTGGCTATGCATGCATTTCCAATAATGTCTTTGAGTCTGTTTTCAAGAAAAAAAAGTCAATAATTTGTGTTGCCATCCTCATACACTCTTTGGGGAATGTCTCAGGAATGCCTGCTCTTGGTGAAGTCAAGAGGAGTAGCAGTGAACTGAAATCTTATCTCCTTCAAATTTTGTAGGAGAGGTTGTCATCCCTTTTCTGTAGAAAGGTGCTTTCTGCTGACAAAATCCCAGCATAACGTATTTCTCCAATGTGCTCACTGTACTGCTGATTCAACAAGCAAACATTGGATGCTGGATTTAGTTACTTGTTTTGTTGAAATACAACTGTCTAGCCTGTATGTTGAAAACCAAACAAACATTTCCATTTATTTGCAAAGACTGGAAAAAGAGGAACAGGATCTAGAGTGGGCACAGTACATGGGCAATAAGATCTCTGGGAAGCTGTAACCCAGGCTGTCTACAGACACTACCCAACTGCAACTCTGTAGTTCACGTTAAGGGATTTCCTGCTCGAGATTTTCAGCTGATTTCAGCTGTAGCAATATGTGGTAAAGAAAAAAACAGTCTCTTGTGTCGGGCACATGCAGTGTGCCAAAGAGAACTTACACACAAGTTGAAACTTTATACAAAGCACATTCTCCACCCTCAGATAAAGGAAACCGTCAGCAAAGTGCACAGAACAAAGAAGCCTATGACTCATGAAACAGATTAATGGGGTTTTACTAGCATGCCTAGTTTGAGTTGTGTATAAAGGATAAAAGATGTCTCAGATCATCCCTGGTGAATTAAGCAAATGTTGGATTCAGCTGTGGTTATCCTTGATGTTCATATTTGGAAGTTGATTTCTGTTGGAATTTATTATATCTGTTGTTTTTCTTCATAAAATCATCTTTGGCATAGCCAGTAACTGTAGGCCAAAAAGAAGGCGTGCACACATACAAAAGCCGTGGGTTGTATTTTAATAGGGATCCCTACTGCTTATCATTGCTGGTTTATGTAATTGTCTGGAAAAGGTCAGCATAGTTTGTGCTGTGAACAACTGAAGCTGAAATTTTTTTTTTTATTATTTTTTTTTTCAGTGGACTTGCAATCTTTTGACTAAATGCAGTATGAAAAAGAAACTGTAGAAAAAGAATGAGGCTATTCCAGCCTCAGGCCATTGCACCTTTGTTCTTAAATTGTTGTGAATCTCACTAACAAAGCTAGTCCCAAATAAGAGTTGATTACAAAATATTTGGTTTAAAGAAAACAAAAGTTCAGATTTTTAGCTCTAAGGCCAGTCTCATCCTGCTTGTTTCATTTGTTTCTGTATCTCTCTTATAAATTCTGTGCTAGAATATCTATAATTTTAATTTTGTTTTCTCTAGCACATATGCAAACAGTCATCTTCATTGTGGCTTTTTATGTTGATTGTACTTCTCTAATTACTTCTATAGGCATAACATAGAATTTAAAGTACTTCCTTTGCTTTTAACATGCAGTTGTTCAAAGCAGCTGGCTGGTTGCTTAAATATATCTCAGAGGAGGATAGGGCTGAAGGGAGGGTTCCTGCTGTTGCCTGAGTGAAGTTGGCCTCTCATGTCATGAGGAAGATCGCGAATAAAAATTCAATGCCGGCTTTTATTTGAATTGAAGAACATGCTGGAAGAAGGCTCTGAAAGAGATTTGGGCATGGCACTTGCTCCTTGAGGTACTGGGAAAAGAAGCCAGCCCTCGTGTTGGATTGAGAAGGAATGCTGACAGCTCACCTGCAAAGCCAAGGCAAGTTTTTGTTTGCTCGAGAAATGGGGAGCCAGAGTGACCACTGGCAGTGGAGCTATGTTATGGAGCTACAACATGAAGAAATGGAGAGCAACAGCATCAGGACTGAAACCAGTCAGTTGAAGGTGGCAGTGGCAGAGGTGACAACCCTTAAAATTCTTCAGCACTTTCCTCCCTTACTATTTAATATGTAATAGACAGAATGGAAGGGCTTTTCTTCCAGTGTTCCTGGGAAAAGCAGTATTAATTTCTCAAGTCCAAATTACATCGTCATCACTCAAAAGAACATCTTGTTAGTCTTCCTGCCTGTGTTTGGGAAAGCTGAGATATACAGAGATGTGCACAACAGAAACATAACTGAATTGTTATGAAAACATGTGCTTCTTGATAAGTAATGGGAGCAAATCCTGAAGCCCACATTACTTGTAGAAGTTTCTTCTCAAACAGATGAAAAAATTCCCGTCAACAGTCTGCCAAGCTGTGTTTCTATCAGGGGAGCCTGGGCGTGATTCCCACTCTCTGGCTTCAGATATACCACTTACCACCATCCCGGTATTCAGTCAGGAGAAGACCCAGATACACATCTCTCCTGGAAAGTTAGGCATGGGAGGGAGTTGCAGCATTTTCCAGGAAGTCCCATAATCGAGGTAACTGGGAATCAAGATGTGCTGTGCTGATGCTGTGGAGTATGTCTCTCCTTTGAGGTAAACATAGTCACAGATGCTCAAAAATCCAAGGCATGGTTATTATGTTAGGAGTCCATCTACACAAATAAGGAGAAAATAGTATGTAAGAGAGTTGCTTTGTCATTGCAGAGGCAGCCATAAAGACCGCCTTTTGACACACCTGATGTCACTTTCATAAAATATTCAAAGAAGCATGTGAACAGTGAGCTGTAACCAAAGCAAGAAGCAGCACTCTGTCAGTGAAGGGTATGTGCCAGATTTACTCGTAGCAGCAGAAGCCGCAAGACAGCTGTCCCAGCAGAATTAATCTAGAAGTGAAGTCTTTGTTTCAGTTGGACCTATGTATTTGTTTGGGTTTTATTTCCTCTTTGTAGCCTTGTTTTGCCCCAAATTGGATACAATAAAATAGGTTAATTATTCATATCTGAATCGTGTTTCGTAATGATTATGTCTTCCTGGGAACAAGGGAACCTGAGTGTACGTTAGTTTCACTTAGAGAATAATGAGCCTATAAATCGGGCAAATAAATATACTTTACCTCCTCTGAGGTTTGTCTTACAATTATCAGACATTTGCATGTTTGTGGCTACAGCGGTGCAAAGGCCAGATAAAAGCCTGTAACAACACCTGCTGCACTTGTGAAGGGGAGTATCCTTCAGCAGATGTTAGTCAGGACCATTGTAGATAACACAAAGGTGTAGAGATACTCACACACCTGGCAGAGGTGCTGCTTCTCCTACCAGAGCCGGAATATACAGAAAAGCATAGAAAGCTGAAAATTCAGTGTTGACAGGAGAGTGCAGTCCAGAGTTTGTCCTAGCAGGAAACTTGCCTTGGGAAAGAGGGGGCAAAGAGGACTCTTGGCTTAGGGTGCAGTTATGGGAAGCAGATTGGCTCCTGTGGCCCTTCAGTGCCAGGGATGGTCACGCAGCAAAACGCAATGGGCGCTGCAGGGCAGGTAGCAAGTGCTACTGGCGATGTCTTTGTGTTGCTTCCGGAGCTCGTCTGCTTGTTCTCGGTAAGTTTTGGCCCAGTGGGAAAGCCAGAAGGAAATACAGGCACAGGATTTAATTCTCTGTGTGTAAGGGAACGAGGCTGGACTCTGCATAAGAAATAGGGAGGATCTGAAATTAGTCATGACACAAAGCGCCTTTTGTGCGATATAACCAGCTCATCTGTGATTGCTGTCCTAAAACGGCCTGCTGGGGAGCAAATGCGGACTTTTGTCGAGTTCAGATGCTAAATAAGAAACATCACCATGTCAGAAAAATCACGCTCTGGAAGCAAGTGAGGGTATGGCGAGATAAAATATCAGAAAAAGGCAGTCTTGTCAAAGTCAAACTGGAAGTAATTCAAGGGCGTGAGTGGCAAGTGTTAGTCATCGGTATTTTCTGTGTTCCTGTGGCAACGCCCTGGCAGAGCCGGCTGCGTGCTTAGCCCAGATGCAGCTGTGAGGGGCAGGGCGCCGGGCAGCACACAGCCCCCAGCTGCATCTCTGGAGGGGGCTGAACTTTCTGGCTGAACAACGATTGAACTTTCTTCCCTGCCTCCAGAGAGCTTCGCTCAGCAATAGAGGAACTTGGGAGTACATGTTATCCTCGCGGCACGGCGGACCTGACTTCTCACAGGATTTCTGCATGCTCGGGATTTGGTGGAAGACTTGAGAGTAAAACCTCAAAACCTCAGTCAAGAATGAATGTTCTCTGGGAATAGCTGGTACTGACTAAATTTCTGCTGAATGGCACAATGCCAAGCACTACAGTTTATGTCAGGAAGGAGATTTGATCCTTTATGCATCTATGAGACTTTCATTTTGTATCAGTGTAAGTTTTTGAGAGGCTTTTAACTAGCGGAAACCTGGAGTATTACAGTGATTGACTGGATTCTGACTTACCAGCAGTGAGAACAGCAGCTATATCTTTTCCTGGGTTATGATTTATTTATTTGTAGACGCTAAAAAAGATGAGATAACTGAAATTCACGGACCATCCATTTAAGACTGAACACTCAGTGAAGTCCAAATAAATAAGCCTAGCCCAGAAAATCTTGCCAGGGTGAAGGTACTCCTTCTTTCCCTGCCGCAGTATTTATGTGTGGCAAAGCCCTAGCCTGTCCAGCACCCGTGGTTTGTAAAGCATCTTGACTGTCCGAGGCCCTGGCCCTGCAGCAGGCAGCCTCTCCTTTAGGAGTGCTGAAGACCAGCATAGCTGCAGTCTGGAGGCTTTCTGTTTATGTCCTTTCCAGACATCACCCAGATAAAAAAATCAATTTATCACCACCTGATAACACAGAAAAATCATGGGTTTCTCTCTTTTTTTTCTTTCTTTTTTTGCTTACGTAATGGGCTTAGAGGAAAACCATAAACATCTGTGTCCAGACATGGAGCTACCGTTGAAGGAAGGGGATCTGTTGCCCAATGGGCTCTTGGTTGTGTGATACAGTCTTTCTTCTCTCAAACTGGAGCTGAGCTAGTTTTGTGTTTCTGGGAGGAGCATGCAGCACACTGCGCAGAATACAAAAATGCTGCTCTTAGATAATAGGACATTAAGTAACAGCCTAGCTTCTTGGTTGCATTAGCAAGCCAAAAACTTGGTGCTTGAGGCAGGATTAAGCAATAGCAGCCCATTTCCACTGCAGTGGAATAGGTCAGATCCTCTTTCAATTCATGGAAAATCATAGTATTTAAACCTTGTGGCTGGGCGTCCAGCTCTTCCATGGCTGCATAGCTTTCTGGTGGGGTGATATTGTTGAGACTAGTGAAACACAGCCCAAAAAATATATTTTGAAGCTAGAATGACAGACAAGCTTTTAGCAGATTTTCAGTACTACAGCACTGACTACAAGCTTCTCTAGTCCCCTCCTCAAGATAATGTTTTTAAAATGTGATTCAAGGAAATGGATTCCTAAACGTGGGTTTTTATAAGTCTCTGTCTTTATCTGGTCCTAACCTATGAAATACTGAAATATTTGTCTATTACAGTTGTACAAATCAGGGTAAATCTAAGTCAAACATCCTGGGACCTGTTGCTTTTTTCACCTCATGTCAATTTAATTAAGGAAAAAATTAAGAGAATAGTTACACCAAATGAGAAGTTAAAAAAGTCGTGCCGAATCAGCATGCCGGTCTGTCTTTCATTAGCATGCTATGACTCACACAAATGTCTGGGGATCATTTCATTTCCTTCCTCCCCTGAAAAAGAGGTTTTCACAATTAGAATGTAGCCACCTTTTTTAGACTTAATTTTAACTTCTGTGCAGGAAATTCATTCCAGAGAAAATAACGTGGATGCCAGTTGCCAGCGAGTTATGGAAGAAAGCAGAGTAATAAAGTATAGTTATTCCCTTACTTTTTATCTTTTTCTGTATGTTGCTTTAGTGCTGTTTCCAAAGTCGTTCAGGAGTACGAAGCTAGCATGATACGTCTCTGCTGTTCCTCACAATCTGTGTCTTAACCACCTGGATGCAGGACGGATGAGAAGCACATTTCAAGGCTTTATAATGACACTTCCCACAAAACAGCCATAGAAATAAGAAGTAGAAGGGATAGAGAAGGGATATATCAGTAGATTTGGAGCTTTTAGCCTGGAGAGGAGGTCAGGGAAGGTGTTCCTCTTTGGCATGTTTCTGTGTTTTGTGTGAAGCAGTTGCTAGGTAAAATGCAGAAGGACTCTTGGGAGTAGTTCTTATGCCTCTTCATGAAGCTGGCCCATACTACAATAGAAACCTGTGTATTCACATGGTTGATAGGCCAGAAATATAAACAGCTAACTTACAGTGATTTCCCAGCTGCATTTGCATGGAAAAATAAATGTTTGTAAAATGAACCAGCAGTGATTATTAATAATCAACAATTATTAATAATTATGAAATATTATTGGTTAACAGAAAGAATATTTCCCTTCATACCCAGATATAAACATCGAAGAACTATTTAATAGTATGATAGCATGTCTGAGAGAAACATTTGGCTTTTAGCTGTGTGTTAAGAATTACATTGTGTTCCCAGGACACAAGAGAAAGCATTCCATAAATATTTACTACGAACGCATTGTTAAAACTTGATTAATGTGAATGGACAAGAGACAAACATTGGTTGCTCTGTTTAATGTTGTGGTCCTTGTTCATTTATCCTACTTCTTCTTGGTTTTTTTTTCCCAGGGAAAAAGGACACACAAAGTCAATGTAAGCAGTTTAGAGCAACGAAGCTATCTTTGCAGCTAGAACTATTTTTCAGTAAAATGATAACAAGTGAACACTCTCACTAGATGAGCGGCAAATTAGGTAGATGTCATTGTGTAAGACTTTCCATACGGATAGATTGAATGTGTCAAGTAAAACAACTTACCATTTGACAGATGATGGTTTTCAAGCAGACTACTGCATTCACATTGCTGGATCGCTATTGGAAGAGCCAGATGAAGTTGATGCAGTTCCAGATGCTAAATATGAAAAGTTGATTAGAAGGCTCGACAAATGTAGCATTTGGAACCACAGACTTGCTGCTGAGGTACCCACTAAGTGGGTTTTGTACTGCAATGCACAGTGTAATACATCAGGGAAATGTTAGTCTTGATGTCTCAGATATACATTCATTTGCAAATACCCAGTCCATAAATTAAAGACTGTTTCCTTTAGCCATAGACAAATTTTCTTTATGTATAATTTCAATGAGCATTTAAGTTTACATAGCAAGGAAATAAGTAATATTTCCACACTAAGTATTATTTCCACAGCAAGCAGCTGTGTTAAACAGTTTGAGTAGCTTTTCAGATAAAGAGAACTGCTAGTGGAAATGCTGAAAGACGCTGACATTTGGTCTCAGGTTTTTTCCTTTCCTTCTGTGTGCTGTTTAGTGGAACTTGAGAATTTGAAATAGTGCGCTTGGTTTTGAATGGGAGAAGGGGTAAAATACATTCATGAAAGATAATCAGCAAGTGCAAAATGTTCCTCACACCTTCTCGACTACTGTTCACCCCTCCCTGCAAGCCATTCATTCCTGAGGCTTGTGGGTCTGGCAGAGCATCATTAACCTGTTTTTTTAACTTAGCTGTTTTACAAATAGAAAGCACATACCTACCAGACAAATTTTGCGATAGCCTAGGATTTCTATAAAAAGAGGGTGGAAACAACTTCAGTTAATGTAGTACATTCTCTCAAAATATTGTCTTAGCATTCGGCATTTAGTATGATACCACTGGAATCTGAATTCCACGTTTTTTGTAATTGGACCTAGTGTTCTCTCTCCTGCAGGATTTCTTTGATGGGCAATCAGTATATTGAACATTTTGTTAAAACTTTAGAAAAAAAAAAAAGGATATGAATAAGATTTCCTTTCTACTGTCCTCCTTAAGCACATTACAGTCTCAAGTGTGCCTCATGGACGTATTTACATTCAAAACAATTATTCATGCCATTATCTTTAAAAAATGTATATCTGTGTCTTCCTGGTAAAATACAGATAATCTGACCAATAAAAAGCAAGTGGGCTACTCTTCTTAGTTCTACAGTGCTCTGAGCAGGCAGAAAATCCCAGAAACAATTGTTCTAAGGCTAGTGGCACATGGCAGACCACCGTTTACACTTTCATTAGAGCTCTGAAGCCAGTGGCTTCAAATAGACACCATGAGGGAGATATTTTGAAAAATGGCAAGGTATGATTACTTACTTTAAATGCAAGTTTTACGGTATGATTTATCTTTTCCACAGAGCACATAGTGCAATTGAATCAACTGATTTCTTACTGTGTTTCAGGTTCACAATGCTCAGGCTGTATAGGTGGTCTACTCAAGACATGTTGACACACAGCTGCTTGGGAAGGTGGTGAGTTAAAGTGTATACCAGAGTCCTAAGAGTCTTCTGAATACTGTGCCTCCCTCAGATCCATAGAAATGCATGATCATTATGCAAGTGGGAGATGGTGGGCTTATTTCTCAGATCTCACTACCTCCTTGGTGGAAATGTAACATATCAAAGGTGCATAACACACTGCTTTTGGGAGAATTATGAAACTGGCACATTCATACTTTTCACATTTGTCATTGACAACACAATTAATGAAATGCCATCTTCATATTGGCTCACATTATCATTCTGACATGGGCATTTAAAAGAAATTCCAGTTGTGCTTTTTATTATACCCAAGTCATTATTTGTATAGACTAGAGAAGAGCAAGGACCATCTGTGGGTGTGTATGTGAGGGAGAGTGTGCATGCATGCACGTAGCAACAGAAAAGATTAGGTCTCTTTACTGTTTATAAAACGAACCCTTTAAAATTATAATGAAGTGTCTGCCATTGTAAACACAGAATCCCAGAATTGTTGAGGTTGGAAGGCATCTCATGAAATCATATAATCCAATTCGCCCTGCTGAAGCAAGGTCAGCCAGAGCTGGCTGCTCAGGACAAGCCTCATTCTGATCATCAAATAAGTATCGGATTACCAATAGAACCTATGGTAGTGGCTTAGAATCATAAGATCTTTCTAAGTGTGTTTTGTCTTATTGTATTCTATTCTTCGCATTCATGGCTCTTGTTCTCAGCTGTTTCTCTGAAAACATGACAATGAAGAATTATAATTAAGAACAAACCTAGAGATTCTCCCTTAATCACATGATTCCAGAAGCTGAAGTTTAAGACAAAAAATAGATACAGAGATTTTTAAATTATTCAAACAGTGTGTCACATCTACTCTAGGCTCCACACAAAGTTGCATGCAGTAGAACTAACAGCCAGCCCTTGAGCAGAGCAGTGGTTATAAATTAACTACCCAGACTGAAGATAATGAGTTTCCCCAGGCTTTACTCAGCTCAGGGATGAAAACTAGCAAATGTTTTAGGAAGAAGCCACAGCTGATCTCAACTACAATAATGACTTTTTAAGGAGAGGGTCACTCCACTTATTCTTGATATGGCTTGATTACTTCAAAAACAGTACAGGAGAGAGAAATGTTACTTTGAAATATTAAAATGTTGATAATTATTCTTTGCTTCCCTCTTCTGGAAGCTTCAAATTCTTGCTTATGCCATCTGCATGTCCATTATGTAACTTTCAGTGATTCATACCCACCTCCTTTTTGTCATAATTGTCATTTTCCTCCCTCGTTTACATGTACCACACCCTGAAGCTGCTTGCTTGCCTTTTTAAAATAACATCTGTTCTTACTCATTTAAGCACTCCATAAGGATCCTTGAGACAGGAGACTTTTTCTTCCTCATCTGAGTAATATCACAGGCATGATGCATCTAGGTTTTCCAAAGGATCCAAAGGGGTTGGTCTCTTAGAATTAAACAAACAGGTAAAACCCAAAGATTGACTGGTTTTTTTTGATTATTTTTTTTCCCCCAAAGATCCCGTGATGGGCTTGGTTTTGACTGCAGTGGTCAGTAGGGATAATTCATTTAGAGGTTTTTTCCTCTAACTTCACTACAAACATATCTTGCATTTCTGAATGGTTTTAAAAGTTCCCATGGTTAGTATGAATTCTTTCATCTTACATTGTATTGCCAACTGCCAGTAGGCGTCAATGAAGGCTCCTAGTAGGTCCTATTCAGTGAGATGCTATTGACTTTGAAAAAGGCTTTTTATGCCTCATTAAAGAAAACCTGATATGACTACCAGATTACCTAGAGGAGGTTTTTCACTAAGAACAGGTTTCCTTCTGGTAGGTTATTTCCTGCTCCCATTTATTTGCAGATACAGGACATCTTATCTTGGTCTTTGTTTAGAGGAATATCTCTTCTTCTAGAAGTTTCCTCTTTTAAAACCTGAATCTCTGTGTGTTTTCTTCTGACTTCATTGAAGCTTTTTTCAAATGGAACCCCTTCAGATTCATGCCATTCTAATTCATAACTCCACAATAGTAAAAAGAGAGAGGTATAAGTGAAAGATCTGCAAACATTCTTATTTTCTCTGTAGCTCTGTTACAGGACCGATGCACCACCGAGTGTTCTGTTTGCAGTGCTACTTGCATCCCTCCCATCCATGACTCTACTGTAGAGTTAAATAACCTTAAGAGGCCTTCTAGGCTGAGTAAAGGCACTGAGACACATGGGGCAGAGATGCATTGTCCAAATGAAAATTAGACTAATGGCCAGCAAGTAATTAATATTTCATAGTGCTGAGGATGGCTGAGATGAATTTGGGTTTGATTTTGAAGTGTTTGGTTTCGGTGTATACATATTTGTTGAAATGTTTACACTGTTGTTTTTTTCCTGAAAATAGTAATGTTACAACCACTCTTGATAAAATCTGAACATAATAATTAAAAGTTCATTAGCTACTAGAAAGTGGATGTTGACCAAGAGACACAGCTGTGTCAGAGTTGAATGAACAGGGGAAAATCAGAAGTTATAATCAACACTAGCTAACAAAAAGAAACCTTCCATTTTAATAGTGAAATTTTATAATAAAATTTGTAATCTGCCACATGGAATTAAAAGATAACCTCCCAGAGTCTCCAAAGGTGCCAAGATTCTTAAAATCACAAGACCAGGGTAGTAGAAAAAAATAGACTTTGGACTTCCTGGCTTTAAGGAAGGAAACACAACTATGTGTTGACTAATACCTTAACCCAGATCCTTTTCCGTTATTTATTGCCAGGAAGCTGGACTTCACTTCATTTTTCCTGTTAAGGATACTAGTCCAACAGAGGTAAATCTTGAGGAAGGTTCCTGAAGCTCACAGAAAACAGAAAGGAAGTTGAGCAAAGGTCCTCCTCTTCATCTCCCCATTCCAGGGCACTTCCCATTGTATCTTCTCTGGGCAGTGCTCCTGCCCTGCTTCTCTATTCAACACCACTTGAGTCTACCAAAGTTCCATCGTGGTTCCATCTGACTGGAAGAAACAATCAAACTGGAAGCAGAAGTCTGAGAAAAAGATTAGCGAGCTGATTGTGTCCTTGTCTCTTATCAGATATCTTGCAGTTGGATGTAGTGGGTGCATTGAACCTGTCTTGCCCTTTAAAGACCTAAAAACTGTAACAGATCTTGGTTATAAAACATAAAAAGGTGGGCTGCAAATTACAGCTGTTCAGGAGCTGGCCCACAAGCAGTTCAGGTCTCTGCTGTAGCAGAGAAAAGACAGTTGTCTGTGGCACGACACTCTGCCCCAAGGTCAGCCACCCCACATGGGAGACATCTGTGTACAAGCCGGTTGCTGTCAGATCAATGCAAGACTGTCTCTGATGGAGAAGAAAGGGGCCTCTGGTCACACAACAGAGACTGGAATTTGTGGAGCCACACGATGTGGCTGAGCTAGAGATGGAGCTGCAGCTGGTGACTTGTGATGTAGTGGTGGAACATGGCAAGTCCATCAGGCAAGGAGTGGCTTCAGTTTCCTCTCTAGCACCCCTTTTTTCATAGAGTGGGCAGTGGAGAGACAGACCTAGGAGACTAACTCTCTCCCTTGGGCTCCCACACCTCTTCAAGGGAGATCCTGAAGAGCCCTTGCACGCGTGTGGTCACACTACATACTCGTGGCTGCCTCTGGACTCTGTAACTTGAAGAGATCACCATTAGCATTGCCATAGTTAAATGGATATTAATAAAAGGTGCTGTAAAAAGCATTATAGACAGAATTTGCTAGTAAGCTTTGACTATATGAAATGTATGTGTGATCTGTTAAGT
Source organism: Limnodromus scolopaceus (assembly GCA_028565335.1). NCBI lineage: Eukaryota > Metazoa > Chordata > Aves > Charadriiformes > Scolopacidae > Limnodromus > Limnodromus scolopaceus. The sequence continues at coordinate 137,625,486 of JAOXNO010000001.1, forward strand.
GACCCTGGAGCATGCTGAGATTATCAGGAAACCACAACTGGCGATGTTAGATTTCTAATCAGGAAATACCTTTAAGAATGTTGAAGATAACAGAGACATTCTGCTGGGGGAAAAAAGCAGCCAGCCATTGTACAGAGGTCACATAACTTGACCACGTACAGAGCAGTTTGTAACAATCTGAACAGCCAGACTCTAAGTATTTAAGACTGTCATGAAAACCACTAGTAGTTCCTGTCCTCTTGCTTCAGGACTGGGTATGCAAAAATGTTCACTTGTTACCTTGTATTACTATATAGGCAAATGTTATAAGATCGTTAGGGGGAACAAACCACCCATGCTTGTGTCTCACTGAGTATCCTCCCTGAGGCTTTGTTGTAATTCAGCTGCAACTACCTGTTCTATGTATAAAATGAAAAAAACCCTCTGTTTACAGCCAGATAATTTTCCCTTGAGCTGGAGAGGTAAACAGTCCTCAAAAGTAGGTGTTCACTTAATTGTCTTTGCATTTGTCACCACTGGCGATTGTAGGGACTACACGATAAATAATGATGGCTTGTATGAGGAGTGAGGATGCATTGAAAAATAATCATGATTAATTTGCTTTTCTTTTACAGAAAGTTATTACACTACACAGCCCTGAAGCAAGGGAACAGCTGTTGACAAGTCTTTATACAAATCACTTTAGTGGCCTGTTAGGTAAGGTTTTGGAAGAGTGATGGAGGGAGAAAATATCAGTTAGAATTTTGTACAGCAAAATCTTATTATGAGAGAACTCCAGGACAAGATAATGGTATTGTTCTTTGTTTCATAAATACAAAAGTTATGGCTCTCCTAGCATGCATCACAAGGCCAGCGCTTAATAAGACATGCAGTCTCATCTCAGCTGCAGCGTAGAACCTGTAATAAGGGACTAGCAGCAGAGCTAGCTGAGGTGTCACGTTAACACTAATCCTAACTCCTTGGAGAACAAGTAAAGAGCAAAAGGACACAGAGTCAAAGTTCTGTGCAAGCACCGTAATGAATGTGTATTGCCAAGGGAAGCATTGTTGGTTTTTTTTCATAAGAGCTTTTTTTATACTATCCAGCTGTAGAAGAGGTCTAGCTAGACTGAGCTAAACAGAGATTCATGCCTCTGTTGGTTAGAGAAAGAACACATCTGCCTTACTAACATTTCTTATGGATGGGCCCAAGTTACACAAATTCTTCTGTATTCAGCCTTTGAATCTGGCATTATCATTTAATCCACTTCATAAGAAAAACTTGGTTCCAGGTAGGAGTTAGTATTCAACAACCTCACAATTTTTTTGATATCTAGAATATACTAGAAAATCACTGAAGCAACTGCTCTTGTTAACAACAATTAGGAGTGATCAACTGGTCTCTTCGGGGAAGAGCAGTTCCAAGGAATAGGTCTATGAAGAATAGCAAATATCTTTTGCTGATAGCATTTCCCTTCCTCTTCCTTCCCCTACCTGTTTTTGAAACAGTAGCAGCATTAGCTTCCCATTACAGTGCTGCTGAATCTTTCTTTTCATTAATTCCTGGGTCATCTTCTTTTGAATCATGCCAAAATTTAATCCAGTGTGAAATTTTAGGATGAAGATGCAAAGCAGAAATTTAGCAGGGGGAGCTGTCATCAGCATGCAAGTGAATGTATACAGTCCTGTTCATCTTTTCAGGGACATTTTTGAGTTGTAGCTGCCCTGATCCAGCTCTATGAAATGATGAAAATAAAAGCAGAAAACCCCACTTCCTCCATAATTCAGCCTCTGCTTTCCAAACTGTAACTGGCTTGATGCCAAAGATGCACAGTTTACTTAACAAAATTAGCTTTCCCAGTCTTACAAACCCCACCTGCTTCCGACTGGAGTAATGGTGAATTTTAAAAAAATTGCTCTAGTTCCAGCGGAAGAAAGCGTATCTAGGCTGCTGCAAACAATATAACTTACTACTCTAAGTGTCGTCACAGCTAATTGTTTGCTAAGCCTATCAGCAGTGTTTTCTTTCTCTCTCTTTCTTTCTTTCTTTCTTCAGCTAAGAATACACAATGATATCTCCTCCCAACTGGCCTCACAGTTTATCAGTTTATATTCCATATGTAAAACACCTCCCTTTTTCAGAGTATTCCTTTGGGCTACCAATGAGTTGGACAGCTTTTTTAATAATGCTTTGAAATAAAATTTCCAGAAATATAGTCCTGCCAACTCTCCCAGCTTCCTATATCCTCATTATTTTCTTATTTTGCAGTTACTGATAGCTCAAGACAGTGTTTTACATGAAGAAACTGAGGAATAGAAATGCTGATGTTGGATGAAGTAGGAGGGCAGTCCTGGCCTTTCAGCATATGCCAGGAAAGCAAAGGAAGTGTTGCCCGACAAAAGGAAAAGAAAAAATGCTTTATAACAGAAAGGGAGCATTTTTTCATACTGGCTTCTTAATATGCTAGAAACCTGAGAAGAAAAATCACTGGTGATAGCTGCCTTCTCTGACTTCTCTCATGAGGCAGTCTGAAGAAGACCAGTCTAAGGAAGGGGAACAAACATTTCTAACCTGCATGGCAAAACTCTCATCAGTGTGCAGGAGGCTATCCTTTCGTTGCCACCTTTTGAATTTGTATTTATTTTATTTATTTTTTTTATTTCATAAGGAACAATTAAAATTCCTTATCTTTATAAAAGAGAGCCCACACGCCTCCTGCAGATGCAGTGTGCAGGCTTCTGCATGGCTCTTGCTTTGATTCTGCATCTTATCCAGTGAAAGTTTAAATAACGTTTAGCAAAAGAGGTTGAAAGAACCTTACATGAGCATGTCTCACTGGCTGGGATGCACTCCTGGTATATGAGTGTTGTGAGGAGGACATTTGAACTGGAGCTCTCTGTAGATGAAGTAACTAACTCAAAGAAGAAAGGGTGTTACTCTTCTCCTTGGAAAGGCAACGAAAGACTTTCTAGCTAAAGAAAAAAAACATCTTTGCAGATTCCATGTAGAATTAGGAACTTGCCTGCATCTCCCTGTAGACAAAGCTTATTTTATGTTTGTTCTTTGAACACTGTCATCTGTGGTACCACAAAGTGCCTTATTCTCTCTGAAGCTTACAGGGAGAGCACAGGCAGCACTGAGCGTTATGCGAAGTTCTCCGTGTGAATATTTCTCTCCCTACAGTTCAACATAGCCATTTGTAAGAATTATCTAATAAGGGTACTCCTTCGCATGCCATTAATCAGTAAAAGCAATAGAAGAAATAGTGTGTCTTGTGTGCCTTTACTACTGAGTCCCTTCTCAATGAAAACAAGATGGAGGTGGTTGGGTCAGTATCTCTAATGTCACAAATAGTGGGACAGAGCTATACATAATAGATGTCTCCTGTTATAGTGCTGCTCACAGTTGCTGTGCTCCTCATCTTCTGTGTAAAATGGAATTTCCATTGGTCCTTAATGAGAGACAGAAAAGGGACCTTTATCACTCACCATGGGAAAGCATATAGATAAGGGCTGGGAACTGGCTAAATAATTTTTTGATGTGTTTTATCACATTTTCCTTTAAAAGTATCCAAAATCTTCATACGTTTATATTAATACTGACGGAGTAGCACAAGACAGTGCACAGCTGTTTCAGTGCAAAGCTGTGAGCATCTTTCTAACAGGGGAAAATGCTCATTTTTGGACTTGCAGGACAAACACAGCTGAACACAGCTGAAAAGCTAAACTTTGTTTTAATTGTGCTGATCTTCTTTGTAGTTTAAGAAGACTGCAGTTTTTTATTTGTCTTGTCTGTGTGAATAAGATAAAGGCTTTCAGTAATGTTAACCAAATTGTTAATGGTGCTTTCATAAAGTTACAAAATCACTGTCTCAAAAGTAAAGATACACTAGGGGTGCACATTTTGCAGCTGTTAAACACTGGCTTGTGCCCTTTGTGAATCTGTAGCGTGATGTAAGTCTTAAAAAGATGATTGTTTTTTCCCTTTCTTTCCCCACGGGCCCTGGTGGGGAAAGGGGGGATGGAGTTACTTCCTGAGCAGCTTTTCCTTCTTTGTCATCGTGCTGTTCTCCAGGCCTCTTGCCTTGTTTACTGGTCTTTATCTCAGCCCAGCTCACATGATGTATGTGTTCTCCATTCCTCCTTCTGTGTTGCTTGACACAGGTGCTTCAGGAGACAGAATGAAATCACCATCACATCGTTCCTGTGGGAGAGGGAGGTGGTGTCCTTACCATTTGACCAAGACGCAGCTGAAATGCAGAGGAGCTCAGTGAAAACCTTTCCACTGTTTTGGAAAGTCCAGCCTGAAACCTCAGCAGCCTGATTTTTTGAGAGCAGGTGACATTAGCAATTCAAAGAAAACCTCTTTGTTTTCAGCTGCAGTTTGCAAGAAGCAGGGTATTAATATTCACTTACAAATTTCTGATAAAGTAATTACAGGCATACACAATTCCAGATTCTGTGGAAATACTTTTTAAAAACAGCACTGTAACAGTACATTGATACTTCAGTGACTCAATTGGCTCCACTAGAGCATAAAATAGGTATTATACGAAGAACAAATTACACCCTTTCTACCACATATTTATAGAAATTTGTTCTTATGTGAGCACAGATAGAACAAGTCTCCAAACTAATAATCAGACTGCTGTCATGAAGCTCCCTGACTCTTATGTGCCATGCTGTCTCCGGCTCTATCACACTGATGATAGCTATTTATCTTAGATCTCAGCTCTCCTAGAGACAGTCTAAATTATTTGCCTTTCAAGACACAGCAGTCAGGCTTTATGCAAGTGATAAAAAGCAAAAATATGCTGATCAAGTGCAATACACAAGCTGGAACATTCATTATTTAAGCATATTTCAATTCTTTTAAACGTATCACTGCACTAGTCTTTGCTTTCAGTGGCTTGGTCTTGAGACCCTGTTTACTGACTTGAACAGCTGAGAGCCAACCTTCACATCTGGGAGGGATTATAAAATACAGTATTGTTTGTGTGGGTTTTTTTTCATTTGTTTGATTTCAAGGGTCTTGCTTGTTTAACTGTGTGTACCTTTAACCCTATTGTCTTTTTTTTTTCCTCCTTCTTCTCCATTTTCACAAAAGCCTTTGATGATTCCTAGGGGTTCCAGTGTCAGGAGCTGCTAGTGGAAAAGTGCTTAAAAGATACTTTGAAATTTTTTTGAGAAATTAGGAGTTGTCCTTACCAGATGCAAATGACTATGAAAAATCCATCCCACAATAGCCTGAAGTCCTCTGGGCAATGTGGACTTCTCATCAGAGGGCCAGGAGTGAGGCACCTCGCCATCAAGACCCTGGTCACAAGCACGTGGGTCAGCTCTCTGGAGTCCTAGAGATCCTGCCCAGGCCCTGAGGCAGAATTTATTTTCAGTTTTTAATGGAAATTCTATGCTGTATTGATAGTGAATGGAACTCCAAAAAAAAAAATCAATCTTACATCCACCTTTCACCCTTTCATAATGGGATTCTCCTTCTAACACCTTTTTTGTAAAACTAAGGCAAGCAATTGTCACAGTTGTCACTTTCTGTTCTGTTGTATTTCTTTCTAGCGCCCAGAATACCATTAGGTGAAGCTATTTGCAAATAAGGATTTCTTTAGATTTTTCCTAGAAATAGTAGGCTTTGTTTCCTTCCTTTTCTTCTCAATTGCTCTTGAATCCTGTATTGCATAAAAGATAGAGTAGCCACTGGACATAACCATTCAGTTTTGTGTTTACAGAACCTGCTGATGAAAATAAGCCTAAGAAGTCTAGATTTCTGGGGATCTTGCTGCTTACATGCCACGTCTGGCTACATACCTCTCATCATCAGTGAGCTGCGTATTATGAGCTATGAAGGGATCTTCCAGACGACACTTTTCTGAGGGAGGGTTTTGGGGTCAGTAGTGAGTGTGCTGCACCCTATGTACTTGGGGTGTGTCCTTGGGCATCAGGAGGTGCAGCCAAGCGTGCATGAGGATACACTTGCAGTTCCACACACAGTCCTCGAGGTTATGCTCCAAATTCAGGCTGAACGGAAAAATATACATTCTCTTTTAATCCTCTAGGCTGGAAGTACATCGGTTTGGCAAGCTGCTTGGGAGCTAGGCATTCAGAGCATGAGAGAAGAATGAAGGAGAAGAGATTCACAGAAATGTAACACCTTCACCACTGGGAAAAAAACCCAACCTCCTAGGGCTGGTGAAGTGTCAGAAACCAGAAATCAAGCAACCCTTTCTATTAATAGTATCTTTCCAAAGAAAAGAAGACATATAATAGTGGCAGGAGACTTGTATTAATGAGTTGCTTTCCCTCAAGCTCGTGGGTTTGCAGCAGCAAAACCAGCTCAGCAATAAATGCTGCCGTTATGCCAGAGGCACGATACTATTCAGAAGGGATCATCTGTAAATAAACAAAGATTAAAAAAAGATAGGTGTGATCAGTGATCAGGTGGTGATGAGTAAAGATTATTCCAGACTTACTATGGAAGCAGAACTTTCCAACCCAATTTGGTGTGCAAAGCACTGGGAACATTATTTTTTTTCCCCTTGTCTTCATCTCTTGTTGCTGCCAAAGAAGGAAGGAAATTGTGATTTTGTTATAATTTTACAACAAGTTTGAAGTAATTTGTTGGCAAACACATAAAGCCGAGTTGGAGGAAGATTTACTGCAGTGCTTTTAGTTTTATCCTTACAGAGTGCCATCTAGGGGTAACTCATTAAAACCTCATCAAAGATTGAAAGCTTCATCTCGCGTTAAAAATCAAACAGGAAAATGCTTTGCCTGTATGATGCTCCAGGATCTTGCTACAGATATTGAGCACACTGTTTGGAGTACATAGAGTGGAAATCTTAAAGGTCTTTTCAAACCAAAACGATTCTGTGATTAAAACTGTAGGAAAAGAGATTGGGAAGAGATTACTACAGGATACAAAGGAACTAGATTCAGAAAATCATCATTCTCTCACCTCCACAAACTACCGGGTGTTTACAGCCAAATCCTCCAGTGTCATCCAAGTGACTGGCTTTCATAATTCAACTTATTGTCCAGCTTTTGAGAAAAGCTATGATCTTTAAAATCCTAAATCATAAATGTGGGGATTAAATTAATTACAACAATTAGTTTTCTATTTTTGTTTCTTTGATGGGATAAAAAGGAAATCTATAATTCTTACAAACATGTGAGGACATTGGCAACCATATTTACCTGTATTTTTGTTTTATTTTGTTGGCCTGTTTTGATCTCCTGTTCTAACTTTACATATTTTTAATCCATGTATATTTAGAGTAATATGATTGAGTTCAGAATTACACTTCTGCCTAACATTTCTTTTACTTGGCATTGCTTGAGTTTGCTTAAGGAAGCCTGGTTTTTCTCCTATATTTCTGGAAATTATGATAGGCAACCAAATAAATTCTGAAGGTCTCAAGGCAGCTAATTATGCTGAGATAATCTGATGATGCTTGAATTTCTACCATTATTTAATTTCCTAAAAGAAACTTGCTAAAGAAAAAATTCCTTTCTTTTCATTCTTTTAGACAGACTCCTAAAATTATTTTAAGTTTGAAGAAACACTCAGAAGGGTCTGTGCCCTTTGGGCCAACTCTCCCGTCTTCAGGCATGAGGCCACACGCACACAAGGTCCCTTTCCTTTGCAAGAAGCAGCTTTTGTTCCTTCCACCATCCATCTCTTGCCTGTTCCTTTGTCATCCTTTTTTGGCCTAACATAGTCAAAAACCTGTATCTTTCTTACAAATGTTTACCATACAAGGCACTGCAAAAGAAAAATCTATTTGAGTCTAATAACCTTGCTGTATCCCCTCTAGCATACACATTTCCTAATTTTTTGGATAAGGAACAGTCTTCAAACTTTATACAGCTCCTAATCTATTCACAGCTTGGTCTATGGCTTGGGCTCCTAGGTTCTGTTAATGATACCTATCTAGAAAACGTCATTCTACTCGCGTCATTGATATCACCATTACATCATTATATTCGGCTCGTTTCCTGGGGACAGCTGCGATAGACTGGTGCTATGTTAAATCACCTTCTGATACAAAAAGCTGTTCTCATTTTTCCTTGAACTGCCCAGTGTTTTTCCTTTACAATATTGATTTAATAATTTATAAATATTTGATATTTACAGGTGCCGATGGAAATAAAAACTGCTTTGGCAAATACATCAATGTCATTCTGTCCTTCAGTTGTCCCTCTCACATATTCCTAGCACCCCTTTCACAAGCATTCTCTGCCCTCTAAATCACATAATTTCAACAAGGGGATAACAGTCAGTTCCTTATCTTTGAAAGCATGAGTTATAAACGTGGGGATGGAAATCAATTATAATTATGGTAACACACTAAGAAAACCAACATAGACCTGTGATTCCTGAAAGAAAATGAGTTGGTAGAAATTGTGTAAATGGTTAACAAGTATTTAGTGTGTTCCTGTTCCAACACTTTTCATGGTACTGAACTGGAAAACTCCAAGAGTTATTGATGGCAGTGGGTGAAATTCCTCCTCCTTTTACCTCCTTACAAGTCGGTGTCAATATGCATTGATTTTTATAGGTCTCATTCTCAGGCAGTGGCATGTAACACATGCTTCAATTTTGTGCATACCTAAGTATACATAATACTTACGTAGGTATACTATTACTGAAGCCCAGAAATGGTAAAGGATTTTAGTTTTATTTCAGACTAAATAATAGTAGGTGAAAATGTGCTGTGATTTAGTTTTTCCTCAGTAGCTAGCCCTCTAATGCCAGCTTGCTTTCCTCCCATTTCCTGCTTTTGGTAGAGAGGTGTTGTTATTTAGCAAGTGGCGTTGTCGGCCCTACTCCTTTCTAAACTGAAAATTGTACAAAAATAGTAAAAATAGCCAAAAAATTGCAATGATAGCACAGCCATTTCCTACCTTTTTTAAAGAACTGCACAAATATGAATAAATCATCCATAATAGCATATGATTATCTTTTACAGTATCTGCATTATAAGAGAAATAAAAGCATTAAAAGCTTTAGAAAGGTAACATGAATTTTGCAGTGGTTTTTATTTTGTTGTTCAAAGTGTATTATACCATACAGAACAGAATTAATATCTACTATAAGTATGTAAAACAGAAGGGAAGCTTAATTTTCCATACTGGATACAGCTGAAATAGTTATCAATATCGTTGTCAATATTCGTTAATTGTTGCCTGGCCAACAACCTTTTTCCTTTGTGTGTGGTTTTTTTTTTTTATCTCGGAAGCATTCAAGCTCTGATGTGCCTACGTACAATTACAGGATACTTCTCATTCACCTGGCACTAAGTTGCAATAAAGCAGTGTTTTAATCTGAATAATCTATCATGGGAGAATACTGCATGTTGGGAAGCCCTCCTCTCCCGGAAGTATTTTAAGTTAAAATGCCAAGATGGAAAATTGTATTAGCCAAACACCTCTCCACCTGCCAGTAGGTGCTTTGGGTGGAAATCAAGTGATGCGAAGAACCTGAACTGGGGCAAATCCCATCCTGAGCAAGAGACTGGTGCACAGGCATCCTGTGCCTTTCTAATTAGCTCTAGCAGTCACTGTGCCTGTGCTTCAATTAGCACTTTGTAATTGTAATTCCATTCTAACCCTATTTTTGATCTTATATAATGCCTCAAGTCAGCTAAGCTTTTTTTCCTCCTGTCAGAAGGGAATTACTAGCAGAGAGCTGGAATGGCCCCGCCAGACTTCCCCTGGCAGCTGCTGCCGTGCCCGCTATCTGAAAATGTACATTTCACCCTTCAGCTAGATCTAATTTAGAAATCTTTATGCTCTTAATGATTTCCTATAGTTTGGCCTAATTGAATCTAAATGCTTTTGCATTAAAACTAGAATGCCCAACTGGGCTGAAGCTGAAAACTTGTGACCCTGAAATAGAGTCCCAGAAAGACGAGCCCTCCTCCGTGTTGACAGTTGTCATCTACAGCACCAAAGCCACAGCCATCTTCTGTTTCGACTCAGTGCCCAGATTGCAAAAATACTTTGGTTAAGACCAAAGTCTCCTGCAGAACTGAATTACTACCACCGTATCCAGCAGCTGCACCGTGCAGTGAAGCAGCTGCAGCCTGAGGGACTCTCCAATGTTCCTGCCGCATCGTGTCCCCCTGTGAGGGAAAGGAGCTCTGCTGCTGCTGGGGAACGGGCCACGCTGGGGGCGGGGGGGGCAAAGCGGGGAGTTGGGCTCCAGAGCGCTCCCTTCACTCTGTGAGTTGAGATGCTGCATACGACCGACCAGCAAGTCAAAAGACCTACCTCCAGCAGGTGCATGGAGCCACGGAGTGGGAAAGAAACCACTGCCGAGAGCTGCATCTGATGGGTTTGGGGAACGTGACTCAGGAGTCAAGTGGGTGAGTGCCCTGCTGAGGGAGAGACGTGACAGCAGACTCAGCCAACGCCTCCTGGGCTACCCCATCCAGATATTCCAGCAGTGTTTGCTGTTGGTTTTTCTCTAAATCTATTAAAGCCACTGGTGAAATCCTATTAGTTTCCCTAAGAAATTACACAGAATCACAGAATGATAGGGGTTGGAAGAGACCTCTGGAGACCATTCTCACCTTGCAGGCTTCTATAGTAGAATTTCACTGAATTTCACTGAATTTTTAGAGTTGGAAGGGACCATAGAGATCATCTAGTCCAACTCCCCTGC
>JAOXNO010000001.1:137654487-137675392 GCA_028565335.1 Limnodromus scolopaceus
CCCGGCAACACCGACACCGGCTCGGCGCCGGCCGCCCGTCCCCGCCGGGTCGCTGGCGGTGGCGGCGGGGGCGGCGGCGGGGCCGCCGGGATCCGTCCGCGCTCGCTGGCCCCCTTGTAGTTCCCGCGTCGTCTTGGTCCACGGCGGCGGCCCGCGGGTGACATGCAGTCCCTCATCTCTCCGGTGACCAAGGCTATCCTGGTGGCTTTGTTCATCTTCGCCATCCTGCTGATCCTCTACGTGATTCTGTGGTACATCTGCCGCGATGTGGATTGCGACCATGGGATCTGAGCGGCGCGGCGGGGCCAGGGCTTAGGAACCGGGATTCACCCCGCGGGGCCGGGAGCGGCAGCGGCAGCGGGAGCCCCGCCGGGCGGCAGCCGCCGCAACCGCGGCCGGAGCAGGGGAAGGAGAAAGGAAAAAAAGAGGAAAAAAAAAAAAAAAAAAAGAGAGAGCGGGAAGAGCCGAGCCGAAAGATCCCGGAGGACAACTGCAATCAAGAAACCAACCTGAGCTTGACCTTCAGAGACCAGGGTGACCCGGTGAGTCTCCGCTCTCCGCGGCGCGGGGGATGCGCGGGTGCGGCGGGGCTGGCTCCCTCCTTCCTTCCCTCCTGCTCCGCTCCGCTCTCCTCGCACGCACGCACACACACACACGCACACACACACACTCGTACACTCACACACACCCGCACAGGGATGTGGCACACGCGCCCCACGCCGCGCACACACACGCAGACACACAGGCAGAGCCCGGCAGATGTGCGTGCCCGAGCGCCCGCTGCGCGCTTTGCGTTGCCCGTGCCCAGGGGACAAGCAGGACCCGTCCTGCTGGCCGGGGCGAATTGCACTTGTCCCCTTCCCCCTGTCCCCCCGCTTTAAACGCGTCGAGGTGACAAAGGCTCAAAGGGCAGCGCGCCCGCGGGAGCGCCGGGGCCGGGCGCGGTGCGGTGCGGGAGGGCGGCGGGCGGCCGCCGCGCTGCCTTTGCGGCCCCACATTGGTATGCAGGCGGTGGCTGCGCCGCCAGGCAGACCGAAAAGGTGAGCCCGGGGGATGGGGGAAAGGCAGCGCTTCATCAGTCCGGGGGCAAACCGGGGGAAGTAACGGAAAATCATGGGGACGGATGTCGGGTATCCGGCCGGGCACCGGCAGGCGGACTTCGGGGAAGGGGATGCGAAGCGGGGTGAGTTTCCCCTTCCCAGGGGCAGGTTGGTGGAAGGAGGTGAGGGAGATGCCAGAACAAACGTGCATGGGAAGTTCTGGATGGCAGTGGTCCTCGGCAGATCTCACCGACACCGGGTTTCCTACGTACTACTCACTGCAGAAGGGTTAACGCTGACGGGTTAAACACATGCTGAAGCCTGGCAATGTCAGAAAATGTTGGTAAAAAAGTACGCAATCAATGAGCATGTATGTGCCGAGCAGGCTGGGACGCTCCAGGGGACGTATCCTGCCCAGCCGTTTTCCCACCTGAAAGAATTTGTCAGTTTGTCGTTGGCTGTTTCTGCTCCTACCCTTTGGTTGCACTGAATTCCGCCTGCTAAAGTGGAGAGACGGCAACACATTGTGTTGGAAGTGAAAAAGACCTACTGAAAGAAAACTGGTCCTAACCACTTGGGCTGTCAATGTTTCTGCCCTTGACAGACAAGCTCCCAGCAAACTCCAGCTGCGGGCGTTATCTCCGGCGGGGATGGATTCGGACTCCGCAGGGTGCGGGTGTGTGTACGCAGCGGAGAATAAGAGAAAATCCAAATTCGGTTTTAAAGGGAGGGGGAACGGGGACGCAGCCAAGTGTAAAGTGTAACTGTGTGGCTGAGGATGATTTGACATTGAGTGTTGGTGACCGAAAGCTCACCTTTGCAACAGGGGTCTGTGTTTGGAAGGAAACTGTTCGGAAGTCGATTCTCTTGCCATTTTGAGTTGTGCTTCTGTTCAGATTGTGTTTCAAAGGGCTTTTGACCTGACTAGTTGATCAAACATGACATTACCGTTAACGCACCCTACTAATGTGATTATAGCAGCAGTGACATCAGTGTTTCCTTGCCCTGCAACTACAGTAGCAATGCATTTGTTTACTTCCCCAGTGCACACTCTGAAATGTCTGTTACTCAACAGCTCTGAACAGCAAGGGAAGAAGGGAGGAGGAGGGGGAAGCTCTTGAAGGCATTTAAAAATGGCCATAGCTCTCTTTTCCTTATGCATGTAATTATGTAGAAATAAAATAACATTCAAACCCTCCTCTTTCTTTTTTTTTCTTTTTTTTTTTTCTTTTTTTTTTTTCAGTTTCATCAGTCAGTAAACTTGTTTTTACCTAAGTGGCAAAAACCTCTTCACACTTTGACATGTCAGGTTGTGTCACATGTTCCCTTCCGAATTCACAGCAGTGTGCACCTTCTGCCCCTCTCCCAGGAGCTGGCAGGAGCTAGCGGGCGATACGGTTGGAGAGGCTTTGCCATTTAATGTTAATTGTTTCACAGGAAACTAGTGTTTGAAACCGTTAGTTATAGAACTGGACGGAACGTGGCAGATTAAAATGCTTTTCATGAAATATTAAATGTTGACAGATACGTGTGCGTGTGATTAAATGCCTGAAGTGTTGATATGACCAAACATATTTTATAGTACCCGTCACAACTAATGTTAATCAGCCTAATATTTGCAGAAACTGTGAAATACTCTATTCAGTTATTGTCTGACCATTAGTGTTCCCAGCTGGCTCATTATTATTTTAAGCATATAGTTTCTAGGAGACAAGATGTAAAAAATACTTTTTTTCTAACAGCTTTTATTCTAAATAAGGTTAATATATATGTGTTTATATATAAATATGTTTATATCCATTTGTATAAACACTAAGGGGTATTTTCCAGCCTAGCACAACTGAAAAATAAGCAGAGCAGTGATTAGCAGTATCATATTTGATTTATATTTGAAGTCACAGATTTGTTGGCTGTGGATCGATACTATGTGTGTTCATTATTGTGTATTAACAAATGCAAAATCCTAAAAATATGAAACCCACCTTTTTCTATTGCATATAAGAGAATGAAATCCTGGCCTTGCTGAGGTCATGTGGAATTTTGCAGTTGGTTTTGACGGAGTCAGAAAAATATTGGCAGATTTGAATGTGGATTTGAAACAGCAGGTTGTTACTGAGGTTACGAGAACAATTAAAACAGTCAACAAAGGCAAATCGGTTACAGTGGAGTGCCTACAAACTTTATATTTATTTACTTGCTTACTCAAAAGTTTGGTGACAATTTTATTTCTATTTAGTTTTATTAGGTGCTTCTGTCCCAACTCAATTTTCATCAGCTTGCTCTCTCCTAATGTATCCTAGTGTTTCAGAACTGATATCTGAAATATCATCTGCAACTAAGACAAGGAGTACTGTAGCATCAGGTAGATAGAGATCACCTGTGAGTATTTTTTGCCATAAGATGCACTGTAACATCATGAGTAGTGTCTTTGTTCAAGGTGAAGGCAACTTGTTGTTGTGTACCTATTTGAGCCAAGAGAAATCTTTGCCATATTGCGAAAATTGCTAATGTCATAGGCTGAAAGGGTGTTATTTGTCCAAAAGCAATTTAATAGGCTATTCAAGCATCGTGTAAAAAGATATTTCAATGCTTCGCGTTTTTGTGTGAAAAAGACTGTGAAGAAGATACCACTGCTTCATCAGCAAAAGCGTAATGAATTTTATGGATTAATTCCTACTGCAAGGCAGCATCTATAGCATGGTCCCAGGAACCCTGTCACATCTGCCTTACACATGCAGTATGATTCTGGATAAGTCATTCTTTACTCAATCCCTATTCAGGAAAATTCCTTGAAGGTTTATTAAATATTTTCTGAAAGTGGCACATAAGAGTAACTGGCCAATGCACGTGGCAGGTTTGCTTCCTTTCTAGTTCCTTCCCCATAAAGTGGATTAGTAGAGGTCAGTCTCTTCCTGGTGTGCCCTCTGTGCACCTTACACCATTTCCCTGAAACAGGCTTAAAATGAGCACTGAAGATCATTCTTGTGTAGGAGGGTCTCTGCAGAGATGAAATGTTAACCGAGGTCCAAGGATGGCCAGTGCTGCGTCCTTGCAGTGTCCCTGTGTCACACGAATGCTCAGCTGTACCTTTTCCCCTGCAGGGGAGTGTAGAGTAACCTTCAGGCTGCTGTCAGGCAGGACACATACATCTGCCCTGCACGGCCCCAGCCCCATTTGGTGGAGGGCTTGATGTGGGAGCAATTTTTAATTGTCTGTTTTTCGCAAGAAGTCAGACACGACGGTTTTGTACTGGTTCCTCAGGGCCTGAAAATCTGTGACCCTTCGATTATTGGTAACGTGACCAGCACTCGGTATGATTTATATGTTTGCAAACAGCTTGGAGTTGGGATTGTGGGGATTAATTACATTATTTATGCCATGATTATAACACTTGAAACTGGAAGGGCCTTTTAAAATGACAAGTTTTGGGGCTGTGTTAGGGAATACAGCATCACTGTAACAAGTGTGTTAAGCCTGCGGCTTGAGCAGGCCATATCTTTTATTCTTTCTTTGCCAGAATAACAATTTTGCATTGGTGATGTTAACACACACTCAGGTGGCGATGGAATGGGATTCTAAAGAACAGGAGCGTGTGCCCTTCACCTACCGAGCGGGCTCTGCACACACGTCGGGTACCTACGTACCACTCAACGCTCTCCTGGCGTGCTCCCTCCCTCCCTCCTGCGCGGCACGGCTTCAGGGCTGGAATCGGACATTCAAGCGCACGGAGAGGTTCCTCTGCTGTTTCTCCGCGGTTTTGCTTCGATACACGAGTGTTTTCTCCTTTTCCTCCTAAGCGTTAATCCTCTGAACGGTGACTGTTTAGTGCATAACGCCGTTTGTAGACAAACTGCACGAATTGATTTTCCTGGAGTGGGCTGACAAAATGATGAGTGTATTGGAAAGCAGCACACACTTGCTTATTTGTTGTTCTACATTCAGCTAGGTTTTTCAAGTAAATATCCTTTAAAGTAGCCTATTTTTTTAATTGTATTTTTGCGTGCTGCTTTTAATATGCATAGCTAATACGGTTCATATAGTTGCACAGCGGCATCTGCTCTTGTTAGAGGCACTCGGATAGCTTTCAGAATTTTACCCAAATGAGAAAATTTGAGCGTGAGGTTGGAGGGGCTCATAACACTGGCTGCTACTGCGAATTACATCCTTATTTTGAATGTTTTGATGTACTACTTTGGAATACTAAAGATTCTTACTGGCGTTTTCACGAGTCACCATTAGATTAAATCATATGTAAAGGATACCAATAAGGTGACATTCAGAGTTTCTTTGTAGAACATACTATCAATGTGGATTATGGTTGAGAAAAAAACTGATTGTGACTGACTAAGAAAGAAAAAGGAATGGGAAAAGAAAGAAGGGAGAATGTTATATCAAGATGGAAGAAAAGAGATTCTACAGTGTTCGAATTTTAAAAAGTGGAACTAATATGGAGTAAAATGCTAAGCTTGCAGGACAAAAAATGCCACTTTCCTTTACAGAAAGTGTATATATGTATATATGTGTATATATGTACACATATATATGTACAATCTATGTGATCGAATTAGAAATCTGCATCTCCAGAATGAGCGGAGAATCTTTACATGGATGATTTTATTCCTTTATCCTTGAAACCTGCTGCTATTATTGCCCAATATCCATTTGCTTTAAAACCTGATGGTCTTGCCGATACTTTCTTGAGGACTTTGTGATCAAACATGAGTGATTTTGTACACTGAAATTATAAATTAATCATTCTTGCAAAGACAATGCTAACACTCTGTTCACTTTGAAAATAAAAATTAGTTCAGGTTTTATGGGCTAGAAGAAATACATTAATAAGAAATAGATTTTATGTCTTGTTTTTTCCATTGACCTCAGAGAGACAAAGCCCTCACGTACTAGGCAAAAAGCTTATTAAGTAATTAACCTTTTATGACCAAGAAATACATCTGAGAAAAAAGTATCTCAGAGACAAGATAGCAGAATTGTAATATTTTGGCTAAAACCAATAATAGCCAACACCTTCTTACAAAAGTACAAATCTTTCATGTAATACATCTTTTGTACTTATGTCTTTAAGTGCAAAGGAGGAAAGAAACCCCCTGAAGTTTTGAGTGCTGAAACTTATGCACAGTGAAACCCTTTACATGATTATGATGCTTTTTGGGTATTATGGCATTTTATGTAAAGCTTGCCTGAGAGAATGTTTGGGTTTGTGTGGAACAGGGGAATGTATGTACCAAGGGCTGGGGAAAAAAAGAAAAAAGCCTTTTGTATGAATAGCCTCTTCAGTATTTATTACATATTGGGGTAAAACTGGGCAAATGAAAAAGATTTTCTTTGCTATTTAGTCACCATTTCAGCAGTGGGTTGCATGTGCTGTGAACCCTATTAAATGGGTACTTAACAAACTGATCATGATACCTAGAGCAAAAATTAAACAAGGGCTTCATTAAGTTGTGGTCTTCATGCAAAATATATAAGACATAGCTAGTTAACTTGAAGGATATGTTTCTTACGTAACTCTTTCAATTAGTGCACTTCTGAACATACTATCATCACCACCCTTGTGAGATATGTATATAAATGGGCTTAAAACTATGTTTATGGTCAATCTCCATTCTAATGGCTTGTTTTTATTTTCTACTGTAATACCATTCTGATGCCCTTAATAGGGAGTATAGCTAAGTGGGAGTTTAATGAAGTCTTGATATTGGTGAAGATAAAAGGAAGACATTGTGAGCACACAGAAGACACTCATCAGTATATTTCTAGTGACTGATGTAGCATAATTGAACTGTAATGTGAGTTACGAGCTAAGGAATATACATTTATTCATCGATACAATGAAGCGTCGAGATGGAATATTACTGCACCTATCAACCTCTGCCCTCAGGCCACTGCAGCCTCAGTATTCACCTCGGTTTGAGGATTCCAGCACAAAAGAGTGTAGGATTTGCAGGAGTCTGAGCACTGCCAATCTGTGAAATGAGAGGAAGTAAAACCTTCATAACACATCTTTACAAGGACATATCAGAATATTTCCTGTAAATTCCTACAAGTTCTGTTAACCCCTGCTAGGGAACAAACTTGTGACCTCAGGAATAATGACAGTAACAATTAATGATACAATAATGATTGTATAACAATTAATGATCTGAATAGAAATTTTCTTCCAGGGCTCTTAGGGTTCTGCCTGGAGCATTCTAGATCAGCCATCCACATTTTACATATGGAGAAAGCAAGCTATGGGGGAATTCAGTGACTTTGTTAAGCCACCTTGCAGTTGAGTGACAACATATAGGATAGTCTCCAACACTTGCTTTTCCTCTGTCTCTCAACCTGTAGAAGGTGACACTCTTCTCATGTTTGCAGGTGATGCTAAATTGGGGGCACCATCCAATAGACCCAAAGGCAGAGGTGTCAGTCAGGGAGACCTAGGCAGGTTGGAAGAATGGGCCAAGATGAACCTCATGAAACTCAGCAAAGTGATATGTCAGGTCCTGCACCATGGCGGGAAGAGTCTCTGCAACACCACCAGCTGGGGATCGATGAGCTGGGGAGAAGCTCTGTAGAAGAAGTGGTAGAAGAAGGGTGGTGATAAGCTGAATTTGAGCCAGCAGTATGCCTGGGACACAAAGGTCACCAACAGCCTCCAGGGCTGTATGAGAAGAAACATAGTCCATAGATTGAGGGAAGGGATGATCCCCCTCTACACAACACTTGTTAGACCACATCTAAGATACTGTTTGTGGTTTTGGTCCTCCCAGCACAGGGTAGATGTGGACAAATTGGAAGGGGCTCAGCAGAGGGGGCAGTGGTGGCTGAAGCATTTGCTCTGGAAGGAGGGGCTAGGGAAGCTGGTCTGGGTCAGCCTGGAGAAAGGATGGCTTTGGGGGCATCTAATAGTATGACTGCCTGCAGTGCCTAGCAGAGGTCACCAAAGAGATGGAGCTGGGCTCTTGACAGTGGTGCATTGGGAAAGGATAAGAGAAATGGTCATAAATTAAAGCAAGGGAGGTTTAGACTGGATGCAAGGAAAACGGTTTTCCCTATGAATACAGTCAGGCAGGTTTGCCCAGGGCGGTTGTGTAGTTTCCATCCTTGGATGTTTTCAAGAACCCTTGAGCAATGCAGTCTAACCTCAAAGCTGGTCCTGCTTTGAGCAGTAGAGAGGACTACGGACCTGCAGAGGTCCCTTCCAACTGGAATTATCCTAGGAGTGTTTGATCCTCTGAACCATGTACTCTTGAGAGTCTTCTACTGGAATGAGCACTGTCTTGCTTGTTGTAATGCACTCTGTCCCTTAACTCTTAATGTGTGCTAGCCAGGTAAACCAAAAAGATCAGAACTGGGACTGGGTCAGAGTAGGGATCTGTTCTCTGTAGATCTGGCCATCCTTACATTTTATACCTACAGCTCCTTTACAACACTTCTGGGTATGGCATGGTCTGGAGCTGAAGTGGTACACGGCAGTGCATCACTAGAGCAGAGTGGCCACTGTGCTGATACGTGTGTGGAGAATGAAGCTATCACAGATAATACTAGCCTGAAGGTTGAAGACAAAAATCACAATGTACTTATAGCCTGTTTAATTCTTACA
This sequence comes from Limnodromus scolopaceus, assembly GCA_028565335.1. NCBI lineage: Eukaryota > Metazoa > Chordata > Aves > Charadriiformes > Scolopacidae > Limnodromus > Limnodromus scolopaceus. The sequence continues at coordinate 137,663,134 of JAOXNO010000001.1, forward strand.
CCTCTGTGGGGACTCTAGCACATTTCTAGGAACTGGAAATTAATGCAGTTACATCACTCTGACTATAATATAATCATGCTGGGCATACTCTTGTGCAGTGTAATATTTTCCATAATCTTTTCCATTTTTTATCTTGTGTTTGTCTTCAGCTGTACAAAGCCTGTTGTGTTAACTATAATGTCCATACAAATAGTTGGTACAGTAGGATTTTCAGGTACTGCCTGGCTTGAATGGGAACTGCTTTGAAGAGAAAAACAATCCCATGGGAACTGCACGCTTCAGCATCAAACCTGTCATCTCATGCCTAGGCCACTCACGGTTTATATTTAAGTGGAAAAGAGAATACTAACTGGAGAAAAAGGCACTTAGTGCAAAAGGCTGTTGTACCATTTTTTCCCCAGGCAGAAAAAGCCTTCTCGTCGTTGCTCGGAGTTGTGCCATGACACCTGCCTGCCACACTGGAGGCACTGGTGAGAGCAGGGAAGTTCCACAAGGTGCTAGTGGACCTGCTTTCTTCTGACATTTCAGTGTACACCCAAGTGTATTCCAAAATTACAAGATTAGGCAATAAAGAGTAATGATTTTCAGTGCAAATCCAAAACTAATGAGAGCCGCAGTGTATCTGTTGTCAGGGGTTCAAACTTTGCTTCTCTCATGTTAGTACAAGGACTTACTGCCAACCCCCATATTAAACTCATGGAAAGCCGCATTTGTATACCTCTGTTGATTTTTTAACTTGAAGATATGTCAAATCATGATGAAAAACATTTTGAGCCTAGAAAAACAACAACAGACTGATACATATTTGAATATATAAACTGCTATTTTGGAGATTTCTGAAGTGACTTTGATTTTTTCTCTCATGTGGGCTTACAAGCCCGATGAGGTTTTAAATTTAAGGTGGAAGAGAAGAGAAAACTTGCTTTTTCAGTGAGTTCATGAAGGCTCTCTTAGTTCTAAAACTAAATAACCTGTGAAGCAGCAAGATCCTGTATTGTTTATTGAAGTCACATGATGATTCCCTTATTAAAATTTTACAGGATACTCATGTGAATGAATTGGATAGAGATAGTATTGTCTACTCTATTTATTCAAGAACTTCTATGAACTTAGGAATTACATGTTTGACTATTCCTGTTCCAGGAAGAAGACATTGAGACCAAATTCATTTAACTTGAGTCCATGTGTTGGAGGTGCTGTGGATTCCAAGGATAAATGCGCGACAGTATTATGAGCTAGTATTACCGTTTTCATCAGCCAAAGGTTTCTTCTGTTAATTCTGGCTTTACTAATAAGGTCAGCTGGAAGACGGAGCCCAACAGAGGAGGGGGGAACAGGCTTGGAAGACGCTGCAGCCGTTATTCTGAGTCATTCTCTTTTAATCACGTAGGCAAAATCCTATGGGCATGTGGGATGATACATAAAGGAAGGCAAAATTTTGCTTGCTGTGGAGGAGCTGTTCATTTGTTAAAAACATTCAGCTGACTTCAGTGGAGCAGTGCCAATTTCTGTTAGCAAAGGCTTTGGTTCTGAGAATACATATATGCATTAATAAATGGTTGAAGTCCTTCTTCAGGCTGCAGACAGTAGGAGCCAATAAGTGGTATAGCTAGCACGACATCCCGCCACCTTTGTGGCCATGGAGCCAAGTACCCTTTTTTTTTTTTAACTGATTTGGCAGTGACTGATGGGACACACAGACCTCAAAACTAATAATGTTTTTTTAATAATGTGCAATGTGCGTTCTATATAAAAATATTGCTAAATTAAAAGGCAAACTGCTGCCTCATGAGGAAAACAAGTTCATGGTATATGGCTGAAAAATATAGCTATATAATGCATGCCTTTGGTTCAGTAGATTTCACGGGAGAAAGGTAAGCATGAGTGCAAGATTCAGCACTCGGTACATACCAAAAAGGAGTCGTTCCTGGATAAGCTTGTAGGTATGCTACGGCTATTTTTATGAATGTCAGCTAGGCAAACTAAACTTATTATTATACACAGGTTGGTCCTCTTGATGATTAGAGAAATCAAGTGGGTCTTGTGATAACTGTAAAAATAACTAAAAGCCTCATCAGATTCAGCAAGGAGGGGTTGAACTGAAAGCCGGCATCCTGGGTGGGGTGTACTGGTGGTAGCTGGGCTTTGGGGGGGTGAAAAAAGTTTTGCAGGATATCTCACTAATAGCTGGAACAAGAAATTAGCATATTGTATAGCATGGATGGATGGATGGATGGATGGATAGATGGATGGATGGCAGGCAAATCCTTTGGGAGCTTGCAAACCCCAGGTAAATCTGTGAATGCCAGGCATTATGATGCATTTCTCACATGGAGACACTTTGAAGACAGAGAAGAGTCTACCCTGACGGGGGCTATCCAGTGTCTGGTGAGGACAGGAGATGCAGAACCAGCCCATGACTTCAGGACAAGCTGCGCTGTGGCTTTGCACCCTTTGGTACAGGCTTGGAAATGAGCTCAAATGCACAATACTAAATTTATAGTGATGTGCCTTAACAACCCGATGTTGTGACCCAGTGTGGGCATGTATCAGTGTGTTTATATGAATATTTTATTAAATAACATCTTCAACTGTGTAGTAAGATGTATTTCCTAATTTACCATTTTTTAAGATAGCTGTTGGCTGACTTAAGCCTGTGAATAACCTGTCTCTGACATTCCTGTGATGCCTGCACTGCTGCTACTTCATTTGTCTTTGAGCTACAGTTTTATGAGTAGAACAGATGCTTGAACTGTGAAATCCATTTATTTTTCTCTTAATATTTCCATTATATAAATGTTGGAAGAGTGTAGATGTTGCTCTCGTAATCAGCTGGATGTTGCCTACCGCTTGATTTCAGTTCTAACACAGTATCTTCATGCTTATTTGTCTTCATGTACAGCCCAACCGCCGCCTCCCACCAGAACTATTCTGCTGGAAACCTGTGCTGGATTTCCCGTTGAATGCTTAGGCAACGGTTTTTTTATGTTCTGATAGGGGACAGGCTAAAGAATGCCAAATTATCATCACCTTTGAGTGTAATGAGAGGAGAATAAGGTCTTTCAATGCAGAAAGTGACTACATTTTTCCATCTCTTGCTGTAATAGTAGCAGATGGCATTTGTGGCCCAGAATACTCTGTCCTTTGAATAATTGATTTTGTTTTTCCATGTATAAAAAGTTGTTTTTTTTCTAATTTAAAAGCACAAGAAAATCTTATTCTTTACCTGCTTTTCTTTACCTGCTTTTTGCTTTTTTTTTTCTACCAACCACAATCATTCAATGTTTTAAATAATTTTCTGTGATATCTATTACATTATCATTTGAACCAAAAGGATTTGTTATCCTGAGTTTAAAGAGATGTTATTCATATGCACATATGTACATACCAATGCACACACATTTATTACCAATGAGCATGTAATGATGCTTGGAGTAAAAATGGTCCCATCTCATTTGTCCATTTCCACCAAACAGACCTTGTGTTTTTTGTTTTGCTTGGTTTTGGGTTACAGTTTATTATATGGTCTGGAGCAGTGCCCCAGAAGTAAAGGGTGAGGCTGCTTGGTTTGCAAAAGCAGCTTCTGGAATTCCTGACAATCTGAAGTTTATATGGCTTTCCATTACATTTATGCCAACTTCTAGTGAGGACAGGAGTGAGAATGGAAGTAGACTCCATCACAAATTAAAATTAATTTTCTGGATGGACTTTATCTCTAGTAAAGACAGTGCTTGTCTCATTTCTTATGCAACACCTTTAGATAGGGGGTGCTCTGTTTCCAAAGCATCCTCAGCTTCGATGCGTAGCCAGGAAATACCCTTCTATCGGTGCTGAAGTGCGGTGGGGACCCCTGGTCTTTTAACCGCCAAGGCATAGATTTGGAAAGTCTTTTGATTTTCACCTGACCTGGACATGCTCAGCTCTTACTTTTTTTTGGATATTGATTTGTATGTACATCTTTATATAAATTTCACAGTTTAAAATAAAATGTAAATCATAAATTTCTTATATATAGTTTTATATTAAAAATCAGTCTAAATATGTATCTATACAGAAACATAAATCGGGTAAAGTGGAACTATTTATGGAAAGGAGAAAGAAGAGTTAATTAATTTTAGATTGCTTATTAGTTACGTCACTGAAATTCTACGTTGCTTTATTATTTAGTTAAGGACAAAATGAGTAAATAAAAAATAAAGAATAAACAATATTTCTTGCATTAAGAAAGCTGCTGTTCTCTGTCTCAGAGAGATAACCAAAACATAGAAGTATTTTTATAAACATCTCACGAAAAGTAGTAGTGTCTGTGGGGTTAGCGCTATTGCAAGGTTTTTCCATTTATATTTGAGGGTGATGGTTTGTGCCTTTTTACACAGAGCAAGACCTACTGGAAAAGGCCTAGTCAATTTGTAGAGAAAATTATTGATTTTCCCATAAGTTTAAGTGCACTGGTGTGGAAAGGCTGGTCTTAGACTTCTAAAGCATTTTTCAAATGTAAACAGCGGTGGGCTTTGACCAGCCTGCATTTGTGTTTGCTCAGGACCCAGCACCCTGGAGGCAGAACGCTGTAGTGGTAGGGATAATATCACTTTAAAAATAGAACAAAAACTGCAATAACAGGAATAATATCTAGCCTCTATACTGTAAATATAAGAACTATGTAGCACCATGGTGTCCAGGCACTTTACAGAAAAGATGGGTGTTAGGCCCCCTGCTTTAAAGGAGAGGAAGCCGAAGCTGAGGAGGCTGGGGGGACTTCCCTGAATCCACCAGCAGGGATGTGGAAGAACCAGGCTTATCAACCGGCTCCACGCGTCCCAGTCCAATGAGCTACCCTTGAAACTGCTCTGGAATAAGACAATGATGTTGGTGATTACTGTGTTTTGATCTGAGAATGTAGTGGTAACGGGTTACATATCACTACACTATCATTTTATGTAATTTTCCAAACATTTATAAATAATTCAAACTTCAGGTTGGATGTGGCACATCAAAAGTATCTTGTCGCATCCCCTTGTCTTTTTACATCAAAGGAGCACTGGAGACAGCGCTGACATGTTATAGCCATTAAATAAAACGCACCACTTTGAAGTGAATGGCATTTGAGCACCAGAATTTGGCTTATAATGGGGAAGTAAGAGCTTTGCTAATAAATCTGATTAGAGCACTGCCATCCCGAGGACAGTCAGAGGAGTATATTGACACTGGAAACCTTTGTCATTTTAAAGAAAAACTAAAGGCTGTTGTTGACAAGAGGAAAGAAGGTTGCTGGGTAGGGAGGCCAGGGTTCTTCACTGTCACCATTCCTCTTAAATAGCATGTCATTATTTTTAATGACATATTATCCATGCCAGCTTATGCAGAAGTGGGATCCACTGCTTTCAGTGAAAGGAAACAACATCGCATACTCAGATTGAAAACCAAAGAAACCCCAAATTTCAGATTTGATTTTATTAAAATTTAAAACTAGAGATGTTTGAAGATACCTTTGACCTTCAAGGTCCTTTCTTAAATATGGGAACAACAGATGGTGTTGCTGAAGGTTTAAAGTTGCATGACCGAACGTGTTTAGAGATGGACCTGGTGCAGACAAAGTCTAGAAACACTTGGGAAAGATTCAAAAGGCAGAACTGCCCAATAAATTAATGAAGCAGCCGGCATAAGCAATGACTTGCCGTGGCACGTTGGCAAAACCCAACACAGCTTGCTATTAGTGACACAGGAAAGGAAACAAAGGTCATTCTGCACGAAGGCACCTAAACTACTCTTGGCCCTTTTAAGCTTGGAGAGTTGTATTATAGGCAGGAACGCCAGCTTCCCTGACTGCGTGTGAAGGAGGCGATGCAAATGAAACCAACATGGAAAACCCTATTAGTGAGTGAAAATACACCACCTCCTGCGACAGGAGATTTGGAAGGGAACATATGCAATTTAAGGCGGTTTCAATCAATTAGAAGGCTCGCTAGGGGAGAAATGCCATTTTCTATGAAAGCATAAGAGATGTTCTGTTTAAACTGTCTGGATATTTTTAATACAACATGATTGCTTTTTTAGGTATTGTAATAATTTTTGCAGTAAAGGAATGTAGATAAAAGATCTGCAGGGATCATTAGTTTAATCTATTGAAATGTGCAGTGCTCCACTGCCCTCTTTTGCCTTGTACCTGGAAGAGCAACAGTCACAGTAACGTGCCCATCACAGCAATGGGCACCTTTCTCTTCCAAGGCATGTACCTTTTGAAACGGCTTGTGACAGTGACAGACCACGAGTGATCCTTTGGGAATCTTGTCTTTCTTGCTACAAAAGGAAAAATGCTGCAAATGTGACCTCTTCTTTTAGATGCCTAAGGAACAAATATTCATCCTTCACTCCTGCAGATTTTTCACTGAATTCTTAAATGACAATTATAATTTCATCCCAGGTGGATTTGTTCAGAAGGTATTGCTACACAAAACATCTAATAGGGATCCTGAAGAAATGGAATTAAAAACTACATCAGGGCTTTCCCTCCACATGCATTCTGCTGGGAACCAATAGAGCCTTGTTAATAATTGCCTCTGTAAGCTATTTTGCAAAGGAGAAAATCACCTTAATTGTTTATTATCTGTCTTTCTTGCTTATCAGGAAAAAATGTGTTTAGAAAATTCTGTGCTAACCCTTCAAAATCTTCTTGATTGTTCACAGGGCACACTTGAATAATTATGTTTATAGTTATCTTTCTATTTTTCATGGCTGGCCATACCCTCTAGCAGCTTGAAAATGATTTTGGTTTTCCTACCATTTTGACACTGAAATTTGTGTAGAAAAAGAATAGCCTTGGGCTTACGTTGGTGTCTTACTGTCTTGCCCAGACATCTTTTTTGCTTTTGCACAAGCATCACTGACAGTGAAATCACAGCTCTTGAAATAGTTTTTATCTGTTTGGGTTCCTGCAAAGTCAGTAAAGGATAATAAAGCATCATGAACAAATGAATCCATCCTAAAGCAGAGTTACGTCCTGAGTAAACTTGGCTGTCTGCATTTTTACAGCTAGCACTTTCAGGTTTCATTTTTGTATTTTAAGGGGAAATGACCCTTTTATGCATTAATTATTTGTACAAAAATATAGGTGGAAACATACAAAAACATATGACATAGAACATGAAAATGTATATGCTTATGTGTTACATGTATCCTATTACACCATTTTGTTGGAAATTATAAGACTGCAGATTACAAGATCTAGGTTTACAACAGCTAGCCAAGGTTTGCTTTTAATGTGAAGAGGTAATAATCTGAGGATGTTTAATTTATATTTCTGTTCTTGTCAATAAACTCATTTTGAGTCAATAAACACTGAAATATTTTCAATGGATATTTTCACAACCTAGCAATTAACAGTCATTGAGAAGTTGATACAGTAGCGTTCCCACCACTTTATTAAAGTCCGTGAGCAAGGGAGTTGGATGGAGGAAATCGAGAAGACAGCTGGGGAGGCAGAAGAGCTTTGCACAGCTTGAGACAGCTGTTTTGAGGAGGCGGCAAAGCCAGGGAGACTCAGGGTGTACCATAAGAGCATACAGGAGTACTAGGACATAAGGAAATTATGCTGTTGAGCCCCCTTCTCCACTGCTCAGCTCTACGTTTGGCACAGCTCCGGTGAATTTTCAGCATATATCTTAAAGTACCTACCTTCCTCCAGCAGACTCTAAGGAGACTGAAGAAGGAGCTCAGGCTGCAGCCCAGCTGAAGCTGTGGCACTGGATGTGAACAGGCAGCAGCTGTAACACAACTGCCTGACAGATGTGTGAAAGTTATCTCACACGTGGCAGCTTTATGATACCAAACGTGTTGAGGTAAGGAATATCATGGAATTCACAGCAAATAATCTATGAGTTGTTTTCTCTTCCTTGCTTTGCCTTGCCTTCCCCTCTATGAATCAATCATTGAGGGTCTCCAGAGACTTCACCTGTAGACTCTGTCTCTTTATGACATTTGGGCAGCTTGTGTATCAGCTCCCCATCGTGGGTATTTCATGAGACAGTTGATGACTGTTCTTTATCTCACAACGTTCTACACTTGACAATATTTTATCTCTAAAAGCGTGTAGCAGTAGCTGTAAAAAGCAAATTTAATTAAAGTTAGCATCAGGAAAATACTAAAATGTTAATCTTTTGTGTTCTTATAATTTGGAAATTTGTATCATTATAGGTATAGATAATTCTGCAATTCTTTTCTTTATGAGGCTGTAGCTATAATCTACAAAGCAATTGGATACTTGCAGTCAAGTCAGATTAGACCAAGATTTCACTTTGAATTTTTCCATTATATTCTATTTATTTCACTGATCAAAGTTGATATTTCAGTGATCAAAATTTTCACCTAGTGTAGTCAAGTATTAGAAGTATCTTCTGGATTGCTGTTATTCCACCACATTATTATTTTTGTGTTATACAAATGCACGACATTTTGTGGGTGCAGCTGTGAAAAGATGCAAAGGACAGTAGTTGTGCATGTCCTGTTGAACTTTAAAAGAAAACAATGCCAAAATGATGTATTTGAATATCTGAAGTATGAAAGAATGATGACCAGCACACATATGAATTTCCAGAGATAAAATCATATGAGATAACGTCACATTTTTCTGAGGAGATAAAAAAATAAGTTAAGAGTTACTAGAGATGCACCATGTCTACAGTATAATAAAACATTTGATACTGTGTCTCACAAAGCACTGTGTTGAAAAAGAGAAGATTGGTTTCAGTACAGTGAACATGTGTACCAACACTGACAAACAGCTTACTGAATGACTGTATAAAAGGTGGCAGGTGTTAGGAATTAGAGAGGAACATTTTCAGTGAAAAGAAATTGCAGGCTATACTTTATTTAACATCTCATGAGTGGTCTGCTCTGATTACTTTTCCTTTGGACAGGAACATTCTCAGACTCGTGTTTCCTTGGTTCGTAGTGGACTTCCCTTGGCTACACGGTGATAACAACAATTGATTAAAAAATTGAGGATGTGTTTTGCAAATTTTGCTTTCCTCATTTACAAGAAAAATTTTTCTGCACAGGGTTTAGTTTAGGTTAATCTCTTAATAAAGTTCAGAGGACTCTTCACTGGATCTATTATGTGGGATTCATAAAGGCTGATTTTTAGAAAGGCCACTCTTTCTTGGATCCTCTATTTTGAGTGGAGACAGGAGAGGTCTCTATTCAGCATCTAATTTAGTTACTTTGGGTCGGCATCTATAAAGGTCTGTCACTCTCCGTCAGGTAAACAGGAAGCTCTTACTCTGTAGGCTCATCAAAAGCACATAAACAAATCCTAGTTCTGATGAAGTCAGTTCAAACCTTCTCAAATTATACCTGGGTGAAATTTGGGCACATGTGTCACTGTACTGTATCACTGAGATAATAACAGGGGATGAATTGTAAGAAATGATCTGAAATTAACGTCAGAGGAGGGAGTTTGCCCATTATTATTTGCGGAAATCTGTAAGTGCACCAGCTACCTCCATTAGCAACACTGATAGGAAAACTTAAACTTTGTTAAAATGTAAAGTTTATCATCTCCTGAAATTCAAGCAGAGTGGAAATAAATGTTTCCAGGTAATCGATATCTCAAGCTGGTATAGTAGATTGGACCCTGGCAGGAGTGAAAACTCTTCTCTGAAAGTGCTCAGTACAGCAGTCAGAAAGCCAGGCTGTTCCCAACGTCTAGTTCAGTTTCCATCCTCTGTCACCAAGGAAGAATCCAAGGATGGAAGGTGCAAGGGCTGAGCTGTGACTGTACCGCATGGCTGTGGTACATTGTCAGTGGTTCCTCGGTGACTAAACGAACTCCAAAGGTCAGCCTGACCAAGTGAGTGGTACCTTCCACCCAGGATGTGTCAACAGCACCATCTCCCCACAGATTGTTAAGTGAGAAGAGCACAAGACTGACTTGGGGGCTGAAAATGGAAATGCCCTAACCTCACTGTGTCACTTGGCAAACCAAAAAGATCACCAAAGAGTTCTTCAGTTCAAAAGGCTTTTCAGGCTCTTTCCTCTTCAAAGGACTACGTCTAGCAACTGAAGAACCATGGCGAGTGTCCATGAAGGGCACTGGAACAAGGGCTGAGTTGTGTAGTACATAGTCTGAGCAGAGCGAGTAGAACTCTTTCAGGAGCTGGCTGTGAGTCTGTGACAAATTCTTCCTTCATAATTCTATTTCTGAAATAAAAATATAGAGGAAGGATAATTATGCTTTAGTGTGGAATAGACTAAGCAAGTCAATGGCTGAGTTGTTTCTGCTCTTCATATGGCTTCTTAACATAAAGAGTGGCTGACCTTTCTGGACAATTTTTTCCATTGAAATAAAGATTTGCTTGTTATTGATTTTATGTGACTGGTAGGACTTGTGATTTCTGATTCTAGCAACTAAGGATTCAGTAATGCTAGAAGTACTATTTCTATTTTATTTAAGAATCTTTAGGAAAAAGAATTTTCAAATTGGTGTTTTTCTGAAAAGGGAAGAAATAAAAAAGTGTATTTTATTAAATGCATTGGAGAGAAACTTCTGTGAAAGCTTGCAATATGAACATAATGGAGGATAAACCAGAACAGAATAAATGTAGCCTCTGGTAGAAGCCTTAAGTACTGAGTTGTATGTTTTGAAAGAATATTATAAATAGGAATCAATTGTTATAATCATACGGTTTTATCTATTTTTTTAATTTCACAAATTGTCTTTTTTTTTTTTTTAACAACATTAAGTAGTTATTTTTTCCCCCCTAACTTTGCCTTCTCCATAGAGGAACACCAGTGAATGACAAGTTTTCTTCTGAGATACATAAAAGTCCCATTGACCTTAGTGAGAGTTTAGTACCCTCTGATGAGAGAATTTGGTCCTAAGATGTGTCCAATAAAAGAAGTGTCCAAAGAAAGATTCAGTTCATAGAGGAGCTTTCATGAGAGTTACCAGTGAACCAAAATGATTTTTTTCACCCAGTCAGTACTTTGTTATTTCTGAAGCCCAGTGGTTTCAGTGAATGCCCAACATTCATTAAAAAGCAACATGCTAATCAAAGTACTCTTGATTTATGTTAGGTTTTCCTTTTTCATTACAGTGCTAGCTGACATTTTACCTGACATTTTAGAACCCAGCTAGAAATTTTTCACTTTGGTTCTTTTGTGCTGAATGCATGCAAGTGCTCCACGGTTTTCACCAAAAAAATGAGCTGGGCTGTTGCTGCCCCTGTGATGAGGGAGACTCTGGGGCTCCATAGAGCGTTACTGAAGTTGTTGAAAACTCTGGTTCCATCTTTTCAATTTTCTTTGGGTCGTCTGCAAGTTTCTTAAAGCTGTGATAACCCAGATGTAGCTTCAGAGCAGCGTGAGCAACCTTGGCGTGTGTGGATCCCATCAAAGAACTAGCGAAAAGAAGAAACTCAAACAAATAAAAATGAGACGGTGATATAAAATTATAATTAAAATGGCTTGAATGACTAGCCTCTGCGTTGGTGAAGACACGTGGATAATTTAAAAGGGAAATTGCTGTAAGTACTGTGATAGTGATGGCAACTGTCATGATTGTGTTTGATTACATTCTGTTGTTCTTAAAACCCTCAACTTTGACTTTCTAATTACATCTGATTACATTACCCTCCCCATACTTTTAGGAAAAGCATTTGTCTAATGATCAGGATTGTAGAAAAAGAAAAAAAAGACATCTCACTGTATTGAAAGGTTCACAGACTAGGTAACAGATTTTAAAAAAAAATATCTCCAATTACTAATTTTTAAGAATGCTATTGTTTTTGAGGCAAAACATGCTATTTTGGGCCAGGCGGCTGGTAAAATGCACTAAAATACATCGGGCTCGCCCAAGCCTGACATTTGGAGGGTTTGGGGTGGCCTCTCCTGCCCAGCCAGGGCTGGTTACAAGAGGCAGGAGCCAAGGGAGCCTCCAGAGGGAGGTGCTGCCCAGCAAACTGCCTGCCTGGGCGAGGGCAGCCCGGCTCCCCAGAGCTTCGCCTGGGTTCCTCCGGGCTCCTGGGGTTCAGGTGGAAACCAGGCTTTAACTCACAGCCCTCAGCGCTTGGTTCCGGCACTCTCAGTTCATCAGCATATGTCCTGGTGAACTTTGCTCCCCGCGCTTGTGGTCTTGCTCTTCCCAGCGCCGTTTGCAAGGAAGTTGGCAATTTAATGAGGACCTGCATCTGGGGAAGAAGAATGTCAGGCACCAATACAGGTTAGGCATGGATCTGCTGGAGACAAGTTCTGAAGAGAAAGATCT
>JAOXNO010000001.1:137675492-137688641 GCA_028565335.1 Limnodromus scolopaceus
TGGGCAATCCTGCTTTGGCAGGGGAGTTGGACTAGATGATCTCTATGGTTCCTTCCAACTCTAAAAATTCAGTGAAAATTCAGTGAAATTCAGTGAAATGAGGTATTTGGCATTGAAAAGATTTCTGCACTGTCTTCAAGCGCTTACTGTTACAAAAATCCATCTTTAGTTGGCACTTCTTTGAAGCTGCTGAGTGGCTGGGTGAGACTTTAAGGGTGATGCCTGGGCTGCCGGCAGGAAGGAGACCTCTGCAGTGCCTGAGCAGAAGAAGAGCAGGAGATGCCCCAGCAGCAGCGGTGGCCCGCTGAGGAACACCCCATATTTTTCAGGACTGCGTGGCTGGGGATAGGTCACATGCACTGCGATAGGTCCTGTGTCTGTTACTCTCCAGCCCTTCCTCGGGCACAGGCTGCGCGCTGAAGGTCGGCTGGAAATCAGGAATATCGCCTCCTACTCGGCAGTTTGGCAACACGCTGGAAATCCCACCGTCGGCAATCGGCTCTTCCGTGTGAGCGTGTCCCTGCTAACTACGCGGGCTCAGATAAGCTTGTTAAGCGACGCAGGCTGACATTTGCTCCTGCCTTTATTTGGGAAAGTTATCAGATATTAGAATGATTCATCTGCTACTTCAGGCTAGCCATTCAGTTTTCCTTCAAGTCAAATCAAACAGTTGCTGTTGGCATGAAAAACAGGGAAGGCAGGCAGAGTAAGAGAAAGGACACCTTATAATTAAAATCGGGCTTGATCTTATACCTTACTTCATTATACTACTGAAGAAAATGGCAGGGTTTACTTCCAAATATTTAGACACTCCAAGCAACATTCAGCCGTAGCAAGGCAGCTTTAGACTAAGCAAGAGCTAGTATTACAGTAGGAAGATTAGCTAAGTAGTTATAAATGTTCTTAATCTTAAACAGCAACATAATCTTTGAAGAAAATTGAGTGTGGGCCTCAAAAAAATGGACATCGACATAGTCATGAAGTGGCAGCTGACCTGCAGGTGCGGTGTTGCCTAGCAATCCCTCACCATCAGGCAAATTGGGAAAATGGGTTAGAGTGATTTACGCCAGGGAAGAGATAAATGCTAATTTTCTCTAGAAGATTCTGGTTTCTGTGGATATTAGGAAGGACATTAGCTCATAACCCCCTCTTCTTCCTTTTTTCTTTTTCTTTTTTAACGAGTTGAAAAGCGTTTTGAAACAAGTCATCAGTTCAAAGAAAAGTCTGTGGGAACACAAGTGCATTTCCTTCCAGAACACTAATTTGACAAACGGTGGATATAACCGTTACGTTTGGAGAGAAAGAATAATAAATAACACAAAGGCAACGTTATTTTAATGCTTCCATGAAAGTTTTCGTAGCCACTTTGATTTCTGGATCAGTTGCCAGAGTCCTGACCCTGCCACAGAGTCCCTGCAGGTGGGATGCTGAACCTGCCTGGAGTCCAGCTGCTTTCAGAGGCTGTGCCAGCCCCCCTGAGCTCACCACAGGACCCAGGCCTGAGTTAACTGGCTGGCTGGGTTGAGGCGGATGAGACAGAAAAAGCTCACACGCTGGCTGCCTCGGGTCACTGGGGAGCTCTTGTACCAACGCATCGCAATGGAAAGGAAGTATTTTGAATTTGGAAACTTGGTGGCAGAGGTTGAGAGTTTGATGGCGATAAGAAGCCTCTTTCTCCTTCCTCCTCTTCTGTTGTATGGTCTACTTTTCACACCTCTATGGCAGCAGATAAAGAAGGGGGAGGCATTTTCCTTCACCCTGGTTGCCCTGTCCTGACAGATCTCTTCCCGGATGTGAGCAGTAGAGTTGAAACCTTTGTCTATCAGACTTTCTGGTTATGCTGGTAGAAGACGTGAGACGCAATGATGCCTTCTGGTGTACTGTGGGGCTGACAGGGCATCTTTCCACTGTACATGATAGAGGTGCTCCCTCTTGCTTTTCCTGGATATTTTCCCAGTCTCTTACCAATCACAAGAAGGATAGCCATGGTTCCAGCTCCTCCCCATCCCTTAAAAACACTGATAAAAAGGCTATCAGTGCACTTCCAGAGTGTAAGGGCTATAGGTGTGCCAAGTCTTTTTATGTAAAACCCATACATTCCCTGCACTCCCTCCCACACAGGTCTGTTCAAAGCCCAAACCCAGACCGAGCTCTCACTTCCAAAGGTTTCTGTATGGTATTGATGTTTCACCCTAATAAGTTGAGCTTGTAGCACCCCAGAAATACATCCACCCAACTGAGAGGTGCTGCATGTTTGCTATGTGTGACACATAAGCTGCTCTATAGAAAGATCTTGAGAACTAAAGCATAGTATAGGTTAGTGTAGGTGGAATATTCAGAACTGTAATACGTGTATCGTGTGGTGGATTTCCATGGAAGGTATTACCAAATGTAGTAGCTGCCCTTAGAAAATAAGCACAATGGCTTTTAATTTGCTGCTTGTTTTAGCACATGGTCAAAGAGTGAAAAGAATTTAATACCTTTATCGCTTAATCTGGAACTCTGACATTTCTATAGCTGATGACAAATGATTTTCCAGGCACAGTTCTGAGTTTATTTAAACTGAGAGGTAGATGTTCTCTTTTTGAAATGTCAGAATGCTTGTCTGAGGAATACAGATACTCCTCTCCTTTAAGTGGCATTAAGTATGTGAGAGCAGGATGCACAGGGTCAAATAAAGACCCCTTTGTGCAATAAACAACTCCCGAGTCATAAATCATCTCTTCATATAAGTATCCAAAAAGTTTTCAGCACGTTTTGTCTTGACCTTTTAACACAGGCAATAGTACTTCTGCTTGCTAGGCAACTGATTTTTGCTCATCTCTTGAGAGGTTAAAATGAAATAGCAGTGATTTTTTACCACTGCTTCAGAGGACTGCAGAAAGAAAATATATTTAATCAGAATGCATAGCTTCAGGAAATTACCAACTGCTATTATGAAAATAACTGAAAATATTTCAGAATCCCCCACCGTTACAAATGGGACTGCTTGCCAATGTACCATTTTAATGGTAATTTTGAGAGGAGACAAAGCCTGACAACATGTATCATGACAGGGAAATCAGAGCTGCATCCAGAGAGCAATTTCAGACAGGAAGCAGTGGGAGACTTTCACAGTTCCTTTCAGATAAGTAACGTAAGCAACATACAAATGTGGAAAATAACTTAAAATGCAACATAAAAACTTCTCTCCTAAGGAAGGTAGTGAAGAAAATCCCCCACAAAATGTACCTAAAACTTGCTGTGGACATGTGTTTTCCCACTGTCATCACTGCAGCTTCCTGTGACTTCAACAATAAAAACCAGAACCAAACACTGTTAATGATTTAGTAACACTGAGTGAAGTGACTGTGCATGTTTTATAAATATTTGGCTTTTGTCTTTCTTAAGACAGATTTTGCTAAGATGCCAAAATCATTGATTTCAGGGGTGAGGGCAGGTTCCTTTTTTGATCCCCAAGTAACGGGGAGAAAATGAACTTCCTTATATATAAGTAATAATAAAACACTTTAATAGAAGTTCATACAAAGTCTAATCGTATTCCCATCTTCATAACAGACTTTGCTTTTGCAGAGGACCATGCAAGCTTCACATTCTCAGATGAACTGTGCAAAACCACATCTGTTGTATCTGCCTCACAACAAATGCTCCCTGAAGAACCACGAAGATCCTGGCTGTGTTTGCAGGGGCGCTTCGTTAGCTTGCACACCTCATCTGTGCCCTCAGCACCCAATTCATGGCCACAACCTGCTTCTTCCCGCTCCCAGCTCGAGCGCCAGGCAGGCTGGTCGAGGCTGCAGAAGCTCTGGCTCTTCCCTGCCTTCGTCAGGACAGCAGCCATCACTCAATGTCATTAGCTGCTTGCCTTTCCCCAGCCTGGAAAAGGCACCTACGGAGCAAGATGTGCTTTTGAACTGAAGCATTAAGGTGGACAATGAAGTGCAGAGGGTTCCTGGCTTTGCCGAGAACGTTTTACTTACCAGACGGTGCGGGCTTGGCAGGCTGAGAGACCTTTAGCTGAGAGGAACTGTGGAACAGGAAATCTGGGCTCATTTCACTGTGCATGTCAGGCTGCGGCCAAAACCAGAGTAGCTGTGCTAACATGTGAAAAGTCATCTGATAAAAGGCTGCTGCCAAAGAGGCACAACTCGGAGGAGGAATAGCCTCAATACCTTCTTTTTCTTGGTTTTGGTTCCAGAAGATGCCTCTGTCTTATGACTAATAATACTCAATCATCATGCTATAATTAAGGGCTTTTCTTGTAATCATCTGTAGAACTGATTACTTTGGGCTATACCCTGCTCACGCTGAGCTTCCTGGCAAAATTCCCACTGACATCAGTAAGAGAAGGATTGGACCTTTCCTCAGCAGTTTACCTCTATTGCTTGACAATACCACGTTTGTGAGACAGTTCACAGCGGAGATTAATTATTTAGACTCTTGATTATTGGAATATTAAAATGGTGCTGTAGAGATAACAAGCTCTTTCTCAGAAGCCTGAGTTCGTTCTGGTCGTTATTGCTTCTGAGGAGTACAACACCAAAGCAAGGCGTGAACAGGTATGGAGAAGATTTTATCCAGGAAGCTGAAAATGACAGACTCTCGAGGCATGAAAAACAGGAGGGAAGAAGAAAGATTTTTGTATTGCAGATGATATAGCAACATCTGCTGGCTTTTTCTTGCAGTAAAAAATAACAACCAATTAAGCGACCAAACCCACTAAAATTTCAAAAGATAATAGAGCCACAGATTCATTCATTATATTAAGAAAATGTATCTTAACGCTTTTAGCCAAGTTTTGCTATTGAGTCTGATGGGACCGGGATGCCCAGGAGATTAGTAGGATCTGAAAAAGCATTGGACATTTATAGGGATAGCCAGAACACACACGATGTGCACTATCAGCTCTTGTTTGTAAAGGTTAAGAGCTTGCTTTTTCAAGTATTGACTGTATGCAGTTCATTTTGACTTGAGCTGGAGTTCAGGGTGTGCAGCAGTGTAAGAGAACAGACCTTAATTTCCTGTCACAAGGGCCAAGTGTCTCTATATTTGGATATTCTTGCTTTTCATAATTTGCACTGCAGTAGCAATTAAGGGATACCATTATAGACAAGAATCCCATTGTACCAGAAATAACAGTTGTTCATTACTCCGGAGGCCTTCGACTCTAAAGCCAAGGCAATTATTGGAGACAGTGTACTGAAAAGAAAAGTGAAGAGCAAATTCCCGCAGTGCCCGTCTTTCAGCACTAAAGCTCAGGTGCCTGGATGTGGAGGTTGCTCTGTTGAAGTCCTCTGCTTGGCTGACACATGGTCAAGCGGTGGCAGAGGTGCCCGAGCGTTGCAGAAGGGGCCACGGCAGCTTTTCCTCTAGGGACCATGTAGGTAAGATCCGGAGAGCCCAGCCTGCTCCCGTGGGGGACAGGGCAAACACTGGGCTGTGGAACTGCAGCTCTCGCTGTTGGGTAAGAGGCACATCATTGCCAAACATTATTTCTCTCTCCTTCTGACAAAGCTTTTGATGCGGTTCCCTGTCAGAAGGAGAACAGCAGGATATTCTGCGCTGCAGCTTGAGTTTTCAATGAACTAGGCGTTCGTGAGTGTGGTCATGGGAGCTGGTTGCCTCCTTGCCCAGCTGAGGCATCTCTTGAAAGGACATCACAGGAGGCATCCTGCCCAAGGACTCAGTTTCTAGCCACAGAGAAGCAGATGAAGGGGCGACAGACGGGTCAGGGACTGTGGGAGCACTTCTCTACCTCCCAATGTAAACATTACCTTTATGGGTAGATAACACAGGTGCAACTACATTACCCTACACTGTGGTGTGCCATAGGGCTTGTATGTTCCCATAGCATCTCAAACACATTTCTTAAGGATTATGTTTCACAAATACTTTCAAAAAGGTCCAATCTTACCTAGTAGTTACAGAAATATTCCAAATACCATGGATGGGATGTGGATTTTTATGGCTACGTCTGCACTAGCTGAGCAGAAGCAGGCCAGTGGAAGAAGGAGGTGGTACTCCAGAGCGGGTACCCCAGGGGTTTCTCTTTCGACCAGGTCTGGTTTGATGGCACAGCCTGAATACCTGCACACCCTAGGAGCGTCTTGTGGAGGGTCTCTTCTGCCATAGCTGAGATGGCTCCGGCGTGGAAGCCCGGGCAGGCTGGTGGGCCAGGCAGGAGCTCTGCCTCAGGAAGACCCTGCCTTGATCAGATAGATAGAAAAGACTGGTGAAGGTGCTTCTATGTGCACGAATTGGGTTGTCAGAAATACACTGAAAATGGGGCTTTAACGCACGGCGCTTCAGCTGGCTGATCTTCTGTGACCTTGGTGCACTGAGCCATGTTTCAAGAGACACAGCAGTCAGAAGCACAGTGTAAGACCCAGAGCTATGCTGCTTCTAATCCCAGCTCTCCCCTTAAATGCACACCTCTCTTTGTCCATCATCGTACCTGTTTAGTCACCTTCCTTGAATTTCATGAGGATTAAATTTTGCACATTAGTCCAGAGATGTGAAGGACTCTAGAGAACTAAGGGCTGTAAAAAAATTATCCAAATACAGTAATAAGGCTTCTTTTCATCAAACTACTGGAAAGGAGGAAAGAAAGGAAGGAAGTGAGAAGAAAAGACAAACTGCTTGATCAGGATATTGTCAAAGAGAAGAAGTGCTGAGAGGTGTCAAAACTTAGCTCGTAAAACAATAGCAGATAAAAAAATTAGAATCAGCAAATATTTTTTTTCTCAAAACGCAAATATTTCCACAGTGCTGAAAATCGCACCCCAACATCCTTGTTCAACATCAAAATATTCTGTTTGTGAATTGGAAGTGTTTCATTTTCCTATTCCTTTTATGTTGACTTAGTAATTGCATTGGAATACCAAATTAAATATTACAATATGTTCCTACTAGACGCTGCAGATATTGATATATATAGGACAGTGTTTTGACAGTATCTGTATTTAATACCTAAGAATCATAATTTTTCAGAATTTTTCTGTGAGAAGAATTTGGTTTTTTTGAATTCTGATTCAGCATGAAAACAAATGTTGAAATGTTAGCATTTCCCTGAGAGGGAAATTCTTACCAGCTGTTATTATAATTATCCTAAATAATTTTGTTTCTAAAGCCAAATAGAGCAATGGCAGCTAGAATATGCAAGCCTACATATTGTAGTCTATTGATATTCACAGCTTATGCTTTCCATTTGAGCAATTTTCCTTAATTTTTATTTTCTTCTTGTGTATGCGACTTATGCAAGACACATTTATTCTAAAATAGCTTTCAGTCATTTAAATCTTTTGCTCCGTTGTTTCTAACATCAAACATCTCAGCGTTGGGATCTTAGAAAAGCATAAAATGTCTCTAATTTTATAAGCTAACATTTGTTTGACCTGTTCACTTCTTGGTTAGGTTATGAGAGGAGAGAAAATTAGACCACTGATATTCAAAGAAATGTATGTATGGAAAGTTTAACTGTTCAAGTACGAGCTCAAATCTTTTTTTGTATACAAGACTTTCTTTCTTCAGTATTGCCTCTCTTTGTATGACTATGTCTAGAGATATTCACATCCCCAGGTGAGAGCTGAGAGGATTTAAGGGGAAGAACACACCATCTGGAACATTTTTTTCAGTTTATACATTTACAATGTGATTTAGCCGTACCTGTCAGCTCCGCAGCTTGGCTGGGGCCACGCAAGTCAATTGGCGTTTTTCTAGCTGCTGTCTCATGGGATTTACCGGCCTGCAGGCCAAATCCATCTTCCAGTTACACCTCTGCAATCCCACCAACAGTTAATGGTATTGTATGAAGGCAATTGAGGATATCATTCGGCCTGCAGTTATGTGGAATCCCACGATGCGTTTATTTCAATTATTTTTTTCCCTAAAAGATCACATTCTTGAGCAAAACCACAGATTAACTATAGGGGGGCTGTGGTCAGTAAACAAATCAGAGACTCAAAGGTGGTGTTACAGAGATTAGTGATAAAACAGGACAATCCCAGTTCAGAAGATAGATTCCCTACAGCATTTACATTTTAGTTATCACTGCTTTTTTTGGTTCTTGGGAAACCTGCCCCAAAAGCAGGCTGGTCATGCTGAGGGCTGAAAAGGCCCCCAGGTGATTAGAAGATGGAAGATTGGCTCCCAGGTTGCTCAAAGAGACCGCTGGGGAGAAATAAAAGGCCTTTTTGTTATGATCAATGTAGAGAAATGCTCTTGTGTTGGAAGGTGATTTCAGCTGCTGTTTTGTTTTCCCCTATTGCTATAGACCCGAAAGGGTGCTGGGTATTTCCAGCATGGAAATTTCCAGCTGGGTATATTCTGCCCAGCTCTGCCTTCTCTTTTCATTTTGCAGTTGGGTGTTGTGTCCAACAAGAACCAAAGCCTATCGAGATGTGTTTCACAGGCTTACCGGGCTTCGAGCCTTGCCCTTAATGAGTTACTAAAGACAATTTGCAGCACGAGCGTTTTCTGTTCTTCTTGTAAAGATATAAACAGCTGCCAATTAGCTTTTGACAGAGGGTTTGCAGTCTGGCCAAGGCACCAGAACTTTCATGGAGATAGTAGACAGTACTGTCCATGGGACTGTGCAGCCCCTCTCTCCTTCCTTGAGCTGGACCGTACCCGCTGCTGGTGTGTTGCCCCTCTGTGACACAGAAAATGACAGGTGAATTTGAAACTTCCTTTCAAGCCTTTAACTTCTCACGTTACTTGACTATACCCTCTAAGGAAAGTGATTAATGATACTGGCTTTGCCCTCCTTGCTCTGCCAGGAGACGAAGCAATGCTGACAGGGGGTATCCATCTTCATTGCTGCTCTTTTGATTGGAATTGGTGGGTGCTAAAGGTGCAGGAGACAGCAACGGTATCTTTCGGAATATTTGGAGGTGAAGAAATATGCTTGATGAACTGGCAGATTATTCGGGGGGGTGTGGGAATATCAGGAAAAAAAAATCTGTTAGGAAACCAACGTTTTTTTGCTGACTCTATTAATTAGTCCATAGGGGTTTTGTCCTGTAATTGTCCCTGATCTATTTCTTTCTAGATGCATATTAGGGCTTATTCCTTAGATTTGAGTATTTTCAATGAGCTGCTTCTATAGGCAAATATAAAGGATGCTGACAAATGGGCAAAGCCAAAAATTTTGCAAATCTACCAGGTATCACAAAATTATGACGGTAGGATTTCTTCTGCTTTCCAGAATGCCAGCGCTACTGCTGGCACTGGCTGGCAATCAGGAGTGCTTGGCATTCCGGTAATGATCCCCTCCCTCCTCCTCTTCGGAGTCCCTGCATGGAGACGTGAGAGAACAGGTTCAGTTTTTCAGTAGAGATGTCAGAGGCAGCAGCTTTGCACTTGAAGTGGAGGTACAAGGCAAAGGAGAAAGATAAACCAAAGCTTTGCAGAGAGTAGATTGAAGCAAGGAAACAATATAATAAATAAATGGCCAGGTAGACAAAGTGCCACGCTTTTATCTTATTTCCAAGCTCTGCCTGGGAAGGCTGCTAAATAAAACCAGTCAATCTGCGGA
Organism: Limnodromus scolopaceus; assembly: GCA_028565335.1. NCBI lineage: Eukaryota > Metazoa > Chordata > Aves > Charadriiformes > Scolopacidae > Limnodromus > Limnodromus scolopaceus. The sequence goes on from JAOXNO010000001.1 coordinate 137,685,028, forward strand.
GCGATTCCTAGACAAGAAAATGAGTTAATGTGCAGCAGAGAGTGGTGCTGATGGAAGGAGACTGTGTGTGCCATCACTACCTGCTCGCTCGTTTTCCCCTGAAATAATTCTTTTCATCAGTAATGATAATTTTTGGAGATGCTGGACAGTGGCAATTAAGTCACTCCATGCTTAGATGCATGTCATTTTTAGTCACTAGTAATCTGGATTAGTTTTTGATTCATGGCTACAAGTTATCAAGAAATGTATCTTCAGGGTAGCGAAACCTATTCTTCTTTCTCTTGTAAATGTGGAATAAACTTGAAGTCAGTAGTGTGCCAGTGATGCGTAGCAAGCTTAATTGAAGGTAAAATGATTTCTATTTGCAGGCACAATGCTAATACTGAAAGAAGAGTAAAGTTCCCCTTTGTGCAGGAGGCCTGAATGCAGCAAAAACCTGGTTCGTATGGGAGCAAAAAAAAAAACCAACCCCGAGCGAAAGTATATGCACTAAGTAGGACCATCATCCAGTGCAATGATCAGAAAAACGGCTTGAGGTTATTAAGGCAAAATCACTGAAACTATCAGCCTAGTGCATAGTAAAAAAAGCAAACAAGATAATGGTTTGCAATAGATTGCTCTGTGTAAGCAAGAAAATAACAGAGAGCACGCCTGATTCTTGGTATATGGAAAAACATATTTTTCTGGGAAAAAACCTGAAGCTTCTGTACACTCAACAGGTGTGTTCATTTTCACATAGGATATAGTTTGCAGCTTATATATCAATGTGTGCATCAAGTGTTTGCTTTTAGAAAATCATATTGATTGATTCTTTATCTTTTTAGAGAAACCATTGCAATACATACTATGAGCACAGAGAATGACACAGCAAAAACAAGAGAGAAGTAATCAGCATGGTTTCCTCCCCCAGCAGGAATAAATCGTTATAACTATACATCAAACAAGTTATTACAGGGCTCAAACAGCCCTGAAAATTCCAAGTAGCAGAAGCAGATAATTAAAGAGGGAAAGCTGAGACAAAGCTTTATATTTAAAAGGTTTCAAGAGCTCATTGCAAATATACCTTTATTTTCTTTTTTTTTTCCTCTCTCACTCACTCTGTCAAGTGGCAAACAATAGTAATCGGAAAAAGAAAGTGCAGAAAAAATATGACTTACAAATTGTCCTTAGCAGCGTGGTGGCCTAATTGGTGAAGGGGTGATGCGGTCTTGGAGTATGAATGGCACAGATGGAGAACTGTTGTGTGCTGATGAGAGAGCAGATGCTATCGAAGGCATTTTGTGGCATTAGATAAGGTTCTGGCTCGTCTCCATCGGCAGTGCCGATCTCATTGCTCTTGGCACATGAAGAGATTTCACCCTCTAAAGCCAGGGCTGGATGGCTGTGATGAGGTGCGCCAGTGCTGGAGACAGCCAGGAGAGGCCGGGAGCAGAATTTTGGGAAAACATCTAGCACAGTTGTCATCTGTATTTTCATATGATCTTGCAGTTAAAAATAAGGAAGAGAGCGGCACGGTATGACTAGCCAATTCTGTGCAGGCCTTAACAAGAACGTCTCTTGTCCGCGGTTCGCTTAATACTCGTACTTTAATCTCTGTAGTTTACACTTGCAGTTTCACACTGTAAAAATATGAAATACTCTTTATACCAGCACCTCTTTCCATATATCAATCTCACTTACATTAATAGACACTCCATAGTACACTTTGAACAGGAGATGTCTAAATAAAAGTTAACAGATTGTGTTGTATTGTGAACTCCCTCTGAAGAGACATAAAAGATCTTCTACAGTAAACAGGAAATGAGTAAGACAAGAAAGAAGTATATAAAATACTAAGTGGTTTAAAGATAGACTGGGAATTTTGCTTTCCTGCCTCAGTACAGAAATAAAGGGCTATGCAGTGAAATTAGAAGGTGGTAAACTATAAAACATTAAAATATTTTGTGACTCAACATATGTAATCATATACATGAAATGCAGCACAACTAGAAGAGACTTAATAAAATCCAAAAATAATTTGGAGAATCATCTACATATCAAATATACCTGAAGAGACAATTAATGGCAGCAAGACCAAAAAAAAAGAAAAGATATGAAATCTTCAGAATTTTCATCTAACAACCATCACTAAATATCAATAAAATAGGTGGGGATCAGAAGGAAAGTGGAGATTACCGTGTAGGAGGTTGTCTGCTGAGAAGATTTTAAACTTCCCTCTGAGATATCTGGGCCTGGTTATTTTAACAGATAGATAGAAATCTGCGCTCATCTTCTGTCTCATCCAATGTGGCTGTTCAGTGTTTGATCTTGACCCTGAACTACAGATCACACATTCATCCATATGCATTTCTGAAGCCGAGTAAAATTTTCTTTCATAACATGATTTAAATTAACCTTTTGATTAGAGCAGGAACAGTTAATAATTACATAAAGGGAGAACTAAACCTGCAGGTAAAAAAGCACATTTCTTTGGGCCTGTCTACGGGAAAATTTATGCCCTTTTGTATAAATAAACTGTATTTTGATTAAGCAGGCGAGTTCTCTTTCGATTCGTACTCTCCTTATTTAATCAACAACAGCAAGAGAGATAGAATCAGATCCTTGATTGCTATTGATGGCTTATTGTAAACAGTTGGTTGCAAGACAATGCAAAACAAGGGCATGATTGATATTGTGACAGACAAAAAACAAGGAAAGCCAGATGCAGAATTTAGTTTTTACCTTGATTCCTCCTTGAAAAAAAATAAAATATTTAAACATAGTGAATCAACTGTTAATAATCTCATTATTAGGAAGAAAAACCCCAGTAAAAGACAGGCTGGCCATGAGCAAGATGGGTGCAAGACCCAACATGCAAGTTGCAGGAAACCCCCTTGTTTTGCAATTAGAAACCCAGCCAGCGAAATCATGAGCATAAAGCCACTCATTCTGTACATAAAGTATGGTTTTGGTTGCTTGCTTTTCTTTAATCCTCAACAGTAGTAAAAGCTCCTGGGTTTACAATTCTGGTAAATCAAAACCTGTTTGCTAAGGCTTGCAACTGGAACATGTGGTTACCAGGAGCATTTGCTCTCCACCTATAATTTTTGTGTAACAAGTGCATGTTATAACCAATAGAACTCTTCTATTCAAAGCAGTATCCATGCTGTAATGTGATTTATACAAAAAGAGATCCCTATTCTCTTGAGGAAAGAAGTAATAGTGTAAACCAACCCCTTTAAACTTCCCTGCTAAGTCCTGGGTGCAGGAAATGCCGTTCCCCTTCCATGTGCTTAATGAAGTTTCAAAATGTTATTTCATCTGTCTGTACACATAAATGTGCATAAGCATTCACAATATATATATGTATACTCTGATTTTTATTACGAGAAGCTGTATAAGCTCCCTTTAGTAATCTACACTTTAGATAAATGGGTGTTGAAGTGAAGTCAGTGTAGGAAAACATCCTCTAGCTGGGATTGTGGAATAAAACATTCTGCAACGCTAAAGCATCTTATCCTAAACTTATCAATTACCAGTTGAAGTGACAAAGAATCATAGAATCATAGAATGGTTAGAATTGGAAGGGACCTTAAAGATCATCAAGTTCCAACCCCCCTGCCATGGGCAGGGAC